>CM054117.1:81227709-82427709 GCA_028673005.1 Tanypteryx hageni | reverse complement strand
TCACTCTTTCCTCTTTCCACCTATTCCCTCCCTATCTTCTCTTTCCTCTTTCCTTCCTATCCCTCCCTACTCATACCCCTTCTCTTTCCCTATCTCTACTCGTCCTCTTCTCTCTCATTCCTGTCAACTTTTCGTCTCCATCGCTGTATCTACTCCTCTCCTTTAAACCCTCGCAATTTCTTTCCCTGACCTGCCTTTCCTGTAACCATAACAAATTCCCTATAGTCTATCCCCCTTCCATATGTCTCATTCCTCCTTCCTGTGTCCCGTTTACCACTTTCTTTCCGCCTTTTTCCTCTTTAGATCCCTCCTCCACTATCATCCCTCTTACATATACCTAATCAATTTCCCAACTTCATCCTCTGCCCAATTGCATTATCTTTTATGGCTCTATTCCATCTCACTCCTCTCCCCTTCTGTTTCCTCCTATCCACTCCTTCCTTCGTATTTCCCCCTCCCCTTTTCCCATTTTGTCCAATCCTTGCATCGAAGAGGGAGTGGCGACATTCCCTTTTTTATAGTTTTCGTCTTTTTGTTTTACTTTTCTCTCGACACCACCGCAATTTCCATCCGAGATCTTTGGGTTACGTCGTTTCGTTCTCATTCTCGATCCTATCGCTGCCTCCCAAATCGACTCGAGTTTCAGGATTATTATTATTTTTTTATCTTCTCGTCGGATTATTTTCGTAAGTGTAATGCCCCTCCGAGTTTGAAAAAAAAGTCTATTGTGTGTTTACGAGATTAATAAAAAAGGGATATTTTTACGCGCGGAAAAACACACCAGCCTTGAATGCTTCTTTCAGCTTAATTAATTTTGCAGGTCTCCTCCTCTCACATCCCACCCTCTCTCTCTCTCTCTATCTCTCTCTCTATCTCCCTCTCCCCTTCCTATCTCTGTCTCTCCTTTCCCTACTTCTTCCTCTCTCTCCTCCTGTATTTGTTTTTAGGCCTGGAGAGCTAGATCGTTACTTTTTTAAATTTCTCTCTCTTTCGCTCGCGAATTTGCGGAACGTCTCGTCGTGCCCTAAATATCGCGCGTTTTATTAATGGCGCTGACTTGTACTAAAATACGTATAATGTCCTCGGGCGTGCTTTCTTCTTGTTTGTTATTTTTTTTCCTTTTTGAGACTCGAAAAGAGTAAGGGGCTCGTTTTGCACATAGCGGTGAAGCAGTCCGTCATTGAAATTTTTTAAATTTTGTTTCGAGAATCTCGAGGAACTTTGAGATAGCGGCTGATGGTTTACGATCGGTTCCCGATGCGAACGCTTTAGTTAATGAAAATGCCTTAAATGTTTTACATATTTGTTTAAATGCGTGTGTGCATGTTATCGACTGTTATGTTGTTCCAATAATTGTTTGCATGGTCAGGGGCTATATTAATTTTAAGGAGTAGCTGTCTTAAGAGACATCACTGCGTCTTTCCTCGAGAGGTTTCTTGTAACCTGTCTTCCATCGTACCAAAAGAAAAAGGATAGTTCGCGTATAATTTCACATCTGTTTATTCAGTTACACCCGAAAGAGCACGTGTTCAATTGCGTATTTTCTGCAGCGTACGAATTAATTTCGGCCACCTGCTGCTACGATGCACCGTGTTATTCTTCAGCCGCAACTTCCTGCTACCGTATGTTTATACTCAGTGAAAATTATCTTTTCTGAGCTGGTGTCCATTAGCGATCAGAAGGTTTTTTTTATATCGACAAAACCCGGTTAGTACGGTTCTACTTTGTTTCATAGTATTAATAAACGAATCGTAATTTCCACTGAAAAGGATACTTTAATCGACCGGTTTCGCATTTTACAGACATCAGATAACTTTTTCTGCGAAAATTACAATAATTCTTTTATTAATATTTTTTATATTAGTATTTGCTTCCTCTTCGTCCCTTCCATAAAAAAAGTTCTTCCTCTGCGTGGGTTGCATACATTATCGGCGTAAAAAAAAAACTGGCCAACTCGCGACGAAGGAAAGATATTTTCGGAGGAATGGATGCAATCGGAACAAAAAAGAAACGAATTACACTCCGTTTTAAACTTGGTGCTTTTTTCCCCTCGCCTTCTCACGAGGCGCCGTTGCCTCTTAAGAGAGTCATGGGAGGAGTTCAAATCATGTTTCGCACGACATGTATTCATACCACGCCCTCTCTCGCTCTCTCGTGCATTTATTTTTT
Organism: Tanypteryx hageni; assembly: GCA_028673005.1. Taxonomy (NCBI): domain Eukaryota; kingdom Metazoa; phylum Arthropoda; class Insecta; order Odonata; family Petaluridae; genus Tanypteryx; species Tanypteryx hageni. Next base: position 82,425,540 of record CM054117.1, on the reverse strand, counting down.
CGCGGCGAAGATACAAGGCAGTCGCGTGCGGGACGGCAATGCGACAAGGAGAGGGAGATGCCTGGAGCGTACTCAATGCAAGTGTCATGTCTCGCTTTCAGCTCGCTCGAATTGTCGACAGATTGTACCTGCTCTCTCTCTCTTTCTCTCCCTCATTTTGCTCGCCGTTCCGTATACATAAACACACGTCTCTCGCAAATGACCTACCCCATTTGCGTCTTTCTCGCACGTCCTCTCTCTTTTTGCATGTCACTCTCTTTATTTCTCCCTCTTATGATCCCGCCATCTTTTTACGAGCGTTTAGGCGGCAGTGCTGCAGCGCCCATTAGCTCACATTAATGTCGGTCCGCACGCACGTAAAAGCCATGTGTGTGTTTTATACAGGGAGAACGCAGTGTGTGGGGTAGGTCATAAAATTGCGTTTATTATTAAGAGTTTATAATTGAAGCACAAATTGAGGTCAATAGGGTTTTTTTAGGTTATCGGGGAAAATATAAAACGTTTTATTTTTGTTAAAATTATACGAGTATTCAAGTAGGCTGCCTATACGTCAAGAAATACTACCTAAAATTATAAATACGCCATTTTTCCGACATTAAATGGTCATAATTTTAATTTTTGCTTGTATTTTTGCGAATTTGATTCCGTCTTATAAATTTAACGCGCTATCAAATTAATGAATCTTATCAGAACGCTGTCCTCACGAAGTGGATTAATTTAACAAAGCGCGCTTATTTGCGTCAGTGAGTTCAACTTTCCTGACCAGTTTCCCTCTACTTCCGACCCCCCTCTGGCTCCTTTATCCCTTTTCAATCGAGAAAACCTCTTCGGATGTCGTCAAAAACGCTTCTTCGCCTCTAATAACTCTCCCTGTCAGTCTCTTTCCTCTGTTAAACTCAGTGCCGTGCCTCTTCCTTCCGCCTCTCTCTCTCTCTCACTCACTCGACAAGCCTCCGGCATCTCATGCCTCGGATATGCACGGTTGGATGAGCACAACCTCTTCGCTCACTCAAAAACATTCGTTCAATTATCCCGCGCATAGAGCGAACGGTTAAAGGAGCGTTATTCTAAGTCCACGTCGCTCAGAGAGCCCGTGTTATTGCAGCGACACGCGGTCTCGTTTCGCGTCTCGCAGCGTTTTTATACACGTTCAATTGGCGCTCGTAAAAAAATCTCGTTGTTATTGCCAACTGGCTGCCTGATTGTTCGGTGACTGTTATTAAATTGTAATTGTTTCGATCGGTTTTAGCACATAACTTGTAGTAGTTGCTACCTGTCTAGACAGCGTTTTATATTGGTTTTGTTTGTGATAGCATTCTTATGCCTCTTAATATACCACATGTCCACTATTATTAGTTATTTTATTCAAGGAAAAAATTGGTAATTAAGTTTCAGCAGCGATACATAATGATTGCTTTGGTGGGATTCTTAATTTTATAAAAGATATCATTAAAAATTCATTCTATAATTAGAATATAATAATTAGAAATGAATGCTTTAACGATGATGTTGATTCGATTTTGCTAAATTACTTTGGAAGTTCCCGTATTTCATGATTTATTTCAAGTTTTTCCCCTTGAGTTTTTAATAGATCGGGTCATAGCAGTTTCTTTTCTCTGACCCTTTTAAGAAACTATTTTTTTCATGCGAGAATTGAAGAAGCATTCTCGGCCGACATACCAATGCTAATATTCCATCGCTTAGATTTTTTCCATCATCGGCACACTTCATGGCATACTTTTATTTTTCGTGTATGTTACGAGTATTCAACCGCAGACTAGATGGCGACATGTTTCACGTAGTATGCGCTACTTTATTTTATAGTGCTCCTCATAGAAACGGAGCAATGAGATCTATTTTCGAATTCGACCAAGGGCTGTTATGGTCGCGATTTCAGTCTCGATCGTTTCTTTAGCCCGTTGAAATCTCCGCTGTAAACAGTTTTTTTTTGCTTCGAACACCTCGCGTCGCGATAAACCGTCGCCTTAAACCGTCGCCTTGTCAAACTTATTCGCGCATTCCGTCATCGTGACATCCAGGTTGGCGTCTTTCGCTTGGGCGTGTGCCTCGTTCATTGTTAATCCGACGGCCTCGCATTTACATGCTCCTTTATTGTAAGCGGGTAATTGCAGGGTAATGACTCGACCCTGAATTTTCTTTTTCGCGACCCACCATTGTCTCTGCTCTGATTCTGGCAAAATACTCTCCTGTCACACTCGTACTCATTGCGCGACGAATTCTACCCGATTTAAGAGTTCGGTCAAATTGAATTCTTAACCTGAACCGAAAGATGTACACATCTAACACACACATTAGTTCTTCGCTGGTAATTCGCTGATTTTTTTGTATTTCTAGATAATGTAGGTTTATTTAAACGCTTTCAGCTCTAAGAGTTTTTTGTCGTAAATTAAGAGTTCGAAATTAGGAGGGATTCAATTACTGTCAAGTACTTTATTTACTCTTTTTCTGGCACGATCGTATCTTATTCATTACAGTTTTAACTTCCATTTCTTCACATGGGGTTAGTCGTCGTCGTGTCATGCGGTGAGGCGGGAACAAATGTGTCGGGCGGTATGCATTGCATTTTCTTCGCGGGTTTGAAAACCGCTTCCACTTGAGAACGAACACGCTTGGGACGTATTAGGAGGCCGCGTCGCGTCAGTCATTTTTACGGCGTTAGTTGTTACTCTCGGAAATGCCGTTCTCGAAACGCATTCCGCAACTTTGTTCGGACAGCATTCCGCGGGACTCAAAAAGCGTCTGTCACGGGGGGCTTTCGTTGGAGACGAGCGAGACCACCCCGACCCCCGCGACGTCCATCTCCCGTCACATTTTTAGGCGTTCTTTACCAGCGGAGGGGTGGTAGCGGGGACGCCTTATGGGCACGACTCGCCCGTCCGTCGGTCCTGTCTTTCGTCTCCTGAACCGCCGGACGGATTTTAATTAAGTACTAGTGCAGCATTTTTCTATTTTTGACAATTTCTCGAGTTCCCCATCAGTTTTTTACTGCAATATAATTGTTAGTACATTTCGTGACATTTATCCAGTGTATGCTATTTGATTTGTGGTTGGCAGCAGCAGTGTCACCAAGGTGTATCGTTGAACTATTTTCGAGTACTTTTAGTATTACGAGAGAATAATGTAAAATGAGACAGTTTCGTCTCACTAGTGATCCTTAGTAAAATTTATCACCGAATTATGATTTTGAGAAGCATCCGTCCATTTGAAATTTATGAAAGAGCTTAAATTAACATTACTCATATCTCGTTTTATGGCATCCGTCGAGCAACAATTAAATACTATATTTTTCTCTCCCTAGTTCTTATGTGATCTGTAAGGTGCAGATTAAAAATTTATTCGGATAGAGGACAACATTTGACACAAAAAAGTCGGCGAGACCACATAATTTTGAGTAATAATTTCGGATCCAAGAACAAGCAATTTAAAAATGTACTTGCCTGAATTTTCTTCAGCCATAAGACGAGCTTGATTGTTCTCTGTTGAATAGTTTCGGAGATAAAAATTCCAGAAATTCCAAGCGTAACACCAAATATTTTCCTCATCCGTGCTCTTTATATGATCGGTGAGGTATAGATCTAAAAAATTATTAGGATATAGGGCAGCATTTACCACAAAGGAGTCCACAAGACCACATAATTACAGCGTTAAATTTCGGAAAAAAAATCTGATAAACTTCCAAGCATAACATTGCTTATTTTGTTTACACCTGTCGATATGACTATTTTATCGGCAAACAATAATAAAAACATTTTCTCTACCAAGCTCTTATATGATCTGTGAGGTGTACAATAGATTAAAAAAATTATTCGAATAGAGCACAACAATTGCCACAAAAAAGTCCGCGACACCATAAAATTATTATTTATAGTTTTGGAGATAAAAATTCAAGAACCGCCCAGTCATTTGATACCGTTTTATTCGCATTTCCCAAAAAAGGGCGCCTTTGAAATCCCTGTGTATTCCATTTATGGAGTATTCTTTTCCATCTTGTTCCCTGTCTCTTAGTAGTCCCGTCTTCGTGGCAAGGAGCCAGGCGCTCCTTCCTCCCCCACCACCTCCTCAATTCCTCTTCTCCAAAATAACATTCTCGTCTTCGCTCTCTCTCTCTCTCTCTCTCTCTCTCTCCGTATCAGTCAAAATCCATTCTCGGGACAGCTTCCGTCTTCGCAGAGGCAATTTCTCTCTCGCGTTCGTTTCTTTGCTTTTCGTCCTCATCACTCCGTCCGTGGGATTGCGTGCCTCTTTTAAATTAAAGATTCCTCGTGTCCCGGCGTCCCACATGGGCGTGTGCCGTAAATATTGCGTATGCGTCGCCGCGGGTATTTGGCATCGGATCCGTTCCTTTACGTCTTCAGAATGAGTGCGGCAATTTTGTGGAGAATGTGAAGTTGTCGAGTGTCTGTGCCTCAAATTTTAAAGAATTGACGACGTGTTGTTTGAGTTTGTCACAGTTGCGTATGATGAAGTAGCGTTTGTCATATTTCCACATTATTTTTTAAGACTGTGAATATTTGCCTTGTCGTCTTCTCGATGTCTTGATGCATTTGATATTGTTATTATACGCTCTTCATCAATTGCATGAATCGAATTTTCCTCATGGGGTATTGAAACAGGAAACTTGCGGCACCGCATTCTTTGAAAAATGAGGCAATGTTGTTATTATCAGTTTTCCATATTCTAATAAAATTGTTTTTTAGACAGGTGCTTTTACAAGAAAACTGCTGCGGCTGAGTTCTTACAGTAAAAATTAAATTATAAGAATGATTGCCAAGTAACTAGAAGAGGAGAATTGGAGGTAGTGCATAATTTCAACTTTGAAAAAATGTCGAAATTTACTGACGTAAACTCTTGAGGTGTAAAATCATTCAGAAGATTAAAATTCTTAAAGAAATGCAGAAAAGGTGTCTTTGCTATCTTATTCAGTAGTGTTGTGGTGTTTTTGTAATATGAAGCGCGATAATAGAGAATAAGATCTTTATCTAAGGAAGCTTGTTGAATATGTTTTACCTATTATTTGGCGCCGAAATTTTATGAGTTTCGAAAAGATTCGATGTGTAGGCTCGCGTAAATATAAACGTAAAATTCGGGAGACCTGTATTTCACCGCGTCATTTCCTATGAGAAATCAGGTTCTCGCCGCACATTAATTCTTGTAGCTAGAAAATTGTACGGCGGAACTAGCTTATTGGAAGTCGACTCGAGAGCGTAAAAAAACTCTCCAAAACATTTTCTCCCGATCACCGATGGCATTCCGAAGGCGCCTTGCCGGATGAATCACTACGTCACTGTTCTTCTCTCCCATCTCTCCATCTCTCTCCCTAGAGGAATTCCTCCTCACGAATCAATATTTTACGCCGTTTCACGCCGAAGAGAAATCTTCCCGGCATCCTCCGAGGAGAGGCGTTTTCCCTCCAAGAATCCTCATCTCTCTCTCTCTATTCCTTTCTCTCTTTTGTCCGAACAATTCAATAAACACACCCACCCGCACATGCGCGCCCGCGATGCGAGGTTCGCGACCCTTACCGAACAAAAAAAGGGGATATTTTTTCTCCAAGCGTAACCTCTTGTGGCCTCCTTAAAAGAAAAGAAAAAACGTCGATCATCTTTCTCCTTTTGTCAAAAAATCACCCGCCCACTTCATCCGCTAACGGCCCTTCCAATTTTAGGAGTATTATTTGAGAATCGCGTGGGTGATGCGTGTGTGTGTATTTATATATAAAAAGGGTGTGTGCGTGAGAGAGACAGAGAGTGATGGTGATGTATAGAGGGTCTTTTATTCCCTCGACAACAGAGCCTCCCATTTTCACCTCTCCCAGAATCGTTTTCCCGTTCTCTCCTCACGTATGCATTGGAATTCAACTCAAATGAAGGTCTCTATGATTTAGCGTCACCGTCTCCAATGCCGCGATCGAAAAAAATGGTCTTATAATGATATATATATATATATATATATATATATATATATAGAGAGAGAGAGAGAGAGAGAGAGAGGGGGGGGGGAAAGCGAAAAACGCGCATTATATATATATATATATATATATATATATATATATATATATATATATATATATATATATATATATATATATATATAGAGAGAGAGAGAGGGGGGGGGGGGAAAGCGAAAAACGCGCATTTTTGATCTTTCCAATTTCGTTCTCTATAAAATAATTAATCTTGTCTGTCATAGTAGTGTTATTCTTATACATCAGACCTTCTTGTTCGCCGAAAACTTTTCTTTTTTTATATAGGAAGGTAAAATCCAATCCTTTCTGCTATATTTTTATTGACACCAAAAATAAATCTGAAGTAAGTAACAAATATAGTTTTCAGTCTTTTGTATTCGGTTTTTTGTCAGCATTTTAATTTTTTTATAACATTGCTTTCAACTTCTTTCTTCGCGAATCAAGATTATCTTCATAATTCGATCGCAAGATATATTTCGTTTCATGTATGCCCAAGTTTATCTTGCTCTTTTCGATTTTACCGTAGACTCGCAATTAAGCGTTTTGCTTCGAATGTGATCGCTTCTTAATTTTAATCGTGAAATCGTATGCTGTAGTCATAGTAGAATTATTCTCCCCTCGTGACGCATTTATTGTGATTTTATTTTATAACTTACGTTATTAAACCAGCTTTGTAAATTTAAGAGCTCCATAATTAAATTCAGATCTCGCTTAGGCGGAGGCTTCAATTCGTGATGCGACGTTAAATTGCGCTTGACCTGTAACAAAGTCAACTTTCAAACGCATTATTTTAAAAATTCCTCTCGTATTTATCGAATTTTCCGAGGCTTTGTCGTCCCAAACATTCGACGTCACGCACAAACGTGTCTCCTTCGCCCTTCCACCTTCAACTTTTTTTTCTCCAACTCCTCCTCGGTGGGATTGTTGTCCCGTCCGGCCGGCCGGTCGGCGTTTGACCCCATTAAGGGAGAATGTCTCGATCATTGGTAAGGCACGGTGCCAACAAAGTATGAGGGCGGCAGGATAAGGAAAGGTAGAGAGGGAGATATTCCTTGGCAACGTTTCCTAAAAGCGGCGCCGCCACCATGAAAAAGAACTGACGTGGGGGAATAAGAGGGATGGCAGAGATGAGGATAAAAATCCGTACACTTTCTTACCGGAGGAAAAACATTCCTTCCGTCATGGGCCGCCTTTCGAGACGGGCGTAAAACATCGATGTAGAACGCGAAAGGAAAGCCATTTTCAAGGCTCTCCAATTTATCGCCCCATTTGTCCCACGGGGAGGCTGACTTTTTCCGCGGATCGCATCTCCCTCTCTTTCCGGGAGAAGTAAAAATATTCAGCGCGATAGCGCGATTAAATTCGTGGATACAGAACTGCGAAGGAATTTTTGTTGTTCTTCCTTCTTAACATTCGAGTGACGTTCGCCGTCTCCCTTTATATTCGTCCATTCCGTTTGAAAGACAGCGCAAAAAATCGAACGTTTTTTACTGTCAGAAATATTTTTCCATTCACGTTCGCTATTAAAAAGTCGGTATTCACAACCGCAAGCGAGAATAAAAAACTACCGTCGTATTTTATGTTCTTATATGTAAAATATGTCCGAAGACTTCAAGTCGAAAACTTCTTGGCTGGGATATGGAGGAACATAAATATTTAAAATGTAATTCTTTTTCACTTCTTAGTAAATTTGATTTGTGGTTTCGTATTATCTCGTTTTTCGTCAGATTTAATCGCATGGTATATTTCTCATGAATTTTTCATAAAATATGTTTAATTATGTAGGTTGGTTTGATTATTGAATAGTGCGGCTGGTTGAATTTTTCTTTTGCGACAGCCTGTTCTTCATTCAGTTTTTTCATTATTCGATATAGATGAGCACATACTATCAACTGATATATTTTTCGAAAGCGAATGTATTTTATTTTTTCAAAGAATTTCACATTAAAATGTAAAATTTTCATCTCAAAAAGATTATTTCTATTTAAAAAAAAATTATTTAAAGCAAAATGTTTATCACTTTTTGGCACGTCTAGCAAAGATTGAGTTCATCGTTATCGATTTTACTTTCGTCGTTTTGATCTAATTTGTGATGCTTGTGAACTCGGGCATTTCCATTGTACTATGTTGCTGTATTAATCTTCAAGCTGGGGTATTTTTATGAATCTAAGTGTATAATCTACAGAAAAAATATGCTATTTTCTCCTGAAAATGAAAATATTCTGATCCATATTTTTTCCTGTTTCCAAATATCACACTAAAACTGATGCGCTTGATGCTTTTATTATTCGTCAGTTTTCAACTCCATTAATAAATTCAATCAAAGATGTTTAGGTACTGAGTTGAATGCGGTATACAACCTAATTGGTAAAATTCCAAAAAGTCTAAGTAATTGGCGATAAAACGGCGCTTGTAATCTTCGCATACACGACGGTAAAATGCTATTTTTCTTGCTATATTTTAGAAATTTAAGTGCGTGTTGATGCGACTTTTCTTCGTCGAGTATTAAATGCCTCTGGTAATAGCGCACCGGAAGATACATCCTTTAAGAGGAGAGAAATCCTCATCATTACATAGACAGCGAAAACGTTCGTTTTGACTGAGCCTTAGGTACCGCTGTCTTGTTGAAGCGTCAAAGCTTAACACTTTATCAAGCAAATAAGAAGGGATCGCGGGCAGATCTCTTCAAATGATAACTCGGGAAATAAAAGAGACCGTAGAAAACGCCTAGAGCTTTACGTTTGTGATGTTTCTGTGTTTTTGTGTTATTTTACGTGTGTCGCTTCGACATCCCCGGGGCCTCGCCAACCTGAAGTCGTCTGATTGGTGAGTGCTCACTGGGTTTCCTCATCCCAACACCTTGTTGACATCCATATATTAATTTTACCTTTCCTTTTCCGTAAGTTGTTATATATATATATATATATATATATATATATATATATATATATGGATGTCAACAAGGTGGGTTTTACGTGTGTCGCTTCGACATCCCCGGTGCCTCGCCAACCTGAAGTCGTCTGATTGGTGAGTGTTCACTGGGTTTCCTCATCCCAACACCTTGTTGACATCCATATATTCATTTTACCTTTCCTTTTCCGTAAGCTGTTATATATATATAAATAAACTGAAGGAAATAAAAAGGTAGTGATGAGGGTGGCAACAAGGTGTTGAAGGAAGCCCAGCGGACAATTACCAAGTTGGCAGGCTGCTGGGGGCGTCGAAGATACACGTTGAACACACGAACACAAAAAACACAAAAATACACGCAAGCTTATCGGGCCTATGCCCTTCTTCAGCGATAGAGTAACTGAGAGTCAAACACAGCATGAGGGTGAGAACAGAAAAAATGGGACAGGAAGGGGCATTCTGGAACTCAAAACGTTATATATATATGTGTGTGTATATATATATATATGTATGTATGTATGTATGTATATATGGGGGGACAGGAAATGGGACAGGAAGGGGCATTCTGGAACTCAAAACTTTGTGTGTGTGTGTATATATATATAATAAAATACACGTTTTGAGTTCCAGAATGCCCCTTCCTGTCCCATCTTTTCTGTTCTCACCCTCATGCTGTGTTTCCTCTCGTTCTTTCTTCTCTGCTTTCCTCCCAACAAACACGTTTCCTCCTTTAAAAAAAAACGCTAGGCTAGAGAAGGGATCTCTTTCTCGTCCGTACGTGTTTCACCTAATAGATTGCCTTGTCTACTCGGGTCGTAAGTTGGCTTGTTTTTTATTATTTTACATCTCCAGAAGTAAACCGTCACGCATGTTCGCTCGTCGCATCCCGCCCATCCATATGTATGATTTCCTGGATTCGTTTTTCGCTCGACGCAGCAATTAACTGACGACTCGAAGCGACGGCGATTAGAGTTAACAGTTAAAGAGGGTAGGATTACGACGATCAGCCGATTCCCTTACACTATCCCAACTCTTTGACACGGGAAGCGTTTTAATCGAATCCTATCTCAAAATCCGATCTTTCGATCGTCGCTTTCTTTGCGCAAGCGCGGATCCTCTTATCATGTCGGGAGGCCTGTCTTCCCAGCCGTCTTCTTTTTTTATTCGGGCTCCGTGATCTTCGGACATGCCAATCCTCGCCTCGCTTCGACAAGTATGTCGTCCGGACCCGATTTGCATTTGCCCCTTTCTGACGACTCGTCTCGACGTGTTTTATTTAAGTCGAAGCTGCCGTATCCTCTCTTCGGGAAGCATTTGCATCGGATTGCGGTTTTTATTTTCAAATGGTGAAGTTCGAGGCTTGGATCAAAGCGACGACTCCATCCACATTTTCAATACGAATAGGTTGATATATATAGGTCTAACGTTTTTTTCTTCTGTTTTGCCGATAATGAAGCGGAACATTTCTTCTGACAAAGGGATAACTTTCACTTTTAAAATAGCAAAATTTGCATATACCATCAATCTTAGCCTAAGAATCCGGTATAGCTTCGTAACGAGCACGGTTTCTTGATGTGCAAGTCACTTTTCTCTCCTTCTCGTCCGAAGAGATGATTTCATTAGAAAGTGGTAACGTTGCTCGCTCTTCGACGAACAAAAAGTGTAAAATTCCTGAAATGTCCGACCACGCCTATTTTTCGTTTCTTCTCTCGCTAAGTGGGACACTTTTCTAATTCATACCGTTGTTCAGTATACTTATTATATTTCACAATTACTTCGTTTATTACATCAAAGCGCTTTAGCGTAAATTTCTCTTTATATTAGTTCTTGAATGAAACTTTGACTCCAGGAATGGTCCGTAACTTGGCAAACACCTGCTTTTTCGATTCCGATTACCCAGAATTTTTAAAAATAAAATAGAAAATAGTTATACCGAAAAGCGAAGAGCGTTTTAAATTAACGAGGCCTGTTTGAACAAACTTAAACTTTATTCCAATAATCCTCCATATTGGAATTTGTCTCAAAAACACGGCCCGACACCACGTTTTGTTTCCCATCTTCGGCGCAGTTTCCCTTCCATAATCTCGGATAGGAACGTGGCCTTCTGTAGTTTAATCCCTTTGTGTGGAGGGATCAATGGCTAAAATGAAACGAAAGCACAGAGGAGATTCGTCCGTTACGTGCATGTTCACCCTCGTAAATTCCTTCTCTTTCAGGGACGTTATAACCCTATTCAGCATATATTTCTCCCCGGCGAGTCCCCCATCTCTTCCTCTCTTGCCTGTTCATCGATCTCGGTTATTGCTCCATTGTAGTCGTCACCCTACCCAATAGCCTTCTCCGACATCCCTCCAAACCCTTTCCTCCGACCATCGTTTATTTTGATCTAACGGAATCTTCCATTCTTCCTCCCATCTTTCAGCCACGTTGTCATGGAAGTTGAACTACGTGACGGTTAAGAGTCGTGTCTCGTCGCTTGCCTTGACACTTTACCCGCGATTTGTTTGTAGTAAAGCCTTTAGTTCTCTCTTTAAATTTCGTGTTCTAAGGAAACGTAAGTTTAGTTGAAATCACTCTTCTGTAAAGAGTAGGAAGTTTCGTTTCCGTCATGAAAGAAGACTTAATTTTACTCTACATTTTCTTCGAAATATTTCTATTAAGATAAAGATTTCATCAGTGTTTAGGTTATTTGAGATAAGTGAAAAATTGACACCTTTGCAAGTTAAACTAATTAATGTAGACTTAAACAGTACTATATACAAACGTATACCATTTTTCTACGCCGTTAAATTTAGAAGAAAGATCACCAACAATCTGTTACCTATGACTTTTGAGAAATCGCTGTTTTCACGTTGCAGTGACCACTTTCAGCTTACAAAAAAAGATTCAATCTACCATACCCATTATTAACCTTTAAAACCATCGAGCGCGCGGTGCCAGCAGCCAAGTATCACTTTCTCAGGGAATTCTGCACGCGTGCTACACACAAATAACTGACCTCCTCCAGCTAATGCCATTTTTTTTGCTTCCTCCGAGTGGAGAATCCTCGCGGCGAAATAGTTTACGAGCTTCTCTGAAACGCTCCCGCGAGCCAGAACACCCATGCACCATTAGCCACGCCGCTCCCTTCCGCCTACGCCCCTGCTACCGCCCCTCTTCCTCAGATGGGATGGAGGGGTTTTAATTTTCTCCGTTCTCAACTCTTCATCTCTACCCTTCACTCCGTCCTTTTCGCTGGGAAAGACCGCATCATCTCACGCTGCCACCTTCTTCGTGCTTCGGAAGCAGAGGACACGAGGACCCTCCTTCCATCTTTTGTCGTCATTTCGACTTCTAGATATTCCCTCCAAGTGCTCATCCTTTCTATTTCTCAGATTCAATTCCCATCTCCCTCTATAATGCCCTACTTCACCCCGCCCACCTCCGCTCTTCTTTTGTTCCTCTCCTCTCCCGCTATATCCCTTTCTCTCATTTATTATTCCTACTCCATCTTTTTTCTTTCCCTCATTCGCCTACTGACACATTACATTTTTCGTTTTACGTTTCTTATCTTCCTCCCTCTCTCTTCATCTCTTTCCCTCTTTAATTCCCTCTCTCCACATCACTCTCTAACTTTACCTCCCTCGACCCGTCTCTCCTCTCGCCGTCTCCCCTCTCGCCGTCTCCCCTCTCGCCGTCTCCCTCTCTCTCTTCCTCCCTCTCTTCCTGCCTCTCTTCCTGCCTTTCTTCCTCTCTCTCTTCCTCCCTCTCTTTCTCTTTACTTCCCTCTCTCCTCCCTCTCCATTCTTATCTCCCTCTCTCTTCTCTTCCTTTCTCTCCTCTTCATCTCTCTCCTCTTCCTCTCTCTCCTCTTTCTCTCTCTCCTCTTCCTCCCTCTCTCCTCTTCCTCTCTCTCCTCTTCTCTCTCTCCTCTTCTCTCTCTCCTCTTCTCTCTCTCCTCTTCTTCTCTTTCGTCTTCCTGTCTCCTTTTCCCCTCTCTCTCTCCTCTTCTCTCTCTTCCTCTCCTCTTCTTCTCTCTCGTCTTCCTCTCTCTCCTCTTCCTCTCTCTCCTCTCCCTCCTCTTCCTGTCTCTCCTCTTCCTCTCTCCACCTTCCTCTCTCCCTTTCTTCCTCCTCTCCATACATCCCTTTCCCTACCTTTCTCCTATCCCTCCCTTTTTTCTCCCTCTCTTCTTTTCTCTTTCCCTCCCTTTCTCTTCTCTCTTTCCCTTTTCCTCTCTCTCCCTCTTTCTCCTATCCCTCCATTTCTCTTCTCTCTTTCCCTTTTCCTCTTTCCCTCTTTCTCCTTTCCCTCCCTTTCTCTTCTCTCTTTCCCTTTTCCTCTCTCCCTCTTTCTCCTATCCCTCCATTTCTCTTCTCTCTTTCCCTTTTCCTCTCTTTCCCTCTTTCTCCTCTCCCTCCCTTTCTCCTCTCCCTCCCTTTCCCCTCTCCCTCCGTTTCTCCTCTCCCTCTCCTTCCCTTTTTCCTCTCCTTCCCTTTCTCCTCTCTTTCCCTTACTCCTTTCCCTCCCTTTCTCTTCTCCCTCCATTTCTCCTCTGCCTTTCACATCTCCTTTCCACCCTTTCTCCCATTTCATCTCTTTCTCTTTCCTCCCTTTCTCCACCCCTCTCCTCTCCCTTCTCTTTCCTCTTCTCCTCTCCCTTCCTCCTTTTCCTCTTCTCCATCCATCTCTCCCTCTTTTTCCTTTCCTCTCTTCCCCTCTCCTTCTATATTTTTATCTTTTCATCTCATTACTGGCACCCTTCTCTTTCTCATTACTGTCACCCTTCTCTTTCTCATTACTACCTCATTCTCTACGCCTCTCGCTTTCATCCCCCCTTCTATGTTTTCTCTCGCTTCCTCTCCATCTCTTCCCCATACCGTGTTCTCCATCGCTAATTCCTTCTCTCTTTTCCCCTCTCCTTGCCCTCCCCTATTACTCGTTCTCCCTCCTTCCCTTCTTACTTCCATACTCTCGTCTCGCCATACGGCGTTCCCATCTCCCCTCCACCACCCCCGTCAATGCGCTCATAATCCTGTCACATCGATCCTTAGAGTTATGCGTCCCCCATTGCAAGGTTCCCGACGTGTGCTGCCTCACCCCCTCCTGCCCATTCCCCCCGCCCTCTCCAGCTACCGCATGCGAATAATGCTGCGAGAAGTCTTTTTCTTTCTTTCTCCGAGATTCTTCGAATACCTCCATCTCTGGAGATCTCTTACGCCCACCGTCCAAGTGTTATCGCATTCTGTCTTCGATCGATGCGAATCTGCAAAGGGGTTAGAAACGAGTCCGCCCGCAAACGAAAGGGAACGGTTGTGCCGTTCTCTTTTGTTCTCGAGAATTCTTCCGGTCTAAATTTCGATTTTTTAAATTTTGCCTCGCGGTTGATTTCGAATGGGATTTATAACAGAATTTTCATGTATTTCGTCACTGCGATGATTATACTTTTTATTTTTTTTTTATGCGATCGTTATGAGATACGGGCGCCATTTTTCGGGTGTGGTCGTGGCAACCAACTCTTCCACCTACCTCGCCCTACCATTTACGGTCCATCTCTAAACGGCCACAATTAAGCGGAGCGGTCGCGAAACGAAATGCGTTATATCTAGGGTTACCAGATGTCCGGTTTTTCCCGGACATGTCCTCTTTATTTAGGGTGTCCGGGGGCGTCTGGGCGGGATTTTAACACCTGTCCGGAATTTGGTTATTTCCTTCTATTGTAATTTTTTATGTTATTTACGTTAGTTTTTGGGAAATATTTTTAGAATTAGTAGTAACATTCAAGAAAATCGTCTACACATTTTGGGTCGGTATTGCAGTTTGTGATGTTAACGTTTTATCCCTAATTATATCGTGAGATGTTAAATATCATTTTTGACGCTTTACTCGATCTTTTTGCTTTAAATTTGTAAATTAGTCGTTTCGAAAAACGCGTTAATAACATAATGTGTCATATTATTATTCTTTAATAATCAGTTGAACTTGTATTGCAAAGTTAATTGGTATAATTATGTTTAGAGTTTATATTTTTGTGCATATTATTCATGATATGTATAAGAAGTTGTATATTCCTATATATTATTTATATATTTAATCTGCATTGTCAAAATTATTGTTTCGGATAAAAAGTCATAATAACGCATGAACTTTTAAGTATTATTGCATTTGATGATATTTTTATGCGTAAATGTTTAAGTTACAAAAGCATTTACATTCGACATTTTACTTTAATTATGTAGATGTAATTATATTTCCTTTATTGATATATTGTCCGGATTTTTGTGTTCTGTTGTCCGGGGAATAAGATTAAAAATGTGGTAAACTTAGTTAGACCGAATATCGGGAAAGGCGTGGATTAAGTTAGCGCTGGAGTTATCATTGGGAGAATTATCGAATGATTAGGAGGCTGTGGGGTTGGAAAAGAGACGTGCATAAATGAGGGCGTGTTTTAAGTCCGAAAGCGTATCGGCGAAAACGGAGGCGCGCTCCGTTTCCCGGAGACTGAATGCTGCCTCGCTTGTCATTATGGGCCAAAAATCTCCTTCCATGGAGTCCAATATTAGAGGAGTAAGCTACACAATCATTTTGTTTCGTCGTGGAGGTAAATTTTATTTTCTATTTGGTTTTTGCTTTTCGTTGAAATTTAGAATTTCACTTAAAAGTCGATGTTATTTTTTATCTATGATGGGACTTTCAGCGTTTGAAGGAATGAACGTTAATTCTCTGGGGCATGGATTTATAATTTTAATTAACTTTCGCTATCAAAGGCTCGTAATTACTACTTGCATCGTTCAAATAGAAGCTCGCTAAATAATAATTAAATGGTTTGATTTTTCAATCTTTCGCCTGTAAGGAAATATGCAGCGCCTGTTTATCCTTTAGTCCAGTGGTTCCCAACCTTTTTACATGGCGGGCCATGTCGGCGGTTGCTAATCCTGCGGGCCGCATTGGGAGCTGCCAATTCTTCGGAGGGCCGGATTAGAATTTAAATTGGAAGCTACCTATATATTCTGAGGTGCCATATAAGTGAACATCAGTTTTAAATAAAGTGTATATGGCTAATATTTCGATTTAAAAGTTTTATTATCAAAGGTTTCATAAACATTTATCAATGTGTGTGTGTAATTTTCAGGATTGCTTCGCAGACCGCATAAAAACCCTTCGCGGGCCAGATCCAGCCCGCGGTCCTTAGGTTGGGTTGCTTTAGTCTGTCTATCTCTACTTCACGCTTACGCACAGAGCGGGAGCCATATTAGCTTAATCCACCTTTCAAACAAAAATATTACTCGCCATATTACATTATATCCGTTGCGTATTTCATTGGGGATAATAATTGGAGCAAGCTCTAGGGCATTTCTAATATAAAAAATACCTAAGCAGGAAAAGTATGAAGATAATCGATAATATTTTGGCTCTCTCGCCTTAATTATTCACTCTTTGACACCTGTGCACATTTATGTTATTGCGATTTTCCTCTTCCGCTTCCCTGGAAACGAATCGGTGCTATACGGCCCGGTTACTAACGAGCGCTTTGGTTAAATCGTTTCGAGGCGTGGCCGCCGAGGGCGCGCCTTTTGCCGGTGGAATACACAGGGAGGCTGAATGCAGCTGCCGCCCAGCCTCTCCCCCACATTCCCTTTCTCTTCGCTTCCCCCCCCCCTCTTCTGTTGCCGCATTCTCTCCCTTCGATTAAAGAGTCCGGCACGCACAACGCCCTGCACTTCGATCTCGAACTGCGCCTCGTTCTCTCTCTATTGTAAGCGCTACATCACGCGACTAAATCTGCAACCTTATTATAAACGCATATAAAAAAAATTTGGGCTCAACGAGACTGAGCTGCACGCAGCGTGTGCACCTGTGTTACAATCACGCCGCCAGACGGGGTGGAACGATCAGGATCGTGCTACTCTCGTTCGGTTCCGAGATGCCTGATAAAAATTTTGACATTCTGATGCACTTTGCGCGCTGAACAACCAATACGTCATGTATATATATATATATATGTGTCTTTTAAGTGAGCAAAGTGGACCTCGACTAATTTGCTTCAGGTCTAGGAGGCGGCTCGGAAACTTAGCACCCGTGAGCAATGTAATAATTATGGGAATATTGTGTTCCCCGGTTGTAAAGCCTTCGGTTATATCGTGGATTCGGGTATAGCGCGCGTCTTTTTCCTCTTATCTTTCCACATTGAATTCGGCAGGGTAAAAAAATGCAACTAAAATCTACCCGCATATAATTCATTTCGTGGTGGGTTAGGCTAACAATCTCCTTGCCTCTGTCCTTTTCTAACTCACCCGTGGGCGAGAATATTTGCGGAGCCATGGAACTCGGAAATACGTAATTCCAGTTCGTCGTATAAACGGCGATTTCAGTAATTTTTGTTTTTTTTTCATCGGTAATAATAAATTTATATGCAATTGAAAATATTTATAAATTTGTATTAGCATAATGTGTTGGGTCAATGGTAGCCTGTCCTTGGTTATATTGCGGAATGTCTCATAACCGACCTTATAACCGTGTAGTACTGTGTTAGTTTTGTCACAATAAGAGAGATTTTTAAAAATCTTACGCATAAACAGGAAATGAATCTTAATTATATGTAAATAGAGTTAGAATTTAGCAAGAAGAAATGGCAGGGCCCACGATGACATTTTAATGCGCCACTGCGGTCTGGCGCCCAGAATTTGTTGAGCCCTGGGTAAAAGGTTTACAAAATAGCCGACCCCTTTGATATTTTATCCGTCCTTGATTGTAACAAGAATCACTCAATGACGGCGTATTCGTTGTTTAAATGCCCCTACGATCCATTCGATTATTTGGGGGTCTTAATGATTAACTGCATCATTTATAAAATTCGTAATTTTAAGCTGGGTAGTTCATATTCGAACTACTTCAAAGAACACCATAAATCAACCTATCGACTTGCGAAGTGGAAGAAAAATGCTGCAAAACTACTGATTATTTCTTTTTTGGATTATTATCAAGCAAGTTTTTTAGTGCAGAACGAGTCTAACATTGAAATTGGTTCCAATCCGAAGTTCACATTTTTTTTATTCGCGTTGCAAAGATATTAGTCGTTTGTTTGACGTCGTCGTCTCGCTTTCTAATTCGCTGCAAACTTCGTTAATACCGACCTTTTAATTTTTTCGATTAGTTTTTCGTTGTCGCATGGTTTTTCCCGAGTGTTCCACTTCTCCGTGACGGAGCGCTGCCTTCTTCCGATTGGTTGGTTCGGTATCTCTCAGATTTGTCACGCATTGCAGGCGAGGTTGTCTCTCCCCTGCGAAGGGTCAATATGTGACCCGCTTATCTCCCGCTCTTTTCCGCGTTGACTTCTGTCCCGTCCTGGTTGAGGAAATAATCAAAAGCGGTCATCATCAGACCAGCTGTGGCAATGCGGTTAATTCTATTCAGATCACGGTATGTGTGTACGAGGTTGAAAGCGTAGGAAGCTATTATTCCCCTTAATTTTTTTTTATCCGTCCCTCAGGTTTCTATTTAGAGAGCCACGATACGTTCTCTTTCGTGTCGTGTGTAATTTTGTGATTCCGTGTTATTTCCATCGATTGTTTGAATCATTTCGCGACGACTCGCGTTGCTGTAACCAACAGGTTATCTACTAGCTGAAACGCTAGGCTTCGCTCGGGAAAGTTGACTTTTAAGTAGCAAACGATTTTTATTATTTATTATTTTTATTGATATATCACCTTTGATGTCATACTACAATAAAAATAAAAAACAAAATTTGAAATTTATTTACTTTTGCTGTTGGGCACGCCAAATTTATCAAACGTTCCCCATTCCTTAATTACGCAAGCGATTTTTACATTAACATTTACTATTTTATGTATTGTATTTTAAAGTTTTACCATTAATATAATTACGCATTAACGTCTTACTTAATATTCACATGGGTAGATGCACCGAAGTCTTGAAAGCAGCAATAAAATTATGTGGATTATGTCAATACTATTAGCCAAAACGTAAACAATAAACAACATCTTGCTTACCGAACGAATGTAAGTAGATGTATCGATTTATGTTTCGATAAATCTTTAAATGTTAATGGTAAAAGATAACTATGTTCTAATATTCCTTAAAAATCATTTGACTTAATTTTAAAAGAATTCATAAACTATATTTAGGCATGAATCCATTTGTACCCTTTATCTTGGCGTTGGCTATTCTTCCTCTACGGCGTGCCACGGCGTGGATTTTCCTTGCATTAATTTTTACGTGGCCATCTCTCCCTTTGAAGAGGACAACAATTAAGAAATTTAGCATTGTTGCTGCCTGGAGAATGTTAATAAATTTTGCACTTAAAGGATAATTTAGAGCGATTTAACATGTAATACGACAAAACATGATCAGAATTAAAATATGCTGTTATTTTTTGCGTAAAATAAGCCATTTTTCGTGATCGTAAGTTAATATTTAGGTATATTTATATCTACATCAGTGAAGGGCTGCATGGAATTTTGGGGCTTCTCTACACCATTTCCCATGCATTCTTATGGAAATAGTATTTTGTTGACCCCATGTGGTATAAGAGACCCCACGGTCTGCACACCTAGACCAAGTTCTTCCTTTGGTCCATAGGATGGCCCATGAAACTTTTGAATTCGATAGTTTCAACCGTGTAAAAACGTATAAAGAATATATATACACACACTAAAATATTTATAAGATAATTATATACATAATATCCTTATTCTGTACGTTGGTCCGTCCGTCCGTTGGTCCACCGGAACGCTATATAGAAATCCCCATAAGAGAACACTTAAAAATACCTTTTTCACTTCCGGGCTTTTTTTGCAAAATTAAATTAGAAGTAATTGACCTACGATATTCGGACCTGGACCATTTTAAAGAAAAATAAACAAAGATTCTTATTCTTATAGTCGACTTTTGCCTTCGGTTCGAAATCACTCAAGCCTTACGTTTAAATCACATTTATTAGAAAATTTTCAGCTTTTTAAAGATGTTGTCTTGCCGACCGTGTCATTGTTAAACCTCGAGATTATATTGTCGTCCTTACACTATATGCGTAAGGAAAGTGTGTTTTGAATGCTTTAGTACGAAAGAGAGAAGGCGCCCGAACTATTTATAATTAAAATCGTGTTTTTCATGAATTTTTTCTCAGTTAATTTCCTATTGAAATTTTTAGTTATTAACTATTTTTATAGTTATTTTCAGTTTTTTTGAAGTGCATCTTATAATTAACTGGAGTTATAAATTCGCATCGCATATATGAATAACGCAAAAAGCCATTCCTTAACATGCAGACCTTTTTCGTTTACATTTTAAAATATTTCAAGGATGAGGTATTTAACTTACATTAGTTATGCGAATAAAAGAATTGAAATCTCATTCGTAAATCTCCAAAAATTACGTTTTAAGAGATTTTTCACGTTTTCACGCATTTTGTTTATATTGGACCACTGTCCCACTATTGTACCAATTGTTGAATTCTATTCTTGGCCTCATAATAAATGCACCAATTTAGTGCTTTAACACGGGTCTGGCTTTTATACATGGTTATAACTTATTTACTGAATCAGTCAAGCAATTAGAGGGAGGAAGGAAAAGAGAATGAGAATGAGCTGAAATTGAGGAAGAGGACGTAGCATTTGTATAGGATTAAAAGGAGCTGCAGTACAAAAATAACAATAGTAAATTATAATTGATTATAAAAATGTTACACTATTGAATCGTGCGCCATTGCCAAATGGTGGGAATTCATAAAACTAAATATAGGTCTCGTATTTTCAATGGATTTATTTAACTGATAATACAACAAATATTTCGAAGCGAATTTCAAATAGGAGTGAAATATAATATTTTATGACTTTTATTTAAATTTCTTTTACTAATGTGATTTTTCTGGAAAATTTTCAAAACTAATATAGTTAAAAGAAAAGTGCGATCTTAAAATATAGTTAAACTCATTGCAGTTCATGTAAGTATTTACTTAACAGTAAGTAAGTTACTACACAATTGTCCTTTGATGGTAAATTGACAGTTCGTTCACATTTTATCCTGTTTTTTACGAGTTAATAAGAGTAAAATAATTCATTTATTAAGTTAAATTCTATACGCTTTAAATAACTTACAATTTTCAAGTAAATTTCAGCTACTTCTTTATGCATTATATCTTATTATTTCGATTTTCGTCTTATTTTCACAAATATTTGGATAATCATCTGGCCTCTCTACTAATGATTACTTAAACAGTATAATTAAAACAAAGATATCTTTCAAAAACACTGATTTGATAGTGCGTGAGAGTCAAACCAGATCATAGCATATCTTACTGATTTTTCATATCGAAATCATATATATTTGGAAAACTTTTATGATAATCCCGTCATATTTGACGGGTCATTACGCTAGTATATAAATAATAAACTATGTCTGTTACTCGGACACCATCATGTATATGCAGCACCGGCGATATAAGATAAAGGGGCGTATAACTCTATATAAACATTGGGCGTTCGTAATTCCGTCGCGCTGAAGGAGATAGCTAATTTTTGAAGGGAGAGTGAAAAGGAGAGGGGAGGGAAGAAGTAGACCGAATAAGAGAGGGAGAATTGGAAATGTTTAAATTTTAATTAACTATGTATTCATTCATACCCTTCATCTTTGACAGGCAACTGCACTAGTTTAGTACAGTTCGCGAAAGAAACGGTTCACTCGTGGCAGGGACTCTCTTAAAATAATCTCTTTATTTACCAACGGAGAAGTACATAGATGTCAGTTGGCGTGCCAGTGTTGCAATTAAAGCATCTTGCTCCCATTTTTTGAGCGCTCAAACGAGTTTCGTTTGTCAGCCGTTTAGCGCTCGTCTCTGTCTCTTTCCTCGCGTTGCATTGTCCGCTCCATCACTTTTTTATATAACACTTCCAGTAGCGGCACTTTTTGACTTGCCGTAGTACGTCGCATCGAATTGTTCGAGCTTTAAGGAAAGGGGAGGTAGAGAAAAAAGGAACCGTCCTATTGTGTGGGGCCCCGTGTTCTCTTGAATGCACCGTGGAATCGCTCGCTTTTTTTCACCTCCTCCTCCGACTGTTTTTTTCGAACAAGTTGAACTCTCCAGTCGCGTGAGAGGAGAGAGAGAGAGAGGTTGGGAGGGTAATAGAGAGAGGTTGGGAGGATAATAGTGAGAGGTTGGGAGGGTGAGAGAGAGGGAGGTTGGGAGGGTAAGAGAGAGAGAGTGAGGTTGGGAGAGAGAAAGGTTGGGAGAGAAAGGTTGGGAGAGAGAAAGGTTGGGAGAGAAAGAGGTTGGGAGAGAGGTTGGGAGAGGGTTGGGAGAGAGGTTGGGGGAGAGAGAGAGAGATTGGGAGAGAGATAGTTTCGGAGAGAGAGGTTGGGAGTGAGGTTAGGAGAGAGAGAGAGAGGTTTGGAGGGTGGGAGAGAGAAGCAGACACGCGAAAGAATGGGCACGCTGAGGCGACGGGCCACTCCTTTAATGATCGCGCGAAGTGATTCAGAAAGCTTCTGTGCGTTTGTGATGCTGCGATCGCGGACTTGCATCGCTCCTCATTCCTCCCCCTCTGGTTCTCGCTTAACACGCCCACATTAAGACCTTTCTCTGTTCCTTTTTTAGCTCTTCCCCTCCTCCTCCTTTTGCCCGTCCTATGTCTCTCCCCTCTTTCTCTCTCCCACCCTCTCTCTCTCTCTCGCTGAGGCACTGACTGTGTTCCGCCCTCAATATCACACCTCTGTACAGTTCTTAGTTCCACCCTCTCTCCTTGTATATCTTTCTCCCTCCATTTCTCCGCCTCCTCATTATTCCCGGCGACACCTTTTGTCTCTGCCACACACACGCATTCCCTCTTACACACACGCTATCTCTTCGCTCTTTTAAACTCTCTCATTCCGTCTGTCTTCCCGCCCACATTTTTCCAACCTTCGTCTCGATTTCGCCCACCTCGCGGGTTTTAATTTAACGCACGCCATAGTCTCGTCCATTTTTATTGTTCTTGTCTCCTCATAATGCACGGTTTCGTTCGTTTCTTTTTGTGTCCTTCGCCGAAGCTAAAATAGTCCCGCTGTGGATGTAAAGATTTCATCTCGCTATAAATATTCATTTGAGATGTTTTGTTGGTTTCTTTTTTGGGCTTTAAGCTTTCTTTGCGTTATTATTCGTCGCTTCTTTATTATGACGACTGTTGAGTTTTTTCTCGGCGATTTAATTAAAATATTTATCGCAAGCCTCGTAAAACTATCATTAACAATGATTTTTTAATTAAAACATTATAAACAAACCCTAAGGAAATATAAATTTAAAAACTAATGCGCTTAATCGTACATAGAACCATATTTATTCAAAGTGCGTTTCACGACCCATTGCTGAGTCGCCTAATTCGTTAGGAAAACATGATCACTCACTGCATAACCAGCTGAAATGTATAGAAAAATGACAATCATCCGATTAAATCAATACCAGTCTTTTAGTATATAATATTGCTTTTTACTGCGAGGTTATAAAAACTCGAATCAGAAATTTTTTTCTTCGTAGCCTTCTCTTCCATTAGGTCGCGAGAAAAATATTTGAAAAATGTGCTAATCAAAGTTTATATGAAAGTTATTTAATTCAAGTGAAACATGCAAGTATATTGCACATGCACAAACTTCTAAATATGTATATATGGCGATTACACTTTGCGCAATGAGTGTACATTTACTATTCATTTGTTTACATTTACATGCATATTTCCGTAACTTTTATTTTTACTTTATACAAAGTAGGCGGAATCAATAGTCTCGAGCTCTTTCTCAATGTAGGTAACTTTAGTTTTTGTCTCTCCTCCATCGCCGTTTCCATTTCCTTCCCCTTACTTTTCCACGTCACTTCCTGTACTTCGCGTATCCTTGAACTTCGTCTAGCAATGCCCTCATAAAAAAATACTTGCGCTTAGTATTTGCTATGGTGGTGATGTCGAAAAGGGGCTATTTTAAAAGCGCTCGAATCAGGCAGAATACTGTCTTCGTGCTTAAAATACGCGGCTTTAATCCTATAAATATAAGCCGTAAAAGGTATGCTGTTTTATTGAAATCCATAAACCAATTGAACCGTTATATCGGCGGAAAAGACGAAAAAGGGTTGTTTTGCCTTATTCTCCTAATGTTCCATGTTAAATATGTTAAAAAATAAAACTTATTTTCGCAACATATCACGTTTTGGTTCGAGGATATCAAAGTGCAGTGCTTTCAAGACGATGAATTGCTTTGTTTGGTACATGCCGGATGTTATTTTCCATCCATCCTAACACTTTTTTTTAATCGGTAGAATACTTGTTCTTATAGTCATTCCTCCCAGCCGTTTTATAGCTTTGCATAAACTTTGATTGCTCTTTCGGAGTTCTCATTTTATTCTCGCGGTGTAATTTGAGATACTCTTTTGTTTTTATATCACGTGCTGATGTTTTTAAAGTTTTATTTTGCAATTTTATCCTTTTTTTATACCGGAGACGATTCCTAAAACGACGATACGCCGATATCCACTAGCCTCATAAATCTTAATCCCTTTTCAACACTATCTTATTTGTTACGTTACATTCTTATTGTCGCTTCCCAATGTCTTAATATCGTATTCATAACTCTCTACAATACTTCACCATCCTTCCAACACCCTCATCCTCCTCTTGTCCACCCTGGTTCCTCCCTCCTTGTTATTTCCTCCATACCCTTCCGCCATTTCTCAATTTCGGATCCCCGTGATCTGCAGCCGTTCACGTGCCTCATCATCTTCGCGCCTCCATCCCGATCCACCTGCGACCCCGATCGCAATGATTATTTACGCTCCATACCTCCCCAACGGACCGTCTCTCCTGATCTCATTTCCACTCCGCCTACCCTTCTCTCCCCCTATCCCTCTCTATCTCTTCCTCCCTCTCTCTATCTCTTCCTCCCTCTCTCTATCTCTTCCTCCCTCTCTCTATCTCTTCCTCCCTCTCTCTATCTCTTCCTCCCTCGCTCTATCTATTCCTCCCTCTATCTATTCCTCCCTCTATCTATTCCTCCCTCTATCTATTCCTCCCTCTATCTCTCCCTCCCTCTTCCCATCCTCTCTATTAATGCACACGCCGTTTTGCAGTCCTTCCCCTTTCTAGTCTTCTGACACCCGTCTCCTTCCACCCTTATATAGGGGAAGGGGGGGGGGAGGTTCCGGGTTCAACGAGACGCACCATCTGGTGCCTTCGGATGACCCACACACCCTCCCACACTCCTCCTTAATCCCTCTCCCCATTCCTCTCCTTAATCTCGCCGTCTTTTCGAAGGAGTGGGTGGAGAGAGGCACTTCTTTTCTACTTCTTTATACGTACGTGTAAAGTCGTGCTTATCTCCCTCTCCCTTTCTCTCTCGCATTCTCCATATCCCCCCTCTGTCCCTCCCCCGAATAAAGACTATATCTATCTCCTCCTCTCTCTTTCTGTTTCCTCCTTTCCTCCATCTCCCTCCCGTTTCTTCGTTTCTCTCTCCATCTCTCTATTTCCTCAACCTTTCTTTCTCCCATTTTCCCCTCTTTTTCCTCTTCCTCTCTACTCCCCCTTTCTCCACCTCCCTTTCTCTCTCTCTCCATTTCCCCTTCCCCTTTCTTCCTTTCCCATTTTTATCGCTTTTCGTTATTGCTGAAAAGCACTATTGTCTTCTTTTTGAAGTCCGTCCGTCCGTACGCATATATCAGGAAGGAATTGGTTCAACCGATTTCAACCAAATTCTGTACATTGAATCTTCACATAAATATGGTAGCAAAATGGCATATTTCGACCAGATCGACTGTTCAGGGGTACCGCAATTGCAAAATTAAACTTTTCAGTAATAATGAATTTGGAAGGAATTGGCAGGACCTATTTTTAGTATGAAGGTGTGCAACATTAAAAAATCAATATTTTTAATGTAGATATAGAAATCGGAGCTGCCACAACACAAGTAATAAAAAAATTCTTTTTACAAGTATTTGTGTTGAACTGTTCACATAAACCAAATTTAAAATTTGCGATGTACACGTATACACAAAACCATAATAGCATATTTGGACCGGATCAACCAAACAGGGGAGCCACACTTACAAATTTAATTCTTTCAGTAGTTACGGATTTTAAAGTAAATGCCTTAACGGATTTCAACTATATAAGATTCGTACAACATACCATAATGAAATCAAGAGGTTTAAAGCGGAGATAAAGAGCAGGGCTACCACATTAAAAAGTTAAATTATATTTTTAAACGTATTTATAGAGTACTGGCAGCATTAATTTTAATCCAATATGGTACATATAATCTTCATATAAATAAATAACCAAAACAGCATATTTCAACCGGGTCGACTAAACAGGGCTACCACAAGGTCAAGGTTAGGATTTTTCTCCAACTATGAGCTTGGAAGTTTTCAGCTGAACCGATTTCAAAAAGAAATTTCGTTTTTAGGACGAGTATATAATGGCAAAACGAAATGAACATGTTTCGAGCGTATCTATTAAAGCAGGGCCACCACCGTATAAGGAAAAATAAATTTCTGATTTCAAAGCAAATATATTAATATGTATATGATTACACGGCGGCGAATTTGACGAAAACCACTTATGTACCACGGGAAACCCGTGCGCATCCCTGCTTGTTCTTTTTCTTCCCCCCCCCCTCTCTCTCTCTCCCTCTTTCTCTCCCTCTTTCCCCTTTTTCCACCTCTTCCTCACTCCCTCTTTCTCCTTCTCCTTATTTAACTCCGATGCGTCTGACTATTCCACAGCTATTTGATTATTTTTTTCGTCGGGTCCGCTGTCTGTCTCGCTCTCTTTTTCTCTTTTCTCCTTAGGGACCCGTTTTCCCACGAACTCTTACTTCTCTTATCCTTCCCTCCCCCCCCTCCCCCTCTCTCTCTCTCTCTCTCTATCCATTTCTCTCCTCACGACTCTCCGTATAGGGTGTCGCACACTTTGACGTTTTCGCGTAGGTGGCAGTTTTTCGAAGGACCTCATTCCATTTCTTTCTCTCTTCTCTCCTTTTTCCCCCTCTATCTCCGCTTCTCTCCACTCTTACCCTTTATAGCGCTCCTCGAATCGACGTCGTTTCGGTGTCTCTCTCTCTCTCTCGAGGGAATCTTCATCGCCTTTTTTCTAATGAAGGGTTTGGTTCGCCATTTCGCATTGGCGTGAGTACAAGAATTGATAAACCGATAAAAAGTTAATTGGGTTTTGTAGGGATGTCCGTAAATTTTCCATTGTATTGTTCGGCATTTGGTTAGTAACAGTGAGATTGGAGATTATATGGCATAAAGAATTAACTTTCATTTCATAGCCTTTGAATTCATAAAATATCGAAACGGATAAAAGTGGGTAGGCCCCTCTCTCCCAAAGTTAAAAGCCAAGGGTTCTCAAACTCGAATTGCTTGGGTGCAAATTGTTACGGTTCCGGGGGTGTGAACCCATGAACTCCGCAGGTAAACTCCCTCAACATCTCGACAAGGAAAGAGAAGTACCTTAAAGGAAGAACATACACATGGCCATCTCTAAGGAGAATTAAGACCATTTCGTGTCTATGATCTATTACAGGCGGACCAAACACGTGGCCTCATGCGGGTCGCCGGTTCAATAAGTGCGGCTTTCTCATCACTTTAATTAAGGAGAGTAGGTGAAAGAAAGAGCGCAGATGAGACAATAATAGAGTAACAAGGAGATATATGAAACAATATAGCAATATTTAATAGTTCAGTAATTTGTATGCACGAGTGGAATTACCCGTTGAAAATCAACGGGACTTTGTAGTGTGATTAAAATATAACTTCTGAGGTGTGTCTCAAAACTTATTTATATATATATATATATATATATATATATATATATATATATATATATATATATATAGTAAATGTAATAGTTTGATTAATTAATAAATTCCTGACAATCATTTGAATTCTACCAGAAAATATGAAGCGCTTGAAATTTATTACATTCTGGCATCAATATACCACTTGATTTGCCACTCTTTGGCTCCGTTATTCTTCCTCCTCGTATGTTTACTGAATAATAATAATAATATTCTTTAATTATTAACGTTGCAATCTATTAAGTTTGACATTGCGCGAAGTAAATAACACAATTCTTTCGTCTGTTTGAAGGCTTAATAGACGCTAATTCAATCGGAAGCAACAATGCGGGTCGCCTTGGCAACACCCGACAAAAGTACGAAAAATCCATAAAATTCCGAAAAGAAATGCGTGTTTCTGGCAAAAATGCAAAAATTTTCAAAAATGCGAAAAATTTCAAAAATTCGTAAAATTTGAAAAATTTCAAAAATTCGAAAACTTTCAAAAATTCGAAAAATTTCAAAAATTCAAGAAAATTTGAAAAATTTCGGAAATTCAGAAAAATTTAAAAATTTACAAAAATGCTAAAAATTTCGAAAGTTTCAAAAATTCGAAAAAATTTGAAAATTCCATAAATTTCAAACTTGAAAAATTCCAAAAATTCAATAATTGCAATAATTGCTCAAGAGCACACACTAAGTTGGTACGCTCCTTAAAACTCTTTCAGCTATTACGTCACCTGATTTCTGCTTAGTTAAACGTCTCTTAATGGTACCTAACTCTAACGTCTAGCAAAAACTCAATTTTTATCGCGTTTTAAAAATACGGGGCCTGTCTTGGCACTTTCTTAAATTGGAATTGTGACGAAACTTAATGCGATACTTGGAAGGTAGTTCTTTCTACTGCTGCCATTTGTTTTTCCTTGAATTTGAGTTTTGAAAAATATACAATCCCGGATTGGCGCCCACTTAAAATTTTTTTTATATCTTTGAAGGTATAAAAGTTGGATAGTTGAAAATTTGAGCCTACGTTTCCGCATTGATTACACTTATTTTTAATAGTTTGAGAAAAATCCAACTAGGAAGTAGTAATTTATTTTGACCTTATAAACTTTCTTACAAGGTTTTGTTAATTGTTGCCAACGAAAACAATCTTCCTAGCACCTGGAGTAAAAAAGATCTACCACATATACGTAAATACGTTTAATTCTTGATTAGTTTGAGTTTTGAAAACATTACAGATGCGGATAGGAAACGTTCAAAATTTTAATACAGGATGGATGGTTACTTCTAAACAAAAATATCATTTTGAAAGTACCAATTTTCCAAAAAAATTTATTTTTATGTAAAACTCATGTTTATGCAGAACGTTGATGCGCAATACAACGCTAATCCCAGCTTCACTTGATACCTCTGTTATAAAACAAGGGGTGCTGTATTTGCCGATTATGCGGCGGTATTACCACATGAAAAATAATGCAAGTTGGGATGCGCACGGGTTTCCCGTGGTACATAAGTGCTTTTCGTCAAATTCGCCGCCGTGTAATCATAAACATATTAATATATTTGCTTTGAAATCAGAAATTTATTTTTCTTTATACGGTGGTAGCCCTGCTTTACTAGATACGCTCGAAACGTGTTCATTTAGTTTTGCCATTATATACTCGCCCTAAAAACGAAATTTCTTTTTGAAATCGGTTCAGCTGAAAACTTCCAAACTCATAGTTGGAGAAAAATCCTAATCTTGACCTTGTGGTAGCCCTGTTTAGTCGACCCGGTTGAAATATGCTGTTTTGGTTATTTATTTATATGAAGATTATATGTACCATATTGGATTAAAATTAATGCTGCCAGTACTCTATAAATACGTTTAAAAATATAATTTAACTTTTTATTGTGGTAGCCCTGCTCTTTATCTCCGCTTTAAACCTCTTGATTTCATTATGGTATGTTGTACGAATCTTATATAGTTGAAATCCGTTAAGGCATTTACTTTAAAATCCGTAACTACTGAAAGAATTAAATTTGTAAGTGTGGCTCCCCTGTTTGGTTGATCCGGTCCAAATATGCTATTATGGTTTTGTGTATACGTGTACATCGCAAATTTTAAATTTGGTTAAAGTTGATGTGAACAGTTCAACACAAATACTTGTAAAAAGAATTTTTTTATTACTTGTGTTGTGGCAGCCCCGATTATATATTATATATTACTATATCTACATTAAAAATATTGATTTTTTAATGTTGCACACCTTCATACTAAAAATAGGTCCTGCCAATTCCTTCCAAATTCATTATTACCGAAAAGTTTAATTTTGCAATTGCGGTACCCCTGAACAGTCGATCTGGTCGAAATATGCCATTTTGCTACCATATTTATGTGAAGATTCAATGTACAAAATTTGGTTGAAATCGGTTAAACCAATTCCTTCCTGATATATGGGTACGAACGGAGGGACACCAAGAAGAAGAGCTAGAAAGAACTAAAAATGCGCTAACTTCATTCATCTTCTTGGATAACACTCTTGTTTCTTATCTTTTCGATCTGTTCGGAGTTCGGTCGTGGTGCTAATTTTTAGTTATTGCTTCATTTTCTCTTGGATTTGAATATTGTTCCTTTCCCTATAAAATTGAGCTAGTCGGTATTTACTGCATCACATATTCGTTTCTGTGGCATGTCTACCTATTGTATAAAGCTAATAAAGATCAACTCTTTCCAACCGAAAACGGAGAAAATCGGGAGTCCTAATTTCGTACAATCCTTGTATAACAATTCTCAAGTGGCCGTCTCTCTGTCTGTCCCTGTATTTTTGGACATTTCCCAATGGAATTAAAAGCTTAAACTTTTACAATCGTTAAACCCCCATAAGGTGGTCTATAGAAAAATCAAATATCCCAGAAAAAGTCCCGGATTCGACACCGGGAGACAATTATATTTTCCCATAAGTTTAAACGGGATTTTCGATTTTTCAAGGTGCAAGGTTTATTTCCTGCATTCATTAAAATATGTAAATTAGACGGAAGAATTTGTCAGAAACACGCATTTCTTTTCGGAATTTTATGGATTTTTCGTACTTTTGCCGGGTGTTGCCAAGGCGACCCGCATTGTTGCTTCCGATTGAATTAGCGTCTATTAAGCCTTCAAATAGACGAAAGAATTGTGTTATTTACTTCGCGCAATGTCAAACTTAATAGATTGCAACGTTAATAATTAAAGAATATTATTATTATTATTCAGTAAACATACGAGGAGGAAGAATAACGGAGCCAAAGAGTGGCAAATCAAGTGGTATATTGATGCCAGAATGTAAAAAATTTCAAGCGCTTCATATTTTCTGGGAGAATTCAAATGATTGTCAGGAATTTATTAATTAATCAAACTATTAAATTTACTATATATATATATATATATATATATAAAAGTTTTGAGACACACCTCAGAAGTTATATTTTAATCACACTACAAAGTCCCGTTGATTTTCAACGGGTAATTCCACTCGTGCATACAAATTACTGAACTATTAAATATTGCTATATTGTTTCATATATCTCCTTGTTACTCTATTATTGTCTCGTCTGCGCTCTTTCTTCCACCTACTCTCCTTAATTAAATTGATGAGAAAGCCGCACTTATTGAACCGGCGACCCGCATGAGGCCACCTGTTTGGTCCGCCTGTAATAGATCATAGACACGAAATGGTCTTAATTCTCCTTAGAGATGGCCATGTGTATGTTCTTCCTTTAAGGTACTTCTCTTTCCTTATCGAGATGTTGAGGGAGTTTACCTGCGGAGTTCATGGTTTCACACCCCCGGAACCGTCGAACCTTGCGCATCGCTCCCCTCTTCCTTCTCCCCTCCACGAAACTGGCGTCATCATCCCGGTAAATTATGCTTCAAGGACGCGTGATCCTCTCCTGTTTTTTTTCCCCGCTTTTTTACTGGGTCGACTCGATCGCTCGCCTAGTTTCGTGTAAATGTCTCTTTTTCAATTGCGACGTGTGCTTGGTCGTTCCTCATGTAGGTCTGTCGCGTGTTTGCTTTTTGCGTTGGTTCTCCTCTCTCCTTCGGGGCATTACGGTGCACGTACATCTGCTGCTCGATCGCGGCTTCGGCTTTTGTGTGTGCGCGCGCGCCCGTGTCCAAAGGCGCTCCGTCCCATTTTGCTCAACAATGGCGATGACATCTTTAGGTTACCCCTTATCTTCGCGAGTGGGTTTTTGCAATTTTTTTTATTCGCGGCTGTGAAACGTTTGCTGTTTACTCGCTTTCCTTTAGGATTAAAATTTTCCTTTGCGTTTTAACGTAACTACTATGTGCCTAATTGTAAACCTGTGGCTTCTTTTGCGATGTTACGCGTTTCATATCTAACAATAAGATCTATTCTCCTGAGTAATGGCAACTGTCCACCGAATCTTCTTTCGACCTATCCTACTCAAAACGTTTCGACTATGCGCAGTTTTCTTTCAGTTAACTATCTCCGATGACACTGTGACCGGTTCCGCAGTAGCACCTTATCGAAGCGCTCGTCGAGTATTAATCTTTTACTAGCGAGGTGAAATTATGTGCGCACTGTAACCGAGGTGCGGTCTCCCGAGCCGCCTTTGTTTTTATTATTATATATTATTTATCTATATCTACAATAGAATTTTCCGTGTGTAATAATGGAATGAGGATTAAGATATAGTTATTTCGCTGTCCAATGTAAACTATCGAAAAGTCAATTTTCGGTGAAATTTGACGCTATTACTTACTACAAATACAGCAACTCAGTAGTTAACGGTGAAAAAGCACGAAATGTTTCAATTAGACTAAGTTTATAAGAAAGGATGAAAGAGGCGAGGCTGAACAACACATTGCAAGTAAACCGTTTCGTGTAGAGCTCAAGACGGCACCAAAACGCAACCACGTGCTTTACTATGGAATAACCTACACACTATTTTCTGGAAATGCATTTGCAGTACAAAGCGAAGAATATGTGTGTACGATGTGTCTCTGAATGCACACACTAGCCCAGAGTAGGGATACGGAAAAAGTATCGATACTCTACTCATATCGGCAATTTCCTTTCGATACCAAGTACTTTTGTACTCGATTCTTTTCTTTCGATTTTCTAGTGATATCGGTACTTACGGTCCGATACTTTTGTGGTATCAATACTTTTCATTCGACATATCATATGAGTAAGGTATATATACTTTCATTTCGATTTCGTATCCTTAGTAGGGATACGAAAAAAGTATCGATACTCTACTCACATCGGTGATTTCCTTTCGATACCAAGTACTTTTGTACTCAATTCTTTTCTTTCGATTTTCAGTGATATGGGTACTTTCGGTCCGATACTTTCGTGGTATCGATACTTTTCATTCGATATATCATATGAGTAAGGTATCGATACTTTCGTTTCGATTTCGTATCCCTAGCCCAGAGGTGCACAACTCAAAAGATGACACGGGCCAAAATCGACCTTGATTGGTCCTAGGCGAGCCACGCTATGAAAGTTCTGTACATAAAAACTTTAAGTACACTAGTGAAGATTCAGTAATTACCGTAACAATTTTTATACTACAAAAATGAGGTGACAAACAAATATAATTTACTTACTCAATGGGAGATGCTGCACCGTTTTTCTCTCGCCATTCCACTTATATCCGGACTAATGCTGGTAGTTACTGTCCTTAGAATGTCTCTTAAACTCTGATCCTTCAGTGCTGAACGTAATGGAGCTTTGTATAATTTCATAAGGGAGAATGTTTGTTCACACATGCGATAAATATCCACAACAAATTTTTCTTGTATTTTTACGGAAAAGGAAAGCACCAGCTGAGTTAAATCCTCCCAGGCCACACAAAATGTGTCGGCGGGCCAAATTTGGCCCGCGGGCCATATGTGCACTAGCTCTTCTCTGTGGTATTTTATTAGTCCTTCATTCTCCCTAATCGGTAATTCAAAAAGGGGCGAATAAGGTATTTCTTACGTCATGGTTTTTACCTAGGTCGGTAAGGGAACATAATAGGAAAAGGTAACGTAGGAAAACTTGGGTCCTTTGGTGTACTGCAACCCCTGCCATCCACCAAAAATGTGACTTGCAGGTTATCATGTAGATGTGGATCTCTTCTCACGTTTTTCCTCCCCTATTCTCTTTACCTCCTCTATTCTCGTTACTTCCTCTATTCTCGTTACTTCCTCTATTCTCGTTACCTCCTCTATTCTCGTTACCTCCTCTATTCTCGTTACCTCCTCTATTCTCTTTACCTCCTCTATTCTCTTTACCTCCTCTATTCTCTTTACCTCCCCTCTCTTCTTTACCTCTCCTCTCTTATTTACATCTCCTCTCTTCTTTACGTCTCCTCTCTTCTTTACGTCTCCTCTCTCCTTTTTACCTCCCCTCTCCTTTTTACCTCCCCTCTCCTCTTTACTTTCTCTCTCCTCTTTACCTCCCCTCCCCTCTTTACCTCCCCTCCCCTCTTTACCTCCCCTCCCCTGTCCTCCACCTCTTGTCGTACGTGTCACCCTTCGCAAAGACCTCGAAAAAGTAGAAAGTATTTTCCGATGGCTCCCGTCCAATCAAATTTGGGCGGGCCACTTGCGCTCCTAAAGGGGCATAAATCTTTTCGCTCCTCGTGGATTTGGAATGCGACGTCAAAAACGCGTCACGGCTACTTCCGGTGAGAGAGAGAGAGGTTGAGAAATTATTCAACGTCGCCTTAAAGCGAAAGGAAAAACTCTCCGTCGATTCCGATCCGTCCGTTTTTTATCATCCCGATTCCGCCGCGGCTTTAAGAATCACTCCACAATGTGGCGTCACGCAAGAAAGAGTTTGATATTTTCTCGTTATTCCGACGCAGATTTGATTCGCGCTTCCTTTTCTCTCTCTATCGCTGCGAACATTTTTTAACCCTTAATGACCCCAATTATTTTTTCTGAGAGAAAATCGAATGTTGCTCTAATAAGTCCCAAAATTATTTTGAAAGTATATAATCGCTATGATTTTTTTGGTTAAAATACTGTTTATTCAAAATTTTAGCCCTAGACCAGGGGTGGACAACCCATGTCCCGCGGGCCGTACTATATGCTCCCCGGAGAGCGTTTTACGCGGCATGCGAAGCCATGACGAGCGATCCGTAAAATTTAATACACAAACTGATATTAAAATGGTTATAAAACCTTTTATTTGGAAATTTTATCTTTAAAATACTTATTTAGACCTGATGCCTCAGAATCTCGATTAACTTCCTATTTAAACTATTATGCCGCCCGTCGAAACATTGGCAACGTTTAACGCGGTCCGTCGGTTCATTCGCAACCATCGAAGTGGCCCGCCACGCAGAAAAAGGTTACCCACTCTCAGCGCCGTAACTAGCTATTTTATCACCAGGGGCAAACTATCAAATATGCGCCCCCTCCATAAAATATTAACTTATAAATATACGAATTTAGGGTGTACAACTAATAAATAAAAATAAAATAATTTCTTACTATAAATGCACATTATTTAAATACATAATTATAGATATAATTACATACATAATTATACGTACATAATTCAAATACAAAAATTATAAATATTTTAATATTAAAAAGTTATTCTATGTGATGTTAATGCAGCAAACTCAACAATAGCATCATCGAAATGTATAGTTTCTGCAACGCGTAATGTCTGGACCAAGTATAGTAGTGAAGTTTCCCCTGTCCTTGTGACACGCACAACTTGCCTTCTTTGGTTACGCCCGGGGCGGATGCCCCGCTTGCCCCGCCCTAGTTACGGCGCTGCCCACCCCTGCTCTAGATACAGCTTAATCTATGGAAAATAAATTAAGAAAGCGGATGGTTTAATGCTTCCTTGAATACACGTTGAAATAATTCACGAAGAACTTCAATTTGATGATTAAGGCCTCGTCCAAAAAATTCAAGCGCCTTCGGTCGATTGACTTTTGATCGGCGGTTGAACTTTTTTCGTGCAACGAAACAATACTAAAGCGCCATTTTTTTATTGTCAGTTCGCGGTTTTTCCGGCGGTATTTATCGAGAAAAATAACTTTTGCACACTCCTTTGTTGTCTAATCGTGCTTGAAAATTTTTAAATCCAGATAAATCTGAGAGTATTATTTTTCGATAGATAAACTATCGCTCTCGACGAGAAAGAGGACGAGATACATTAAAGAGATGACCCTTTTAAGTGTGCCGAGAATTTTTTTTCTCTGGAGGAATCTTTAGAGGCGTTTAACGAGCTAGAAAATCAAGAACATCTCATTCCACTCTCTTTTGAAAGAATCTGATTTACCGGCCTTGATAAATTGATGGATTGCCTGTCCCCGTTGCTAGGTTCGCGAGATAGAATCCAGCTCTTGGGCATGGCAGTGTACGCTCGTCTTAGTTATTGTCGATATGGTCGTTTTGGAAGGCGATGAAGCTCTTTTTACGAGCTGGTCATGAATTATTTGGTTTTATCGAATTGAGATCAACCGAACGTTTTCGAGTTTTCCATTATTTTTCCTCGAGAAAGAATGGTCAATATCGATCACCTTGTGGCTGATATGTAGTCGAGAAACTGTCTTTTTAGTTGTCACAGAAAGGTTTTTTTATTATCTAACATCAGTGAATCGCCACTGATGACGGCTGTTTTGTAGTAGACTCAGATAATCTGATTTTCTCTACTTTTTTGTGGCTATGGAAGAGACGTACATACTATTCCAGTCATTTTCTTTGTTTTATTACGTTTAAATTCTCTAAAATGGCAACTCTGATGTTAAACACGAGATTATCGACGCGGTGCCTTTGTATATTTTCCGTCTCCCTCGACGAGATCGCCGATTTTTCTTTACGTTGGCCACCTTTTAACTGCGATCCTTGTCTTCGTCGTCAAGCCTCTTAGAATCATTACATTACGCAGGCCGTGGCCTCTCTTTTCCAGCAAACGCCGACAAGAAGTGATCGATCTTATCAGAAAATGATAACGCTCGATTTGAACTCCAGATTAAAGGCAGCTGTTAAAGAGCATAATGGCCGCAAGTACATCAAATGTCATTATATCTACTTCCTCAATGCTTTCCTTTTAAAAAAAATACATTATTTTATCTCGATATGAATGAACGTTAAAGTGCGCGCGGGGTTATTCAAGTCGTTAAGATTCGTTTTTATTTCGCGGTTTGTTTGTTTCGCGTGCGTATTTTTGCGAAGTTGCCCTTTTCTCTTAAGGCAAGTCCAAAGAAAATTTTTATCTTCTGAATAAAGTAACTGGGTGCACCTGCTCGCTATGCCCTCTCCTCCTACCCGTCTAAATTTCGCCCGAATAAAGACGATTATCTATCTATCTATCTCTCAATTTAAGCCATGATTCTCTTTCTAAAAAACGAAGGAAAAAGTAGCCAGATTGTTAATTTGGGTAGCTTTAAGGGCTTACTTTTATTTATTAGATAAAATTGTAATCTTTCGGTTCCTATACGCAACACTAAGTCCAGGACATTCTATCGTATTTCACCATAATCTCGGTTTTTTAACGAAAAAATAATTACTGATATCTAATTTTGGCTTGTATCGAGTGAATATCATAAAACATCTGAGAGCCGTTAGCAATATTGTTACGTGATGTGCTTATTTTTATCTATAAATAGTAGCCATCCTCAAGTGTTAATCAAACGAATTACTGGCAACTGTCTAGATTGCCACTGAGAATGGATCTTTTATATTTGAATCCTTCGTGTGGCTTACGATAAAGCTCATTGGCTGCAGGAGCTAACGCAATAAAATTATGAATGTAGTGAATGGAGATTGTTACTTCCAGCGCACCATCGTCGTGACGATAAAGTTGTTGCTCGGTTATTTTTTTTATTTTACTATTAATGAATTCTTTCCGAGAAATTTCTTGCATATCTAATTGTAAGATCTTTTTGCGGATTGCGTAAATGACCACACCCTTCATTTCGAAGTGTCGGCTTTTCTCAAGAGTGATTTAAATTCGATGGGTGGGTTATTTACGTAACAGTGATGGAATAAGATCTTAAAATCTCAAAAATTCTTAAATTAACTCAACTAGGTTCTTTTTTGCATCGCAACTGCTTGTTAAGGCCGTTTCAGATCTCTCTTAGCAATTTCCCGAGTCGCTCGGATGAACCCTTCCCGGTAACCATGCAGATCGTGGGAAGCTGCTAAAACGAAACTAATTTATTTACCGGAATCTCATTTTTTTCATCTGCGTCGCTCTTCGCCGTCCGCCACAAAAGCCCGCAAAGTGTACCCTGCGATGCGCGGAGAGAGTGAGAGAGAGGCTGCAAAAAAATCATTCAACCGGCTAAGTAGAGAAAAGAATCGATGCATTCCAGGGCTCTTGTCGGCCGTAAATCATGATCCTTTCCCGCTATATTGGAGCGATGGGGGAGGGGAGACCTGGTTGCCGCGGTTGAGGCATTTGGTTGGAGAAGAGGTGCTTCTTGTTGTGTGAATAACAACGCTCCTTTTTAGACCACTCGGGACACTGCGATCCTTTTCCCACGGTCGCTCCAAAAAAATGGGAGAAGATGGAATGAAAGAGAAAGGGAACGGTTGAGGGAG
The DNA here is from genome assembly GCA_028673005.1 of Tanypteryx hageni. Classification (NCBI taxonomy): domain Eukaryota; kingdom Metazoa; phylum Arthropoda; class Insecta; order Odonata; family Petaluridae; genus Tanypteryx; species Tanypteryx hageni. Next base: position 82,387,303 of record CM054117.1, on the reverse strand, counting down.
GCAAGAGCTGCCGGGAGGCTAAAAACCACCTCCTCCACGACCTCACCTCGTACCTCTTTCCATCTATCCTCTCCTCTCCTGGTCTAACCCGTAAATGCCCGCCCTCCCATCAACATGCACCCCAAAGGCTCTTAGAAAGAGGACCGCTCTGCCTTCTTCCGTGAAGGAAATATCCTCTCACTCTCTCCCATCATCCTTTCTCCCTTACCCTTTTATTCCTTTTCCTCGGCTAACTTGTTCCGTGTTCGCTTCGTCTGGCGTTTTACTCTTAATATCCTTTCTTCTGCATCTCTCTCTCACTCGATGTAAGAGGTGGCTGTCGAGTGTTAATGACAACCATGCGTGCGTTTATGCCTTTATCTCTCGTCCCCCAGTTGCTATTGCTTCCCCTCTTAATCGCCGGTCTATTCTGTCCATTTCTCCTCGTTACTTCCTTTTCCGCTTATTGTAATTTTTCTCTGCGACGTTCCTTATTTCCGTTCCTCGTTCATTTTTTCTTTTTGTTTCTTTATCCATTCGTTCTTTTTCCCGTTTCTCTTTTCTACTTTTCGTTTCACATTCCTTCTTTCTGTTCCTCCTATCCGTTCTTCGTTCCTACTTTCCGGTCCTATTTCTTACTATCCGTTCCTCGTTCCTACTTTCCGTTCCTCGCTCCTACTTTCCGTTCCTTGGTCGTATTTTCCGTTCCTCGCGCCTACTTTTCGTTCCTTGTCCCTTCGTTCGTTCTTCCTACTTTCCTCAGTCGCTCATCATCCTAAGAGTTCCTCATTCCGTCTTCTCATACTCTTCCACCCTTTCCCCGTCCGGTCTCTTCATCGATTCATCTATACCTACAAGTGAAGGCCCCTGGAGGTATGGTCGTGACGGGCTCTCTCTCTCTCTCTCCGTCTATCTCTATCCCGTTCTTCTCTCGCTTCCATCTCGTCTCACCTCGCCGCTCCTCTCACCTCACGCTGCAAGAGGAGCCTATCCTTCCACCATTATCCCCTCTCTCCTCACGTCCAACGCTCTCTCGCCTCTCTCCCTTTCTCTCTACCTCGCCTACCTCCTAGGGAGACACCCCCTGCCAGTCTTCCTCACACCTCACTCTCTCTCTCTCTCTCTCTCTCAACTCTACCTCTCCGTAGGACAGAGTTATCAAAGAACGGTGCATCAGTTAACCGCGACACATTCTAGGAGGGCCTCATGCAGAACTCGCCTGAGATATTTTGCCGCAGTTGTTGGGCCAAAATGTTGTCAAATCGATTCCAAAAATGTCGTATCTAGCCCGCCCTATGACTGCAATCAAATTGATCAAGATAACCCCAATTGCTAGAAAACGGTTGGGAAGCCAGATGCTTGGTTTGAGTACAAAGCAGCCGTCTGGTGGTGATCGACTTGACCGATCCTGAAAGCGAATCAGCAAATTTGGACAACTGCTGAAAACGCCCATTTTTTTCAAATTGCACTCAAGGTTTTAGCAACCGTTCTGTGGCTATTTATAATCATCAGGCAACTAATTAATTAGGCAAAATTAAATTAATGTAAAATTAAGTCATTTTTTAAATTCGATAAACTTAATCGTTTGAATCTTATGCAAAATAAAGCGGATATTTCCTTCATCGGTGGAAAAGATTCCGTGCCATATTATGCAGCGCAGATTAGCAATACCGGTATGTTCTCATCGGATCTCTTTATTTTTTCGATGCTACGAGCAAGTTTAAATATATAAAAAATGAATATAAAAAGCGTGTTAATCACAAACGTATAGACGAATACATGTGCATCGCACAAGTATCTGGCAACTATGGTAGCAGAACGTTTCCACCAAAATTCAATAATGTGCGCACGAGATGTTTCAAAACTGGCGAAACCGATTTTGTTTTTCACCTGGCCGAGGGTCTCTAAAAGCACCTCTAGGAATCTTCTTCTGTTAAGGTACCTTCTTCCATCTTCTATTTACCCTATTCCTTCTCCCAGTTGGCACCATCTCACTCTCCATCGCCAACCTTTCTTCGTCTCCTTCCTCTCCCTCTTTTCCCACCTGTCGCGGAGGAGGTCGGAGGGGTGCCTTCACACGCCTCCTCCTCCGCCCACTGCGGGGACCCTTTGGAGCCCGGTCCGCTTCCCCGTGAGATTGTGTTTGTGTGTGCGTTTGTTTTTGTGCGCTAACGGTAAGAACTATTCCCGTGGTCATGGAGAGGGGGGGACGGGATGGGGGAGGAGGGGGGGGGGGAAAGAGCCACGAGTAAATCTTTGCGTTAACCTCCGGAGACATTCGAGCCGGAGTAAAAGTTGCCCGTCTTCCTAGTCGGGAGGTCGAGGGTTCGCGCGTCCCACGGGGATTCGGTTTTATCAAGCGTTTTTCATCTTCAGTCTAAGCGACTCGTAAATACAATTTACTTCGTCCGGCTTCAATTGGTTAATAGTAATTGTTTTCAATGGTAGATATGACTTACTCCTGTAGCCGTGAAACGAGCGGAAAAGAATATTCTTTAGTTATATACAGGTCATATTCAATGGTAAATTACCGATCGTAGATTCTGATACACAAATGCAACATTTGATTGATTGATTTTTTTTGGCACATGACGCTTATAAATGAATCCATTACAATACTGACCTGAGTCGGTGTCTCGTCAATAATTACATGCATTATATATATATACACACACACACATACGCACACACACACACACGACATATATATATATATATATATATATATATATATATATATTTATTTATTTATTTATTTATTCTAAGGAAAAGGAAAGGTAGCGATGAGGGTGGCAACAAGGTGTTGAAGGTAGCCCAATGGGCACTTAGCAACTTGAGGACCAAGTTGGCGAGCTGCTGGGGGTTTCGAAGAGAGACACATAAAACACACAAGCTTTTCAAATATCAATTATGAAGATCAACTTGCGACTTGCATCGATTTCGTGACACCTAGGTGATTTCTGAAGTTGTATAACGGTTGGATATGCTATGCACGCGTAATTCACAACAAAGTAGATGTTCACGGCGGTAATTTCATGATCGTCTGTTGTGATGAGTATAAAACAAATCAAGCATCAGAACCGGCGATCGTTGAAATACCACTGATGTGGTTTATTAAACTGTCCCACTGTTAGGAAAGTTGGTTACAAGTCATGTGTTTCTTTGAGAGTTTAAAATCTTTTCTCGCTTTCATTGTTTACTTATCTACTGCCTTTATTCTTTTGTTTATCTCCGCCTTTGTTGCAATTTATTTATTAATCGTTACGTAATGCAAAGAATTGTTTCGAGAGGTTGAGTTACTGCATCTGATAAAAATCGATTATCTTTTCTGTACCCTTAAATGCGCAGTTTCGCCGTCTTCCCTAGAAGTGCGGGCGTTGGCGTTCGATTTTTTTAACTGCTCATTAGTTGCGGGTGATTTGATAAAAACGAAAGAGAAAAGGGAAAGAGTAACGTTTAAATTTAGCTTCTCTTGTATTGACCCACAAAATCCATAGTTCGTACCAGTTCCATTTGCTGTAGATGCTGAAAAACATTTATATTTAGCTTATCTTGAGTTTAGATACAAAATCCATAGTTCGCACCAGTTTCATTCACCTTACAGTGCCGGAAAACGCCCACTTGCCTCTCGTGCTTAATACAGCTGGATATAACGAAGTTTCCGATTGAGAATCTAGGATGAACTCCATAGTTTTTCAAAATATAAACACAGTTACCAGCAAGCATTCTTATCATTCGAGCACACGACGTCGTTCATATTCGTCGATTCTACGTAAAAATTAAAATATTCCGCGGACCTTCGATTAATCGTTTCTTTCTCGCGCAGGCATCGGCTTAAGTGTTCATTCCGCTGTCGAAAAGAGCATTGTCGCATTCAAATCGGCCCTCGCGTTTTTTTTACGTTCGCACCCGGCAGATACTGGTCACGGCGGCGGAAAATAAAATCGAGGTTAACGCACTGCCTCAGCTTGCCTCGAAGTAACCTCCGCCTAGGCATAAAAATAAAAACCAATCTCTTTTGCCTTTATCTCTGAACATCGCGTCATTCGGTCCAATGGGAATTCCACACCCCATTTATCTTTATCCGTAGAAAGCAACACTAATGGGAGCTCTCTTTTATGAGACGGGACCGTTGGCAATATTGGCCATTTTCGCCCCCAGCTGACTTCTCAGTTATCCTTTCATCTCGTCTATTACCGAGAACCCGTGCCGTAATTTTTAAAATGATGCCATTGAAAAAACGGATGGAAAACTCATTCGTCCCGCAGATATACAGTTGTCATAGTAATCGGCGACAGTGAGAGGTTTCTTGTTTGTTATTGTATCGAAATTATGCGTCAAATGATGGAGGATTTTTATGTTAACGTGATGTCTGTTTTATAATACGGTGGAAGAATTCGGATGGTCTAACCATTCTGTTTTTTCATGTAGTTTTTGTTTTATAGCGGAAATTTATAGGATGCATACTCTGCTTCGTTTTTACCTTAGGCAGAATGAACCCCTATCGTGTCGTTAATCTTGTTTTGCATCGCTGTTTTAATCTAAACTTCCGTGACATTCTTAGGCTTAGAAGGAAGGAGGATGGGGTTAATCGTTTGGCGTCTTAAAACTTGGCGAGTCTCGTGGACTATCGGTTTTGTAAAAATGTTTTGTAAACAAATATCGAACTAATTTCGCTCCTAATCGATAGATTAAATTCTCTATTTGGAGTCATAATCTTGCCCATGAGAGTAAAATCGAGAGTTTATTTATTAATACTATTATTATAAAAATATTATTTTATCATTATTTAGCGATTAACTGATTAAGAGAACCAGATGCACTTTTCAGTTACAACATGAATTCTCTCTGGTAACTCACCGACCGTTGATTATAAGGATCGATTCTTAAAATTCTCGTCGAAATATCAAGGAATTGCGTCTCTGGATTTCTCCTTAAATGTCTGTATATGGCATATACAACTGTTTTAAGACTTCAGAAATCAACTTCATATTACCTACTCGATGAAGGTTGTAAGCTGAGCATGCAAATTGTTTCTTTTTGAAGAAACTGCGTTCTCAAGCGTTGTTCTGGATGTTCCACTAATGCATATTTTTAAAATCTACCGAGTGACAATTTTTTCAGGCGCTTATAGTTTTCGTGGTGTCACTCTAATGCTCTGGGTTATTAAACAAATATGGAACTAATGTTCTTTAGGAAAGTAAAAGTAATGACCCCACCTCCGAGATTCCGTTAAGTAAAAGTGTTTTTATTTCAAACAAACAGACTTGCGCAAACGGGCGTTGAGCGTTCTTATAAGGTAAGCTCGATAACTCAGTTTTTTAAAACCAGTAATAATTGTCTCCGACAGGAGATTCCGTGAGCGCATGTTTATTTATGCACACAAATACGGGCCACAGTGACTCAACGCCGAATATATAAGCTGTTTTTTGGGTGTTCGCGTTGATATCCGGGTGAGCGCTAAATCCTGGGTCGAGAGTGGTTTTCGTTGTCCCTCTTTCTTGTCACGGGCGGGCGCGTGCTCCAAAACACGACTTCCTGCATGCCTTTCGATGTCTCTTTTTATCGTATTTTGCGTGCGCGTGCTCTCGCTCTCGTTTAGATTTGTATTTCCTCTGCGGCTTCATTTTTCCAAGGCGCTGTATAAAGACGTCGCGAGTTGTCTAGGTATTAGTACGAAAGTTTTCGTGACCCGTGATTCGTTTTTTTGGTGGGGATTCGTTTCGTTGTCGATTGCAAAAGGAATAGGTTTTCGTCGTCTTGTGTCACCTCGAGTTGACAAAACAATGTTATCTGCGGAGGAATGTTTGACGTTTAATTTGGCACGCATAAATTAGGGAGGTATAATTAAAAAAAAGGAGTCAATGTTACTAGAACAAAACTTTATAAACTGGACGTTTGTCAAGTTGGTTTTGATGACAAATGTTTTATTTGACCTCTACCGCGTGTCGGGATGTATTTGATGAGTTATATCCGGGAAAAATATTGTCAGTTATTTGCTTTTCCAGATATTTCCTGCATGTTATCTTATACTTGATCACTTAAGAATAGGTTGTAGCCATCTTGTGTCACCGTCAGTTGAGAAAAGTCTTTCAAAGGAGGGGAAATAGACGTTTAATATAGTGCGCATTAAATAGGGACCTATAGTTTCGTGAAAAAATGCGCCAGCGTTTCGAGGAAACCGCTTCATCACATCAAACGGAGTATTTTAAAATTTGTTCGCTGTGACGCTTTGTGACGATGTATTATTTGGTTTTTTAGATCTTCCTTATTACTAGCCCTGGCTAGGTAGTGTGTCTGCTCTCCCGTGGTCGAATTTCGCTGATGTCATGGGTGTTTTTGTTTTTGTTTTTTATCGTTTAAAAAGCTTTGTATGAGTCCATATGTGTGCCGTTTAAAAGCTATTAAAATAAAAATGTTTTTCGTACGGGTTACTGCCGTGAAGCTATATGCATAGTTTTAATCTTAATTAACATTGTCAGTAATCGATTGCTCCGTGTTCGCTTAAAACTAAAAATGTCTTTCAGAAATCGCCGCCTTTTTGGGTCATTTCAACATACCAAGCATTTCTTTCTAACAATCTTAATTGTTCACGACACGTCTCGTTTCGTGCGTTCGTAAATTTCGAAATCCGTGTTCCGCCCGCGACCGAACCTTTTTTTAAAAAAAAATCAAACGATCTCCGGCACTTGGGACTGCGGAGCAGCCACATAGAGAGCCGAAAAAGCGATGATTCAGAATCGGGAGGAGGAGGAGAAGAGGAAGAAAGCAGGCCGAGCGATGACCCCACGCACGGATCGAACCAACCGACCAACGACTCTTATCAGTCTCTCTCACACACACAGACTCCGGGACGCAAGGTGTTATAGCGGATCCACCTCGCACGCTGTCCATCCCTCCCTCTCCCCCTCTCGACTCCCTCGATATCTTGCACCTCGTTTCCCGTTGGGACCCTCTTTCCTCTCCCTCCCCTCCCTTCTTCCCTTTCCTCCCCTTCCCTTTCCCTCTCCTCTTCTTCCCTCTCCCTCCCCGCTTCTTCCTCTGCCGCCGCCGTGTGAGGTTCCCGGGCACCCGACTGGCCCGCATTCCCCCCCTCCCACTCCGAATTCCTCTCTCAGATCCCACCCCTCCCACCTTCCATTCCATTAAAACCCACCTTCTTGCTTCCTCCCCTCTTCCTCCCCTCTGCACTTGTCCGCGGTGCCCTGCCCTGCACGCACCAAGCGAGTTATCAGAGGAAGAAGGCAGGGGGAGTGTTTATACCTCTTGGATGCCCAACATCTCTTTCTCGGGAAGCCAGTGGTGTAGTGGTAGAGTTTTGGCCCCGCCAACTAGAGCGACACCCGGTTCGAATCCTGTAGGATTTTTTCCGAGGATGCCGGGCTCCCTATTTGTGCGTGTTGGAACTAAGGAGATGAGGACGAGCCAATGAGAAAAAGGAAAATGAGGAGCGCGCTCAAATCAACGCTCCGTGCTTCGGAAGGGGCTTGAAGCCATTGGTCCCCTTGGTGCTCTTCGTTAAGAGCAGGCTAAAAGCCGGCACCAGGTTTTTCTCTCCTCCCTTCCTATCCGGCTATTCATTGCACTACCTCTAAGATACCCATTGCGCTACCTCTAAGATACCCATTGCGCGTAGGAAGAGGTGAATCAGCTGGGAACATACGATTAATCTCTTTCTCTCCTCCTCTTCCCTTCCAGTAGTTTCTTGCGAGAGGTATCTTTCTTCTTGACCATCCTCCCCTTTCGCCACCCCGGCAGCAACATGACCGTTGCTCTCGTCCCAACCCCCCCTTCCCTCCTCTCCCCCTCCCTCCTCCTGCCTTCCCTCCCTTCCTTCTCTGCTCCCCCTCCCCTTCATCGCATCACCGTCACTTGTCACGCTTTTTTATATGCTATTCCTTTCCTCATTACTCCTAAATCGTCCCTTTTCTCAAACTACCTTTCTCGCAAGAGGGCCTAATTTTTTTTAAAATCTCGGGGAATTTCTTAAAAAAAACCTTTTGTGCCTTCCGAGACCGTCGCGTTGTCCGTTTAATCGCCTCGGCAACTACGGAACTTATATAACCACGCGGGCCTGTTCACGTTGTAATTGGTCGAATTAATGAGTTTAGGAAAAATATTTAAGCGTTTCCGTCTCGCGTTCGGCGAGGAATTTCCTTCCGTCTGTCGTGGAATCTTCCCTGGGTTCTCAGACGAATTACTCGGCAACCAGCCGCGCGAGATTTGGCTATTTTTTATGTATCCCTTTGGTAAATGTTGATTCGGTGGAGTTTTCCTTTTAACGGTTGCGGTAAATTCCGTTTCTCGCTCTATTCGACAGAAAAGGACGCGGTTTTTCCCACGATACGGATTTCGAAAAATCCTTTGTCAGCCTTAATTTATCGGGAATAAATCGGAAAGGAAATCTTTCTCTGTAGTTCAATTTTTTTTGTTAATCTTCCCAGTCGAGATATTATTTTTCCATTAATTGCGCCTCTATGATCATCCTTTTGTCGGCTCAAATCTCGGAGATCTATATGAAACCATTTTTTGAACTACACGGCTCGTTACTTCATCTCCATTATCTCAATTTAAATCAAGGAAAAAACAGGAAAATATCTGCGTCAAGTTGAGCAATTTTCAAGTTTTTCGATCATTAAAACGTTCTCAGTCTAGAGTGTTTTTTGCGTGTCGAGCCGCCATTGGCCCGTTACATCCCACGCCGTTCCTTTGTTTGCCCTGCCGAGATTAATTTCCTCTTCCCACTGTCTTTCGCATTTTCCCCGCCTTTTTCCCCCATTCATCTTCACATGTTTCCTCTCGGGGCCGTTCGTCCCAACTATTCGAGACGTCCCGTTCCCTTATTTCCCTCATCAAAATAACAAACCAAGTGTCAAATCCCGTCATTTGTATTTATTCGCTGTTCACTCTCCTGTAATTTTTGCGTTTTTCCTTTTTTTAGTTGTTTCGATTTGCTACCTGTTATTATCTCTAATTCAATACGGTAACTGTGACCTTTTCACGTACGTTACTTCAAGGTGCGCATTATGAAAGTTGTCTTTGCCGAAAAAAGCGTATCCCGAACTATATTCTTATTTAATGTGGTAATTGGATTATCGAAGTTATGGGTGATATCTAAGAACTAAGGAAACACGCACTCTGTTATGTTCATTTCTGCAAGTACTGCTACTTTTAGAAGATTTAGTTTTTAAACTAAAATTTTCTCCTCATAAGCCTTTGATTTTAAAACCGTTCACTTTCTTTTGTGGTTCAAGTCGTTCAATGGTGCGTGAGTGGAGGGGTTGGATGGAAGTTGAAAATCGAACGTTGGAATTTGACCTGAAGAAAGGCGTCATTATTACGTTATCCTCCTTAGTGGACACTCGCTAACAGTTTTAGATCATCGTGCCTCAACCAGAGTGTTTCTTGGCGACTCTGTTACGCTATACCTATTGACATACGCAATTTTGCTGCAACTTTAACTCGACATACTAGAAGGGATGGTTTCCACACATCTTTCGGACATAGTAGTCGCTAAAATGATCCAAGCCGAAGAGGTATATATATATATATATATCTCACACCCTGTTCATACGACCTTCGATGTAAAGAATTTACAGCTCTTTTTTTAGTAGACCACCTGTAATTCGCTGAAATGGAGCTTATTTCTCAGTAAATTAAAAATAACGCCGATCGATGGAAATGTTTTGCATGAGAAAGCATCCTAACTCCCACAAAAATATTTGCTACCATTTTGTTTGCTAGATATGTTACCATGTGTCCCACAGTTTGAAAAAGTACTGTATTTTTAAAATTCCAATGCATGCTTTAAGTTAAAAATATATAATTTTATCTTTAGAATGTATAATTATTTTTATGAACACCGGTCACCATAAATGAAGTTGATTGTGTGTGAGAGAGTCTTTAGAGAACAAATGCAGGTACTATGTATCAGAAAGATGGTAGTTGTCTGAAGCATTCTTGCTTAACTCTTGTTTCATTTTAAATTAACAATCTAGTCGCATTAAATGAAAACTTGATTCATTCAAATTCCAATACTAGCCTTTCGCATCGCCATGTAAATTCATTTCTATTTTTTAGCGCACGATGAATTAATACCATTGGAATTAAAAATAAAAATCCTCTTTTTTATCCATTCTCCTCCTTGGAAGGAATCGAACCGCTTAACTGTAAATAAGTCCGATCATTGCAAGCGCTGTTAAATAAAGCAGGATAAAAAGAGGGAATCATTATAGCCCAATAGCCTCTCTGATCGTCGCTGCGCCTCGCCGCTCTTCTTTGTCAACCCACTAAACTAAATTCCCTCCATCCCTGCAGTCGACAACCTTTTTCCTTTTTGTTTTCCCCCCTCCTTATTTCGGTAGATGTAGCAGACGTCGCGGTAATAAATGGCCCCCATCTTTCAGCCGACCAGTTCCCCTCTCCTTCCTCTCCTCCGCCGTTTCATTCGCATGTATTACCCTCCCTCCTTTCTCCACTCCTCCGTCGATTCGCCGGTCGTCGCGGGTAACGGGAAAGTTACGAGATATGAGGCCCTTCCTCCCCTACATTTGGTAGCGAGAAGAAGAACTCCGGCGGCAGCAGGTGGATGCTGTGTGGCGCTCGTACCTGCTGCGTGCTTTGGGTGGCTCTTGTGCGGTCGGTGGAAGAGGAGGCATGGCTGGTTTTTAAAAGGTTGGGTGGGCGAGTGAGGTGGTGTTCTCTCTCTCTCTCCCCCTCTCTCAGACCAGCCACGCATACATTATTCCTCCCATCGCGCTCACTCCTACGACTCCCTCTCTGGGTTAGGAGGTAGGCCTTCGATGCCGGGCGGACCGTTAGCCTTGCTGTCTTCCACCGCACTGCCTTCCTCCCTCCCGCTTTACCTCCCACCTGTTACCACCCTCCCTTTATCATCCGCGATCTTTTTCGAGTCTTCTTTTTTTACGGCCGTTTAAACGGGCGTCTTATTAAGCACGTTTCAAATCGGCAAAAGTTTTTTTATATGTAGTCATTACTTTCTTTTCAAAGACGAAGAATTTAAAGTGTTTTGGAAGGTGAGGTGAACTGTCGCTACTGAGGAAGGAGATTCATTTTTGCGTCTCTGTTAAAAAAAGTCGGGGAGGAGATTTCAACGGTTGGAATCGGATACTTTTTTTTAGGCATAAAGATGCTTTTGAGAAAATATTCCTTTGACCTCTGCATCCGTCAATGTTAAAATGCCTTCGCGGTGTAATATTTTAGGGGAATGCGACTTCGAGGCAATGAAGGAGGAAATAAAGTCGGACTTCTTCCACGCGGATTTCGTCGACGCATTAAGAAGTTTTTTTTATTTTCTACCCGCAATGCGGCGGTTCTTTATTTGAGCTTTATGTTTTTCATAACTCTCCAAGAAACATATAAATGACAAGATTCATTTGCTATAATGTACTCGAGGCCATCTGTTAACACGAACGTCTCCGTTTTTCGTTTAACGTCATAAAATGATGCGCCAACATTTTAATCGTCTTTGCACGCCATCTTGTCTCTGTAAATTTTACATTACAAACAAATACTGTAATATTAAGCAAGAATATGCACAAAATGGCCACGTATCACATTTCTCTGTAATATTTTTGTGGAATCTCTGCATATTTAGACAAAAAAACTCAACTTCCTTTGTCTTCCATGGGGAATCTGCGAAATTTTCCCGGTTTCGTAAATATGCCCGATAATGCTGAAAATAGAGCTGATTTACATTTGTCGTCTTGAATAAATTAACTGCTCGCCGACACTCCCAAGTTCATAAATCCCTTTATTTCTTAAAGTTCAAAATACACGTTACTATCGAAGTTGTTGTGGGAAAATAATTGTTTACAATAAGTTACAATTCTTCTCCCTTTGGCTTTTTTGTCTTCCTTTTGTTAGCTCCTTAATTAAATTATTGTGTGTTGCTTCGTGGAGGAAAAATTTATCTAGGTTGAAAACCATCAGTTCTCGTTATACTTGCAGTGTGCCGGTCGGCTTATATGTGTGTGTGAGTGGTTGCTGTACGTTGGACTTAAAAAAAATACCGCAGAGCCTCTCGGACCATCTCCGACTCCGCTTAACGCTATCTACCTTCCGCCGCTGCCCTCTTATGGGTGCCTCCCTCTTCCTCTCGGGCTGTCCACGCACCATCAGCCACCTCCGCCTCCTCCTCAGGACCGTTCGAGGGCCATTCGGACCGTTGGTTGTACCGCGGATGATGTCGGATTCCCGAGTCTTCCGGAAGAGGGCGAGGAGTCGTGTCGGTTGCCTTGGTCCGCTCGCGGCACTCCCTCTCTTTCTCATCCTTTTTGCGCTCAGATAAGGGGGGTTGGATGTAGGCGGGATGTGATGAGGATGGGGGCGCCGTACCCATAGACTCCTCAACCCTCTGCTTATCCTCCATAAGCCTCTCTCTTTCAACACACCGCCCCTCCGCTTCGTACCAGAGCTAAATTCCCTCCATCTCCGTCACTCATAAAAGGCACGCTCTTTTCATCCCACCAAACACCGTTCTTCATTTCCCAAAGGCGGAGCTTTCCAATTACGGACGTGTGTATAGCCTTTTTTCGACGCAAGGCGGCTTTGAACTTGAACTCCCCGGTTTCCTCTCTTTATAAAGGCCAAGATCGCTTCTCCTTTTGTTTCCTTTTTCGCTCCGAAACAGTTTTTTTCTCGCGTATTCGCGAGGCGCAGCGCTGAGAAAAAAATACATTAGATAGTTTCCGTAAACGGTGATGAAACAGTTTTGTTTTTTTTCTCTAAAGCCTGTAAGTTTTGCTCCTCTTGACTGGAATGAGCCGTTTAGCGCATAACGCGAATTATGTGTTTTGGGTCACGTGAGTCACGCGTGCCTTCAGGGGTCAAGAGTCTCTTTTAGGCATCGTGAGTTACGCCCGTCTCGCGTTACGGAGATGATGTGTCGGTAGAAACCGTACCTTACAGTCAGATCAAGTAGTTGTTGTTTCTTATGCGCATTGCGCGTTTCATTTATATCAGTTGGTTCAATTAACTAGCTTATCGAAAGGAAATTGATTATATTGACGGGATATTCTCATCTACAGCCATAAAAAGGTGGGGAGGATAAGATGCACATTTAGGCTACAAAGCACCCTTCATTAGGGGTGATTTATATACTATATGGCAGTGGTGAGCTACCTGCCCGGCCCTCGAGAGCGTTATAATTCGGTCCGCGAAGCTATGATTAAAAAGAGATTTAACACAAATTCATATCTTATGCATTCAAATGACGACAATAAACATTTGTTATTGAAATGTTAACTCCTAAAACCTAATTTTGACTTGGTTTTCACTGATATGATACTTCAGAATCTGTAGTTAACGTCCGATTTAAAGTCTAATCTGGTCCGCCGAAGCATTGACAACTTGCAATGCGGCCCGCCGAGTAATTCGAGACCACAAATGCGGTCCGCCATGCGGAAAAGATATATTCATGGTATATTTACAATTGTAATTAACGCTGATGATGGCTAATTTGAGGCCGAAATGCGTCTGGTTTTTTCAGCATTTATACGACTTTAGGAAAGAAATAGTTCGTAAATTTGATTTCAGACATAAGGTGAGCTCGATAATTCTTTCTTCAATTGAATCGATTATTTTCGATTTCTACCGAATTAATTTGAAACGAAATTATGCATACTTGATTGGATAATAGGCGCATTTTTGTAGTTTGGAGAAACTAAATATACTTCAAACGGTGTTTTATTTTAGATTTTATGACCCATTTCACGAGTGCGGGCAATTTGAGGAGAAAGGTTTATGTAGGCATGAGGTAAAGTTTTGCCCCGAATCTGTCGATCAGTTTTTTTTGTTTCTGTCGTCGATTCGAACAGTGTGTTTCGAAAAGTTCTCGCCTCTTTCACTCTCCTCTCCTGAGCTGCCGAGTATCGATTGCGAATCTCTAGGCAAGCGAGGTGATTGGAGTGTCTTAACAAAAGAAAGTCGTCCGAACCGAGAAGAGTCAAAACACGAGCGGCGAATCTGGAGGACATCCTCTTTCGGGGAAAAGAAAAAAGACGATCGGAGAGCTCTATCGAACGAGCGGCGTAATGGCGTATTTTTTTATCGGCTCGTTCAAGAGAGAGAGAGAGAGGATGTGGCCGAGGCAAGTTTTTCTACTCTTAGCACTTACTCACTCTCTCGCTGTTCCATTCCCGTTTCCTTCTTTTCCTTTCTACGCCTCACTAGCGTCAGGTTTTTCTACCACCCGAGGGGTATATTTTTTTAAAAGATCTCTTTTCCGCGGATGTTTTGACCTTATGGAATATCCATACATTTCCTTTTTCTCTTGTTTATCTTTTTTCTCTCTGACTTTCTCATTCTCTTATTTGTCTATCCCTTTCTTCGTCTCTTTGTAATTTCTCGTGTACGAAATAGATAAAGATAGTATTTTGATCGTGGAAAATGTCCGATCCGAGATTTAGTGTCAGTTTTTGCAGCTATATCTGTCTGTATTCTGTCGTCTGCGAACAGACTCGATTGAGACGAATCTGATTGAATCCCGTATATATTTAGGGTATAACCCGGATCAGCAGGCTTGTTGAGATGTAACATATCGCGCAATGATGAAGATTAGTTTATTCTCGTCGATTTTCACAATATTAATCAGAATGGGTCGAAGGATTTTCATTAAAATTCATACGGCAATAGGTCTTTGATGCCATAAAAAATAATTCCGCACGAGCCAAATGTTTGAAAAATTACTGTAGCGTTCATTGGTTTTATAATTAATCTAGTTTTACGCCCCGCCACTGTAAAGCTCTCCCCATTCCTCTGACGTCACGCAACGACACTCGGCCTCAGAATCGTCTCTATTTATCTTCTCCCCCTCAGTCTCCCTGTATTCAACCTAGACTATCATCTACTCATTAGACGTAGACTGTTATCACTAGACAAACGGAGGGGAAATATTATCAATAAAAAAGATATATAATGTTAGCTGCGTTATCTATGTATGTCCCAGAAGCGTACGTATATGAGCTTGTGCAGCATGTTGCGCCAATCTTTCTCTTTCCTGTCTCCATCTCAGTCACATTATATTTGTCTTTATCCCCATATTTCCTTTTAATTTCTTACATTTTCGCCGTCTGTATATCTCCTGCTGTTTTTCTACATTTTCCCATCTCTTTTAATCTCGCATCCGCTTTGTTCCTTTTCCATCCTATGTTTTTCCTTTTCCATCCTATGTTTTTCCTTTTTTGCTTCGCTACCTTTTTCCCTTCCTCCCTTCTTGCTCGTTCCTCCCTATATATCTGTATATCCCTCCATCCCGGCTTCCCCTTTTCCCACATGCGCCTCTCCCCCTCCCTCCGTCTCTCCGCCCCCGCCCTCTATCTTCTTTGCCATTTCCACTCGACCGTTGAATATTTCCATTTCCGCATCCCTGCTCTTTATCGCCGGATGGATTTATTTCGGGTCGCTTCTCTCCATTCCGAATAGGACGTCAAAGGGAGTATTTTTTTACGCAGATATTTTTGCCGTGCTCTTTAAGTAACAGAACGTCGTGGCTAATGAAGCGCGATTCATTAACAGGGAGAACCGATTTTTGGTTCTTATTCCTTGCTTTTACGATACAGACGCTTATAAAAATAACGGAGGCGAAAACATTACGGCCATGTTAGTTAAAATACTCCGTTATGATGAACTTTGGTTTGGGGTTGTTTTCCCGTCATTTTTTGTGTAGACAGGTTTGTTATCGCTTAATTTGAAAGTTTCAAAACTGATTACTCTAAACCAGGGTGTCTCAAACACGTGACCCGCGTGGAGGACTTGTGCGGCCTGCGAATTAGATTCTTTAAAACAATGATGCTGTCCGAACACAAGTGTAGTATTCCTTACCAATTATTTTTAAATGAACTTAAGACATTAGAGTTATGTATTCAATCAACACTTCCAAAATATCCCGTTTATTTTTCATTCCCATTTGAAAAACTCGACGCAGTTGGGGTGCAGAATGATGTTCTTGACGTGGAATGTCTTGGTAGACGGGTGGGTAGAGTATCTGCCAACCGGTACTAAGGTCGCGGGTTCGAACCCCGCCTAGGACATGGAATAATTAAATATATGTGCCTCGCGGATTTGGTACGATGCCTAAGTGCTGCCCGCGAATTCAATGCAGTGCTATCTTACGGCCAACACATTTGAGTTTGAGATCCCTGATCTAAACACAAATGTCATTGGAAGCCCTATATTTCTTCAATAGCCGTAAAAAGGAAAAACTAGATGTGCATTTCAGCTAAATGGTAGCCATATCGTCGGTGATGAGGGTTTCTTTTCATCCGAAATGCGCTTCAAGTATTCCCAAAGCTTATATGGCTACATGAAAAAACCATAGTTTTCAATTCAATTTCATCTTTAGAGTGAGCTCGATGATTCTTTCTTACGCGATTGTCACCGTTCTGCGATTGAGATATCTCGTCTTCTAATGGAGTCTATGGTTAAAACGCCGAATACGAACCATCTGTATACAGGCAAGATGTATTAAAAAAATTTTCATTGTAATTTGGTATTTTAAATTTACATTTTTTGTTGTGCACTCGGGAAATAATCTCCGATAAAATTTGTTTTAAACTTTCGTTAGCACCCCCGTGTAACCGTTAAGTAACCTTTGGCCACTTTCGTTAAGGGAAAGGGCTGTTATTAGCCACGAAGACATGCTCTTTCGAGTTTTAGAGAGAGCATCTCAAATTCTGCGGAATTAATAGCTACGTATTCCCGCCCTCCCGGGGCGAATGCAAAGCGGCTCAAGATGGTCTTCGTGGACCACTTTTTCTTCCTTCTAACCGATTAAATGCAGATCGTGGCAGCGGGAAGGCACGGCGAGTCGTCCCGTGTGAAACATCCTCATCCTGTAGTGGATTCCGCCATCCTCTCTTCCGCTCTCTCCATTTCCACTTTTGAGACATATTTTGGCGCTTACCCCCGGGGAGTACCCACGTCTCCGACGAAAAAAATAGCCTGCATTTTCCTTTAATAATTGGGTCGTCGTATTTTTGATCAGTTTTCCCAAGATGCACTGAGGCAGGAAGAGAGGGAGGTGGAATTCGCCTCCATATATATATATATATATATATATATATATATATATATATATATATATATATATATATATATATATATATATATAACAACTTACGGAAAAGGAAAGGTAAAATGAATATATGGATGTCATCAAGGTGTTGGGATGAGGAAACCCAGTGAGCACTCACCAATCAGACGACTTCAGGTTGGCGAGGCCCCGGGGATGTCGAAGCGACACACGTAAAATAACACAAAAACACAGAAACATCACAAACGTATAAAGCTTTCGGAACTACTCCTTCTTCAGCTACAGAGAGAGAACTCCTCATCCCAACACCTTGTTGACATCCATATACAGTCAAACTCGTTTATAACGAGCACGGTTGTAACGAGTTCACGGCTATAGTGAGCAAATGCTACCTCCAAGATAAGTTTACATGCATTTACATACAAATATTTCACGTATATAACGAGCACGCTTCACGGATATATCGAGCAAACTTCGACCACTTCTCACTGTCTCAAACGCGGCGGCGGTCAGCCCCTTCAATCCTCATAGTGACCCAAAATATGTAACCTTGTGTTCTCGAGTCCAGCCTCTACACCCTTTCCCTCAGGGAGGTTAAAGACCGCGGCGTTGTTAAAAAATAATCCCTTCGTCCAAACCAAGAATTCCCAACTTGCAGGTACAGTGTACTCACGGAGGTCCTTTGTCCTCTCCTCCCAACCCCCAGCTCTTTTACAGCCAGGAAGTTGTGTTGGAAGGGGGTAAGGGCATGTACAATGGCGCCCACCCCCGTCGATCAGCCGAATGCACCCAACACCCTTTCCCACGTAAAGATGGGAAATCCCACGTTTAATCCGTCTCCTCGTTAACTCTTCTTGGAATTGGTATGCTCACAGTTTGCAAAGAAAGTTCGTAGCGTTGATCACAAAAATCAGTTGAGATTTTGCCCTTGAACGAGTAACATGTCCGTACATAAAAGGAAGTGTTTGTCTATTCGCGAAAAGGTTGATATTATTCGAGAGTTAGAACGTGGTAAAAAAATGTTGAAGTGTGTAAAAAATTTAATTTATCGTCGTCTACGGTTTCAACCTTATGGAAAAACAAAGAAGCGATTTTATCTGTACTAGAGAACAACCTAACAACGAACAAAAAAATGAGGAAGTGCGACTTGGGTACTGTTGATCAAGCACTTTTGGAGTGGTTTAAGAGGCAGAGAAATGCTGGTTTCCCCATCAAGGTACAGGTAGATAAATTTGCAAAACAGTTAGGACACGAGAACTTCACATGCAATAACGGGTGGCTTGATCGTTTTAAAAAACGGCATAACATTGTTTATGCGAAAGGCCCTGTCAGCAGATTCAAAAACGGCAAGTGAATAGGTGAAAAGTGTTTGGGAGGAGTGTCGAAAAGGTTACAGAGAAGAAGACATCTACAATGCCGACGAAACTGGACTGTTTTACAACATGATGCCTGATGTGTTGGTGGCAAAAGACCTAAGAATCGTTTAACAGTTTTAATGTGCGCAAACATAAATGGGACTGACAAAAAAAACTTTTTGTTATTGGTAAGTCACAAAAGCCACGTTGTTTCAAAAATGTAAAGAAGCTTCCCGTTGAATATGCAGCTAATAAAAAGGCATGGATGACTTACAATATTTTTCAGAAATATGGAAGTCAGTGGAACAACGAGTTACGGAGGAAAAATAGAAACATTCTACTCCTTGTCGATAACTGTCCTGCGCACCCACATATGCAGGAGTTATCCAATGTAAAACTGGTGTTTTGCCTCCAAATACGACTTCTATTTTGCAGCCAATGAACATGGGGATAATTAAAAGTTTTAAATGCCATTTCAAGCGATTTTTTGTTCTACAGTTGATTGAAAGGAGGGAAAGAGGTTTAGATGGCAACGACTCTGTATTGGATGCAATTCATTTGATGACAGATGCATGTTTTACCTACAACGATCATAAACTGTTTTCGAATGTCTGGTTTACTATCGGGAGAATTTTCGATTGATAACCATAACGTTGATGAAGATCAGAATGGCTTAAAGAAAATGGAATTTCGAATTTTGGCCATGTAAATGACATTGACAATTTTGTTCATGTTGATGATGATTTGATTACCAGTGGAATTCCTACGGAGAGTGAAATAATAGAGACAGTATAAAGCACAGCAGACAGTGATGAAGACAATGTTGAATGTGTCGAAGACACAATCCTTACTCAGGATGCCGTGGAAACATTAAATGATTTTTTTGAAAACATTGACATTTCCGATGGTTTTTAGTGCACTAAGTGTAATAAGAGGAAACTTAAGAGACTTCAAAGTGAAATCTATGAAACAGGCTACTATTCAAAGTTATTTTTGTAAAAAGGGGAGTGAATAAGGATGCAGCTGTGAGTAAATTTTTTATGTACGTATGTTTACTTTAAATTTTCTAGTTTATTCTCATTTTTAGGTTTTTTCATAAATTTACTAAATAACCTTTCTGTTTTTATATTCACTTTTACTTCTTATGTCTTATTTCACCATACGCATGCATGCTTTTGCCTTCACGGATATTAAGTTTAACGGCTATAACGAGCAAAACTAAACGGTCCCGTGGCGCTCGTTATAGCCGAGTTTGACTGTATATATATATATATATATATATATATATATATATATATATATATATATATATAGCGCTGTAACTAGCTATTTTAGCACCCGGGGCAAACTACTAAATATGCGCTCCCTCCATAAAAAATTCTCTAATACCAATATTTTTTACTATATGGATTTATGCTGAACAATTAATAACTAAAAATTAACTATAAATGATATAATTTCTCACTATAACTATACGTAATTTAAATTCATAATTATAAATATAATTACATACATAATTTAACTACAGAAAGTATAAATATTTTAATATTAAAGAGTTATTTTACATGATTTGAATGCAGAAAACTCGTCAATAACATCGTAGAAATTTATAGTTTCTGCTATGCGTAATGTAATAATAATAAGTATAGTAGAGAAATCGCTCGTGCTTGTGTCATGCAACCTCGCAAAACTTGCCATTAACAATTTTTGCGTCCCTTACTTAGTTGCGCCCGGGGCAGATGCCCCGCCCTAGCTACGGCACTGTATGTATGTGTGTGTGTGTGTGTATATATATATATATATATATATATATGGATGGCAGCAAGATGTTGGGATGAGGAAGCCCAGTGAACATTCACCAATCTGACGACTTCAGGTTGGCGAGGCCTTGGGGATGTCTAAGCGACACACGTAAAAGTTCTCTCTCTGTAGCTGATGAAGGAATAACTCCGCTCCGAAAGCTTCTACGTTTGTGATGTTTCTGTGTTGTTTTAGTGTTCTTTTACGTGTGTCGCTTCGACATCCCCAGGGTCTCGCCAACCTGAAGTCGTCGGATTGGTGAGTGTTCACTGGGCTTCCTCATCCCAACATCTTGTTGCCATCCATATATCCATTTTACCTTTCCTTTTCCGTAAGCTGTTATATATATATATATATATATATATAGCATCATCCCCCCTCGACGAAGAGGGAGAGCCTATGGCGCCGCAGTGAAAGCGAGGGAAATTGTAAACAACCAATATCTCGTCACTCAGTTCTTCGCGGGTCACGGCAAATGGGGGATATCAACTTATTTTCATCGGAGAGCGTTTGGACTGTCGCCCGATCACGTAGGCTGCGAGCTTTGGGTGCAGTTTTCCCTCGGCGATGATGCTTTCCATTCGTGGCGTGCTGTGTGGGTGGGAGGGGTGTTATCGAAAGGAATAGCGTGGCAGGGGACGAATTTTCGTGTAGACCGGTCCGTCATCTCGTGGCCGCATTTCTTCGGTTGTTTTCCCACGCTGCTTTTATTTCGCTTCACTGTCTTGGGTGAATAGTTGAGCGTTCCTCAGCGGAAACGACGATTCTCACTCACGTCGGGGGGCATCAAAATAAAATTGCATGGGAGACAAATAGATTCTTTTGAATTAGTATATAGGGGCCGCATGCTATAATAATTAGCCCAAGAATTTTGTCGAAACTTTAAAACCCGTTATTTTTTATCCCCAGGACTCTAAATGGTATAGTTATATATAATTTTAAAAATTAACGGGCAATTGTTAGTGATAAAAATTTTCGTTTCACCTCTCTTTGTTGCCCCTTAATTGTCTCGTCCATCCTGCCACTTTCTCCCTCAGTAGAATCAAATTGACGAAAGGGCCGCATTTTTTGAATTGGAGAGTCGCATGCGGCCCGTAGGCAGCATATTTTAGGCCCCCGATTTAGTCGGACCACTTAGTACTTGAAACGCGCGTATGATTTAGTATAGAGCTGCGGACCTCTTGATGTTACCTACAATATTTATTTAACCCTCATAATACCATGGGGTCTCTAGCGACCCCAGCGTAAGTTTATTTTTTGTTTTATTGAAACCTGAAAGCCTTGAATTGGACGATGTCCTTTCGGCTAGGATCCGGGACTGTTCGATTTAAACGGCGTGACAAATGAAAAACAATTGTATTCATTCGCTTTGGTATAACTTATTTTGTAGTCTATATGTAAATATATAACGCATCCCTCTTCTTCAACCCCCACGCCACCGCTTAGACTGGTTACATACGTCGGAAGCAATGCGTCAGATGATGTCTTGGTCAATAAATCGAGCTGTCGACCCGCGTCATTGGACATGCACACGCGACAGGGTGGTCAGCTTGGGATCGGAAACCGCGTCGGCTGTTTCCTTTTTTTTTAACCTCCGTGAATATTTTACTGGGTCAAGGATTGGTCTTGTTTGCGACTTGTCCTTTCCTATTCGTTTAACCAGACTAGCCACTCGTTGCGAGCGGAAAGTAATAGGGCCAGTTTAATCGATTGCCCCGGAAGATGAGCAGGTTGTTTTTTCCCATTAAACATGCAGGACACTTTTAGAAAGTGCATTTCCACCCAAATGGAGACGAGTATCTTTTAATTTACGATTCTGACATTTGGTCGAAATATGTGGTCTCTTCTATTTATGTAAATTGATCGTTAGAAAGTATGTTCCGCGGGACGATGATTGCCTATTATAATGTCATAAATTCGGTCCTCTACATTTCCTTACCTTTATTAATTCTAGGTTTCTTATCGTCTTAGCATCGTTCTTGTATAGTTTGTACATTGGCAGCATTATTTTGGAAAAGGTCGTGCAGTTGAGCTAAGCCGTAGTAAAATTTTTAACAATTATAGTCAAACCTCGATTTAGCGTCACCGTTTGTCCATCACTGGCATTGACGCCAAAGTGAGGGGGGCGATAAATCGAGATATATATGCCCTACGTGATCATTAAATTGAAGTTCTGTTCATAACTATTCATGGGTGGTGTGCTAGGGTGGCACTATATAGGGGTCAATAATCAGGGTCCAACTGTGTGTGTGTTCTAAATGCAGCCAAACCCTATTCAACTGAAGCGTTTGCAAATCGAGTTTTCGATTGACCGATGTCGGTTTTTTCTGTGATGTTTGTATAGTATGAATCAAAACTATGTAATTCGATTTTTCTATTACTCGATGCCTTCACTAGAGAAATATCGAGCTGTTGTTTCTTTTTTTAGAATTGAATTTCGGCGAATCGCCACTGAAGATGGCCCTGTTGTAGCCGAAATATGCATCTGTTTTTCCATAAACTCGTTGTCTTTCGGAGATACCTAAAACAAGTACTTGATTTTTCAATTTTTTATTCTTAATTACTTATTATAGGACTCGATTTCTGTTGTAGAAGTTAGAATTTCTACCTATGTTACATTCGCCGTATCTAGGGATACGAAAAAAGTATCGATACTTTTGTGGTATCGATACTTTTCTTTCGATACATCATATGATTACGGTATCGATACTTTCGTTTCGATATCGTTTCCCTAGCCGTATCCAACTTTCTTCCCGATCAACAACAAAAAGAAATAATCGCTTAAAGTTTGTGACCGATATCAACTGGAAATAATCAGCACTTCGAGAAGCAGAGTTTGAGATATTGCTGAAATGGTAGATTTTTGCGCTAGGGTGGACGGAAGTAGAACCGGCTGTGTAAAGGATTTTTTTTATTCGCTGCGCCCGCGAAGTAACCCTAGTCGCATAAAACGTCCTCGTCTCTCTCTCTCTCTCTCCCTTCATAATTGTCACGGGCTCTTTCGAGCAGTCGTTGAAATACCGGGAACGTGATTCGTGAAAGGAATGAAGACGACCTCCAGTTTTCCCGTGTTCTCCTCCTCCCGCAGCGCTTGTCTGACATTGTTTTCTCCTCCTCTTTTTCCCCTCTCATCGCGCTCACTTGCTTTCAATGGAATGGCACCCCCGTCCGGGAGGTGCATGAAACCGAGTCGATTGGCCTCAAAATGTGGACATTTTTGATTCTTTTGAATTTATCACCCGGATAAGGATGGCGGAGTAACCTCCTGTAATCCGAAGGCGCTTAAGCCGTCGTGTTTGTTCGTCTTGCGGTCTTAAGCTTTGGGATAATGTTCTTTCTGATGATGATGTCGTGAGTTCGAATCCATTCGCAAGCATTGACGAATGTTTGATCGTTGCTATTTTCACTGCGGCCGTTTTAACAGGTCTTGAGTGCAGTTAATAGGCTTGAGGCGACTAGACAAATGTACTTTGATGATAAGGTTTTTTTAAGTGAGGAAAATTTTATAATGCTCACATTCATAATAATGTTCACAGTCATAATAATGTTCACAGTCACGATAATGTTCACATTCATAATAATGTTTACAGTCATAACAATGTTCACATTCATAATAATGTTTACATTCATAATAATTTTCACATAATAATGTTCACATTCATAATAATGTTCACAGTCATAATAATGTTCACATAATAATGTTCAGTCATAATAATGTTCACATTCATAATAATGTTTACAGTTATAATAATGTTCACAGTCATAATAATGTCCACAGTCATAAACATGTAGATTTTTACATATATATTTTGTTTAAAAAATAAAACGGGTTCTGCCCGTTAATTCAATTTCGAAAGCGTATTGCGTTCTTATACTGAATATGTAAAAACACATTATCGTTGCATCACAGTGAAGACCATCAGCGGGGGGACACTTGCCAGATAAATTTTCACGTCCTTGTTTACATATTTAATACATAAATGTAATAATGCACTTAAATTTCATTTTCTAACGTAAAAATTATTTATATCCGGTAAATGAATGACGTCATGGCAACCAACACAAAACAGGAGAGGATATCGCCAATTACATTATATATAGTGATGTATTAATGCACTTAAATTATAATTTTTAACGTAAAAATTTCTATCAAGCAAATAAATGATGTCATGGCAACCAACACGAAACAGGAGAGGATATCGCCAATTACATTATATATAGTGATGTATTAATGCACTTAAATTATAATTTTTAACGTAAACATTTCTATCAAGCAAATAAATGACGTCATGGCGACCAACACAAAACAGGAGAGGATATCGCCAATTAAATTATATGCAGTGATATATTAATGCACTCAAATTATAAATTTTAACGCAAAAATTTATATCAAGCAAATAAATGACGTCATGGCAACCAACACGAAACAGGAGACGGTATCGTCAATTCCTGTAACCATGAAATAAAAATAAAACGTTTAAAAAAGCACTTCAGCTGCAAAGCCAGCCCACTCAATGGCAAGTCCCAGATCGTAAGGTTGCATTTACAATAATTAGGTTCATTTGTATGAGTCGACGATCGGTGAATTAATTCCTAGGTGGGCCGTTTTGTGGCTGTAATGCTCAGGTGGTTTCAGTTAGAGTAGAAAGGTTATGTGGACAGGAAATCATAGGACATGCGTTCAGAGTAATTTTCTAATTACAATAATTCTAGGATTTCAGGGGCTCGTTTA
Source organism: Tanypteryx hageni (assembly GCA_028673005.1). NCBI lineage: Eukaryota > Metazoa > Arthropoda > Insecta > Odonata > Petaluridae > Tanypteryx > Tanypteryx hageni. The sequence goes on along the minus strand of CM054117.1, from coordinate 82,362,384 downwards.
CTTCCTCCTTTTTTGAATCTCCTTCGGGAATCCAACTAACGGATCCGGTCGCATATTTTTCCGCCGACGAGCGAGCGGCTCAAAAATAATAATAACACAAAAAAATCCCATTTACTAGCGAAAGTAGACCATGGAATCGAAGTCGAGCGTCTTCCTTTTCGCCCTCGGGCAGTGATAAATGGGCGCCATCCGCTTTTTAACGGGCATCTCTCGCTCTCATCTTGATCTCTAATATCTCGGTCGTGACAGAAGAAGGTTGCATCCCCGCAGCGCCGCCCACGCCCTCCCTGCCCCTCCCCCTCCCTGCCTATCCCCCACTCCCTCCCCCTCCCCTACCCCTTTCCCTCCCCCACTCCCTCCCCCTCCCTGCCCCTCCCCCACTCCCTCCCCCTCCCCTACCCCTTTCCCTCCCCCACCCCTACCCCTTTCCCTCTCCCCTCCCCTACCCCTTTCCCTCCCCTACTCCACCCCCTCAGCCGCGGAGAGATTCGATTCTTCGCTCGCGCACACACGCACGGACTCGCTCGACATTAGTCTCGGAGGGAACCATTTGCGGTAATTGAAATAAAAAAATTGAAATAGAACGGAGAGTCCTGCATCGGATTGCTGTCGGTTTTTTCCCTCGGCTATATCTTTATTACTTTTTTAACAAAATGACGCGCGTATGTTACCATTTTTTTCTGTCAGGCGATCTGATTTTCTCTCTGTTCCGGCTGTCCACCTGTCTGCCTGCCTGCACGCATTATACCGGTTTTTTATTCTCTTTAAATTTTTCATGAAAATTAGTTTTGTGATGGATGATGTAATGAAAATTACTGTTATTGTAGTATTAGAATTTCGTGGATTGTGGGTATTTTTCTTTTCGATATGTGCGATAACTGAAAACGACAAACTTGGAAATCTAATCATTACAAATATTTTTAAAATAGTGTTTAAGGTTTTAAAGCTTTTCAGTCACTATTTTTATTTAAATTACATTACATTAATTACTTCTGACGCATATTGTAGACACAAGAATGGATGAAAAGATTTTGGAAAGTGGTGTGGTCTATGACCTAAATATTTGGTTTAGGAATTACTCAAGTATCCAGAATTAAGTTGCAATTGTTAGAAAAGCGTTTATTCACCCAACGAAGTTCATGACTGAAAGGATCGATGGGAGGCCTTAGCTCTCTTTCCCACGCAGAACGAGCGAGAATGAAAATTCTTCAGCGCTTTTGCAGAAATTTTAGCAAAATTCTTGCTTAGATTAAAAGCTTCTTCGAATTACTTTTAATTAACGTCCTCTCACTGGAATTTCCGGCATAGTTCGCGTAAAACGTGCTTCCCTTTCCTCTTTCTCGCACTGATTTCTAAATATTAGCATATCCCGGATGTTTCGTACGAAAAGCGCTCCTACCTCTTGCTCGGTAGTTGATAACTCGTTTCTTTTTCTTTAGCTCGCGAAACCTTTAACTTATTTTTTCGAAAGAAAAAAATGGAGATGCGCTCCTCGCCATGTCTTGTTCTTCTTAGTACGACCGCACTCGTCTCTTGCTGGGTAAATGGAGAGAGTATTTCAACGTGTGGGAGGGGTGGATATGGAGAAGATGTGGGTTGGGTCGTGGGCACGAAGGCTATGGCGGTTGTAGATTTGTGGTTGAGAGGAGGTGTGGGTGGAGAGGGGTAGGTGGAGAGGGGTTGTTGAGAGGGGGTGTGGGGTGGGGAGGGAGGAAGAAAAAGGGGTTTCGCGCGCGCCTTTTGCGTCCCTGGAAAAGAACCTTTGCCGCCGCACTGGATCAGTTGGCGACGGTGACCCTGCTCCACTTTTCGAGGGCGGCCTAACCTAACCTTGCGACCCCTTGGTGCGGCGCCAGGGAGGACGTGATTTCTGCAGCACGTAGACGCCAAAGCGCGCGAGCGCCCACTCCATTCCTTCCTCTCTCTCTCTCTCTCCAACACTCTCACGGTTGCTCTTAGCTTTTTGCGGTGTTAAGCCGCGGATCATCCTTTGTGGTTTTCCCAGATTAGGCACGTTCGCGCGCTTCTCGGCGAAACGTATGCGACGGAAACTGTCGCTTTCGTCGCCAGGATTTCTCTGAAAGCGACGTTAATTGCGACGGGCGGCGAAAGTGAAGATACATTTTCCGCAGTTGTGAAAAATAAAACATTCGTTCAGTGGTGTTATAACGAATATAAACTCTTCAGCTTTGTTACCGATTTGCGTTAACATTAAAGGAGCTTTAAAGCAATTACGAAGCGGCAGAATGAATAAAATGAATGATGCTTAATGAACAATTATGTTGTAATATATATATAGGGCATATTATGATACAAATGTAATTTGACGGTAAAAATTGCTATGCATATACTTAATATTAAATTATCTATTAAGTATTTATCGAGAACGTTTTCAATGTCACCTCTACTTTAGCTGCATTATGTGTGAAATCATGAATTTTTATGTGACGAACCCATCGGTTGATGCACTGAAATGTCTTGGGATTCGATGATCTTGGTCTTAACTGTTATGTATTCCATAATTCTAAAAATAAATAATGGAAAACTTCTACGTACCCTAGTTTTTTACTATCCGAAGCATGATCTAGGTTTCGACGCTTAGAGCCATCCTCATTCTGATAATAAAAAATGTGGTGCGTAAAAGTTATTCCTTTATTTTTTGTGACATTATAAGCATCAACCTTCGCAGTAAGTTTATAGACGAAGGCGTTCTCGTGCTTCTTCCACGAGTCACGTCAAAGATGGTGCCGTAAGATGGTTTTGTATTAAATAGTTGAGATAATCCTCGAGGTCATCCACTTTCACCGACATCAATTAAAGACACTCGGTTCAAACGTAGGTTAGACGTGACGGGATCACTAAAATTTTCTGTTCGTGTAGCGTAATTTGGAAAGCAACTTAATCCCTACTTCGAGATATTCGTTAAACGAATAGCTTCATCTTGGAAAATGCATAGAGTAACTCCCAATTATAATGCGCCATTATTCCTCTCCACGCCGTCCCATTTTCTTGATTTTTTAACCCTTTTGTTCAACATAACTCGTTCGCGAAACAATCTTTCATCCTCGCAGTTTGCAGCGTGGGAAGATTGGCCCTCCAGCTATGCATTCCCTTCCACCTCCCTCCCCACCCGATCCCCTCCCCTCCCTTCTCCCCTCCCCCCCCTTCTCCCCTCCCCCCTACTTTCCTATCCCCTTTCCCTCCTCTTCCCTCTCCCTCCTCTCCCCTCTCCCTCCTCTCCCCTCTCCCTCCTCTTCCCTCTCCCCCCTCTCCCCCCTCTCCCCCCTCTCCCTCCTCTCCCCCCTCTCCCTCCTATCTCCCTCCTATCTCCCCTCTCACTCCTCTTCACTCTTCCTCCCCTCCACTATCCCTCCCCTCCCCCTCTCCTCTCTCTCTCCCCTCTCTCTCCCCTCTCTCTCCCCTCTTCCTCCTCTCTCCCATCTTCCTCTCTCCCTCCCCTCTCTCTCCCCTCTTCCTCCTCTCTCCCATCTTCCTCCTCTCTCCCATCTTCCTCCTCTCTCCCATCTTCCTCCTCTCTCCCTCTTCCCTCTTCCTCCTCTCCTCTCTCCCTCCTCTCCCCTCTCCCTCCTCTCCCCTCTCCCTCCTCTCACCTCTCCCTCCACTCTCCCTCCCCTCCCCTCTCCCTCCACTCTCCCTCCCCTCCACTCTCCCTCCCCTCTTCCTCCTCTCCCCTCTTACTCCTCTCCCCTCTCCCTCCCTTCTCCTTCCCCTCTCCCTCCACCCTCCCTCCCCTCTCCCTCCTCTCCTACGCGACGCGATATGAAAGTCACTTATTGCATTTTAGGTCAGCTAAGCGACAGACGCCAAAAATTTTGTTGTGCATTGTAAAAAAAGAAAGAAACCTCTTCGCCCTGGTAGGCATGTCTCATCCTCTGGAACCCGAAATGTCGCCTTTCCCTTACATCATGTGCTTCCTTCTCACCTACTCCCCTTCGTCTTCATCTCCTTTCCGCCCCACCTCGCCAGGGGCGGACCTAGATGCATAGCTTTGGGAGGGGGAAATAAGAAAACAAATATATTTACTGACCCTTATTTATGCAAAATAATAGTCTCATTATAATAAATATACAGCGTATATTATACCCTGCTTAGATATTTGTAAACAATTTCTAGAATGCCTATATATATATATATATATATATATATATATATATATATATATATATATATATATATATATATATATATATCCGCCTCTCTTCTCTAGCGTAGCCTGTTGCCTTCGCGAGCTACGGGAACGCGTCTGCAGTTCGATATCGCCTCTGCGTTTCTAGTCGTTGGTAGTCGTAAATCTGATGCGGCCCGTTTTGAAACGCGGTTGCGCGGAATTGAAAATTATGGTGTCTACGGTCGTTATTAATAGGTCTAGTGGAAAATTTCCAACCGAAATCGTCCGCGTGATTATTCTAAATCGTCTTCGTATACAAGGTGTTCTGGCGGAAGACGTAAACTCCCTTGAAAAATTATTTTCTAGGCGTGTTGGTTTATCGAGTTGTTTTACGACTTCTCATGTCGATTTAAACGTCACGGAATCGCTTACTTTGTAATAACGTTCATTGATGAATCGTTGGTTTTTTTTCATGAACACTTAAATCATTAGTAGTCACATCATGGCATTACTTTTATAAATCAAAACTTGAGAGAACAAATTCGTGTTTATTTATTTATTAAAAGTACTCAAGAACAGTCATTAATTGACCTATTACATTGAATTCTCTAACAGAAATAATTTAAGATTAAAAACTATTTAACTTGTAATAATGATATTTTCAAACATAATAAAAGGCTGAATGAGGTGGAGGGAAATAAACTACAGTGAAAAAGCAGGTAAAAGAAAATAAGAATGAGAGAATTAGGTTCTGATGGCTTCGTCACGGAAACTAGCGAAGGATTAGAAAATGAATTCGATTAATCGAAAATTATCAAAAATCGAATTACGGAAGCTCGATTCCATATATACGTAGAATACAGGTGCTTTTACGACTTTCGAGTTTGAAAAAAGGAAAATCTTTCTGGGTCCTTTTTTATCATTTAAATATTTGGGTGGTTATTTTTCTAAGTGGAGCGTAAACACATTCTTCAGAAACGCAAACCTTTCCGCATTCGTGTTTGCGAATTCTTTTAAGGTGTTAGTTTTTCCCGTGTAAGACTAAGACAGATGACTTGCAATAAATAACATTTTTCGAATGGAAATATCGTGCCATCACCGGGCTCGATTTTGTTCGCGGTTCGCGTAACACTTTTCGGCTGACCCCTCGCATGCGTGTCTGTCTCACCCCCGGTTATTTGTTTACGGTAGTATATGGCGCCTCTTTTGGGCGTTGGCAAAAACTTTCGAGGTCGCGACACGGAATTTTTCGACCTCTTGGGTTTCAGGAATCTCCGATTTTCTCTCTCTCCATTCTCGACATACCCGCTTCTCACCGAGAGATGAGTTATTTAAATTGCGTGCAAGTCACGCGTGGCCGCAAGCCGTGTGAGGCTCTCTCGAGAGCCGCGAAGTCGCGCCACTGAAAGCAGGTGTTCCGCCTGCCACTACTACTCTTCCCTTTCGCTCTGATTCCTTCCCTCCCTCCCTTATCTTTCTACCCGCCTCTTCTATCCTCTTCCTCCCTCCTCTTCCTCCCTCCTCTTCCTCCCTCCTCTTCCTCCCTCCTCTTCCTCTCGATTCTTAAACTGCACGGCTGCTATCGGAGGGCTGCAATTACGCCCCCAGAGCGTGTGTTTTAAAGCCTCGCCTCCCGTTGAGGGCGTGCTGCAGCAATCGCTTACGAAATCAAAACGGCCTCGTTGCCAGCATAATAATTTCGGATGAGTTTTTTTATTTTAGATTCGATAATTGGTATTCACGGCTATGCGCCCGTACATTTTTTCGACAAATTCCTCTCGAAATAGTTAGATGAATCCGAACGTTGCATGAACCGTTTCCGGCGATAAATCTCCAAGTCACGACGAATGCGGGTGAATTATGAGGACCGAATTTTAATTCGTGTTTTTAGCCTCGGGATGTTTTGAAAGAATTGTGCGGATGTGATACGCTCAATCCGTTAGCTTCATTCCGCTGCATCATTCTCAGAAACTACTATGATTTAATGCTAAGCTGCAAGGATCTGATTCTCTTAACTGTATAACGGAAAGAAATCCTGCGCCGATGAAACGTCTCACATTTTTAGCATTCGGTCGTAAATTGAATGAGAGCTATCGCTGCTTTGGTTAGTGATCAACGTAAAGAGTTGTTTATTCGTCTAATCGTTCAGGGTGCAGTAAATTAAACCGGTTTGATGTAATTGCCACCCTCTCGCAAAGTTTTCTCATTTTCTCAAGCTATGCTTCATTCATTGACGACCCTGCTATATTGTTAGCGCTGATTTCTCTATGTTCGTACAATGAAAAGAGATAATCTCGACGCATGCGATTTTTCGAGTCCTCTTCGAGACGTGGGTTTCGTCCTCTGCTTGGGGTTTCGTCAATTACGCGATCGCACGCCGATTTTCCCGATCGCATTCTGGCGCGCGCATCGAGAACCCGAAACAAGAACGAGACGTCCTCGGAGTGAAAGAGGAGGAAATTTCCGTGCGCACAAAGTTTTCCACGAGAGGAGAAGATGAAACTTTCGAACGTCACGCCGCCCTCCCGTTTATTTACTCTGTTCCGATAAGAGAAGATGACGGGCTATTACGGGCGGAGTGGGAGAGAGCCATCCGTATCCGTATAAACAAAGCGCGCAAGCAGTGTAACGTCCTTCACCTGATAACAAGTGCGGAGAGAAATGGGAAAAAACGGTTCTTCGAGCCTAGGATGGAAGAAAGGGGGTACCGATGGAGCGTGACGTATGTTGCCCCTCTCTCCCTTATTCTCCTCTATCCTTCTCTTCTCTCTATCTACCTGTGTTCTTTCTCTTCTCTCCTCTCTCCCTCCTATTCTCCTTCCACTCTATCCTCCCTCTCTCTCCTCTCTTTCTCCTCCATCTCTCTTCCTCTCTGTCTCCAACTATACCTCTCTTTTCCACTTTACCTCTCTTTCCCACTGTCTTCCTCTGCTACCTCTGTTCTCTTCCACTTTCTTCTCCTTTATCTCCTCTCTTCTATGCCTATCTCCTGATCTCTGCCTGTCTTCTTCACACTTTCCTATATCCTCTCCTTCTACCTTCCCCTTTTCTCCTTCTTTACTCCGTTTACATCTTCCTTCCTCCTATACTCTTCTTTCTACTCCCATTAGCCCACTTCTACCTTCTCTTTATTCTTCTTCATCCCATCCTCTTCTCGTCTTATTTAACTTTTATGCGCGTCTCTCACGAAAGTGGATCCCGCGTATGCGACGTTATTTATATCGTGTCGATGATTGTGCCAATATAGTTGATTCGTATACAGTCGCACGCTAACGGTCTTCGTATGGGGTGCGTTGGTTTCCACTTCATCTTCTTCCTTTTCCGTTCGTATTTATTACACTCATTCCCTCGCCGGGCGATCGCTTCAAAGTTCCATTACGCTGCTAATGGAAGATGTTCCATTTATCCTCCCCTTACATCCCTCCCGTGGCCACACGAAATATCCTGGTTGGGAATTCCCGAGAGAGAAATGTCGCCGTTGCTTCAGCTATTACATCCTGGTGTCCGATCTTCGCTTGGCGTCTCCACTCGTTAGTTTATCGACGCGATTAAAATTTCCTTCCGTCGCCGTTACCTCACTGTTTGAGCGCTTTTACGGCGTTCATAAATTGTTGTAAATCGAACCTGTGTGCGTATGTGCGTGCTCCAAGTATTTATGATCGCGCGCGCGTGAGTTTGCGTGCACGCGTTCGCAAATGATGTCGTTTAGAGAAAAGTAGTCCGAGATCTGTTATAAATCAAAATTCTCCGATCATTACGTTGATGAAACGTTTTTTTTCGGCGGTTTTTGACCCCGATTCTTTCGTTGGCGTGTGTTCGAGTCGTGTTTATATTTGACGAGGTCCATTCAATCTGCGTCCAATTTCCCAGCGGCCGGACGGCTAATGGGAATAAAAAAATAACCCCGGGTCTCAATGCTCACCTTTTTGAAATGAAAATGGAAACGCAGAGAGCGTGACGGCGCGAGCATCTCGGAGAATGATTGCGGCGCCGTGACCCGAGTCGCGAACCTTAATTAGCGTCGAGCTCACGAGAGATGATAAAAGGAGAGAAAATAAATAAATAAGAAAAGGTTTTGGTAAAACTCCGTGAGCCTTGTAGGTCCTCGTCGGATTCGTAAAATGGCGCCATCTGGCGGATCGTCATTGGCGTCGTTAAGCCACTTCGGAAAAAAATGTTTGGAACGACTTTTTCTTGGAATTACTGAGTTCGGAACTGCATGATACGGATGTTCAGAGCATGCTTTTTAAGGAGAATGAGAGAGAGGGAGGAGGAATCCTTTAAGCTGCGGACCGAAATTAGTTTCGTGCGCTTTGGCGAGCCGGATGAGTCACTGCGAAATTAGAAATTGCAGTGCTGTCGATGGAAAAAAGTTTGATTAAAGCAGATTTTAACCTTGTTTTGAAATGCACATACTTAATTGTTAATATTTTATATTTTATATGAAGATTTCTTGTATGGTCACGGGCTGTATGAAATTTTTTTGATGGCCTGATTTGACCCGCAACGTGGTCATACATAATGGCCTTGCGGGTATTGTTGAAGTTAAACTCGAAACTTTCACGAGTTGCATCCTCTATAGGGAAAAATACCCATTCTAAAAATGTTGAAAAATAAACTTCAGCAACCCTCTTAACTATATTATTACGACGAAGATGTAGTTGAACTATAATAGTCGGAGTTTTTTGGGCTTTTAGTTGAATGCCTTTTAAGAGAGAGAGGCATTATTACTTAAAATCCAACTCTTCCTTGTACGTAAATGTAAAGGTGCTTCTTTTGTGAGATTAATATCTGGATGAGCAAGATGTCACGGGGATGGGATGTCGGAGGTGATTGCGAGTGTGGGAGAGAGAGAGAGAGAGAGAAAATGAGGCTTGAAAAGAGAGAGAGGAAGAAGCGTGGAAGTGTGTGGGGATGGAGATGAAGGGGACGGTAGGGTAAGGGGCGGCGTCTGGTACCGCACACTCTCTTTATGGCGCCTGAGATTGAGATAAAGGGAGAAGAGTATGCAGAGAAAGAGTTGAGTTAGGAAGAGGGAGAAAGAGAGAGAATCCGCGCTGGTCCCGGTTAAACGGTCCCCAAGAGAAGCTCCATACGTCCGGGTTCTCTCCTCTTTCTCCATCCGCATACTCGTGATCTGAGCGCCCCGGTGGATGACGGGAAAGTTTTGGAGGGAGAGAGCTGAAAGGGGGAAGGGGTCGCAATAAAGGCATGTCACGGACAGAAATAAAACGGAACTGCAGCGGGCCTCAAAATGGGCTACCATGGAAATGGCTGTGTGCATCAGAGGAAAATTTAATCTGATTTTAATGGCTGTTTGCGTCGTAGTCTTAGTTTTAATATGGTGCGCGTCGAAATTCTGGCAGCCTTAGCCGTTTGTGGACTAATTTTATACATTTACTCCTTGCGGAATTCGCATATAGGTTCAGGGTTTTCCTAAATTTCTAAATCCCCAAGCGTAAAGATTTAGTAGGAAAATTAAAACCTTTTAATTTGTTCTTATATTTATCTTTCACATATTTATATTATCTTTTATAATTATTATTATACTTAAGCCTTCTTAAGTCGTCACAATAGTCAATATTGGTGTCCCCTAAGTCCCTTTACTTCTGAGCGTAATGAGCTGCAATTACAGTTGTGTTGTGTTTTAATTCTCGCATTTTCAGGTTGAATATTAGTGATCAGATTTAATTTAAATGGAGCACTGCGCGTTCAATTTTAGCTTCTCTATCTTAGCAAATGGGGTATAGAGACTCCTGCGGCATTCTGTACATTTACAATGTCCGTGTTGTTAAAATATATTATTTAAACATAGTTTTACTTGCGAGAAATTGAAACATGCTTATTCGTTAAATTAAGTTTATTAAATAATATAAAAATTAATTTACGCCAAAAAAATGAGTTGCAAGAGCTTCCATCCAAATGCCCTTAACACTAAGTTTTAATAATGATAAAAACCACGTGATCATGACTATACAAATTGGAGCTTCGTTTACTGATGCAATATGAAAAAGCGCGTTTTATTTGTCGAGGTTTATTTAGAACTTTAAACTTAAAATTATAATTATATGATATAAAGTAATTAATTAACAATTAATTTAAAAAAATGAACTTTCTATCTATAACCATTTGCTCAGATTTTTACTTTCAAAATTTTAAAAGCATCCCCTGCCATCCACCGATGTCTTCTAGAACTTTCTTTGACAGCGTAATAAATGACATCATAGACCCCACTCACTGTATATTTCAGTCTTTTTTTCTCGTAACATTTACTTGCCATTTCAATTTAACTGATTGTACAGACGGACAGACAGCGAAAATATAAGCGCGTTTATAAAACGAAACGCGCTAAAAATATGAATTGTGGCCATAACATTCGAATGAAGCATATCGCTTAATGTAATGAATTTCTATATGTTAGAATGCCAAACATCGCGCGTACAGTTAGGTATTCATCGCTTCATCTTTACGGTAAAGCTGCAGGGAGTGGATTTTAGCGTGCCGTCCTCTGGCGATCCCGTCGAGTGATTCACCCGCCGTGCCCGAACGTGATTTCTGGCGCGAATGGAACGGAAACGGGTCGAAAATTTCGCGTTTTCCCTCGGCCGCAAAAATCGCGTCATCCCTTTATTTAAACAAACCCGCTGTTTTATCGTTTCTCCGCGCGCGCGGCATTCCTGGCATATTTCGGCCTTTTCTCGGCGCATTGCATTTGCACGACTTGTCCTAGAATTTCTCTTGGTTCTTAAGACGAAAACGCGACTTAATTTGCTAACGAAGTACTTACTCGAATGAGGTCGTTTCCCTGCCCTTCTTCCATTTTCTCCTCTTTCTCTCCCTCAACATTCCTCTCTTCCCTCATTCCATTTTCATTCCCACTCTCCGTTCGTCTCGCCTGCAAAGCGAAACCTTGGTTACGTATTTTTACCACGATTTGTATCTTTCATTTAGATTTTCATCTTTCGCGGGTAAACATTTTACAGGGATCTTATCCATTTTGAAATGATCGTTGATGGTATGGATGTGAAGAGAATTTTTGTAATCTCGATTTCGCTCGAATAATGATGTTTGTGCGTGTACTTATCCCTTGCGCAACGTGGGAGGAGTTTGTGTTCTTGGATAGGCCGTGTTGGGAATAGCAGCACTTTGCAGATTTGATCCTTAGGAAAAAATCACGCGTGTATATAAGCCACGAGCTTTTCATGCGTCGTATGCGTACGCAAACTGCGGTGCGCTTCTAATTAAATTCTACAAGTTTTGGGGAAATAAGTGTCACATATAACCGTGTAATGTCAAATCCGCGTTGGAGAACCCTTGTTTGTTGCAAATTTTCATTCCCTCCATCCTTTGTCTTCCCACTCTTCTTCCTACGTTTCTCTCACTCCCTTTTCTCTCTCTCTCCTCCCTTCATTACCTCCCTCCCTTTTCCTTTTTAATTCCCTCAAAATTCCTTTCGCCATGCTATCCCATTTCCTCTTCTTTATCCTCACAAAGCCTTTTCTCTATCTCGTTTCTTTCCTCTTTTCTCTCCCGTCTCCTTCTATTCTCTTCCTCTACCCTCTCCTCTTTCCTGGGTTCCCTCTGTTTATCTCCATTAGCCATCTCCTGGCTGTAATATACTCCATTTTTCTCGGTTTCCGACACCCTTGCCTTCTTCAGTCATTCTCTCCTACTCATCTTCCTATCTCCTCTCGCATTCTTTAATTTTCCCACACTATATTCTCTCCCTCCATCCGCCGCTTGCCTCATCTCTTCCTCATCCTCCTCCGCTCTCCTCATCCATCCGTCCACCCACCCTCCCCACTTATTCTTCCGAACCGCGGTGAAAGAGAAGGCCCTTTACACCAGTGCCCGTTATTCCTCGTGACCCGGTGCCGAGTGGAGGAAGGCACGACGACGGCTGTTGCGATGGTGATGAGGTTGCGGGAGGTAAGGTGGGGCGGAGGTAAACGGAAGAGAGGTTCCCAGGTAAAAAATAATAATAAAGAGGTGCCGAAGAGAGAGGTTTCTAGGGGAAGTGAACGACGTGTGTTGCTTGTGTGTGTGTGGAGAGGGAGGGGAGGTGGAGGAAGGCGTGGGTGGTAGGAAGGGGGACCTGACCCTCCCGCAAAGTAGCAGGTGGGAGGTGGCCCTTGGGATATGTACGGAGGGAGGGGAGAGGTGTAGTGGCGCATGTGGGATGCTGGGAAGATGATACGGGAACGAAAGGCCGAGGACAGGATTCTTCGTCTTTGTGTGTGTCTTCTCGCGCGGCGGAACGACATGGCGGGAGAACGTGTTCTGTTTTTTTTTTATTACCTTCTCCCTTGCTCCTCCTCGAAGCCTTGGTATGCGTCCGCGTCATTATGGGTTTTATGTCTAAATCAATGGCGGCGATATGGGGCTGATCGGATTGGTTTGTTGGATGGGTCGATTGGAAGAAAAAACTGAAGACAGGAGAAATAAAAAAGACTCGATGCTTTCATTGAGGGGCGTAGTTACTGCAAATCGATGTCAAGTTTGTGAGCGGAGGTATTTTATTGCTTCGAAAAAAACCAACGTCTTCCTCTTCGACATTTTTCTCAGGTTTTGTGCATTCTCGTAAATTTTGACGCGCTGTGGGCATTCTAACGTAAACGATGGTTTTTGTCGGTGGAATAAGGATAAGCGACAAGCCTTTTCTTTTTAATTATCGAAATCCCTCGATTACGTCATGAACTGGCAAAGTCTATTCGGGTGGCTTTATGGGGACACATATGGAAGCCCTATAAAAGGATTCGATCTTAAATCATTCATTCCGTTCGACAGTTCTGCTATCGTTGTTGCTTCGCAGTTATCCCGTAGGCAAAGACGGAGATGTGCACACAACAATTTTTCGATTTCTTCTTTTAATGTCGGAGCTTCTCGATTAAATAATTATTTTTGTTTGTTTTTTTGTTAGACTAGTATAAGTGCCCGTCAAATATGACGGGGAGTGATTTGGTTTATTGGCACGGTACACATTAAATTGAAATATATTGGTTAGCCGCTTCCTTTTATAGTCTTCCGCACTATGAAAATCCGTTCTGGACTCTGAAATTGTTTTGATGCTCTTTTTCGTTTGAATAGCGCGCTATGCAAACAGCAGTTTTCACATTTTTTAATCTCAGGGATGTCCTATTTCACCAGCGATATTTAATATTTATGCGGAAACAATGACAGAAGAAGCGTTGATGGAAGAGAAAGGATTTAAGATAGGAGGTGAAAGTATTACCACCATTAAATACGCAGATGATCAGGGCTTAATAGCAGAAGGCGAGAAAGAGCTTCAGAGGATGACAGACAGACTAGTGGAGGTTGGCCAACAATATGGGATGAAGATCAATGCAGAAAAAACGAAAGTCATGGTGGTTTCAAAGGAACATAAAGAATTAAATATAATGGTAAATGGCCAAAAATTGGAACAAGTAAGTAGTTTCAAATATCTTGGCAGTATTTTAGCGCAGGATGGAAGTAGTACACAGGACATCAGAAGTAGGATTGCAATGGCAAAAGCAGCATTTAACGAGAAGAAGGAGCTTCTCACAAGCAAGAAAATAAATTTATAAACAAGGAAGAAATTAGCAAAATGTACATATGGAGCATAGCTCTTTATGGCGCAGAGACGTGGACGGTAAGGAGAAAGGAAGAAAATATTTAGAAAGTTTTGAGATGTGGGTATGGAGGAGAATGATGAAAGTGAAATGGACAGAGAGGAAGAAAAATGAAGAAATATTAGAAATGGTGGGAGAAGAAAGGATGCTAATAAAAACAATCAGGAAAAGAAAAGCAAATTGGATAGGGCACATATTGAGAAGACAGTGTTTACAAAGGACGATCTTAGAAGGAAAAATTAGTGGAAGAAGAGGAAGAGGGAGAAAAAGAATAGGAATATTAGAGAATATATAGCAGGAATATAATACTTACAGAGGTATATAAGAGGCTTCTAGTGAGAGAGAGAAATTGAGGCAGAGATTCAGTTAAAACCTGTCTTCGAACAGTAGCATGATGATGATGATGATAATTAATTGAACATTTCTTTGAAAACAAAGGTGTTGTGAAATCTCTCTTTTGTTAATTGTTTCTCTCTCTCTTTCTCTCCCCCCTTCCTACTCTCCCCCCCTCCCCCCCCCCTCTCGCCCCTACCCTACCTCCTTCCCTCTCTTTGAAAACTATCTGGACGAAAACAAATCACCAATTTCTTTCAACATTGTAAACTATTATCACACCAAACTTACCTAAATATTATCTTTCAAATGCTTTAATTTGCTTAAAAATGTAAATTTCAGTGAAGAATTTATCGAAGAAAAATGAATTTGAAATCTATTCTGAATAAAGTTGGATTTACGTAATAATACAGACGATATATTAAAGTGAGGATTACAAAGCAATTATCACATAATATTACTGCTTTTATTCTAAACAAATGATAATAAAATATTAGACTGCACGTTATATCAATGAAACTCGGTCGTTATGTAAACAAAAAAGTACCGATTTAGGCCAGTCTGGTCCAAGTAGCCCCATTTCTGCGTTACTATGCAAACAAAGCGTTTAATACAGATACACAAACCTGACCTTTTATATATAAGTAATAACGTAACATACTCTTCATTTCCGAGAAATCGAATCAGTAAATATATACTGTTTATTTATTATGAAATTCAAATAATTATACTTTAATAGTATATAATAAGTGGTAGTATCTTGCCAGATCTTAATACAATTATTCCTATTTTAATTCTAGTTGTAAGACACCACGATGATGACATCTTAGGTTTTTAATTAATGTTTAATGAAGGCAATCTTGATCATTTTTTAAAGTTTTCTCAGAAATTATTATACAGGCTGTAATCATAATAGCGTGAGATCCAACTTTAGCCTTGGGTAAATTTGAAAGGAGCAAGGAAATTTAATCTTATAAAGTTGTCTCCATTGGTCCTGTTATAGGTAGTCGCGTTATTTATCATTACTTGTTATCAGTAAATGCGACGATTTTGATGGGCATGCGGCCCTTATGGGACCTGCCAATTACTGCAAGATATGCCGCGTAACAGTACTATTGCAATTGTGTTATCTTCCGTTACGCGTAGAGTAACTGTTGCAAGAACCGAAGTCGAAATGCAGGTATTATCTAACGATGGCAGCCTCCGTTTTCTCTCCAGTAAAAAAAGCAGCAGATGCGTAGATGGAAATCGCGTAGTTCTTTGCGTAACGGACAGATTGATTGTTTTCTTATCATACTACCCGCATTTTGATGTCGCTAGGAAATGCAATATACCCTTAAATTTTAGCGTAATTATGAGTTGCGGAATTGCGGCATGCAACGGTAATTATAAAGACGTTTTAATTGTCAAAAAGTTTTTGTTTGGCGCACCAAGATGACGTGTCGTGGACTAAGCCATCAAGAGGACTAAACATTCCTCCACTGACCGTTTTCATTGTTGCACAAAAAGAAACATTATTTATATTTTTTATTCGGTCGGAATAAGCGACGGTGACGTAGCCGAAATCTCATTGAGGATTTGAAACGTACAAATGCAAAATCGGCTTGTTTCGAACATTTCATGTTTTTTTCAGGAAATATGATTCATTCGTTACGAATCATTGCATTTATGCTCGTGAAAAGAAAACTTTTCTCTCTGCTCTAACGCATATGTAAGGCAGTTTCACCTGAAGGAGACAATAAGAAACTAAAATATTTTTCGCGTGTGTGTTAATTCTGAAAAAAATGTCGCTTTAACCTGTTGCGCGGACGTTGTGTGTCCTTTTTTTACCTTAATCAGTAAAACGCAAGCGAAAGGAATATTCTTTCGTACGTCAGCACGAGGGCAATTATTCGACATGGATTTTAAAGCGTCTAAATACGTTTTGTTGGCTTAAAGCCCTCCGTTCTTGCGATACTACTCCTCGTGGCTGTTTTCACTGCGTGGCGAATTAATTATCTGCAAACATTGCTCAAAAATCTTGAAGAAATTCCGTCATGTTCCCACGAACGCAAAAGCGCACCGGTGTTTAATTCCAGCCTCCGCCGCGTCTTTGTTTGCATCGGAGAGCGCTAGGCTTCAAACCCCAACGATCACTCTCATTTCGGCCAAGTTCGAAGCAAACACGATTAAAATTACCATTGAAATGTCTTTCTCTCCTCCTCCTCTCCTACCGATTCTGAAAGGATTTCTGTTCCCTCGGGTCTCGCGCATTCTCAATTACAATGTACCGTAAAGATTAAATATCGGAGAGAGAGAGAAGAGATGGGAATCGCTCGTCGCATCGTCCCACAGCTGATTGCGAAGCCGTTCTGCTCGCTCGCCAGATAATGCACTTCACAGATGAACTCTTCCTTCAAATTTCCCCTCGCCGCTTTCGTTTCCAATTTTTCCCCTAACGCGATATTGCGAATCCAACCTTCCGAACAGCCCCGCGTACTGCTTTCGGTGTTGGGGGATGGATGATGGGGAAGATATAAAAACGGCAAAAAAGTATGAAACTTTAACGGGTGTTATTTTTTACTTTCATGAAAAAAATCGACTTCGAGATTTCAACGGAAATACACGTTTTTGAGGTCTTCTGAACACGTTTTGACCATTTTCTCGATGATGTCTGTGTGATAGCTGTTTTGTGGGTGCTCTAACTCGAAAACTATTAATCAGGTCAACGCGAAATTTTATATTTAACATTTTTATAAAAATCACGTGAACTGATTAGTTGTTGGTAAAAATCGGTCAACCGGAAGTGGGTGTTTACTCATGTCACTTATCCGTTATTTTAAAATATTTGCTTTGATATTCAATACATCTAAAAATGTACTGAAATAAAAGTTGTAGGAAATCTAATTGTCTACGACCTTTGTTTGAAACATTTCCCCATATAATGCAATGTTTAAGAGATATCGTATATGTTTAGCTGCCACCACCACGCCACCTACCGACGACTATTGTTAACAATTGACGCTTAGTTACGTCTTACAATTAGTTGAAGCTTTGTGGCTATTTATAATATCAGAAGGCTATGGTTTGAGTTTATTTCTGTTCCTTGTAAAGTCTAAAATTTTCCCTCAGTTTCTTAAATTATTTATTATTATGTAAACTATTTGGAATTTTTAGAAATATTATAGATACGGAGAAAGTCATGTGGTGGCCACATAAGATTTTTTTCATTATTTCGCGTTTTCGATCGAAACGGGACGTAGATTAAAGGTAATGTACCGACCTCGAACCAGGTCTTCCCTCCACCCCCTTTAAGATGGAGCTCCAATATAACAAAGGAGTCACGTTTGCTCTTTTCGGTCGTACGATAGGGGGAGGTATGAAGTCACGAGGAGGTCACGGTTAGAGTTCAAGGTCTGCGAATGGGTTACGAGAGAGACAAGAGAAGGCGGCAGCGGGAAATTTTTTGATCGGGGGAATCCGAAAAATTACCGGGTAATATCCTTTCATCTGCGAGTTTTTTCTCCCTCCTCCATCCATCCTAAGGACCGTTTTCACGGTTTTTTGATTGGTTATGTGGACCGGAAATTCGGGATGATCTCGTCGTCCCGTTATCGCAATTTCAAATTTGCAGCTGGAAAATTAAAAAGAAAAATTGTTCGTGGGTCTGAAGTGCCGTGCGTGGCATACTGGAGCATATCAAATCCCTCTTTTATTGGACGTTTTAGGTACTTTTTTGTCGTGTAATATTTTCCATCTTTGTTTTTTATTTCCTCCATTTTGTTGTTGGTTGATTGCATCTTCTTGCGTGGGTAATCGATCGTGAATTCCAACGATCAGAAAGCTAATTTTAAACGTTCATCTCCCATCATCGATTTTTTTCTTTATTGCCCACTAAATCATGCAAGATCATTAACTTCGTGAGTGGTGTGTATAGGGATCAGAAATTGTGATGTCTTTTTTACAACGTAGTCTTCGTTTGGCTAACCGTCTTGGATCGTTCTGAATATTTTTTGCTCCCTTTGATGAATCTGAATTGTCATTAAACGTGGACTTTTGTAAGTGGCTGATTTTTTAATTATGCACGTTTTTTTAATGTTCTAATTGTAAGATGTACTTTTACCGATACGACAGTTAATGAGCCGGATTAGCATTATGGGAGAGAAAATTAGAGGTTATTTTGCGTTGAAGTTTGATTACAGAAAGGGCATGGTGACATGGTTAATCGTTTTTGCGTGTGAAAGATATTCTAATCATTGAAAGTATAATTACACCGAATACATATGTTTCGATGGAATATGTTGTATTTTCAGAATAATCAATTTACGCCTTCGCAGCTTCGGGAATTCGCTTCCTAGACGTGAAAATAATCGAAGCGTGAATAGCATAAGGTGTTTATAAGCATCAGTCTGTGTCATTATTACGATTTTTTTAAAGAAGGAACTTCTTTTTAGAAAGCGTGGCTTCTTTTTCGAATGCATCTATCTTTGTCTAAGGTGTTAACGCAGGTTAATTCAGGTATTTTTGGCCGTTTTATTTAGTTTTTTTAACCTAGCGTCCCTTTAATCCAACGCTCAACATCATTTCTCATCCTCGCTGCGCCGTGCGTCTCATTCCACCGCGTCGGATATATCCCGGTACTCAAAGTTTCGTTGCGGTAAAGCAAGTCGTGTTCGATAAGCGGCTTAACAGGGAGCGTGGCAGGCGGCGGCGTACGTCGTATACGGCAACAAATTACGGGTTCCGGCATGAATCGCGTTTACTTGCACATTTTTTCCGCCGCCCGGACAATGTTTAGGTCATACGTTTCGTTCGAGAAAATAGAAAGACTATAGCTGACTAATTCGTGGTTCGCCCGACAAAAAATATTCGCTCCGTTCCCCCCTCTGGAGATGCGACCCCTTCTTCTTCTTCCCGATCCGCGCGTGAGAAAGCAAAATGGCCAGGAAGAGTGAGGGCCTTCCCCTTAGCCTCCGCGGCCACTCTCGTCCCGATCTCTCATGCGGCGATGTTTTCCGCGTCATTTGTAGGTCACCAGGTAATGGAATCCTCCCACACGACACCTTGACAGATGCCTCGCACTCACACCACCGTCGATAACGATTTTCTCTCTCTCTTTTCTTCCTTTTTTTTATTCTACTATATTTCTGTTTTATAATTACTCTGTATTCACTCAGGTATATCTCATTCTCTTTTTTGGTTCTCCTTCCTTTCCCTTTTCTTCGGTTCTCTTTTCGTCCATTTCCTCCTTTCCGCGTTCTCTTCTTTTCTTCTGTTGCCTCACCTCTCTTCTCTATATATAATTCCGTTTTCTTCCTCATTTCATCTTGTATTCTCTAATTCTTTCGCTATCTTCATTCATTGTAGTTTTATCTTAAATATTTTTTTCGTTTATATATTTATTGCTATTATATTTTTCACCTGATTTATTTACATATAATTTTTGATTTTTCACTTTTTTGTGTTATTGTATCGTTCACATTGTTCTTTTATGTATCTAGGGTTTTCGCAGGTATTTTCCACTCCCCATCACGTAATGGATGTTTTCCTACATGGATTTTTACTAAGGTGGCCAAGGCAGGTCCTTCCTAGGCTTTCCCCATAAATAAATACCTTGTCTTTCTTAGAAGTTTTCCTGAATATGTACCTATCTATCTCTTTCTGTCTACATTAGTCTTTTATTATATTAATCGTTTTTGAGGCAATTTAATGTGTTTTAATATAATGTAACTTAACACTGACGAAGGGTTAAACGTAAGTGTACCTTATGGTCTAAATTTCGCCCGAATAAAGACATTTATCCAGCTATCTTCTTTCCTCCTCGTGTATTTTCTTTCTTAATTCTTTTCATCTTATGCCTATCCTCCTTATGTTTTAATAACTTTCCCCTTGTTTCCCCTTGCTCTTTTCTTCTCTTGATCTCCATCTTTTTTGCCCACTCTATTCTAATTTTTCATTTCTCTGTTCTCCTTCCTTAATCCTCCCTCGTTTCCATTCATTTTTCATCTTAACCTTCCTTCTCTTTCCTTTCCATTCTCCTCCATCTCCTGCTGTCCTTTCTTTTTTACTTCGCCCTAATTAATAGCATTATTTTTTTATCCATTTTCTCACCTTTCTCTTTTACTCCTCCAATATACAATCGCCGTTTTCCCCCCTTTTCATTCCTCCAACCAACAACCACGTTGCTTTTTCCTTTCTCCTAAAAACCACATCACTTTTCCTCTCACCATCCCTTTTTCGCATCTCCCCACACCTTCATTTCTTCATTCGAACCTTCTTTTAGAACCACCTCACGTTTTCGTTTTCACCCCATCGTGAAACTTTGCATCTTTCTCTCTCTCTCTCTCGGTTTTCTTTCCCTCCCTCCTGTTTTTTTCCTCCCCTAGGAGGCGTTTAATCTTTTTCAAAGCCTCATTGCATTGTCGTCGAGACCCTTTCCCCTTCCCCGCTCTTTCTTCTGGGGGGGAGGGAAAAATGAGGAACCAGTTTCGGATCGTCCTTTTCTAGGAAATGACGTTCACATTGTCAAGAGGCGTCGAGTGACTCGATTGTGAGGCGAAAACGCTTTTATAATTGACTCCACGTCGCTCCCGGCGTTTCGTTTTTTTTAAATAAGAAGTCTTCTCCTTTTATTTCGTGCGATGTGCCCAGGACCTCTTTGTTTTCCGTCCGATGCTCCTTTTTTTCCCTCTCAGGGAGCCGCATGACGTTGCATCGCCGGCGCGGGTGACCTTCCTTCGCTCGCTCCTGAGGCCTCTGCGTCGCCGACTTCGGCGCCGGATTTCCGTTCCGGTGGAAGGGTTTTTGAGGATCGCCTTGTCCCTTTATGCACTTCCATTGTTGTTTTCTCATATCCGAAAGCTTATATCCTCCCTGGAGTTAAAACTTCCTCCGTATCTTTTTAACCATTCGATACCTTTGACATTTTTTATGAGAATGCTGAAGATAAAATGGACAGATAGGATGAAAAACGATGAAGTGCTACGAAGAGTAGGAGAGAAGCGAATGATTATACAGACTATTAGAAAGAGGAAGGCAAACTGGATTGGACATTACCTGAGGAGAGAGAATGATTAAAGACGTGTTAGAAGGAAAACTAGATGGAAAAAGGGAAAGAGGTAGGAAAAGGTTTCAGCTGATAGACGAATTGAAAGGGAAAGAGAGTTATCAAGATATGAAGAGGACAGCGAAAAATAGGAGTATATGGAGAACCAGGTTTAACCATGAATAATCACGGACCTGTCTACGGACAGACTGCCTATGATGATGATGACCTTTGACAATACACTTATGACCTCGAGGTCTAAGGAGATTCTGAAGCTCGCCAAACACGTGGCGATAAGGTGGCCATAGTCATGGACTATTCTTACCTTTTCATCCCATATGGAAAACAGGCAAAAAAATAATCTCAATGCGAAAATTGGTTAATTATATGGGATTAAAATGTATCTCCTACACTTTAACTATTGATACCCAGTCCGTCATTAAACTAGAGGGTGTGTAGTACAACCTTCACGTCTATTAAATTTGTATTGAACTATATTAAAATTGATGTAGTTGTTTTAGGAAATCCTACGCAACATTGTGTTACAATTTTTTTTGTGCTCTTAAGTCATTTACCTTGATTTGCGTGGCATCCCCGCTGGGACAGGTTTGAAAATGAAATTGAAATATTTTGTCTCGCGCCGTACTACTAGCAGCTCTCCACGACGCCGTTTGGAAACATTTGCTATGTGATGACGAACATTTGCCTTTAAAAAGATTATAAGAATTACGATAGAATTTGTCACACTGTTCCATTACTTGAAACTGAAACAAAGTTGCTTCTTAATTGGAGCATTAGCTAGTTTTATCGTTGAATCGTTTTTTAATCAGGCCGAAACGTTTAAATTAATTTGCAAATATTTCTTTTAGCCATTAGAAAGGTGATTGTCTTCCTCCACCTTTGTTGACTGCCGAGAGATGAAAATATTTCACACGAACTAGTGGAATTTGGCTCGGTGTACCGCAAGAAGCGAGCGAACCCGAAAGTGTGCCGTGAAATTAAAATGGCGATGGAGCGCTGACTTTTCATTTTCACGCGTGTTGTTGTTTTTCGAATCGCATCTAATCTGGGAGTATCTTTTTTCGCGTTCCACTCATGGTTCAGATTACACAATTCCGTCGAGATACTTTCAATAATTTATTATCAGGAATAAAATCTGTAGATATAATGTTAAGTTGCCGGCCTATCTTTGTCTCTGATTATCTCATGGCTTGTTAAAGATAATTCAAATAGTTTATCACCTCCGGGAAGAAACAACAGCGCCCGATATGGAAAACAATCGGGAAGCCATTTTTGTGGTGCGGCCATTGTCATCACGGGCAAAATAATCCCACCGAATGTTTCTTCTGGACTTTGGTCCCGTATCACGGCCAGTGCTCCGCGAGCAAGAATTGCCCGTTGATATTATTTTCTTGACCTCAGGATGACTAAGGAACAATTTCCCGCTGATCTAACCCCCTATTTTTCTTTTACGAATGGGGTCGAGGCTATTGAAGGTTCCCAGACTTGCTTCACTTGTTCCTCCTCGGTCGCCTTGTCTTCCACATTGTGTGCGCGCGGCCACCGTCGGACGTATTTAAAAAAAAAGCCCCCTTCCGCCGCCGACCCACGCCGCCGTTCAATTTCCCTAACAAGTTTTTTACCCTGCAAGTCATTCCAGGCAATTGGGTCCGTTCAAAGCGCCTGTCTGCTAATTTAAGCGTCCTCGGGGTGCGTTTTGGCGTCTGCACTGGTCGCCAAGTTTCCTCTTTGTGGCCGCTTCCTCCTCGATATTATCCTTCGTTTGTCAATTGAAAACCTTCCTCCTTTAATCCTCCCATTGTTTTCTTTCTTAATGTCCGTCCTCTGGGCGCCTATCATCCGCTTCCGTCATAATTCCATTGCTTTTTTTCTTTCTATGCTTCATGCGTTTTTCTTTTTGGTATAGAGCTTTTCATCGTCGTCTTCCGCCTCGTATGCATCAGGGGTTGGCAACCTTTTCTAGGCGGTGGGCCCCATTGGATGTCGAGAGTCGTATTGCGAGTGTCCAACACGGTCGCCACTCGCCGCATTTGGCGAATTGAAGCCCTTCTTCAGTTATATATTTTCCTGTACTTTCCTGGCGGATTTAACAGCATTGCCGAAAGAAAAATAATTACAAGTTTCTCACTGAAGTGTTATTAAGTCCGCAATTAAAAATGAAGAACCTGTCCACCGTGTTATGTTAATTATTGTTGCGTACACATTACTGGCGACGCTTTATTTATAAAATAATAAAGGTAAATTGTTACAGTAAATACCAATAATGAATTTCCGAATGAATGAGAGATTATAATAAAAACAGTTGATAATGAATACTACAAACTTGAGACTACTTTGAAATTACACCACTTTATCTCTGCATATACGTCGTATCATATGGGGAATATGGTGAACTGTTCGGCACAAGTGTCACGAGCATCCCAAACCTGTTGGATACCTAAAAAATCTGCTGAATAACACAATAAATCGAGCCTAAACTTTTTTTTAGCGTTAAAACCTCAATATTTAAGGTTATGCGACCAAAAACCCAAATAGCTCATGCTAAATTTCCTGCGTCAAATTTTGCGGATCGCTTGTTTCATCATGGATTTGCGGGTCTCGTGAAATCCTCACGGGAGCCGCATGCGGTCCGCGGACCGTAAGTTGCCAAACCCCTATCTGAAAGAACGACTAGGTCGACGTGTGTGTCAATACGCGAAAGATGTTAAGCGTTCGCCTCGAATATGTTCATTTTTATCGGCTCGGGAGAGAGAGAGAGAGGTGGTTCCCCCGCGCGTGCGGGAAGCGGGAAGAAAACACTACGCAGACCCGTAATTTGCGTGGTTTGTTTCATCTTTCCCGCTCTCTTTATGCAAAATTCTATGGAGCACAGCTACGCCTCTCTGCTATTAATTTCATTATATGTTTGCAAAGGCAACAGATTTACCGCCTCCTTCGCGCTTCGCCTTTCTCGGCTCTTTCCAGCGTGCGCTTGACGATTCTGCAATCGCCTCCCTCTTTTTAAATTCGCCATTTTGGTCTGCCTCAATCATCCGTGCGAGTTAAAAGCCTTTAAAACAGCTCGAAATATACTCCATCACCCTCGGATCTGGAACTCGACTCGGTACTTTCAACTCGTTATTTGCGCCGTGAACTTTTCGCGGTCTTTCCCTTCCTTTCTAAAATCCCTTTTGCGAAGGTTATTGTTTATTTCTTTAAAGACTGAAAACCGTTTATCGTCTCTCTTTTTTCTTAATGGCGTCCCGTTCAGAACGATGTAAAAAATGATATAAGTATCTCCTTCGTATTTGTCCTAGTCGATTTTTTCCCACTTTGGTCGACTACGGCGTTGCTATCGACAGGGATGATACCTTTAAGCGTTTTAGAACGGATACCTTTTTTCCCCTCACGCGCTGAATGGGCGAGATCGTTCGGTCCAGTTGTGTTACTCCTTTCGACAGCTTCCTCTCCCCCCTTGTGCGACCCCGCAGGCGGGCCTCGGAGGAAAGGATAGAGAAGAATCTCATTCCGTCGCGTTTTTTCTCGCATATCTCTTCGCCCCCACCTCTCCGCCCTCACTCTCACCATCGCCTTCCCGAGCGTTTGCCCCGGGGGCAACTCGCCCCTCCCTCATGCCCCCACCTTACTCCTCCAACCTGTCTCACGTATCCTTCTTCACCTCCCTCCCCCGCCGCCGTTCGGTTAAGGGGCCCTAATCACGCCCCCTGGATGCTGCTTCTGCCGCTGCCGCATCAATCCTCCTCCTCCCTTTGCCCCTCGAGGCACTTTTTCCCGCAGCGTTCTTATTCCGTTCGGCCGGAAAGGAAGGACTGTGAAAGAGAGAGAGAGAGGAGCGTGAGAAAGCGAGAGAGAGAGAGAGAAATGCGAGGTGTGGGGAATGCAGGAAGTGAGATGGAGAGATAAAAAAAGATGGGTGAGGAGAGAAAGGTTGGAAAAAAGACAATCGTCTTCATTCCGGCGAAATGGAAACCGCGGAGTGTTATTTATGGCGCCCGACCCGTTCTCGTGCTGCTTACTTATTAAAAAAAGCATTAATTACTATTATCACGACAGTGGCACTAGTTTAACGGGAGAGAAGCGCAGGAAATGAAATTGACTTTTAAAGTAGATATAATATATAGTAGGCATTATTCGGCAGGAAACAAATGAACGATGCGAAGCTCGTTATTTCTTGCGTACAATAATGGCCATGTGTGTGCAAGTATTGTGAAAGTGATAACGATTGAATTAATGTTTTATTAGAAGAACTTGTTGAGGGCGTCTATAGTTTCTATCCTTAACATAACAATGCTTTTGAAGCAATTGAGTTGGAAGACAGTGAAGTGTAGAAGAATGGAGTACAGGCGGAAACTTCGAAAATTTCAACAGCCTCGGATTTATTGAGGATGTGCGTGCCATAGTGTTTCCCTCCGGTGCTAATGAGCATAGGAGTAGATAGAGCACAGTCGACTAGAAAATATCTAAAATCATAGCTATAACCGAGGGGTTCTGCAAGACCTATTACGTGAAATGTAGGTCTGTTGCAATGACAAGCTTTTTTGACGGTTTTAAGGATAACCATGTAAATAATACCATTTTCTTATCCTTCCGTTCCCACTCCATGGTTTAGGCCTACTGACCAGTTATAACTCCAAATATCTCTCCTCAACCTTTCACGGAGAGTTTCCGTGTTTTCTCGGACAGTTTGCCTCTCGTACAGCCACTATTTTTCCCGGTGTTGGAATTAGCCTACTATTGCGAAAAGCATTATGAGACAGGCTGCGACGCTTCCCTTCTGAAAGGCGGAGTCGACATACATACATACTCTCCTCGCAAACACACAAGGGCTGGGAAACCCCTGGTCGAATATCGGTCTCCAATAGGATTCGAACCCGGGCTCGCTGCCCCTCAAGATTTTAAAATTACGCTTTCTCTCTGATCATTTGCTCCCTACTACGTCTTTGGAGAGCGTGGGAGAGGAGAGAGGGCGATGCATCCTTTCGCGACGAGACTCGGAGACGTTGGCCTCGCAGCGGAGATCCTGGAAACAATTCCTTGCGCAGCGCTAACAAGTGAGGAAGGCAGACGAGACGATGAGGACAATTCACGCGCCGCCGCCTCCGCTACACGCACGCACACACACACACACACACGAGCGCGTCGGGAAAGGCGATGCTGTTTTGTTCCCGGGAGACGAGGAGTGCGTTAGCATCTCTGAGTCGGAATCGCCTGAGGTGTGATGCTGGAGCGATGCTTATTTTTTTCTCTCTCTGTGTCGCCGCCTCTTCCGCCGCCTCTTCCGCCGCCTCTTCCTTGTTATTATAGATCGCGCGGTTCCCTATCGGAAACCGATGCATGTGCGGCTGCGTTTGCAACACTCGACGAAGCACGGGTGGCGGGGGCGGATGGAGTGTTTTTGTTATTCTTAAGTCTCCTGCGCGGATGGACTTTCTCCCGCGATATGATTCCTGCGGGCAATTTTGATATTTTATTTAGTGGTTTACCGGAGGTTACTCCTACCCTAGGTTGAAGTCGCTGGACTACTTTCACGTTTTCTGTTGTTGCACTACTTAGGTACACTCGTGTGTATATTTTTGTTGCTGTTGAGAAAGTGATCTATTAACGCTGGCAGAAATTATGCTGCTGTGGTGCGCTTCCTTCGAAAGCTGTGCTCGGAAGAGTTTGAAAGATAACATCATAGAGTAGAAGTTAGTTTGGAAGAAATATTGCGAGAAGGCCTCGTTGTTCTTCGTTAACGTGATACCATAGTTCTGTAAAATTAGAATTTTCAAATGTGCACATCGATAAAATGACGTGTCTTTAAGTTGCATTGCTTAACTTTTGTTGCATCCAATATTTCGTTAATATATTATATCAGGCGCATGCCCAGATATATTGAGTATATATGCCACAGCTTTCCATTAGAAAATACGTTTCGCACAGTTCTCTGAAAACCTTAAACTTATTGGTCGCTTTGCATGATGTATCTGTTAAAAGTTGTGACCGTACGGTTAAGGAGTGATTTTCACAATTTTAACATCACCTTCACCGTAGTCTCGATTCCCGTTTATTTATGATGTATCTATTTATGATCTTCTTGGATATTCTCAGCACAAATATAAGATAAAGAGAAATATAATCAGTACATCAATAAGATTTTACTGCCTTTAGGAGGTTTTAACATTCTCTTGCCGGTCCCAGCTTGACCCTCCAACATTGCGTTCTTCTTTTACCCGCCTGAATCGTTTAACGCTCAGTGAGTAGCGGTACACCATTCACCTCCGCTGTATTTACGACGGGTAATTAAACGCCGAAAGAGCCGTTTAATTATACGATCGGTTTGAGCCGTGAAAGGCAACTGGGTTTGAGAGGAAGATGTGGAAAGCCTTGACGGAGATAGAGAGAGGGAGAGATATGCTATCTCCCCGGAGATGATAGCAGCCGAGATGGTCCGATAACGTCGAGTCGTGTCATTCGCGGCGACAGATATTCGAGAGACGAGCGTTCGACTCTTTAGGAAGTCCACGCGGGGACGCGGAAGATTTTCCATTCGCGTGCGCGACAGAAGGCGAAGAGATTAAGCGGATATATGGGCTCGCGGATGAAGGAGGCGAAAACGTGCTAATAATGAGTCGATGAGATAATGAATCGATCGAAGATCGCCTTTCGTCGTTCGGGAAAGACGGCGCTGGGAAGAAAGGGGAAATGGATTCTCACGCGTTTGCTGGTGTTTCTTTTCGGTTCCCCTCCAGTTTTCTCCGTCCCTTACTCCCACTCCGTACCTTTCTCTTTCCACTGTCTATCTCCCCTACCTTTCTCTCTCATCTATCTCTATCTCCTCTATCTCTCTCATCTGTCTCTATCTCCTCTATCTCTCTCATCTGTCTCTATCTCCTCTATCTCTCATCCTTTCTCTATCCATTTATAAAGGTTTTATATTTTACGGGCATAATAGCTCCTTCTAGTGCAGGGAAAAATTTTATACATGTCAGGAGACCCTTATACAGTCTTGCTGATGTTTTATTCTACAGATTGGGAGAGACCCTTATACAATCTCTTACCATCTGTTTTTAACTTCATTTGTTTCTGTTTTATCTATTTATCTATCTGTTTTATCTATTTATTTATTAATTTATTTATATATTTATTGTGTGTCTGGTGCTATGGTTAGTTTGCCACAAATGGGTTGTGGTTAAAAGTGCATATTATGGCGATAATAGCCCAAGAGGCTGATTCGCCTTAAATTACACACACACACACACACACACACACACACACACACACTCTCTCTCTCTCTCACCTCTCTCTCTCTCCTCTATCTCTCTACCCTGTCTCTCTCTCCTCTGTCTTTCTCTCTCCCCACTGTCTCTCTCTCCTCTCTGTCTATCTCTCCTCTATGTCTATCTCCATCTCCCTCTCTTTCGCTCTCTCTTACTCACTATCCTATGTATCTCTCCATTCCTCTTCATTCCTCCCTTTCCCTCTACACCTCCCGTCTCCCTCTTCCTCTACGCCCTCTTCCTTGCTGTCTCTTTCCATCTCTTTCCTCCCCTTTCACCTCTCTCCATCCTTTTCTTTTTCTACGTCTACCCCCTCCCCTTCCATTTATGTTTTCCTGCAAGTGGGATTTTACTAAGTATGATAAGCTCTTTTCATATTTAACTCTTCTCACTAAATTTCATTACATTCTTTGATCTCTTTTAAACTTTGTTTCAGTTGTACTTATTTGTTTAATTTTTAAAATTCTCCTTCCCAGTTTCATTGAAATCTATAAACGAATTAACATTTTATATGGAAAATTGTAAAATACTTGACAGTCGGGTTTAGGTGTAAGAGGGAGTTAACAAACCTCACCTTCGCCCAAAATAAAGGCATTTGTCTGTCCCTTTCTCTGTCCATCACTTCCTCTTCCTATATAGTCTCAATTTCACCTTTAATAAAGTCGTTTGTCTATCTCCACCTGTCGACCTCCGGCTCCCTCCATCTTTCTGTCTTTCCCTCCACGACCATTCAGATTTCTCCATTCGGTTCGCAGTGCCGATAACATTGGCTTCCCCCCCCTTCACCCCTTCTCTCGCCAACCTGCGTTGCGTGTAATCGGACGGGCGGCGTCGCAATTATCAACCTCGTCCCGATTCAATCGGAACGCCATAAATCGGATTTACAGTCGAACTCCGCTGGGTCGTAAAACGGAGTCAAGGATTGTGAATGACATTGTTCTCTCGCCTCTTCCTGTAAGCGCGTTGCGTTCACGCACGCTGTGTAGTCCCTCTTGTCGACGTATGATTTAATTTTCTCTAAAATTGCTCCTGTTCAATTCACTAGAATATGTCACCGTCAAAGGCATAAGTAATGTAACCTTTCATTTTTGCTATCTAGCGTACATATCGGTTGTTAAGCCCACCGTCCGTCTGTAGGGACGATATCTCTGGAATTCTGCAACTTGCGGAAGCCAAAGTTTCAGAATAGATTGGTCTATTTGAAGACTCGATTTGGTAAAAATTTAGTGGATATAAGACTAGCTTCTGGGGAGTACTCGGAAAATATTGCTAAAAAGTGCAGGATGCAAATATAGGCAGCCAACAATGCATCGCATCTGCACTCTTTACTCCCCTTGAAAGATAGCAGTGGGTGGGCGTCGTGTGTAATTTGCACTACAATTCTTCACTCACTTGTTTTTGTTGGCATTTGAATCTTTTACTAATTAATCAAAAATGAGTGTACTTAGCAGGGAAAAGCTTATTTCCTTAAATTTTATCTTGTGCGGCTGCTGTTCAGTTTCATCGCAGATGGTTTCACCAACGAAATAGCCGTATTGCTTTTCTTTTTATTGTAAATATCCCTATATCAGCCATATCGAGCAACAAGTAAACTCATCAAGAGAAAAAATTTCATTTGATTTTCATAAATGAAGGTATTTTTTTACAAATTAATACTTGCACGAATGAAGTAAAATGTAAGGAGAATTCGAACGACCACGTTGTCTTCTTAGTAAAGCAAATTCGATGTAATATTCTCCGAATCGAATTATGTCTAAGTCAATATAGAAGTTTTAGTGGAATGGACTAGCTGAAAAAGAAATTTCATATAAACACCAACCTATTTCACATGATATGTCCACGAAGATGAAAATGCATATTATTTGTTTGTTTGTTTGAATGCCCAGGCAATTCGCCTCTTACAGCACAAATGGGTATCTCAGAGGTAGTGCAATGAATAACCGGGGAGGGAGGAAGGAAACCCGGTGCCGGCATTTGCCTGCTCTTAAGAAGAACACCAGGGGGGCCAACGGCTTAACGTCCCTTGCATATTATGAATTGTATATTTTTCAGCCCGTAGAACTATTACGAACCATAATGAAACTAAAGCGGTCGAGCATTGCCAAGGATAGTAGGGTACCATGCACTCCCTGTCGCTCACCAATCACGTGAACGGCAGAGTAGTAGATATGCACATATGGAAAGTCTGCAAAGGCAGCCGCGGGCGTGGAGGAAAGTTTACAATTATAGGCCGCCATAACCGATATGTATGTGAACCGTAAACGTTTTCGCTTGGGTCCAACTCTTTTAGGCGATATCAAACAAAAATAGCTATCACATCGAGTTGTTTGAATGACTCGTCGCGAAACTGTTTCCCGGATTGTTACCTCAATTATGACGCAAACGATTTTTTCAGGTGGGTCTGGAGATTGCGGAAGTAAAGGGTGTCGTTCTTATGGATGCGGGATAATTGCACGTCGCTCGCGCTAATCGTGGTGGCGCCTGACGGGCAAATGCGTAGGTCGAGAGGACAAGAGTTACGGAAGACAAAAGAGAGCCGTAATGAAGGCGGGTTGCGAATTCTTTTTTTTCTCCCGAAGGAGAATGGGAATGACGATTGAGTTGGAAGGACAGATTAATCGTCGGATGAGGAAGTGGAGTCTCGGCGCATTATATCCGCTAGTCGATTGTCGATTGCTATCGGCGGAATTCTTGAATCCGAGGGCAAGTCGATTATCTCCCGAAGAATGGGACAAAAGACTTTCGAAATTCATTGCTATATATTTTTTTCAGTCTCGAAGGGATTTGGCCATAAAATAATGGAGCGTTGTCGATAAACTTGATTTTTCGACTCGTTCGAACGTCTCTTGACACCTGAGTCCGTGGAGTGAGGCAAATAGTCGAGACGAAGGAAAATCGTTGAATAAAACTCTTGTATTACTGGTTAGAAATACTAGCGAAAGGTAAAATTTTGTTCGAGGAATCGAAAATTCGAGTTGTTGCGGTTTTACTTCATAACCGAACCTCGATAACTCAAATCTGAAGGCAAGTCAAGAAATATCGAAACTTTAAGTTGTAGACAGGGACGTGTCTAGCCTCCCGGCTCTGGGGAGACCAGCATGACTGCCAAAATATTTGAAGGGGCACCAAAATAAAAAACATATGATAAATTAAAAATATTAGTACGAAAACAAATGTTTCAACTAATTTTTACTGTACTAGTCACACAATTTAAAGTTACTTTTTATTAAGAGCAAAAACAAAATAATTCATTCATTCATATTTTAAATATGGTATTTAGCAGGGGGGGGGGCAAAGACTTAAAAATTGGGACAGGGTCCCACACCCCTTCCCTGGCCCTCTCATAGTTGTCCCTGGTTGTGGACCTTCATTTTATTCTTCTATGAATATGAACGGGAAAAATATCCTGTCGTATTTACCAAAACTTCGAGCTTTCGAGGCTAGTCTCTTCATTTCAACGATTTGTTTCAAGTTTGCCATGAAATTTTAATTTATCATCACCAGTGAGCAGTGCTGTAACTAGGGCGGGGCTATCGGGGCATTTTTCTCCTGGAGCAACTAAAGAAGTGGCGCAAAAATTGTTAATGGCAAGTTGTGCGAGGTTGAATGCCACGTTGACGGGCGATTTCACTACTATACTTACTTGTTCCAGACATTACGCAGTGTATGTCCCCTGAAAACCAACTAAATGATTTAAAGAATTTTATTTTTTCTTACATCTTCCACTAAAACTACAGATGCATGGGGGTGCGTGTTATAGTGGCTGAGCGGCCCCTCCAGGGACCAGCGTGGCTCCCGCTATTTCTGGCCGGATTTGCTTTGATAGGCTAAACACATTATTGCGAGAACAAAGTATGGAATTTCTCCTTTGTGTCCTTTGCGTTTTTTTAATTAAATCATTTATAGCTTATTTTTATTTATTAATTGTTCTCCAAAAATTCACATACTAAAAAAATATAGATAATTGGGGAGGGGGGCGCGTATTTGGTAGTTTGCACCAGGTGCTAAAATAGCTATTTACGGAGCTACCAGTGAGTCCCGACTTTGAAACCCCTAAGGTAAGAAAATTGGTGCAACCCCAAAATCGAAGTACTTTCTACTGGATCTTTTACTTTCTCCATAAACGTAGTATGAGATTTCATGAAAAAAATCGAACTCGAGATTTCAACGGTAATACATGTTTTAAGGTTCCCTGAACACGTACTGACTAGTTTCGCGATGCTGTATGTGTGTCTGTCTCAGTCTACATGTGGGCGCTCTATCTCAAAATCTATTAATCAGGTCAACGCAAAATTTTATATTTAACATTTTTATAAAAGTTAGAAGATCTGATTAGTTTTTGGTAAAAGTCGGCCGACCGGAAGTGGGTGTTTACTCTTGTCACTTATCCGTTATTTGAAATATTTGCTTTAATATTCGATAAATGTAAAAATGTATTGGAATAAAAGTTGTAGGAAATTTCATTTTCTACAACCTTTTTTTTAGAAACATTTTTCCATTGTTTAAGAGATATCTTATATTTTTAGCTGCCACCACCACGCCACCTACCGAAGACTATTGTTAACAATTGACGCTTAGTTACGTCTTAGTAACGCTCCTTTTTCTTTTCTTAATTGTCAACCGGAAGTAAATATTGACAACGATCCCCGAGTTAACAACATGTAATTTGCCATATAAATATGGAGAAAGTCATGTGTTGCCCACATCAGTTTATTTATTTCTTCCTTCCTAGTGCGTTATTACAGAAGTTCCTTTTTTATTTCCTTATTTTATTTTTATTAAACATTTTCCTCAAAAGTCTATTTTTTTTTCTCCTGTCGTTTCGGACACGCTGTCATTCCCTCCTCGTCTTCCCGAAACAATTCAATTGCCTCCCCTTCTTTTTCTCTCCGCTGTTAAGAGCGACATCCGTTCAAAGCGGGCGAACCTCGAATTGGTTGCATCCACTTTTGTTTTCGACGGAATCTATAGAAACGACGAAATATCTTCCATTCGCCCCCGTTCCGATCTTTGTTCCATTCATAAGGAAAAGTCCAACAAATTTAAAATAATATATGTAGGAGAAAACTCGGGTCGATCAAGTGACAGACGTCCTTTCGGGATGATATTTCATTGGACAGCGATACACGGAACGCTTTTTCTTCATCTCGTTTATTTAATTATTTGTCTCTTTCTTTGTTTCGCTTTCTCTGTTTTGCTTTCTGTTTTTATTACGCTTCCTGTTTCTATTACACTTCCTTTTTTTTTTCCTTTGTTTCTCTCTCTCTATCTATCTCTTTAGATTTCTCTTTCTCTCTTTCTCTAAATATCTTTCTATTTTTCTTTCTTTCTTTCTCTGTATCACTTTCTCGGTATCTCTTTCTCTCTGTCTCTTTCTATTTCTTTGTCTTTCTCTCTGTTTGTTTCTTTTCTTTATCTCTTTCTCTCTGTTTCTCTTTCTCTTCTCTTCTATTTCTCTTCTCTTTCTCTCTCTTTGTATCTCTTTCTCTCTTTTTTATCTTTCATTCTCTCTCTCTCTCTTTGTTTTTCTTTCTCTCTGTTTGTCATTCTTTTTTCTTCCTCTTTCTCTGTCCCTCTCTTCTTTTATCCATCCCTCTCTTTTTTCCGGACGGATATCGTAAAAAGAGGCGGTCTTTTTAATATGACAAGTGGCTATTTGACCGCCATCCGTAAAGGGTAAAATCCGTGAAACAATGAGATCGAATCCCTTTCGCGGCGGCATTCTATCCATGGCTATTCGGCGCATTTAAGAGAGAGAAAGAAGCAAGCGAACGAGTCACGCAACGGAGACTACGGGAATGTCTCCCCAATGAGAGAGAGAGAGAGACCCGAGCGAAATAAGAATAAGGTTGCTCCTTAAGTTTGTCCCTCTTAACGTTTTGGAGGGGTAGGAAGACAGGAAGGAGGTGGGGAGGAGAAGCGACGCCGATTAATTGAAGCGGAAAATTTTTAAGGACGGGTTAAGCATTTCAAGGCGAATTCTATTTACCCAGTGCGGTGAAAGGATGGAGAGGAAGGGGTTCTCCCCTCTTTTTTTATCGTTTTTCTTTTGCTCGTAAAGGCCAAAGAGGAGGAGGAGGAGGGGATCGGAAACCCCCATTCTCCCTCTGTATCTGTATCGTGGCCATTTCAAGAGGCCCTCCAGAAGGAAAAAGGGATGAATAATTCACAGCGCGCCCTCGAGGGAGGGAGGCGTGCTCGGGGCAGTCGGGATAGGACGAGATTGGAAGAAACGGAGAAAAAGGAAACGAGCGAAAGAAAATGGACGAAAAAAAAAACGAAAGAAGCGGTCCGCTCCGTTCAGGAAGATCCGTTCTGCGAAAACACTCGGCGCGTGAGTCTGCGTGTGTTCTCGTGTTTCTTTTTTTTTCAAATCTTCCCGTCGGACATCGTTAACTCAAATGGGGCCTCCCCCTTTAGCATTCCTACTCGGCAATCTGTAATCCTATCGTACTAATTTTGTTAAATTGAAAGTTGTTCCCTGCCTCAAGGTTCGAGTTACGGAAATTTGACTAGTCAGGATCGAGTTCTCGAAGGAAATTTCATTCAACGCAGTGATAGCGACTGGAAGTATTTTTTTTTCCTTCGTGGCAACGTGGCCGCTTAACTCCTACACCACTGGTGATTTTGTTTTCGGAATTTAACCGAACAGTTTTCAGTTACCCATAAAAATATTTTCTAATAATTTTTATGTTAAAATTTGGCAGTGTATTCCATTTTATCCCCTTTTTATTTAGAATTTTAAGAAGTTCCGCATGGTTTGTTCCTCTGGTTGAGAAAGAAGACCGAAATTGCAGCTAGCAAGATGGTTTTTTGGATCGAGGCGTTCTCTCTCACTCTCTCTCTTTTTGATTTCTTGATCCCTTAAGCGGACATGGATTGAACTCGCGCATGGCTTCTGTATTCTCCTTATAGCGGGTTGACGTATATATCCAACGACATTTTCCATGTCTTGCGAAATTCGCGCCTTCCCGCTAACTTTTGACTAATAGCGGTTATACGTACGCAAATACGCTTCGCTTCCGACATCTCGAGCGGAAAATGAAAAACATCTGGATTCACTTGTTGAAAAATGTGCGTTGCTTATTCATAACTTGCGATTTGGATCCGTGCAAAGAAATCGGGACGTGACGATTCGCCGCTGTTGCTGACATTTGGATGATAAAGGGAGTGCATATTTAAGAGCGCTGAGTATCATTAGCGCGAAAGATGTTGCAAAACAGGAAACTCTGCAAACTCACAATGATAAATGCCGCATTTCGTTGAAAGTTGAAATGACGCAGTAGAGCTAGAGAAACCTTTAGATTGTCTTCCGAATTGAACCTCTAGGTTTTGTAACATTTGAATAAATTAAATCCTTATCACTTTTGAAGAAAGCACATTCTTATTTCATACTGTTTAGTAGCCTTTGTCTATAAGAGTCTCCTCTTACAGGTTATTGAAATTGAACCTTGTTCACTGCCAAGGCAGGTTTTCCCCTGAAGATGCCCACTTAGTGGGCGAAATGCATAGGGCTTACCCTACAATTTTTTTGGCTATAGGAGTTTTATACAACTGTTCTTCTTATTGAAATATGTTATACGACAGTGGAGACGGGTACCTTATACATGATATGCGTGCATGATTCACTTCACAGTTTAATGGTGCTTCGCCTTTTAATTGACCTACACGAAAGGTTTATTTGAAGTACTCGAGAAGTAGATCTCGCTACTAAAATTTAAGCGCTGTTCTTTCGATGTAATTTAGGCTACGAAAACGTGAGTTCCCTTAGATTTTTATTGTTAATTGTATTCTCATATTTATCGGAATAAATTTCTCGACATCGTGCAAAGCGTTATTACTTCCGTTGCATTCCCATTGGTGTTGGCCGATACCTAATCTCGACGGAAGCCAAATGACGGTTATCCCAATTGATGATTGGAAGGAATTAAATGACTGACCACCTGTGCGCGAATAAAAGACCATATAATAGCGCATTCGCTATTTTTTGTCATTTTGTAGATTTTTTAAGCATTTTTACGCTCCGTCGGGTTCATTATTTTGCTAATTGCGCGAACAAAAGAAAAGAAAGAAGCATGCAAGCTGACAGCTCGAGAGAGAAAGCACTCGACAAGACAGAACGAACTTATTTTTTTTGCACACACGCGAAAGGAGAAAAAATATATCCGCATCGAGATAGCTGCATGCAAGACGACGACAGCTGCTCTAGGTTTACACGGCCGATTTAACATTCAGGAAACGTTTTTAAGGTAGGACGTCTTAATTGTCGAATGTTTAGGAAGTGTAACGACGACTCGGAGATGATGATGATGATGGAGAAGAGGGAAGAGATGGTTGTAGTTCGTGAAATTCACGAGGCATCGAGCGAAACACGGCGAAGGACTTTATTAGTGACGGACAATTTGACGGGAATCTTCATCTTTTTTATTGCGTCAGGAAGCAGCGCGTTTCCTCCCGCCCCACCCCGCCCACCACACGTGCGCGTTCTGCGATTATTTTTTACGCCAACGCCCGTTAATGGAGACGATGAAAACGATGATGATGATGAGTCGTTTGCTTTTCAGTCCGTGAAGTAAGCTTTGAAATGACCAAGGTGTCAGCGAGACTGAAGAAGAAAAGAGAGAGAGAGAAATGCGAATTGAAAAGCTGATATGCGAGGAATTATGTGTGTGTTGTGTCCTTGGCGTTCTAGAGATGTCGAGATCAACCTTTTTTGCAACTCCAATAGTCTTACATGGCGGGATTTGTTTGCTCGTATTTTGTTTATTTAAGATATTTTTCCTGTCGTGTATGTCTCGAAGCAGTGCCGTAACTATGGCGGGGCAAGCGGGGCATCTGCCCCGGGCGCAACTAAAGAAGGGTCGAATTGTCGATGACAAGTTGTGCGAGGTTTCATGGCACACGGACAGCGGCGATTTCACAACTATACCTGTTCAAGACATTACGCATAGCAGAAAACTATCAATTTCAATGATGCTACTGATGAGTTTTCTGCATTAATATCACGTAGAATAGCTCTTTAATATTAAAATATTTATAGTTTCTGTATTTAAATTATATATATGTATGTTATTATATTTTTAATTATATATTTGAATTATGTACATTTATAGTGAGAAATTGCAACATTTATAGTTTATTTTTATTTATTAATTGTACACCCTAAATCCATATAGTAAAAAAATATAGGTAGGTATTTGAGAATTTTTTATGAAGGGGCGCATATTTGGTAGTTTGCCCCAGGTTCTAAAATAGCTAGTTACGGCGCTGTCTCGAAGCATTTGATATAGGGTCAAGATGCTTTCTATTTATCAACATTTAATGTCCTTTTGTTCTTAGATTGCGTGAGTTTTTAATGCAAGTATTAAAATTAAAAGGGAAAGAGTAAACGAGAACAAGGTTGCGGAGAATTGGAGATTGTGGAAAATTCGGATTAACGTATCATCACGGATAATGCCAGTTAAACCACGGCCCCTATGATCAGCTGGTGCCACGGCGGCTACGGAAACGATCCATTCGCAGAGTTATGCGCGTGAGTGGGAGCGGACTGTGAGATAGTCTTGCGCCAGGGCTTCCGAGTCCCTTAACCCTAGAACTACCAAGCTATTTTCACTGCAATGGACTATTAAGGGGGGGGGGGGGCACTATCTAAAATACAATAAAAAGTCATAGTAATGTTTCAAACCTATTGTTATACATTTAAAAACAACAGGAATACAGCTATACAATTTTAGTAATTTATTTGAAATTATATTTACCTAAAGACAAGCATTTACATTAGGACAATTCCTCATTATGTTTTCAAGATCAGATTAATATTGCAGTAAGAATGTATTTACAGAAATAATAACAAATTGATTAGAAAAATGATTTAATCTGATTCATCTGACACAACAGTTTAGACAAATAGCGCACTTCACACTCTGCTTTCCACACACATGGTGCCCTATAAGTTAGGCTACCCGCGTGTCAAGGCATGCAGCCAATGACTAAATAATTTGCAGAAAATTTAAATATGCATACATTGATGTGAAACTTTGGGTAATTATTTTACATAAGTCTCTGCACAATTTAATAAAATATCCAGACTTTTCCTTTGTTTATAAAAGAGTAACATACGAAAAAATAAGTCGTGGGCCTTGGTAGTTCTAGGGTTAATCCGGTCCCGATCACTGACCTATCGGCGGTCAGAATGCCAGTGATAATGATTATGATTATGATTCAATAAGACGTAATGTTTTGAGAAATAGTTTTATGCACAAGCGCGTAAGGCTAAACGTAAATGAAAATTTTGAGAAGAAAATTTATGAACTTGACCTGGAATCGAATCCGGATCTCCCGAGAATGGAGAATAGAACTTAGTTCCTTAATGCACCTGCCGTCCAAGTGGGTGACCCAGGTTCGATTCTCCATTAAGTTTAGAATTTTTATCCTCAAAATTCACGATAATGATTTAATTCTTTAAATCATTTTCATAGTAATATACGGCTGTTTCCGCGTAATGTGGTGAAACTGGGTTACATTTAAATGATTACATTTAGCGGCTGATAAGAATGAACGGCAAACTTTCTCGGACTAGAATTTTTGGAATTCCCCGTTGATTAAAATAACCGGCTTAGAACAACGACGCCTATTGCATTACTCGTCACCTTTTGAGCCATGATATTGACTTCCACGATCTATGCTCGATTCCGCTAGTTCCACGACTCCGTGATTAAAGATTGGCACAAAACAGGGATCGATCATTTGCAAAAAATATACACAAAAACAAATTTCTAATTTTTACAGACTGAAAAGGAACACCGTGTACAT
This sequence comes from Tanypteryx hageni, assembly GCA_028673005.1. NCBI lineage: Eukaryota > Metazoa > Arthropoda > Insecta > Odonata > Petaluridae > Tanypteryx > Tanypteryx hageni. The sequence goes on along the minus strand of CM054117.1, from coordinate 82,323,195 downwards.
ATATGCTTAATGCTACCGTTTAGCGCATTGACTGTCCATCGAATTTACTACACTCTTCCCAGAGGCCAACCTGTAAAATGACTTTCTTTTGTCATGAAAGAATACGATGTAAAAAAGTTGCCTTCTTGCGGCAGAAATAGAAACCACGACCACCGGAGGAAATAGTGGAGTTTTCCAGAGGCCCACTGAAAGTACGAAACGAAACTAGCAAGCCCCAAACAGGGAGATCACGGAAAGGGACTGACACCAATGGCCAATTAGGTGGATACGAGCCTCCTGCGAATGTCATCGGTGATCATTTAACTGGACACAGGCCTCCTGCGAAAGTCATCGATGACCAGTTAGCTGCCAATAGGCGGTCAACGTGTTAATCCCCATAGAACGGCGAAAATAGAACTTTTTAAAAACCAATGCAGTGAATAAGATAGGTGTGACAGCAGGGGCGGCTTTTTCTTCTTCGGGTCTTCCGCGCTGCCACCAATCTCCCCCCGCCCCTCCTCCTTCCTGGCGACAGCGCATTGCCAACTCCACAGGTATCTCCGTTTGCCCCTCTGGGGACTCGTTTTAAGACCGTTAAACCTTCAGTTTGGTGCACGGAGGGTGAGGATGAGTAGGGTAGTCGGGTGGAGGTGGTGCACGGGTGCGACCCAATCCCCACCTATCGGCCGTTCGGCCAACCCAACCCTCTCCCCCGCTATTCTCTGTGGGTCACCGGGGAGGTCGTGGACCTCGCGAGAAGATGGGAGGAGAGGGAGATGCACTGGGTGCGCCTCCTCCTCCTCCGTCCCGCTCACCTCCCTTGTCCCGTTTCTCCTTCCGCCCCACAATCCACCTGCCCCGTCCTCTTCGTCGTAATCGGAGGCAGTTTATCGAGCGCCCTAAACCCGTCCGGGTTCGAAGTGTTTACCGTTCGGAGGAGCGGGTCTGTCTGTCTGTCTCTCTCTCTCTATCTCTCTTCGGCGTCTTCGCCTTTTGCGGTGGGTTTGTACATAAAAAAAGGATGATGCCCCGTTGGTGGTCGCTGCCGATATGTAAAGCGATGCGCTTTTTTTCCTCAATTTCTATATAAGCGATCGCGAGACGCTATCGCCGGTGCCTTTAGTTCTTTGATGTCGTCGAAGTTGGAAATTTTATCCCATCATCACGTTGCGGGTAACGTTGTTTTTTTTTCGGCGGCACTGTGTCATAGCGCGTTTGGCGTTGGTTTTTTTTGCGAGCGTGGTGGTTTTATGCACCCGCGCGGGATATATTTCCGCGATTTTTACCGTCTTTTTAACTTTAAAAAATGTTTCTCCGTTCGTCAATCGCTTAAGAGGAATTTTCATCGATCTTTCTCTCTGCCTTTCTTCGAGTGTTTATCGAACGCCTCACTGATAAACCTATTTCTGGAAATTTTACGCTACGGAACTGTGGTCGAATAAGAGACGGAAGGAAATGACTCTTTTGTCACGCCATTTTATCAGAGAAACGAAAACTTAACTATGTACTTGGATTAAAGCATGAAATATTCGCGTGCGAAAAAGGTACCAAAATTTTCACCTATGAAGATTTTGAATGGAAGAGACATTTTTGGAACAAATGACAACCGATGCCTATAAAGACGTGCCTTTCACAATGCGTCTGCAAGTTTTATAGCAATTATTGTACTGTTAGCTGTTTTAAAAAAAATAACTTGCAAATATTATAATATTAATGCTTAGTAATCGATGCTGTTTACTTTTTCTCATCGTTACTCCTCCATTTAGAGATTTCGAATCCAGTATAGCTTATTTAATATTTGTTTTGAAATCTGTTTCGTGAAGTGGATCAGAGTTACTCCTCACGGATCCCATCTTTCGTCCTTTCATTTATTGCTTCGGCTTCTCTCTTTAAGTGTTCATCGGATGGCACAATGCCTTATTTCTTGCTCACCTGCCTTCATCATGAATCCTCGTCGGCAAATTGCATTCCATGCTTTTGCCTCTCTTAATTACTTCCGTGTTACCAAGCGTTAGAGCGTCGTCTTTGGATGATCTAACGTTCATCTTCCACATTGTTGCGTCTTTCTTAATTTTTTTACGTCCGACGCCTCGGGAGTTGGTGGCCTCGTTAATCTTCCGTAATTGCGCAGTCATTTTTGCTGTTATTATTAAACAACTCCTTTTGATCGATCGTCAGACTGTAGCGAGTGTCTGTCCTCTCGTCTTCTTGTGCTTTGTAGAAATGCATGCTTGTAAGAGGTTCTTTTCAGGTGTTCCCATAAGCATAAGGCAGACGCTCTTCCGTTAGAGAAGTTTTTAGCAGCGGTCGCAAACGGTAAAATGGTTTTGCATGGATCCGACCAAGTCTATGGGAAACATATGTAACCTAAAGTATAGTGTCTGTAATATCAGCTCTTGAGGATAATAATTCTCTTCTTTGTAGTGCAAAAGAAGGTTCTTTCCTTTATAGCTATATGATGAATATTATTCATGAAATATACTAGTAATTAAGAAAACAAAATGTCTGTTTGAACAAAAAGAAACTTAACGTTTTGAAAACTCGCGTTCTTTTCGATCCAAAATTTATGGTAAGTGACGTTTTTCCAGATTATTATTCTATTGCAGTAAAAGATGCATCATACCAGGGAAAATGAAATCGTGCCTGTAATCATCGGATGGTTTTATTTTTAGCCTGCCGGTATTTTGCGGCAATCGCCTATCACAAGTAGTCGTTGTCGGAGCATATTGGTGCATTCGCTAAAAACGGGTATTTTTTAGTGATAACGTCCTGGTTCTCTCTCGGTCCGACTTTTCGTATACGCTTAAAAAATCTCTCCGCCCGCGACAATTCCTCGCCCGCGTGGAAAACAGAAGCCGACGCCGCTCCGAGATGGCATTCGCGGGGGCGTGGCTCAAAATGACGTGACGTCATATCCTCCCCTCTTTTTTTTCTCTCGCCGCCATAATTGAAAAGGACTCTCATTGCCTCCCTCTCCTCCATTATTCTCCCTTTTCCGCCTCCTACGTGACATTGGCGGTCCTTTTCAACCTCATCGTTGCCGCGGAAATTCCCAACGGAGGGTGTGGAAAGAGTTCGAATTAAACCCGTGATTTCCGGATTTAGGTAATCTCGCGCGACCTCCGGTTTCGTCCCGCGAAACGCTTCTTCTTTGTCTTGCGTCGGTTAGGTTCCTCGCTTCTTATTGCTCGTATCGAGCGATGATTGCGATCCGGTCGATTTCGATGGAATCGATTAAGAATTGCTTCACGGTTCGTCGTGTCCCTCCCGGATGGAGTATCGAACGTATTAATGCATAACTGGGATGGGGAGGGGGGTGTTAAAAAAAATCTCGTCATCAAGCCATGTCTCCACTCATTGTTTTCTTTTTTCATCCCTCTCATCCTGCGGAATTATCCTGAGAATTTGATGCCTCATAAAGGTTTTTATTATTTTTTTCGCGTCGAAAAAAAAATAATTTTTTTAACCGGAATCCGTTTTTTTTTACTTTATTCGACGGTCTCGCTTCGAATAATTACGGTTTGCAGCTTGCGCGACGTTCCGTTTAAAAATAATAAGGGTGCTATCGTAACATTTTGTGGAAGCGCGTAATTTATCATGGCGATAATTCACGACGAATAAAAAGTGGTATATTTTGGAAATTATCCTACCGGTTGTTTTCATAACTATAATTGACGCGATTATTGCTTTGAATTTTGAACGAAGTAAGTAGTCTTTATAAACCACGCCCTTCAGGCCGTTCACGGTCTGCGAATCTATTTAAGAGCGTTCAACGAAATTAAGTTGCCTCGTAATCTTTAGGTAGTGTTTTTTTAATAGAAAAAAGTACCGGTACTCAGATTTGACGGGCTTCCATTGGATATAAGGAAAGTTTTTGAAAACGACTGCATTTACTAATTTTTAAATTCCTTGTAGGCATTTTTTTTCAAAAGATTATTTTTTCAGGAACGCTGAAAGTGATTATTTTAGTTTTTTTTTTGAAAGGTTTATGCATTTTTAAAAAAGGTGCCGGAACTGCGTACCGCCAAAAAAATGCCCTGATTATACATAAAATACAGTTGCAAATTGTTTCGTGATCCAACCTTTGACGCGTAATTCTCGTAATGTCTTTTAACCCTTTCTTTTTACAAGATATCGCTGTGATTAACGAGTATTCAAACAGTCTCCAGCTTCTGAAATCGTAATGGGATACCTCGCGTCAAGTGTATTCCCACCCACGCCTCTCGTTCGAAGCTTTCTATTCTCTGTCGTTTCAGTTAACTGGGTAACAATCCTTCAGTGAAAGTTATACCTGTCGGGAATACGACGAGCGCACCATTCCACCCGTAATAAAGCATTTACAACACGCGTTCCTCTTTTTTTCAAAAACCTGTACCCAACGTACGGCATTTTTCATCCGGGATGAAAATGTTATTCCCTGCCAGCCCTAGGCGAAGCAAGAGAGCACTTGGATGAAGATAGAAAGTCAATAAGCAGTTGACCTTTTTATTCTTTTGCTCTAGAATCGCGGAACGGAATTCGCATTACTCGTCTTCTTTTTTGCTCGCCGCTTAAATCGAATTTTTCGAAGTCTGCCGATGTATTTTTTTTTTAAATCGGAACGTGGAAATATATTTATCCGAGGATGAAAAAAATGATTTCGAATCGTTCTTCGAAGAGCGATCTCGGAGATCTTAATTAAATGTTCCGCCTCCGCGTGGTCCTTGGATGTGGCCGAGATAGTCTGCTCTGAAATCGGATTCAATCCATCGCCGGTCCGTAATAGTAAATAACCCTGGTTTCGCAGCAATCCTCTTCAACGCTCCGAGCGAGGTTTCGGCAACCGGCGACCTCTCGAAGACGAATTGGGATTGGGACTCGAGCCAAACCTTCCTCTCCTCGATTCTCACCCCATCTTCGATTTTTGTCGTGGTTTTTCCCCCCGACGACAACCGTACGGAGTCAGAAGGAAAGAAGGACGATTTATTTTGGCCTTCTTGCATCATTGGCGTCGAAAGGAGTTTTTTTTTTCAATTTCTGGGCCAAGGAAATTCCACCCTCTTAAGAGAAATCGCCCCCTCGAAGTTCGATTATAATGTTGTTCTCCGTGTACGATTACGCTTAAAATCCGGAAGTGAACAATCCATTTCTCGAGATCCCTCTTGGATGTCGTGTTTTTTTCCGAGTTGTTCTCCATCTCTCAAGTGAAATTTATTATATGTTGTAAATGATTTCATGTAGGGTGTAGTGTTAGGTGAAGTTTCCGGACAGCGGTTAACATAACGTGTTTGGAAAACTTTCACATTAACTTGTTCGGCGCTTTGATTTATGTAAACGTTCGTTTCCACCCCCTTGCGAATCCCGTCTATTTTGTGTATTTTTTTTATCGGAAGTATTTTTTGCGGACACCGTTAACATTTTCCCTTTTATAGTAGTACTAGTATATTGCCCGTTAAAAATGACGGCTCCACATTTTTTTTTAATTCTAGCTCATTTTTAAAATACGACAGGAAAAATTTGAAATCGAGTAAACGAAACAAAATATTTATGGTGTAAGAGCCAGCATAAAATTGGCCTCTCTTTCCCACCTTATGATAGAAGATGACGTCTAAAAGCTGCAAGAGGTAGATCCCATTACATTGCAAAAAAAATCGTTGAAAGCGTACATACTGTTCTCGAGTTATTCGCGTTACCAAAATTTACCATTAGAGGCGCTGGTCGAGAACGTTATAGAGACACAACTGGCTTTTATTAAACTAGTTTTCGGTGCTTGCATACTGCAAGCGCTCAAAAAAACACCATATACCCAGATCCAAAGTCGTAAATAAACAAACGCGACAGCATTTGAATTACGCTGAGCCCATACGAATGAGATAATAGTTTTCATTTTCCGCGAAATTAAGACATCTATCCGGAATTTCTAAATTCTCTGGCAATAGACTCGCGTCGAAGTTTTAGAATTTCAAGTTTCGTGGCTCAGATCGCACTTTTTAAGCAATAACTGTACTCATCATTAAGACAATAGCCTATATGTAACACTAACATTTATGTAAAAATAAGAATATTTTTTGTGTTAGGATTATGGCGTCATCATCCGTGCCTATTAGTACGTACACGGATAAAAAAATTAATTTTAAATTATCTCGTCATCATGTATACTTCGTTGGCTGAAATCAAATGTATTATAATGCAGTCTAAGCATTAAATCAATACTCTTGAAGTATGGAAAATCAATTCCCATTGAAAGACATTGTAGTCGTTGCTATAGTAGTTAATGTTTTTCATAGTTGATAACCGAAAAACTTTTCATAAGGTTATGATTAAAATCTAAATTTTACGCAACTTAAGCATGAATTTGATTTTTGTCTGCAAGGGAAATAAACTTCAATATTTCATCCAGAGAATGGTTTACGTTCCGATTTTGTACTTTAATTTTAAATAATTTAAAAAAGCAATTTTATAAAGCCCTGCACCGTTTTCAATGCCTTTCTTATGGGTGTTTAAAATTGGACTTTGGACAAAAACACCCCTTAAATATAACGTTTTCTGGAATTTCGGATTTTTTCCAGAGGTTGTACTCAATTCCTTCCAAATTTCAGCTCTGTAGTTTTTCTAAATGTACCTTAGGTTTTATATGATATATCTTACATATATCTTATATCATATCTTATCTTATAAATATTTTAGTGTGTATGTATGTATATTCTTTATACGTTTTCACACCGTTGAAGCTATCGAATTAAAAAGTTTCATGGGCCATCCTATGGACCAAAGGAAGAACTTGGTCTAGGTGTGCAGACCGTGGGGTCTCTTATACCCCATGGGGTCAACAAAATACTATTTCCATAAGAATGCATGGGAAATGGTGTAGAGAAGCCCCAAAATTCCATGCAGCCCTTCACTGATGTAGATATAAATATACCTAAATATTAACTTACGATCACGAAAAATGGCTTATTTTACGCAAGAAAAACAGAATATTTTAATTCTGATCATGTTTTGTCGTATTACATGTTAAATCGCTCTAAATTATCCTTTAAGTGCAAAATTTATTAACATTCTCCAGGCAGCAACAATGCTAAATTTCTTAATTGTTGTCCTCTTCAAAGGGAGATAGCCACGTAAAAATTAATACAAGGAAAATCCACGCCGTGGCGCGCCGTAGAGGAAGAATAGCCAACGCCAAGATAAAGGGTACAAATGGATTCATGCCTAAATATAGTTTATGAATACTTTTAAAGTGAGTCAAATGATTTTTAAGGAATATTAGAGCATTGTTATCTTTCACCATTAACATTGAAAGATTTATCGAAACATAAATCGATACATCTACTTACATTCGTTCGGTAAGCAAGATGTTGTTTATTGTTTACGTTTTGGCTAATAGTATTGACATAATCCACATAATTTTATTGCTGCTTTAAAAGCTTCGGTGCAACTATGCATGTGATTATTAAGTAAGACGTTAATGCGTAATTATATTAATGGTAAAACTTTACAATACAATACATAAAATAGTAAATGTGAATGTAAAAATCACTTGCGTAATTAAGGAATGAGGAACGTTTGATAAATTTGACCTACCCAGCAGCAAAAGCAAGTAAATTTCAAATTTTTTTGTAATATGACATCGAAAGTGATATATCAATAAAAATAATAAATAATAAAAATCGTTTGCTACTTAAAAGAAAACTCTTTCCCGAGCGAAGCCGGGCATTTCAGCTAGTATACCTATTAATCTTATATTATACTATTAATCTTATCTTATATATCTATAAAAGTAAGTGTTTGTATATATGTACGTATGTGAATCTATAACTCGAGAAGCAAGAGAAAGGTATCATTTTAATCGCAGTGCAGAGAAAGGTGGTGTAGTAGGGTTTTTAAACCGATTTGATTGACCCTTTTAATTTTTAAAAATATTTTCTCTTATAATTTTTTCCATTTGAATAACACGGGAATGAGCGCAGACAAATTTTAATTTGGACGTTAAAATTACTAATAACCCTAATACGAGTTCCTGACTTGAATGCAGGAACGCAAAAATGAATGAAGTTTTGTTTCCCTACCGTCGAATTTCAAATACGGACCACAGATTTCCTAAATTACACTTTTAACAGCTAAATTTCGGCATTTTTCAATCGGAAACGAAAAAACCATCACATACACACACACACACACTCACGCACGCGCGCACACACACACAGACATCATCGAGAAAATTGTCAAAACGTCTTCAGGGGACCTCAAAATGTGCATTTCCGTTGAAATCTCGAAGTCGATTTTTTCCATGAAAACAATACTTCCCCTATACTACGTATATGGAGAAAGTAAAAAACAAATTAGACCATTTTATTATAATATTATAGTATAGCAATCCTACCAAATTTGCTTGGACTGGCTGAGGAAACGGCTGAGATATTGATCGTCGCGGACAGAATTACCGAGAGAATAAGGGTTTTATTATATTCTAATCAGATATTTTCGTAACCTCCGACGGTCCATCCTATTATGAAATCCAATTTCGCTTGTCTGCAAAACAAGATTTATTTCCTAAATAACGTTTGCGACATTCCTCGCAAATTAAGATCTTTGAAAACCACCGACGAGGCGTCGGCTAAAACCATTTCTCTCAAGCGGAAGATGACGGAAGTGAGAGGCGTTGGCCGGAGGAGAGAATGTGTTGTCGTCGGGAAAAGGGGGGAAAGTATCTCGCACGTATGTTATAGCGCGTGCGCGTGCGTTTACTCGCTATTAAGGTCCGCGAGGGAAATCAGCGAGAGGAGTAGTAGGTTCGCACTTGTATTTTTCTTTTTATTTTGCGAACTCGCTCTTTTCCTGGTACACAGAGAGAGAGAGAGAGCAGCACGCGGCGGTGCTTTGAAAGCGCGGAGAGAGAATGCGGACGGGCAAGTCGAGTCGGTTAGACGGTGGAAGAATATAGAAAAAAAAGTCGCCGTGGAGAAGAATGAGAGATAGAGAGAGATAAGAGATGGAGATGGAGATAAGGGGCGTGAGAATGAGAGAGAGATAAGAGATGGAGATAAGGGGCGTGAGAATGAGAGAGAGATAAGAGATGGAGATAAGGGGCGTGTTTTTTGCGAGCGCGCGGGAGAAGTGCAAGGGTGCCACTGGATGCGATTTAGGAATGTTGCTCGGAAAACCTGGCAGAAGCGCGAGGGCGAGAATGTGTGTCATGTCCGCAGAGAAGGCGCCTCTCCGAATGACGCTGTTTTTTTTTTAAATACGTATGTATATGTTTTCTGCGCTTTTCTATTCTTATATATTATGTTACGCCAAATCCGTGAAATTGCTGAATCCGAGAAATGGACAGCGTTACGCGGGAGGTAAAGCCGATCGGCAAACGGACGGACGGACGGAGAACAATCTTTATATATAATTATTCAATGTCCGTCCGTCTGTCTGTCCGTCCATTTGTCCGTCTCCCCTTTCATCTCTTGAACGGTTTGTCGTAGAGAAATCCTGCAAACTCCCATTTTGTTTCTGCCAACTAGGAGACTCGGGGAAAAATATTTTGGTTTACATAAGTGTCCCGGATTCGACTCCGGGAGACGGATTGCCTTTTCCCATATGCTTACACAGGGGTTTCGATTTTTCGAGGTGCATGGTTTATTTCCTTCATTCATTAAAATACGTGAATAGTGACCGAATTTCTCCGTTTTTACTTTATTCGACAGCTAAAACTGTAAAATATATTATTCTTGCGATGATTTGACGTTACACGGAAGAATTTGTCAGAACACGCGTTTCTTTTTGAATTTTTATGGCCTTTTCGTACTCTTTCCGGGAGTTGCCAAGGCGACCCGCATTGTTGCCTCCGATTGAATTAGCGTCTATTAAGCCTTCAAATAGATAAAATGATTGCGTTATCCACTTCGCGCTGTTTACGAAGCGTCGAAATTATAGTTGTAATAATGTCAAACTTGATAGATTGCAACGTTAATAATTAAAGATTATTATTTTTAATTAACCTCTTGTGGGCTGTGGGCATTTTTAACGATTGGCCAAAAGAAAAAAAATCTTCATTTCAATACTGGAATGTGACCTTTTTCGTATGAGAGAACCAATTAAAATTACTCATAAAAATTATAAAAACAAACATGACATTCAAAATATCAGTTGTCTAATTTTATAAGGAGAAATTGGCCGCTATTACTTTTAAACATGAAGATTTCCGACTGACTTCGCAAAAGTCTTTGCGGGTTCCACTAGTACAAATTACTTTCCTGTAATCTCCTCGTTAAGACAAACGACTTTCGCACTTAAATTTTTCTTCTTTCTTAGTTTCCGTTATACAGATCGTGAGACACAGCAGGGACGGACGGAGGGAGAACAATAACAATAATAACTTGTTTTAATTTATTCAGTATTTCAAGTCTTTGCCCTATTCATGGACGAACTAGGCACTAAATTTGCCTATTTCACGAAATGGATAAAGCTGTTGTCCATTACACGAATTATGGAAAAAAGTTGCTCATTCGGTAATTTCACGGATTCGGCTCAACACACACACACACACACACACACACATACATATATGAATTATTTATGTATTCCGCCGTGTAGTAAATTGTGCGAGAACGGGCGTCATCCGAAAGAAACGGCCGTAGCTCTGCGGCCGAAGTGACCAAACGAGTCAAAGACGCCGGAGCAGGTCTGCTCCGTGCCACTCTCTGATACGCGTTCCTCTTTAGCGGCGGTTCATATTTTATCGCCAAAAAAGCAAATCATGCGACCGAGGCTTTGAGGTCTTTCGAGAAGGATGTAGGTCAAAATTATCCGTTTGTTGGAATTAGAACTCGGTGAGATCTGTTAGAAATGTTTTCATTCCCGTAAAATGCCTACTTAGTTTCACACGGTTTTCAGTATTTGAAAGGGGATAAAATTCGAGTATTTTTTAAATTGAATGGTCAAATGTGTATCGGTAAAAACAATTGTTAGTCTTTCGCCTTAATCCAGGCATGTAAAACTGGCGGCCCGATAGCTAATTTTTGTCTCGAGTGAAACGTGTGGAAATTCATATAAATGTTTTATTTTATCGAAAAGGAGACGATAATTTTTTATAGCAATTACACTAATACGCGTTTTCTAAATTATTTTTTTAATTGCAAAACAGGCGTTCAATCTTCTAGCTAAGGTCTATCGATCCAGCTCTGGCCCTCAATAAAGAACTGCGGCCCTTCTATAATATCCATCGCTGTAATGCGGCCCTTTTATAATCTTCTTCGCTTTAATGCGGTCCTTTTATAACCTTCATCGCTTTAATGCGGCCCTTCTTTAACATCCATCGCTTTAATGCGTTCCTTCTATAACATTCATCGCTTTAATGCGTTCCTTCTATAACATTCATCGCTTTAATGCTTTCCTTCTATAACATTCATCGCTTTAATGCGTTCCTTCTATAACATTCATCGCTTTAATGCTTTCCTTCTATAACATTCATCGCTTTAATGCGTTTCTTCTATAACATTCATCGCTTTAATGCGTTCCTTCTATAACATTCATCGCTTTAATTCGTTCCTTCTATAACATTCATCGCTTTAATGCGTTCCTTCTATAACATTCATCGCTTTAATGCGTTCCTTCTATAACATTCATCGCTTTAATGCTTTCCTTCTATAACATTCATCGCTTTAATGCGTTCCTTCTATAACATTCATCGCTTTAATGCGTTCCTTCTATAACATTCATCGCTTTAATGCGTTCCTTCTATAACATTCATCGCTTTAATGCTTTCCTTCTATAACATTCATCGCTTTAATGCGTTCCTTCTATAACATTCATCGCTTTAATGCTTTCCTTCTATAACATTCATCGCTTTAATGCGTTCCTTCTATAACATTCATCGCTTTAATGCGTTCCTTCTATAACATTCATCGCTTTAATGCGTTCCTTCTATAACATTCATCGCTTTAATGCTTTCCTTCTATAACATTCATCGCTTTAATTCGTTCCTTCTATAACATTCATCGCTTTAATGCTTTCCTTCTATAACATTCATCGCTTTAATGCGTTCCTTCTATAACATTCATCGCTTTAATGCGTTCCTTCTATACCTAACATTCATCGCTTCTATAATATTCATCGCTTTAATGCGGCCCGAGCGCCTCTTAGAGTTTGACATGACTGTCTTAAACATGGTTAACATCGATGAAGGTACACATTTCGCAGAGTTTTTAACACCTTTCTTTGTAATATCGGCACGCTACTGAAAACATAACATTAAAAAAATTAAAAACAATTCCCTGATTCTTCGCGATCGTGTATTTTTTTGGTGAAATACGTTAAATAGACTCTTGAAGCTTCAACTAGTCTTTCCGGCATCTATCGCCAGCGGTTCCACAGCGTGAACTGTGTCCTTTCTTCAATCCAAGTCCAATTGTGTTATATCTTTGTATCGTTTGTTTATGCTGTAGTCTTTGTGAGGAAAACAGGTTTCATTGATGAACCCATTATAGATCCTTAGTAAAGGGATTTAGGAAACACATTTATTCTGGTTTAGAAAGTAATCTTGACTTAAGTCGGAAAGAACTTGAAGTTTATCTCTTGTCCTCCTCACGCGTCCACATTGTAACAGCCGTTGCATATGGCGGAATATTAAGAAAATGCGGCGAAGAAAAAACGCAGCGATCCCTCAAGTACCTTGGCGCCATGGACTCGTCCAAAGCGCCTCGAGGAAGCGGATAACTTTTTCTTTCTATCTTCCTTTTCCACTTGCGCCATCTTTTCTGAAAAGCAGAAAAAAGAGGAAGAGGTGGAACTCTTGTTTCCTCTTTGCTTGATTGGCTTCCTCCGGTTCGCAAATAGTCCCTTGACATTGGTGCTCTCCGTTCCGTCTCCTTCCCTTTTCCCTCCACCGTTCCCTGCTTCCATGAATACCTCCGTCCTTGATATCATTAGGCGGATGCATTTTAGACAAATATCTCCATCTCTCTCTTTCTCTCTCTCTATATATATGTGTGTGTGTATATATATATATATATATCTGTGTGTATGTATGTATATGTATACACACATCCTTACCGTGGTCATTGCATTATTCTCCAGCCCTCCACGCTCCTTTAAATTGTTTCCAATTTGTTTTGAATGTTCTTGAAGTTCTCTTATGGAAAAATCACGCTGACACATAATATTTAAATTAAAAACGTAATCGGAAAATTTTTCGCTGTTATATTTATTCTGCGATGTCAATAATTCGCGTTATTCGATTTCTTTCAGGATTTTCTTCCCACGGTCCTTACCTTACTCAATGTGTCTTTTTCCTATCCTCCTCAACCCTCTTTTACCTTCTATAGTTCCCCATTCTCAACATCTAACTCGGAGCTTACGCTCAATGACTCCGCACAAACCTCCTCTTTGCGATCTTTAAGGTTCCCAGGTTATAAAGTGGATATAGGTCTAGCCTCTCTAATCCGGATAGCTCTGGACCGGAGGGATTCCGAACCATAAGATTTTCCTAACCACGGGAATATAATGACTACGCTGTTATTGTATAAACTACCTAACTTACGATTTTATGTTTTTAACGCAATGTTATGAATATATAACATATATATACATGGAAAGACAACATAAATAAAAATAAAACTGCTATCTGCCTATTATTCATTCACCTAAGATGCCGCCGCACATGTTCACACCTGCGTGCGACATTAAATACCATGGTTGATATAGTGGGAAAAACAATCTGTGCGTCGATAACATTATTTACACGAAACAATGAGTACAGATTTGTCCATAATGCAATTACAGAATTTATCAATGAAACTAGAACTTTTTAACGGCACACGTCTCGTAGTGCCTAGTTTGCACGAACGTATACTGGGTGCCGAGATTGTATCAGATGTTCGCCGAAGCGAATCCATGCATGTACCCCTACATAAATTGGCCACAAAGCAGGATTCGAAAGTGCCATTTTTTATACGTAGACGCCGGTTTCCTGTGAGGTTGGCGCAATAACTACAAATGTCTCAAGGACAAACCTTTGAACAAGTTGGACTTGCTTGAGCACCCAGTTTTGACACATGGGCGGACTTATCTCGAACAACCGGTATTGATTGAATTGGTGATCACTGACCAAATAAAACAATAGATAGCGCGCAAGAAACGACATCCACGCCATATTTCCGGACCAGAGATGTTTTCCCCCGGATTAGTGAAAATTCCGGAACCAGAGATGTTTCCGGATCACAGAATTCCGTAATAGAGAGGTCCGATCTGTAAATGGAGAGGGAGAGAGAGAGAAAGAGATGGAGAGAGGGAGGGAGAGAGAGAGAGAGGGAGAGAGAGAGAGAGAGAGGGAGGGAGGGAGAGAGAGGGAAAGAGAGAGACAGACAGACAGACAAACGACTTTATTAGGGCGAAATTGAGACTATGTAGTCCCTTCTTACATTTAACCCTTTCGTCATATAAGTAATTACAATATTTACAAAATAAGAGAAATTAATTACATACAGATTTTAACAAAATACAAATTAATTACAAGTTAATATATTTGTTAGTAGATAACAGAGCATTACCGAAGAATGTTAGTTTTGTGGGTCATAAAAAAACTGTGTATCAGTTATGTTTTAACACAGAAAAATTCCCACTGCGGAAAACACCTACGAAGAGAAGAGAGGTTTAAAAAACCGCGAAAATTTCTAAAATAGTTCAGGGGAAGGGAAAAAAAATTCAATAATATGAGAAACAGAGAAAAAAACATTCATAAATACAAACATATGTACATACATTTATATCCATATAAGGGAGGGGGGGTGAGAGGGAAATAGGGATTGTAGGATAAGTTATGCCTGGGAGATTACATCGTAATTATGATACAGGAAAATAAAGTAAAAGAAAAATATAAATTTATGCCTAATAAGCGCATTCTTGTGACAACCTGAAAGAAAAGATAGAGTGTGGTTCAATGCATGGGGAGTGAGAGCGTCTCGCTTGTAATACAAGCGTTTAGGGAGAGAGAGAGAGGGGGAGAGAGTGCTGCGCGAGTGAATGACGTAGGATCATAGAAAGATCCCCTATTTGCTTCCCCTGCTTGCGTGCGTGTGATATATGGCCTCGGCGTGTTTCTTCTTCTGGTCCTCTAGAAAAGGATTAGGGTCGCGCGGATGCGAAGGCTTAAGGGACGCGCGTGAATAGAGAGACCATCCGGGGAGAGAAGATAGGGGATTGGAGGAGAGAGTTCAAAAGCGCGAGGTCGTGAAGTGTCCCAGTGTCGCACTCTCCTGATTTCCTCGGATCTCCTCTCTCTATCTTTCTGGAGACACGAGGCGTAGGACTAACGATCCAAAAGGAAGGTTTCCAAAAAATGGCAGAATTTTTGAAGATAAGCGTTCCCATTCACGAGGAGAAAAAGACACGCCTTCAAAGTCTGATGCTTTGTTGATGCGATTGCGCAGAGCACTTGTAATAAATACAAAATGATTTTCTGTACCTATGAAAACAACAAAAACAACTTTGAAAAGGCGTAGAAATAATTTGATCGTTCGAAAATTAATGCATTTAACGCTTGCTTTAACTTCAAAAGTGCGATTAGACGAGTTTCGCTTATTATATATGAAGCACAGATTCAGTAGAAACATGAAATGTGAGGATGACATAAAATAATTAATTTTGGGAGCAGATTTGTTCGTAGACTGAGGATTCCGTTCTTTATATCCTCGAATGTATTTTTTGGTGGAAAATATTATCTTCGACACTAAACAAGTACTTCATTTCTAAAACGAACTTTACTTATTATATCACCCTAATTTTTAAGAGGCAAAATCTTGCGGATACTACCGAATGTTCACTCTTTCCCTCTTTTTATTTTAAGATTGAAAAAACCGGAAAGCGTTATGATTCAGATGATATATTTACTCTTTCATGCATATAACCACATTTTTTCTTTCTTGAACGTGGCAAGAAATTTATTTGCAGCACCGGCTCATTTATTTAGTTTTTTTTCGATAGTGTCTCTTGTAATCGCATTTCTCCTAATGCACAGCACCAACATGCGTTGTTTTTGCCTTATCTAGCAAGTGTCACGTTTAATTTTTGTAGCTCTTGTGTTTTTAAGTCCAGGATAAGTACTCAACTATCAAAAATTGAAAATTCAAGTTGTAGTCTTAGGTATCTCCAATAGCCATGCCCTTATTCTGTAATATATTCTAGGCCGTAAGTCTTGCCCGAAAATTCTCTAGTAAATTAACCTTGTATTTTAGTTCGTTCAATTTGCCAAATTCTCTCCATATAAACAGCTTTGTTGAGCGTCACTTTACATTTAATATCTAATATCGAATGATTTCTTGGAAATCTTCTTCAACTGATAATCGTTCTAATCCCTTTTAAATGTGTTTTAGTGCACCTATTCTACGACAATATTTTCAATAATTTTTGGCTGTTCAAATGCGTTACTAAAGTGCTAATGCGAGGACAAAATGGGAATCAAGAGCATCGGCTTTCTTCCGACCAAAAAAACATCCGAATCCCATTTCTTATTGTAGGCTTTCCCTCTTTTACATGTAAGGAGAGGAAGAATGAAGCATATAATGTATTTTAGCCCGATATAATGGCTCCCGTCCGCCTTTGATGCCGTGGGAAAGCGGAGAGGGAGAATTCCCTTGAGCCTAACCTTTTAAACTAATTCCTCGTTTACACGAGAACCTAAATCACTAAAAGGGGCATTTCTACTATTAGTGGCCTCTTTTCGTTCTTTGCGGCGCCTCCATATTGCTCTGGAAAAGATCACCTCATTGGCCAGAAAACTAATTGGTTTAAATTTTCCTTCGGAAATTAAAACCCCGTAATTATCTTCTCTTTTTCGTTTCCGGATGAGGAAGAGCTGATTATTATTCCTGCTTAATGTATACATATATAGCACCTTTTCTGTAATTATCACTCGCGCCCGATTTTTTTATTTGAACATTACTTTCCGCCGCATTCTTATTTATTTTTTTCTGGGGTGAGAGATAGTGTGTACTTCTCTCGAGTGGGCTACTTTCCAAGACTCTTAACGCCGCAGCGACGACCTTGTCTCACTTTTTTGCCTCCGAAGCAGTTGTCCATATCAAAAAGTGTCACCGATAAAAAAAAACTCCTGTCTCGTCTCGAATTCTTCGGTTTCGTGTGTTTTTTTTCAAAGCATTTGCCGGTTATTTTTCATTTTACGCCATATCAAAAAAATTTCCCTTTTATAAAACGTTCTCTAAAATCTAAACAAAATTAGAATTTAATTATAGCGTAATGGAATTTTTTCGGTAAGGTACAGGAAGAAAAATAGACGCATAAATAGGGAATTTTATGAGGAAAAAATCAATATTTGCAATAGTCTTAGCAAAGAAATTTAAAAAATATAATAGGACGTTTGGCTTTTAAATTCGATTGAAGTTGTCACGCGTATGGGTTTAGATCTTGAGGCGCAAAAACAAACTATACGTGATTACGATATAACGATAAAAATCTTTCTTAACGTTAATGCAGTATTTTTTCAGAGCTGTTACCATGAATACGCATCGTCTACCCACAACGTTTTTAGCCTTCTGTTTTTACCTTTGCCAGTCAATTATTTTCGATTAGTAAACAATGAGCCGTCACTTCGTGTCAAAGCATATTAAGTTTATGATGAAAACGATTAAAATCTATGGTTCCCAACACGAAATGTATGGTTTCTTTTTGATGATATTTATTTCGGGTCTTTGTTGCAACGACTCTTTCCTCTCTGCGCGTTTTAATCACTTTTATGAAAATATATTTCTTGTGACTGAGGTAATTCGAAGTAGTAGTATTTTTTCTTGAACTCTCGTAACTCGACGAAAAATATTCCGCATTTCATATACCTTGCGTCTGTTAGCGAAAAGATTTTGAAGTTTTTTCTGCTACAGTGTATTTTCTGTATTTTTATTATAAGTTATGAGTCATTATTTAGCCTTTTAGCTGACGCGTAATTTCGTTTCGGTTAGAGAGAAAAATAACACGCTAGCTTTGGTGTGTGTGCGTGTGGCCTATATGTCCCATTGCCGCCATAAATCGTATCCTCGTCGATTAAGTCCGGTTCGAACGCGTTAGCTTTTAGGAGAAGATTTATGGACGTTGCTTTATATAGGCTAACGGAAAAAACTACTTGAAGAAGATCCAGGTATCCCACAGAAAAAACTATTTGTTCTTTCTTCTCCTCCTTCCGTTTTTTCCATGACATCTCCCTATGTCGGAGCCGTTTTCCATTCTCGATACTTTCTAGTTTTCTTCTAAAAATTTCTCCGGAAACCTTTTTCTTGCGGTTTTCATTAACTCGCATTTTCGGAATATTCTTCGATGAGCATTTAAATAAAAAATTCTCAAAACGGACTCCCTGTCATTTTCACACTTTTCCCCGACCTAGTTGTTCCTAATTCAAGCGCGTGGAGTTTGAGAGATAAAAAGGTTTCTACGGAAACAATGGACGATTATGACTCGGATTTTCGTTGTGCGGGGAAACCTTACGAGTCGTAGCAACAGTTTTTTTTACCCGTCCGCTCTGTTCATTGCTCCGTATGATTTTTTTCTCGGGATTTTTATTTTGTTCGTTACAAATTGTTGTTTTTGTCGTGCGAGGGATTTGATACAATGGACAACGTTGGAGCATTCGTCTCCTATAAAAACTAAGTTAATATGGAAGGTAATTGATATAGATCATTCGTTAGGAAATAATGTGGGAGAGTATACTCATCCAATGTCAGCTGTTATCTTCTTCGATTAATCGATTTTAAGAATCGCATTTTGTGAATTTGCTCCGATGGCAAATATTTTGCAACTGAATTGTGCATATGATGTGCACTCATCCATTTATTATTAAATGGATGCTGGTGAAATCGATTATTCGTTTATCTTACTTAGTTGGCAGTGGCAGCCTTAGCCTTTTGTGATTCGGTATTAATGAAAAACTAAAAAAAAATAACTTTCGATGACCCATCGTGATTATGTTACTGCGCATCGAAGGCCGGGTCACTTGTTTTATGGAGCTGCGGTCGATAAAACTCGCATATCTTTCGGGGTGTAATTATTCGGCAGTGATTAAATTATTTTGCGAACATGAATGACATCAACGGAGGAATTAGAGAGATGCGGCATCATTAAAAGTTGAAACAAATCTGCAAATCATCCGCAATATTCCGCTGATTAATGTATTTTTTCGCTGACGTACTCCGCAAATAAGATGAAATGGAAGAAAAATTGTGTTTTCTCACAATCGTTGCGTATCTTTCCTTCGTATATCTTGGTTGAGGGGTGGTTAGCGTGTCTAGCTCCCAATACAAGGGTCGCGGGTTCGAATCCTGCCGAGGGCATGGTCGTATGTTTGTCATAAATATATTATAACTCATGTATTTGGGGAACCTGTTTGTGTTAAATAAATTATTATTATTATGTTAACAGTCATATGTGTGTAAGTGTAAATATGTGTGTGTGGGTGTATGTACGATATATATATATATAAGTATGTTGATATATGTGTATATATATATATATATATATATATATATATATATATATATAATGTTATACAAGTTATTAACTATGAGGAATATTATATGGAAATATTATTTAGTGAAATATTGTTTGGTAAAAAGGAAAATATTTATTTGTATATGTAGAATGTGCATTATTAAAAAACTAAAGAACGGAACCAAAGGGAAATTTGGCACCTACAGACGAGCCTATGGCTCTGTAGGACCAGATCAAGTTTTCTCCCTGAAATTTGTAATAAATTCTTTTGTAATTTGTAATAATTTATGTAAATGTATTCCTAATAATAATAATAAAGTTTAAAAAATATTGTTACTATTATTATTATTATAAAAAGGGACAGAGCGGGAACAGTTACGGAGGATGGATTTGGAATGGACTCGATCACCAACGTGTCCCAATCCTAAAACCGCTTCACCGCCACCTCCGGGTATTTCACGGGTGGTCCACCCATTCCTGTCTCAGACGCAATGACGTCGTCTGCGGTCGGAGAACAGACGGTGAAAGTGATTCGTTCCCGGATCGTGCGGGAGTTCTTGAAAAATATGCCTCGATTATGTCGCCGCCCCACCTCCCTGGCCACCCCTCAGCCACGCCTCCACCCCATCTCCCAGCTCTTTCACCATCCTCTGGTCCCCATTCGACCCTTCCATTATCTTCTCCGAGCTCCAAACACCCACTCACCGTACCCATATCTGTCGGGTTCTGAAATTTTAATGCAGAACACTATAAAACCTTTTTTTTAATCGGTTGTGATTGGGATACGTACCGAAGACTCGTATGTGCGCACTGCTATGAGAATAAGATGTCGGATCTACTTTTTTCTTCACTCGCGCTACGGATTTCGCGGTGTTTTGCTCTTTTGTTGGGCAAAAAACATCACGTGTTTTTATTCCGGTTGCCCGAGTTAAATCTCCTCTGATCGAAGAGTGAAAGTTTGATCGTGGTTGGAGAAGCCGTTTTCGAGTCATGAGCGGTCAAACTGACATACATACATTTTATTATTGCCTACGTCAATCCACTTACTACCGTGTAAACACGAAAATTACATTAAAAAACCGAAGAAAAATATAATTTTCTCATCCTCGTTTAAGATAAACTTTAAAAAGTTGGTGTTGCTGCCAACATTACGAAATTAAATCATGGTAGGAATAAATAAAGAGTTTGCTCATAATTCACAAAAATTGATATGCCGAACATGTTTGCGTTGGGAGCATAGTATTACAATTAAAAGTTATAATTTTATGTGATTTTAACAATTTTCAGAGTTGACATAATTTCGTGATAAATTTAATATCAGGTCTTGCAGCCAGGAGCGGCCCGAGGTATTTAGGCACCCCGGGCGAGAAACCCCCTTCCATAGTTTTTTAAAGATGTTTTTTAAAGAACTTGTTCATTTATTCATTGCTCCGTGAAACTATTGATAATGAAAAGGATAATTAATTTCAACTGTCTGTTCTGCGATATAAATTGGTATCCAACACTTCATTCGTAAGTAATGGATAGATAGATGATTTTGTTAACGCCCCCAATACTTTGGCGCCCCGGGCAGCCGCCCGGGGCGCCCACAGCTCGGGCAAGCCCTGCTTGCAGCTGCCCGCTGTACTAGTGAACCGTCGTTATCATTTATAAATGACGTGGGTAAATCGTCTGCGTTAATATCACAACACAGTTATGTGACATGTATTTCACCATCGTTATAATTAAAGCTTGTTTGAACTTTTAGTGAAAATCTATTTTTAACAATATTGCTGGTTTCCCCCGTGACTTAATGCGTAAGACCTTCCATTCCCTCCTTACCACCTTCAACCGTTATCACTTTCCTCCCTAACATCTTTACTGTTTCCAACCTGTATTTCACTCGCCCTCTTTACGTTACCTCATTCCCACCTCCCCACTCTTACAAACCCTGCCCCCACACCCTCCTCCTCTTCACTCTGGATCGTACACAACAGGCCCTCTTGAAAACGTCTCCGCCCCCCACGCAAAAGACACATCGAAAGTCACGTCCAAAAAAAAACAATACGCAGTATGCCGGAATATTTATTTAAAAAACCCTTTTTTTTTTCTTCCGTTCGCAGATGGTGTTCCACTTGGGTCTCGTCATCTTCCTGGCGCTCGATTTCGGTTTGAGAGAGGAAGAGGAGAGGAATCTCAGCCCGGAGTTGGAGAGGTTAATAGACATGATGACCGCCTCTTCTGGTGAGTTACGTGGTTCCTTTTTGTTGAGAGAGAGTGAAAGAGAGGGTTAGGGAGTGCGTGAGGGAACTGGGAGGGGAGATCGTTCGAAAGGGTTGGTGAAGGGATTATAAAACGCTATAAAAAAGGGATGTCGGCGTAAAACCCCTTTCGGAAATGTTGGATTTTTTTCTGGTACCAAATCTCGCCCAGAACGTTGCCCGGCAACCCTCGACATGTGTAACACACGACCACCCATCGAATCGAGAACAAAAAAATAACGATTTCGGGTCTGGAATCTGTAATTATCCCTTGTCATTACTTCGGTCGCTCCCTCTGTATAGCTTTCTCTCTCTCTCTTTCTCTCTGTCTCGTGCAGATATGTTCTAATGGTGTGTATGGCTTCATGCTGGTATTATTTTTTTCAATCCGACGTTCGGTGTAATGGAGGATCTCGATTGCCCGTTGTGCAATGTGATAACGACGATGATTTTGTGGGGAAAATGTTTTATTATCGGAAAACATTGTCGAAATACGGGCGTGATGATCCAATCGTGTTTCTTTAAAAAGAACATCTCGGGGAAGGGGAATTATTATTTGAAAAGTCATTTCCAAAATTCAGTTCTAAAGATTTTTCGATCTGCCTTGAACTATCGCCGTTAAAAAGGAAAGTCAGTTTTTAGAAAGTGTTTATGAAGATGTCGTAATGAATGTCAAGTAAAAAAAACAGCCACAAGGAAAAAATTATCTTTGGAAAGGCAATTTTTAATCCATTAAATGTTTTTTTAACGTCTAAAATTAATAGACGAGACGGAGACTTGGTGGAATTCCATAATAATGTGGCGTTCTTAAATTTTAAAACAAAGCAAAAATGAAAACAACAATTTTAATCGCATTATTATTTATCGAAACCGGTCGTCCTTATATAATGTTATGTGGAATAAGTCGAATTGTGATTATAGCTGTTGTTTTAATTTTTGTTTTTTTTTTAACAACGCCGCATTTTTAAACTCGCTGAGGATGCGTATCATTTATTTTATGGCGTGGTTAATGCGTCTCGCGACTCGATGGCATATGCCGAAGTGTTCCTTGAAGGATGTTTTTTTACGACCTCCAAGATCGACCGTGGACGAAAGGCGCGAGATGTTTCTTTTGATTGAGGAAGACGGCAGTTCACTTTGCCCGCTTCCGTTTCGTGAACCCCTTCAGCAATCACTTTTTCGTGCACGCCCAAAAGAGAGGAAATTGCTTATTTTTCGGCCCGCGAGGGGTTTGCCGGGGCAACCGGCCTTTGTTTTTCCAATTTCAGGCGGACCCCTCCCATTTTTTTCCTCTCCAAGGTCAAAGAGGAACGACTCGCTCTTAACCCTGCGATTTACTCCCAGTTTGCAAATGATCCTTTCAATATGCCCCTTCCTGTTTCCTCTCCTACCGGCGTGAGGTATTTTCGTTTGGACGATACCGATGCTTCTTTTTTTTTAATCGACGTGAATCGTCGCCGCATATATAGGGTTAATATAGAAACGATAATAAGGGGCCTGTTGTTTTTTTTATTCGCCGCACCCATCCCCTCCATTGCATCTTCCCCTCTCCTCCCCATTACATCTCCCCGTGTTGCCTCCCCCTTCCTCCTGCCTCCTCCATCCATTTCCGCCTCTGCATTTTTCCATAGCATTCCAATTATTTTCGGCAGGTTGTTTTGGCAACTCCAATCTCGAATACATATCGCTTTTGTTTCGCATGCCTCCCTACCCGATTTAAATCATGCATGCTTGTGGATCCAATTGGCGTTTCAGTTCCGAAACCAAACGGGACTGCCGGTTACGTGAGGTGATTTTTTTAAAATTCGGGAACCTTTAAAAATACGTCTAAAAATAGCCCAGACAATTTTGATTATTTTTAAAATTTACTTTTAAAAAATCCAATGAAATGCGGTAATCGTGTGCCATAAAACGAGATACGAAATCGCGCAGTGATATTTTTGAAATTTATTTAAATATTTTCAATGAGGATCTGATATATTTATGTAGATTTTCAGCGGCGTTTGAACTCTAAAAAATTAATTCTTTTACAGGAATAAAGTAACTTGGTAAAATTTTTGCAATATTGTATTGTACAATACTGTATACTATACTGTATTGTAGAAATTTTACTTGGTTACTTTATTTCTGAATTAAGGATTTCTACAAAGTTACGGCCGAAACAGTTGTCTTAATGCTTTTATATAGTTATCCCCAAAGGGCAATACGATCCCACGATAAAGGTGCTCACAAATCCTTTGAAACGGTAGTGCCACCAAAAAAAGTCACCTCGCGTTTACGGCGAAGTGTTTATCGTGACGACGTTCTTGCGAAACCATTCCAGTTTTAAATTCCATCCTTATAGGGGCCCTTTTCGAACGCGCGGAAATCAACGAATACTTCATAATTGTTTCGTTTGCGTTATTTTCTTCCCTTGAAAATTATATTTTAAATTACGTCGAAGAGTTGTCAAAATCTTTTAATTTAACGACTCCTGGCGCACGTAGAACATTGAGTGGCAAAGGTAAAACGGCTCCTTCGCTTAAAATCTTCTCCAACGTTGGAAAGAACTGGGTAAATTACTCGTGCGGAAATCCTCTGACCAAATTTATGGCGCGGGTCATTAACAAGTGAACCGAAAGGTCTCCGATAAGAGATTGCGTTCCCTCTTTCTCTTTTCTGGGAAGTTTGTGAGTGTGATAAATTTCGGCCGAGGCGAAAAATGCCAGCGCACAAGCGTTTCGCATTCGTTTTCTGGTGATATCTTTTATCTTTGCCGTGTTTTGTAAATAAAAGCTCTGAACGATAGTAGTAGTACTAATTTAAAAACTATGCATTGCTGCTAGTTTATAAATGTCCTCCGGCCGTTCCCGTCCCTTAAAACGTGAAGTTATTGAAAAAATCGTCTCTTTGAAAGCTTGCGATTTTATACTTCAAAATCTTTATAGTATGCCATTTAAGTTATAGGAAATGGCCACTTTAATTTCACTTTATCTATTAAAATTGCGACGACAAACAAACCGATTAAAAAACTGTCTCTCCCCTAGCCAAGAAAATATTGGTTAGACCTAATGCGCAATTCGGCTACAAAGCACCCGTGATCCGTGATTATTCAATTTTATCAACCTTTGTTACGACTGTTGGAGGGTCCCAGGTTGTCTGCTTGATTTTAGCCATAATCTAAGGTATGTAATTCTCTTTCTAAACATCAAACTAATTTAATCCGGTTCCTATCCTTGCATATCGCTGAAAAACATCTCGCCCCTATTCTTCGTTCGACAAAGATTTCTTTTTATTTGCACATGATGTTGGTTTATTTGAGACAAAGATTGAATAGATTTCTCTGCTGCTGTCTCTCGCCCGTCGAAACTGCGTCGTGACTTTTAAATGAAAGGTAGTTTCTCTTTTCGTTAACCTCGTCTCATTTCACCTTTGAATTATGTCTTTTAGAAGTTCGATAATTTTAAGTTACCGCATTGTTATCGAAGAGATTTATCATTGTTTTTCTTACATATTAATAATCTTATATTTTTCATCTTTATTGCCCTCTAGACTTTATCTCGAGTTCAGTGCTCCATTTTCTTCCACTTCATAGCAAATTATGGGTTATTTTA
Organism: Tanypteryx hageni; assembly: GCA_028673005.1. Lineage (NCBI taxonomy): Eukaryota > Metazoa > Arthropoda > Insecta > Odonata > Petaluridae > Tanypteryx > Tanypteryx hageni. Next base: position 82,297,925 of record CM054117.1, on the reverse strand, counting down.
TGAATTTAAAGGCAAGTACGAGCAAGTATCGTACTCGCGTCACCCGCTCATTACTGTCACTTTAAACGACATTGAACTTTATTCTAAGAAAATGGAACTGATATGCGTCAGGGATAACATGGGAAGAAAATAGAGAGTACAAAAAGATGAAACTTTTAATTAATTTGCGATTGTAGTAAAGAAATACCTCACCATAGCCGCTGCATTATGGGCAAACTGGGACATAAATAGTCGAACTTGAGTCTTCGGTCCTGTTGTTTACGTTTTTTACGGTTCTGGCTATTCCTGAATAATTTAATACTTCGGATATGAGATAATTTCAAGAGTGGATGAAAATTTAATATTTATTTTCGAACGCTTGTTTCACGCAAATATAATTGTCGGAATTTTCTTCAAATGGATTAAATTTAGGAGTAATATCTATGCATTGGTAGATTTTATGAGTAATAGTAACACCAAAAATGTCTTAAACTTGAGTTAGTTAGTTTTTAGAATGTTTGTTAGCGAGTGTTTCTGGCTAATCAACCTCTTGGATTATTAAAGCAATTTTTAGAAAGATATCAAAGTCAAAAATTATCCATATTTTGGTGTTTATTTCGATCGATGTATTTTCATTCTCGTAATATTGGGAAAAAACAAAAACAAGTGCACGACGAAATAGCTGATATTCAACGTGTCAATTCAAATAGCTTCACTTTAAAGTCTAAAGTTCAGGCAGCGCAGCAAAGCAAGGGTGGCCAATCAGAGCGAATGATTGATTCATCCGTAAAACGTAGCACGGAGAAAGAGATTCTGTGATGACGTGAGCGCTTGTCACGTGACCCGCGAAACCACTCGTCAAGTTCTCCGAGTCTTTCTTTAGCGCGGATACAATCATCCTGAAAATCGATCGACGAGGATAATCCTCGTGCAAAACCTGCGACCTAAAACACTTTGCATCGATCGCAGGTGCACCGGTGCCATGCACGAGTTCAAGTCATTCGAACGCTGTAGCAGGTCTACTTAGAATTCCTTTCATCCCGGAGTAATTGGGGCCGGCCATTGTCGGCGGTTTACGCGTCGAAAGTGTTTCCACACGGGCGAGGAGGAATGGGAATGTCACGACCGCCATCCGCCCGTTTCGTAAGAACGATTCGTGTGTAATGGGTCGCTCAGATATCTTTTTGAGGTGCGGCGTTTGGGGGGCGGGTCTCTTATGCTATAGGCTAAAATCCGTGATATTTTCTTTAAAATATTCCCCGTTTTTACCTGCCGCTTTCGTTTAATTTAATCAAACTTTCCGCTACTATCAAAAGCGAGCAGTAATTATCACCGCTCTTTTGTCTTTGTCTATTGAAATTGGCAAGCAATACCTTACCAATGGTCATTAAACGATTAGGAACAGCAGTCAGCATCAGTGGCGATTCAACGGTAGTAGATGCTAGATTGTTTTTTTCGAGTCTAATCACGGTGTCTCGCCACTGATGCCGGCTGCCTAACGTCCGAAATGCACTTCTGTGTCTCGCAACCTCTTTATGTCTATCGGAGGGATGCACTAGTTCAGGACCCCTCAACCCGGCGCCCTCGGATGCCATGGCACCTTCATAAAATTCCTTGGCGCCCGCTACAAGGACTATGGCAAGTCATTTGCTGGGAAGGTGCAATAAGATAGTACAGAAAAAGTACAAATTCAATTTTCTCATTAAAAAATTAAAGATTCACCTTCTTTATTATTAATAAATTTTGTATTCAAATCAAAATATTTTTGTTTGAAAATAAAAAAATAATCTAACCCATTTCTTTTAGCTTTATTTTTCTGTATACCCCCAATTGGCGTCCGCAATCCTTCTCTGAATTCGCAAATGCGCCCTGAAGGCTGAAAAGGTTGCAGGTCCCTGCACTAGTTTAAAGATTTTATTTCAGCCATATGGCGAGAACTATGGTTCTCCCTTGAATTATTTTTAAAGGGAAAACAGAATCTACCTCAGTTGACTAATAGTTATTTAAATTTTGCTATGGAGCAAGTTATTGATCCGAAAATATTTACTAGCTTTTTGTCGCGTTGAGTGAGTTATATACTGGTCGGCCTTGATGCGAGGGTTGACGTATCCGCCTTTAAACACATCAAAGTTTAGAGAATCCCGCCCCGGGCGCGTATGGGCACTTTCGATGCGAATTTTGCTGCAATTTCCTGCCTCTTATAAATAAAGAAACCCAAATCGCCATCGTCGAAAAAATCCTCCGCAGTCGGCATTCCGAAAAAATAAAAAAATCCAAACTCGTTCGCCGCGCCTTTTCCGTTCCAAAAACGATTTAACGACCTCTCCTGGAGTCGGATTGTTGATTAAAATAACCTCAGCCACCGTAAATCGGATAAGAGGGAAAGGCCGGCTCGGTATGTGACTACAAACTAGCCGCCATCTGTGGCAACTCACCGGTCGTCGATTCTGGAAAAGGACCAAACTCGCATCGTGGCGATTGGAGTCAATTATCAAAGCCTTTTCATTGTAAAGTTGCATCCCGTCACATGCTATAGTTATTATTTGTCTCTCTTAATTTATTCTCGCAAGTTTAATGAATTTAAATCCCGAAATTTCCAAAACATCAGCGTATATACGTGGAAATTCTCGCTGAAAAAATCACGATAAAACCCTTCCTCGCCGCCTCGTTCGAAATGCGCGCATTCTCATTTTTGTTATCGACTCTCAACTCCTACTCTCGTCCCTCTTTGATCGACGCAATCGTCCTTAAGAAGTATATTGGATAATTAACAGTTTATCTTCACGACCAAGTGGAGGAGGTTGGATGAGGGGGAGGAGAGGGAAAAAAATCGTAACTAGACCGTTTGAATTTGCTGTCAAGGCGACCGCGTATCTCATCCTGCTCCTCTCCTTCCGATCTAATGACCCCCGATGAGGTCGCACGCGCCCGCCTATTGCAGCAAAAGGCCACTGCTTCCTGCCAACCGGTTATCTTTTTCTCGTTGCCAGACAATGAGATATGCTTGCGGATGTGTGTGTCTATATATATATATATATATATATATATATATATATATATATATATATATATATATATATATATATATAAACTAAAGGAAAAGAAAAGGTAGTGATGAGGGTGGCAACAAGGTGTTGAGGGAAGCCCAGCGGACACTCCCCAAGTTGAGGACCAAGCTGGCAGGCTGCTGGGGGCGTCGAATAGACACGTAAAACACACGCAAGCTTATCGGGCCTATATATATATACATATATATATATATATATATATATATATATATGTGTGTATATGTATGTATATGTGTGTGTGTGTGTATGTCATTCTGAGGTGGGTGGCTCTCTACCCTTTAACTTATCTTTTTTCCATGTGAAAGGGTACCAAAGAACTTCTCGTATCTCTTGTGTCTATTCATCAGCGGATCGATGGGAGTCTCGGAGCAGTAACTCAAGACGCCGATAATTTCCTTTTTATCGTTCTGTTCTTGAACGCTTTCCGCTCCGATGCCTTTGAGCGTCGTCTAAGAACCCTACCCGTTCCCCCGAGAACTGTTTCCGACCGAAATGGTACCGGGGGATTAAATAAAAAAAAGACACGACAGGTTCAGGTGTCTCAATTTTGTACTGATTCAACTCCATCTCCTATAGGCTAAGATTATTTTTCAGAGTGATTTGGCGTAGTTTGACAAGTTTTCTGAAGGTGATTTTTCATGTATGTAATCATTTGCCCATTTAACCCATAAAGTTGATATTACGTAATCACTTTACTAGCGCAGAAAGTTGAAGTTACAAAATCACTTAATCAGAAGGAGTAATATCTTGCAGAGATTTACTAGTTCTCTTCTTCTGTGGCGCACGAAGCTAAAGGTTATATAATATCTTACGTGTTTTATCGTCGTCTTCTTGCTGAATATGGCATCTTAGCTTACACAATGCATATTTAAAATTCTTTAGCTCGAAGACTTCAGTATCACATTCCTCGTCTTTGCTCAGTGGAATAAATTTATGCACTTCATCACAGATTTACCTGCTTCGCCGTCTGTATAAGATTATATGGAATCTCAATGAGAAAATATCATTGCATATCCTTCCCCTTGTCGAGTTAATAATATTTTTGGGTTGCATTTTTCATTAATAACACGCCGGTTTTTAAATTCTTTACTCATTTTGTTTCAATGGAATACTTACGTGTGCTATCGCTATGTCTGTCTGCCCATCTTCCGTCAACTTTTTACGGCATCTTTAGAAAAACTTTTATGACTTTCGGGAAACGTTTAGCATATTTCTCATTCAAGAATTCGCTGAAGTCTGTTTAATATGGGATTTTAATTTTTAAATGATATTTTGAAGAACATTACATGTTAAAAAATTGCGTTATCGAACTCATATTATTTTTGTGTAGTATGCAATATTCTTATGTCAACATACCATATAGGTAGTACTTGTAGTCATGTGTTTTACTCATGCGTTTAAGACCTCGTAAGTTGCCCATGTAAAAATCAATCGATGCTTTAACCCTTTATTAGGCGTAGGCATTGTCATTGCCTCTGGAGAAAGTTCGATTTAAGCACTAATGAATAATAACAGAACGAATTTTCAATTACTGTGTTGTTGCCGTAATTTTTTTGAAGTGTAAAAGTTTACCTACATTGTTTTTGGGTGAAAATACATATGCGTTTAGCTTATAAAATGTTCCTCTCTCAGGTGGCAGTAGTATTGCCCCTACCTTATAAAGGCCTAAGCACCACAAAATTCTTTCTTTCAAGGATAGTATGATGTAGCGGACCTTGAAAATGTATGGAACATTATTAATCTCCGTGCAACACCATTTTCTGTATTGTCTATTTAAAACGTCTGGCCAACTCTTGCTTCAGACAGGGCAATTCCGCTTGTCGTTATATAACCTCTCAAGGTTGAGGCTTCCTCGGCAAATTATATCATACGGCGTGGAGAGAATTCCTTCCCTTCTTTTTTACCATTTGAGTGCATGCGAACTTCGCCGAGAGACGAGTTAATACCTCTGTCGTCGAACAAGATTGAAATGACAGCGCTCGATTCCTTGGCGCGAAGGTGGGATCACGGTCGAGCCTTAAAAGCATTTCAAGTTCTGATTAATAGAACTACACCGCAAGGTTTAGGAATGCGGGCAGGAATAAATTCTTCGAGTTATTTTTAAAAATCCTATTTTTTAAATGTCCAATCACCAAAATATGATATCGCGTCACTTGAACCTAACAATTTGAAATAATGATTAAATCAAAATGGTCGGAAGATCAAGACGATGCTGTTCGTTTTCTTCGCCATATGATCTTCAGCATCGACCCATAGGCGCGTGGGAAAATATTTTGTATCAGTTGACATGGTGCTGCGAAGAATGACATGGAGGTAAGGAAGTTGTTCAGAAGGATACAACCATGTGCAGGGATAACGACTCGCCTGTAGTTTTTAACTGTGGCTTTTGAAATTCATTAAGTCTCTAGATCCGAAATGTGGACCTGAATGAAGATCGGCCCTCGTTGTCCTCAATGAGGATGCTTCTCCCTCCTTTCGCTTAACTAGCGCAGCTCGCATCAGGTGTTGGAGAACAAAGGTGTGACGCAACTACAAGGGCGACCGTCCCTTTTTCTCCAGAGACCGACTTTATGGTGATGCGATACCCACGCGCACGCGACGGCATTCGCTCAGATGCTCTCTCTCTCTCTTTCTTTCATTGTCTCTCTTTCACGGTCTCTCCCCCCTTTCCCCCTCTTTCCACTAGTCGCTGTTGACGCTTGTCTTTTCCATTGTCGGGATAAGGGAGGGGTTGGAGACTGGAGGAGTGGAAGGGAGAGAGTAGTGTGGAGTGGGATGTATGAATGGATGGGACCGTAGGGAGAGGAATGGGAAGAGATAGCAGGAAAAGACATTAAAGAGGATATAAGGAGAAAAAGAATGAGGCAGAGGGTTTATTGGTTGATGGCTTCATTTTGGGCGAGTTTGAGGCTGAAAGCTTAAAACCAATCGTCAACGACAAGCAACACGATATATAAATAAGATTCATGTTATACAGAAATGAAGAATGAGTTTTAATTCAGAAAGTGAGGTAGAATGAGGTTTTTATGCAATGCAGAGGAAGAACCAAAAGAAAGACATTAACTTCGATGGGAAAACTTCAAATCTGAAAAAACTGCATGTTTAGTCATTACCCACTTGAGGGTAAAAAACAACGAGGTTGTTTATGAAAAAAAACACGTACAAGGCTACTGTAATTAGAGTTTGGAAAATATAACAATGGATGAATGAAAACAGCTATAAAAAGTATAATGTAGCCATATAAAATCTCACTTATTTAATACAGAGAGAGAAAAAGAGTGAATGAAGTGAGGAGAGTAATAGGGAAGGGAAGACATTTAGAAAGGAATCGAGAAATATTGGGAGAGGGCGACGAAGTTGGAGAGAAACTCAAAAAATACGTGCCCACTTAACAATGAAATTCGGGAACATGAATAATTGGCTATATTCAATAGCCATGAAAAGGTTATGATAAAACAACATGCGCATTCCGGCTACCTGCTATTAGCTCAACAATTTTGATTTTTATGTGCTTATTTTTTATTGAGTCACATTTTAACCCCTAGACAAGCTCGATGATTCTTGACTGAATTAAGATGGAGAGTGGTCAGAAAATGAAAAGTTTCGAAGAAAGTATGGAGTCCGGAGAGAGCACGACGGGGGGCCAAATGTAAAAGTTGAAAGGAAAAAGGACGACGAGAAGGGAAGAGGAGATGGTAAGACGGAAGAGTGTGGAATAGGAGGGAAAATAGAGGAAAGGATGGGTTAAAAATATATACTTATAGAAGTGGGAGGAAGAAAGAGTAGGTGTAGCGCGTGAATTGGAGAGTGGACGAGGAAAATGGAAAGGATAACTGAAAATCTAGAATGACTCGGGCGAGACGTGGGGAAGAGGTGGGGAGGGTGTTTACGCCCCTCATCTCCCCTCATTGTTGAGAAAGAGAGGAGGCAGATGAAAAAGAGAGGAGGCAGGAGAGAAAGAAAGAGGGGGCGCCCTGTCGCTGGCGCTGCCGCAGTGGATTATGGGAACGACGCGTAGGAGTCGGCAAGTATGGGCGGAGATAGAGAGTAGGCGAGATGGAAAAAGAGAGAAAAGCGCGTATCACGCGCGTGGTTTCGCGTGTGGGAAGCCCCCTTCCTCCGTTAAAAAAAATTGCCTGGTTTCCTCACCAGAAAACCTCTTTCCTCTCGGTTGTTTTCTATTTAATTTTCTCCGCTCTTTCTTTATCTCCCCTCTCCTATTTCGCTCCACGCCTTATCGTTTGCCTCAATTTCATCCTCCCCCGAGACCTCTTAACGTGCAGAAACGATCGCAATGGCCAATCTTTTTCTTATCCGCCGTATCGTCGTATCCCTTCCTCCGTGTCCTACGCCGATCTTGTTTTGCGGCGTTGCGCTCAATTCCGTTGTCGCGTCGACGGATGAGTGGCTGTCTCTCTCTCTATCTCTTTGTTTGTTTTTGAAGGACGCCTGCCCGAAATGAATCATCACGCGGAGAGCCATTGTCTGAATATATAAGCGGTTTCCCCTTCTATCTCTCTCTCTCTCTCTCTGTCGCAGTCGACTCCATCTCCGCGTGTGGTCTCTTTTGTAAGGTATCCTTTTTTTCTAACCTATCGGCGTCCGAATGCGGAAATGTGGGACGTTCGATTATCTCAATGGGACCTATTTCGCTTATCGATTAATTGACGGAAATCGATATAGGAAAAATAAAAGTGAAAGCGGCTATTTTTCTCTCTCTCTCTCTCTCTCTCTCTCTCTCTCCTCAATCACCATCTGGAATGAGATCCTTTTTATGATTTCCTTATGGTTCGACTTTCTTTGTTTTTGCACGGACAGGAATGGTCGGTTCGAGTTCCGTTTCTTCACGTGGCGGCTGTAGATTTTTCTTGAGCCAAGTCCGCAAAAGAAAAAGATTTTACCGACCGAAACGTTTTTTTGGGGGAACTAACTGTTGTTTTATTTATCGAGGTCTTTTTTTTAAATAAGGATATGTTTTCCTTCCCGTCGTTAAATATTTATTTGAATTTCCCGTAGTTTCCATGCCTAACTGCGTTCGAATTGCCTGCGTTGTCACAATTAACCGCATCCGTTTCGCGTATTTTTCGGTCTCTTTAATTCGAAAGTTGTTGCTCCTGAAATGGTTGTTGCAATTGTACTTTCGCGGATTACTATTCCAAGGGCATTGTACAAGATAAACGCGGGGAAGTTTTAAAATAATTCCATTCTGTATTAATCTGCGTTTCGCGTTTGACGCAAAACGACACGTTTTGACCATTCCGTTTCGCGAACGAAAGTATGTATTTCTCGCGATGTCGCTATGGAATTGACTGGTAAGATTAATTTAATCCGTGCAATCACGGTAATTTGAACTGCCAACGAAGACCGCGCAATCGAAAAAATGATCGCTTTACTCATAAACATTTAAATACTCGCAACCCCTTTCATAATCGTAGTATCGCGGCCAACTCGCCTTTCGTTTAATCCTTCACTAGCGCTTTTTAGTGCTTTTCGTCAATGCTGAAAAGTACTATTATCTTCGTTATGTCCGTCCGTACGCATATATCAGGGAAGAATTGGCTGAACCGATTTCAACCAAATTTAGTACATAGAATCTTCACTTAAATATAGGACCAAAATGGCATATTTCGACCAGATCGACTCTACAGGGGTGCCACAATTGCAAAATTAAACATTTCGGTAATAATGAATTTGGAAGGAATTGGCCAAACCTATTTCAACAAAATTTTAAATGAATAAGGTGTGCAACATTAAAAAACAAAATCAATATTTTAAATGTAGATATATAAAACAGAGCTGCCACAATACAAGCAATAAAAATATTTCTTTTTACAAGTGTTTGTGTTGAACTGTTCCCATCAATTTTAACCAAATTTAAAATTTGTAATGTACACATATATACAAAACCACAATAGCATATTTCGACCGGATCAACCAAACGGGTCCCACACTTACAAATTAAAATTTTCAGTAATTACGGTTTTCAAAAAGAAATTCCGCTTGTAGGGCGAGTATATAATAGCAAAATGAAATGAATATGTTTCGAGTGTATCTATAAAGCAGGGCTACCACCATATAAGGAAAAATGATTTTCTGAATTCAAAGCAAATACATTAATATTTTATTACACTACGGCGAATTGGACGAAAGGCACTTGTGTACCACGGGAAGCCCGTGACATCCCTACTTGTTAGTACTTTTTGTCATTGTTGAATAGCACTATTATCTTCGTGATGTCCGTCTGTCGATACGCATATATCAGGGAAGAATTGGCTGAACCGATTTCAACCAAATTTGGTAATAGAATCTTCACATAAATATAGGACAAAAAGGGCATATTTTGACCAGATTTACTCAGCGGGGGTGCCACAATTGCAATATTAAACTTTTCGGTAATAATGAATTTGGAAGGAATTGGCAGAACCGATTTCAACGAAATATAGCATGAAGAAGTTGTGCAACATTAAAAAACAAAATCAATATCCAAATTCAAAATTTGTAATGTACACATATACAAAACCATAATAGCATATTTGGACCGGAACAACAAAACAGGGGTGTCACACTTACAAATTAAATTCTTTCAGTACTTACGGATATGGAAGGAATTGCCTGAACGGATTTCAACTAAATTCTGTATATAAGATTTGTACAACATACCATAATGAAATCAAGATGTTTAAAGCGGAGATAAAGAGCAGGGCTATCACAATAAAAAGTAAAATTATATTTTTACACGTATTTATAGAGTACTGGCAGCATGAATTTTAATCCAACCAATCCAACATATAATCTTCATATAAATAAATAACCAAAACAGCATATTTCAACCGGGTCGATTAAACAGGGCTACCACAGTTTCAAGGTTACAATTTTTCTTTAACTATGGGTTTGAAGTTTTTAGCTGAACCGATTTCAAAAAGAAATTTCGTTTGTAGGGCGAGTATAGAACGGCAAAATAAAATGAATATGTTTCGACCATATTTATAAAGCAAGGCTAGTACTTATGTACCACGAGAAACCCGTGCACATCCCTACTTTTTTCTAAATAAAATCGTTATTCGGTTTGTCTGTCCGTGTGAGCAATACCCCTGGATTACTGCTACCTGCAAAATCCAAATTTTCAAGATATTCCGGTCTATAGACTGACATATCTTGAAATATAGATGTATAGATATAAAGGCTATACAGAAAAAATTGGTGAATCTAGAATTAGTTGCGTAATCGGAAAAAATCGCCAAGTAAATGCTGTAACAAGTATAGGCAACCAGAAATACATCGCATCAGCTATTCTTTACTCCGCTGGGAAGATTGCAATCGGTGAAAAGCGCTCTATGTAATTTGCTATTCAATTCTTCCCTCACTTGTTATCCTCTGCTCTATGATTAACCTTGATCTCATGCATGATCTCCAATTAATATGACTGTTAAATGACCTCTTTATAATTATGCGTCGCCTGTTTCCCTGCGCATTTGCCAAAGATTCTCTCCCGTCAAACGTTGTCTGCTCTCGGCTGCTGCTCTTACTTGTTGCCAGCAATTATGTAGTGGGCATCTCGGTCATCTTGCATTATTATAGCAGTGGAGCAATTGCGATTAATTTTCAGATTTGCCACGTGATTTTGTGGCATTTTTACGTTCGATTCTTCGTGTAACCGGCGTGCTGTATGTTCGCTCCTTTGTTGCATAATGTTCATAAAATAATCTGTTCGCTAAAATTAATTTCTTCACAAAAAATGTCATATTAACTTCGTATGCAGTTTATACATGCATATTTTATCGTAAGCATTTGATTTTTTTCAGGGCTGCATAAGATCAAGGATAAAAACTTCAATTGCAATTAGAGATTATGTTGAATGAAAATGTCCAAAATCGCTCTGGTAAAATGTAATATTTATACCCCTTTCATTTTATATTGCGATTTCTTTAGTACGGATACGTACGATCGATTCAGGAAAGGCTGTAAATTGAATTGGCGGAGACATTTTTATAAATCTATTCCGATCCTGGCTTTGCTTCACAACTGCGATTTATTCGAGATGTTTCTATCTTTACGACCGTAATATTTTTTCCTCTCTCGCGCTCGCTCGCTCGCTCGTTCGTTAATATATCGACTTCCATATTCGTAAGAGATATTTATAATTGTGATCATCGCCACTCTCTTCCGAGATTTCTGTAATTGACTCTTTCTCTCTCTGACGGATGCTCTTCTATATGCCTTTTTTACGTTCCTGTTTGTTTTTTATATCTCGAGTTTGCTGTCGCATTGGTGATGTCACGACCTTTTATTGCTGTCTCCTTTACTCGCCCACTCTATCGTGTGATATTCGCCCACCATTTTGATGGTTTCTACCTTGTATATGATTGTTTGTGTGCCTCACACGCATTGTTATCATCCCCTAATGTCATTATTTATTTATTTCGCTTCTTTATGTTTTTCTTTATAGTTCCTCCTTTCTCTCGACTCTTGATTCTTTTTCGTTCTTCACCATTCTTTCCCTTCTAATTCGATCTCTCACTCCCTTTTCTCTATCTCTCCCTTTTCTACCTCTTTTCCTCTCTTTTCTGTCTCTCTTTCTTGGGGTGCCGGTGGTGTAGTGGTTAGGACGCTGGCTGCTACTCGCCTGCTGCTCGAAAGAGCAGCGGGCATGAATCCTGCGAAAGTAGGATTTTTTATAAGGTCGTCCGGCCTCCTGTTTGTGAGGTTTGAGGAGACCGCGCAAAGTAGCGTTCCGTCCTTCGGAAGGGATGTTAAGCCGTTGGCCCCCTTGGTGCTCTTCGTTAAGAGTAGGCTAATGCCGGCACCAGGTTTCCCTCCTCCCTTGTGATCGTGTTCGGTGTGGAAGGAGTTATGGCTATAATAATCTAAGAGGTTGATTAGTCAAAAATACACACTCTCCCTCTCTTTTCTCTCTCTCCCTTTTCTCCCTCCATTTTCTCTCCCCCCCTCGGTTTTCCCTCTCCCCCTCGGTTTCTATCTTCCCCTCGGTTTTCCCTCCCCCCCTCGGTTTCTCTCTCCCCCTCGGTTTTCTCTCTTTTATCTCTTCCTTTTCTCTCTCTCTCCCTTTCCTCTCCTTCCCTTTCTCTCTCTATCCTTCCCTTTCTCTCTCCCTCCCTCCCCATCAACCCTCTTACAGAATTCACCTTCTGTCGTTCCATTAAATTTGACTTACTTTTTGCCCCTCCCTGTCCATCTCCCAAGTGCCTATCCCCCGCACTCAATTTATCGGAAACGGTAAATGCATCAAGGGCTCTAAATTTATTCGAAAAGCTTAGCCTCGCTGCCAAAGGGATCGCCGGTGAATGAAGTGGGAAGACCAATTAAAAGATTCTCATGCCTCATTCTGGCAGAGTAAGTTTATTCAGTCCTAAAGCATGTTTATAAGGTTATGTGCTTATGACAGGAGAGCATATTGAAGTATTTCATTGAAAACCTGCTGCCCTGGTCTTGTCGAATGGTGCAAAAAGTCATTGGAACCTACTGCTTGCCTCACTAATCTCATTCTACCTCAATAGCTCGGGGTCTGGGCCCGGCAGTGTTTCCTCTAATTTTCTCAAGTCCTTCGCGGCCGGCCAAACTTAGTGAGCAGCAGTTGTGAAAAAAAAATTGTGAACCCAAAAGTCAAGGGTTGCATGAGCGTCCCTCGAAGTGGAAGAAGAATTTTCTGTATAATGTCCCAGGTACGATAAATATTTTTGCTTTTCGAAAAGGAGCACTTCGTGTAATTTTATGAGATTTTTCATGTGACAGTCTCTGACTTGTGCGCGGCAAAAAAGTGGCTGTGCACGGAGGGAAAATAACCGTGCGCGGGCGAGCACCCGCGCAGCTTAGAGGGAACATTGGTGGGGTCGTGGGTATTAAGATATAAGTATCTCCTGCAGCTTTAAAACGTTCGAGTTAGTCATTTGCGCATCACAACTACAAGGCATTCAACAGTTTACTTAACCTTTTTACGTGAATAGAAGTTATCTTTCGTTTGACGCGAAACCTGAACCCAACAGTTCAACTGTGACCGCCCCCCCCCTCCTTCCCTCTCTCATTTCCTGTATTCGGGTTTCAGGAATACTCGAAACTCTTACTTACATGGTAAGGGATGTCAAGGAATACTTAGCTGCTTGAGATCAGTTGTAGGACAGCGCGATACAGAGGTTCGTTTTTTCCTAGAATTGCCGCATTTCCTTGATTTAGTAATAGCTTTCCGAAAAAATAATACTACAGACGCCATGGAATTTAAGACGCACCCCGATTTCAGAGACATTAAAAAGCGAAAAAAGTGCGTCTTAGAATCGAGGAAATACGGTATTAGGTTGTTCCAATACGTAGAAGAAGTAATTCAGTAAGTGGCAATCGATAGATGATGAATCGGAGGATGGGCCTGTCAAACTATCGATGACTACGAGTCATATTTTCTTGTATATTCCTCCTATTTCGTTTGTTTGTGTGGAATTTCTGGCTAATCAACCTCTTGGATTATTATAACCATCACTCATTCCACACCAAATACATACACAAGGGAGGAGGGAAACCCGGTGCCGGCATTAGCCTACTCTTAACGAAGAACATCCAGGGAACCAACACCTTAACGTCCCTTCTGAAGGACGGAGCGCTGACTTACGCGATCTCCTCAAAGCACACAAGTAGGGAACGGGACGATCACCGGTTAAAAAATCCAACCTACGCCGGATTCGAACCAGGGTCCGCTGCGTGGACGGCCAACGCTCTAGCCACACCGCCACCCCTCTAACCCCTCCGCCACCCCTCTAACCCCTCCGCCACCGCCACCCCTCTCCTATTTCGTGTGTCAGTCTCTGGTTTATTCTCCTACGTCCACCATTCTTCGCCTATTTAACCTCTCGCTTTCCCATCGTTCCCTCTCATCTCGTCAATTCTCTGTATCACCCACGCCCTCTTATACTTCATCGCCAACCCTAACTCCATAATTATCTAGCCGTGTCTACAATCACATCATATTCCCCGCCCAGCAATTTCCCCTTTTCTTTAAGGGTTCCCACAACAACGCATGACCTCCCATCCAGCCTCTCAAAGAGGTTCCTCTGGCCTTGCGCTAACCATATCAGCAGCGTCTCAGTCTTTTCCCCCCTCACCTCTTCACCGTTTTCCTTCCTCTATCTATTTCTCTCTCCCGTCCCCTAATGCTCTCGGCATAAAAAAATGGAACAATGAAACTCGGTTCGATACGCCTTCCTATTCCATAACCGGAAGTCGGCGATCCCGCCCAATGCACCACTGCCTTCTCCCTCCCCTCCGCTCCTCCCAGTGTCCCAATATTGTTCCGTTTCCCTCTCCTGTTTCCTTCCCTCCCTCCTCTCTCTCTCTCAATTGCGCTATCCATCCATGGTCGCTTGGTGGACTTTTTTTTAAATATAGGTATATATGGGAGGGTCGAGGTGAGTTGGAAATCTTAATTGCGCGGTTCAGGTTAATGGCACCGTTTATTACGTACATTATTAAGATGTGGGTCCCCCTTTTTAAAATCGCTGCGCACGATTCTCTTTATTTTTTTCAGAATGTTTCGGAAACAAAATAAAAAATCTGATGTGGCCACCACTCGACTTTCACCATATCTGTAATATTTCTAAAAATTCCAAATAGATTATAATTAAAAAATATTTTAAGAAACTGCGAGAAAATTTTAGACTTTACAAAGAACAGAAATAAACTCATACCATAGCCTTCTGACAATGGATATAGCCACAAAGCTCCAAAAATTAAGAAAAGAAAAAGGAGCGTTACTAAGACGTAACTAAGCGTCAATTGTTAACAATAATCTTCGGTAGGTGGCGTGGTGGTGGCAGCTAAACATATAAGATATCTCTTAAACAATGCATTATATGGAAAAATGTATCAAACAAAGGTTGTAGAAAATAAAATTTCCTACAACTTTTATTCCAATACATTTTTACATTTATCAAATATTAAAGCAAATATTTCAAAATAACGGATAAGTGGCAAGAGTAAACACCCACTTCCGGTCGACCGATTTTTACCAAACAATAATCAGATCTTCTAACTTTTGTAAAAATGTTAAATACAAAATTTCGAATTGACCTGATTAATAGCTTTTGAGTTAGAGCACCCACAAAAAAGCTATCACATGCAGGCATCATCGAGAAAATGGTCAAAACGTGTTCAGGGGACCTCAAAACGTGTATTTCCGTTGAAATCTCGAAGTCGATTTTTTTTCATGAATACAATACTTTCCCCTATGCTACGTATATGGAGAAAGTAAAAACTTTTACGGGCGAACGTTATTGTAGTAATTCTCCCGCAGTGACATTAATATACGTGGACTGAAGTGCGAATAAACTGTTTTTATTTTGCCCTTAAGGCTGGCATCGTATTTGTTCGATTATTCCACGATAGACCCGGAAGATAGCGAAATCTAAGATTGGTGGTATTGCGACGATTTGCGCGGTAAAAGCTATTTCTGCGTCGGAATTGATTTTGTTTAAATTTTGAAAAATAAATTAGAAACGTAGGGACTCTCGTAAACCGTCGAATTTCTCAATTTTCCATCCACGAACGCTTTTGTCCAACGTCACCAATTGGCCGACTAAGGAATGTTCTTTTCTCCTTTTTGCTAGTCACACGTTTCACAATAACGATAGCTCGTTTAGGGAAGTTAACATTGCTTCATAAATCCCCAATAATGCTGCATTATTTTAAATTGTTCATTTTTCGCACACTGGTCTTCTTTTATTTTGGTACAGTGGCATTTTTAAGTTCGCGTCACCTGAATGTTTCACGCAACGTTATGAACGACGTTCATTGCGCTTCGACGCGCGCTCCGCCTTTAAAAAGGGCGTGCCCTTGGCATTTTGAGAGGCCAATTAGCCTACACGCGCACCTCCACCGCCGGTCGAGTCGGCGAGTGAGCAAATCGTCGTTTTTCCCGCGTTAAATCAATCCCACGAGATCGATATCTCGGTCCGCTTCTCGGGCGTTCAAATCCCTCGGTTATTTTTTCTTTCCGATCTGTCGGCAAATCCCGCCGCCTCACTTTGAGAGTCGAAAATTTATCGCAAAAAAAAGTAAGCTCCCGACGCAACGAGTCCGAGATCTCCATTTCGATACGCGTATGCATAATTTAAAACCTCCGCTTTTGATTCTCCATAATTATGACCATGCGGCGATTTCCTTCTTTTTAAAATAATTTTGCGTATCTCCGATCACTTGGCCACGTTTCATTCAGGGTGTCGATACTATTTTATTTTAGTATTCCTTCCCGATCTGAATTGTAATAGCTTTTCGGAAGCGAGCCTGTCTGCTTAAAAAAAAATCTGTTGTGGCCACCACATGACTTTCTCCATATCTGTAATATTTCTGGAAATTCAAATAGGTTACATGATAATAAATATTTTAAGAAACTGCGAGCAAGTTATAGACTTTACAAAGAACAGAAATAAACTCAAACCATAGCCTTCTGATATTGGATATAGCCACAAAGCTGCAACAATTAAGAAAAGAAAAAGGAGTGTTACTAACAATAAGACGTAACTAAGCGTCAATTCTTAACAATAGTCGTCGATAGGTGGTGGCAGCTAAAAATATAAGATATCCCTTAAACAATTATATGGAAAAATGTTTCAAACAAAGGTTGTAAAAAAATTAAATTACCTACAACTTTTATTCCGATACATTTTTATATTTATCAAATATTGAAGCAAATATTTCAAAGTAACGGATAAGTGACAAGAGTAAACGCCCACTTCCGGTTGACGGATTATTACTAAAAACTAATCAGTTCTTGTGACTTTTATAAAAATGTTAAATATAAATTTTCGCGTTGATCTGATCAATAGTTTTTGAGTTCGAGCACCCGCAAAAAAGCTATCAAATACATACACACACAGAAAATAGTCAAAACGTGTTCTGGGGACCTAGAAACGTGTATTACCGTTGAAATCTCGAAATCGATTTTTTTAATGAAAACAATACTTTCCCCTATACTATGTATATGGAGAAAGTAAAAGTCATAATCTTGAATGCTGAATCTCAAGGATGAATCGTTAAAAAAAACTGATACTGTACCGTGTCCATCGAGATTATATCAAATCGATCGCCGCGTAATTTGAGGTCGGTCTTGGGTCTGTTGGTTTCGACTTAAGAGTGATGAATAGGATGGAGAGGGAAGTAAACAAGTCTTAAGGCGAGAGAAACACCCCTGATATTTTTTTGGTGTGCCTACGCCAACGCATGCATTACGTGATGTTATGGATGCTTCCAAGAAGCCGCTCACAATCTAGCGGGTCAATCGTTGCGCAAAGATGAAAAATCGCCGGGCGTGCGCTTCTTCGGGCAACTTAAAATTAGCGTTTTTCATTTTTTTTTTGCACATCTCGATCGCCGAGATTAAATCGGTACGCTTTGGCCCTTCGCTTTCATGACTTTGCGATTTTTTCGTCGTTTTGCTGTTTTACCATGAAAAAAAGAATTCGTTTTTGTGGCTCAGTTTTTGGGAAATTTAGTTGAACTTTTGCTCGCTTGTTCTAACAGTTAACAAGATGATGGCACGGAACCTATTACATTGGCGACTCCCAGATAAGCTCTAGTACAAATTATTGCGCATTTGTAATAATCGTAAATAACATACAAAAATATAAATTATTGTCGTTGGATATTTCTACCAATCTTGACATCTTGAATCTGATGACTTTCATTACCGAGTGACATATGTGCGGAAATATAATAAATATGCATTTTGATATCTGAAGAGTTGCATTTCTTTCAAAATATAGAGGATATTATTTAAGAACTAGCAGACTTTTCCTGTCAAATATGACGGGAGTAAATATAAAGAATCTGATATTTTTAACACACAACTTTCTTCCATTGAAATCTTGAAGTCGTTAATTTCGTGAATACAATACCGAGTACTCACTTTCTTTGAGTTAACCCGGTGTTACTCTCCATCTTCGTTGCGTTTCACCATTAAAGTTAGCACGACGTTCATTCATTTTTTGGATAGTCCAGAAAACGTAATATTCTTTTAATTAGCGGTTTTAAGTCAAATTAATCGCTTATAAGAAATGCATTCTCGTAGGGAATTTAACATTTTCAATAAAATTTCAATATAAAATAACAGATTTTACAAAATTATATTGTTTGCAAATTTTTCTATAAACTTGTTAAAAAAGAAAACAATATAAACGTATATTATATTCCTCAATTGATATTCACAAACAAAATGAGGAGAAATAATCTATATTAACATACTTTTTTGTAGCTTTCAACTATATACCTCTTCAAATTAAATGTCAATAACAGATTTTATGAACAGATACCGTTTACAAAGTTTTCCACAAACATGTATTAAAAAGAAAACAATATAAACATATGTTACATTCCTAAATTGTAATTTACAAACAAAATAAGAAAAAGTAATCTTGATTAACATACCTTTTTGTAGCTTTTGACTATAAACCTCTTCAAATTAAAAAATGTCTAAAGCTAAACCATGTCTTCCCTAAAAACCGTTATAAACAAATGGTGTTTATAAGTAAATAAAATTAATTATTCTATTTTTTCTATTCTTAATTTTTATGCTCTTATAATAATAAAGATATATTTTGATTATTTTTTAATATATATTATATTCAATAATTATTAACGAAAAAATTATTAACGAAAATGAGCGTAGCGTTACGGACAATGGCTATTATATTAAGTAATATTTTTTACGGTCGCCACTTTTCTTATAAAGTAATTTTTTCGTACCCTTTACTTTTATTAGGTGTATGATAGGAATCTGCGAAGGGATTTAAAGTATGTTTAAACGTACGTGTCGGATATATGCATTAATTGAAACGAGCGAACAAATAAATATTCACGGTTGCTGGGGCGTCATTATAAAATTCAATCGTGGTTAATATTCGAGCTGATTGAGAGTACTGACTTGCAGAAATAAAACCATTGTTTTGGCGGCTCTATTTCTTCCGTGTCTTGATTTTCGGTAGATTCATTGATAACGTTTTTAACAATTTATTTTCTCGCATGTATTGATTCGATTAACCTAAACCCTTTTATTGCAATTGCGAATCAAATGGATTTCGCCTGAATAAAAAATATTCCGACGTAAATGGAAATCGATTTTTTTATTCGATCGGAAGTGTGTTCGAGGATCGCGATTTTTTCGCATGACTTTCGAAATTGGAATCGACACGCATGATCGCATACACGCTGACCAAACCTCGTGACAACTGCTTTCTTATTTTCACTGCGAAACGTGGCACTTCCCTTCCAAGATCCATCCATCACGCCACTGCAGTGCTTTCGCGAAATATGACTCGCGTTTTTGTTTCGAATTCATTAAACGCAAAAACAATAGCTGGAGCAGCGCTCTTATTCGCAGTTGACTTCCACGGCGCAGATATGACTTCCTGCCGGACCATAAAAACCGTTATGACAAAAAAAACGCAGTCGTTATGGCATCAGAGAAAATTTTGCGTCGTTTTCGCCCGACCGGTGAAAGGACGGAAGCGGTCGATTTTTTGATCCGAGAGATTGTCTTTTGTTTTCTCCCCCTCGCAGACTCCGCAGCGACATCGGAGGCAATCGAGAAAGATCGAGCTCTCGCGTTCGTTGCCCTCTCGAAATACAAACACCGAACTCCTCCCTCCGCTCTACCCAGTTATTTCTCCAATTCCATTCCGCCGTCCAATCTAAACCATTCCCTAGGGCACAACGGCCCCTTCCCACGTCCACGCACTCTATCGGTGAAATACGAAAGTCGAGTTTCGATAGTAAATCTAATTTATCACGTCGAAGCTTCGCGGTATCTCCATGCTTTCCTCGCATTCGATGGGGCCCTACCTTTGGAATAAATTCAAGGGAATGGCATAGATAAAAATTCGTATATTGATATAAATTTGCATCCTCTGTAGCAGTAATGGAATTTTTAACTTCCAGAGGAGACTTCTTATGGAATTTGCAAATTCTGTTATTGCCATAATGGAATCGCTCCACGAGTTCGGTTTCGTTTGTTTACTCTTATTTATAAGGCACGCGTCAAATTACGTATTAATGTTTTAAACAGAATAAAGGCTGTATTATTTCACGACGCTCATCTGAAAAACGGGTAGAGGAAAAAGAGAAAAACTCTCTTGAGTAATTTGGTCTAATTCCACAAATCGGAAAAATCACAGTGACCATGGTGGTGTGCCACACCGAAACCATAGCCACTTAGTAATTTTTCAGAGTTGTGGAATTCGACCAAGTTACTCAAGAGAGTTTCTTTCTCTCTATTCTATGATGGAATTCCTTCGAGTAAAGGCGTCTCTAGTCTATGATAAAAAATTTTTTAGCGAAGAACCTCATGGTGTGGGATTAGACGATTCGTCGTTGAATCCGCGATTTAATATTGTCTGCGTTCGCTATAGTAGAGCAACAGTGCGGGAACATTTTTGGTTCACCTCACGCCTTATCTTGTAGAAAGAAATCGAAGGAAAATGGTAGATTATAGGACTTGAAAAAGAAATTTAAACTTGAATGTACGTGAAGGTTGGTGGCTTTGTTGACTTACGGCTCAATTCTAATCCATGTAACAAACTCCTTCAGCCATAAAAAAATTAACAATAATGCATTTCACTCATTAAGTGGGCATCTTCAGGGGAACCTACAACGACAGTGACTGGAAGTCATCTGTGAGAACAATAAGGATTCGGGTGTTGAGAGAAACGAAAAACAAATGAATTGCGAAATTTTTTAAAGCGTCGATGTTATATTTATCTGTTAGTTTATATAAGGTTTTGTTTAAGTCAATGTCTTTTCTTGCTAATTATAAAAAATAAACACCAAATTGAGTTTGACATTTTTAGAAAAGCCACACACACCGACAATTTTATTCCTAATAACTCCTTCCGTACGATCAGCCAAAAAACAGCTGGTTTTCATCATCTTGTGCATAAACTTTGCAATGCTCCTTTCAATAAACACAGATTCGAAAAAGAACTAACACATATAAAAGAAATAGCCACAAACCTTGGATATAGCTGCAATTTAATTAATAAACTAGTTCGAAAACACAAACCAACACTATTATTTTTAAAATCGAAATCAAAAAAGAGAACAATTATGTATAATTACCTTATTTTCCACTTCCAAAGAAAGGCTTTGATAAGATTTTCAAACAAAAGAAATATTCAACTGCTTACACGAACCCACACAACTTAAAAAAATTTATTAGGCAGTACGAAAGACAAGACATGAGTTAAACAAATCTGGGATCTATAAAATACAATGTTCACATTGCGACAAACAATATATAGGCCAAACAAAAAGGAAAATAATTACATGGTTTAAGGAGCATCTAGCACATTACAAATATAATCGTTTTGAAAAATCGAGCGTAGCCAAACACTTAGTCGAGACAGGACACGGTATAAACTTGAACGACATTAAATTACTTATTTCGTCAAACTCACTTAATGCTTTGGAAAATTTACATTTTTACAAAAACCGTCAAACAATTATGAATACAGACATTGACTTCAACAAAACCTTATATAAACTAACAGATAAATATAACATCGACGCTTACAAATTTTTCGTAATTCATTTGTTTTTCGTTCCCCTCAACACACGAATCCTTATTGTTCTAACAGTTGACTTTCAGTCACTGTCGTTGTAAGTTCCTCTAAAGATACCCACTTAGTGGGTGAAATTCATCGGGATAATTTTTATGGCTGAAACAGTTTGTTGCATTGATTAGAATTGAATGTACGTGTTTTATGTCGTTCTCATGTACGAACGGTGTTAACCCAGCAGATCTATTGCCACCCTTTCTATCCCCATCCCATCAATCTCTTCACATCCCGAAATATGGTAGTCTCGGCAGAAACGTCGTGAAAAGTCTAGACATAGACTTGTGCAGTGATTTAGGAGAGAGAATTTAAAGATGAATTATAAGATATAATTAGGAGCCCATCTTACGTAGGAAACTGTGACCACACTGACGAGATACGAGAAATGAATTGCAGGGAAGATAGATATAAGGGATCCTTTTTTTCTAGAACAAGAAGTGAGAGTAACATATCGCCGATATTCATTCCCTGCCGCGCGCCAAATGCAGTGGCTTGCAGGGTGTTATTTAGACTCGGGCTCAAGAGGAAAACGAAAGCCGAGACTTGCGATACCATCGGATTTATTAGGCAAAAATTGAAACTCGCTCAAGTCCTACCTCCGCTTTATGCTCGCGAAGGAGTGGCAATAAATAGGAATGGTAGCGATGAAAGAATAGAGCAAGGGAAAGGATGATGGAGGGATGCAGTTATATGAGGAGAGAGAGAGATAGTTTACAGCCTGCCCTACAACGTCATACGCTCCACTGGGCATACCTTATGTTTAGTCCTCTCCCCTCAATCGAAAGTATCGTGTAGTATGATCCAGAGGAAAAGAAAATGAGGCAGGTGGGTGGAGGAGAGAATACGTGTACGTGCCATTCCAAGCAAATGAGATAACCTGAGATTGAGAAGGAAGATAAATGCGAGAGAGAGAAAGAGAAGGGAGAAATGATTGAGACGGGGAGGAAAGTGGATATAGGGCTATTACTTTGGGAGTAGGTTAGTATGAAGGAAGGTTGTGATAGATGGATAAGGCTACGTTAACGGACTCATGGAGGTAAGAGAGGGAAAATGGAGAATGTGAGTGAATGGAGTTGAAAGAGAGAGGTGGGGAGGAATGGAGGGAGAGAGATGGTTTTTGGGATTGGAGCGAAAGGGGTGGAAGGAAGGGTGATGGAAGTTTTTTGGAAGGGAAAAGGTAGCTTCTCGTGTCGAAAGAGATGGGACTATTAAAGGGCTCATGAGGAGTGGAAGGAGGGGGTTATTGATTAGTCAATCTCGGCAGGAGAGACGATTGCGCGGTCAGTTCATTCGTTCATCCGTTCGGTCAGGCGCAAGTCTGGACGAGATCCAAGCGATGCTCGATAAGGAAGATTTTTTTAATGAATCACGTACCTGTAGCTAGGGATACGATATCGAAACGAAAGTATCGATAACGTAATCATATGATGTATCGAATGAAAAGTATCGATACCACAAAAAGGTATCTGTTCGAAAGTACCGATGTCACTATAAAATCGAAAGAAAAGAATCGAGTACAAAAGTACTTGGTATCGAAAGGAAATTACCGATATGAGTAAAGTATCGATACTTTTTTCGTATCTAAGGATACGAAATCGAAACGAAAGTATCGATACCTTACTCGTATGTTATGTCGAATGAAAAGTATCGATACCACAAAAGTATCTGATCGAAAGTACCGATATCACTAGAAAATCGAAAGAAAAGAATAGAGCACAAAAGTACTTGGTATCGAAAGGAAATTACCGATATGAGTAAAGTATCGATACTCTTTCGTATCCCTACCTGTAGCTTATACCGTGCGATATTGCAAAAATGTTCGTGCAAAACTGAAAAGTACTAACTGAAATTAAACACCTCGGGAGTGAAATGTCGAATTTTTTTTCATCGGCCGAGATATTAATTCTTCCTGCCGAGGAACGATGCCTTGTATGTAATGTAATCATATGTATATTATTCTATATGTATTCTTTTGTTTTCGGCGAAGGTTGGCGGATGTTTACCTCGAGCAGCAGATGTTTGCCGAGCTTGGTATAAAGTGCATCAACTATTCGTAGATAATGGTAAATTAACGATCCCTAGGATCAGCGATAGCTCATTGGTCTTAAAAAATTCTCCGCAAGCAACCTTGATTCATGAATAGACGCCTTTTCTATTATAGTCTATATTTGGACTCCAGCAACTACGGCGGCGAATGTTTCTATCGATGTGACGCAATGCGCGTCGCTTTGAAAACCTTTCCACTTCCGTGTTTTTGCCGTCTGGTTTTTTTGAGCTGACGAGTGCGTAATTATTATTACTACTACATATAAAAGCCTAAATCTGTTGGTTGGTTTGTAGGTTGGAACGCTATATGGGATTTCCCATAAGAGGGATCTTAAATATACCTCTTTCACACTTGCAGACTTATTTTCTTTTGCAAAATTAAATTAGAAGTAATTGACGCATGATCTTCGGATAAGAACCATTTAAAGGAAATTAAATGATGATTCTTATTCTTATCGTCGATTTTTGTTTTCGAATCGAATTCGCTCACATTAAGCTAAAATATTCGAAATTGTCAAAATTTTGTATTTTTATTGAAACGTTCCCTTGGCGATCAACAGCGTTGTTGTTCATACAGAAAATCAACATATCTGGTGAGTCCATAATAGCTATTTTTTTCGGAATAAAACGTTAAGGATGTTGTTAATTTATTGTTAGTTAAAAATTGTATACTCTTATTGTCCTGCTATTAAATACAAAAAAAATATATTATTCGAAAACCTGTTCATCTATCTTATCTGATGTTCCTATAAGTGTCAGATTTAGCTCACTTCCTTCCAATATAGCTGAATATATTAAGTTCCAATTTTCCCGTTGAATTTCAACGGGCATTTACACTAGTAAATATAAATAAACTCCGAGCTCGATTGTTCTTGTTGCGCGCGATTGGTCGTTTTCTAACAAGTGAAGACTGATATATTTCCAAAACGTACTACCGAGCATCCGTCGTCGGATACGATCACCGATTCTAAACTTGTAAAAAAGTCGTTTTTTGCTATAACCTACAATTGGCGAACCGCCGCTGATGACGGCTGTCATGTACCTAACTGAGATGAGCATCGGGTTTTCTCAGCCTCTTCATGGCTAGTGAATTGACATAGCTCTTCAGTTTGATTCTGCGGAATGGTTTACACGAATGGTATCGCGAGCTACGCAAAACGCCCTTTCAGAAAAGGAGCCGAATGACCTTTACGATAAGTGTGATCGCGTCGCCTCCATTTTAAAAATCGCGCTCTTGCGTTCACTTGTTTCGGAATGGAGAAAGGGAGAGAGAGAGAGAGAGAGGGAGAGAAGAGATTCGTCAGGATGGGTGGTGTTGACTGTTGGTAGTGAGTCATCCTTAGTGTTCCCTCCCTCCACTTTCTCTCTCCTCCCTCCCCTTTCTCTCTCCTCCCTCCCCTTCCTCTCTCCCCTCCCTCCCCTTCCTTCTCCCCCTCCAATCTTTCCATTCCACGATTTTTTCCAGCGCGTGGACTCAATCCGTCCATTCATTTTTATAACCATGATTCTCGGAAGACTATTCCTTGTAAAAATTTTCTCAATAGCGGGAGTCTATTCAATGCCCTCGCACGGGGATTATACATAATGAGCGCCGTCGGACTCCTGGCAAAATGCGCTCCATAAAATTTTACGACCGCTCCTCTCCTTTTCGTGGATGTCTTAATTTTCGTCTTGCGGTACCCGTGGAGAAGAAAACACGTCTTCGCACGGTTATTTTTTAAATAAAAAAAAGTTTTCCCCTTTCGTTCCGACGCCGATGACCGTTCCGGCGATGAGGACAGGAGATCGATTTAAATAATACCAAGGTCGCCTGTCGGAAAAAAGAAAAGAATCGTTCGTTTTCCGCGAGGTTGTTGGCCAAAAACGTGGCGAGGACGGCAGGGCAAAAAACCTTCCCTTCGTCCGCTCGCGCAGTGGGGAAGAGTCGAGAGAGAGAGGAAATTATTATCGCCGGCATGTTTTCGATTTAGCAGTATATTCCGTGAATTTTTTATAATTTTTTACGCTTTTCGAGACTGGCTTAACTGCTCGCCGAATCGCTCGCATGTCTCTATTCGTTCCCGTTAAAATTACAGTCGAATCCCTTGTTAACAACTCGAGTTTTCGGGTCGGTATTTTTCGTGAAATCGTGATTGTGTATAAAACCGCCATGTCCTTTGGAGTATCAAACTCGCAACGGGTAATTTAATAAAGTTAGCGGCTATTCTAACTTAATTTAAAAAATTTTTAGTTTGAATAAGTTCTACGAAATTACGCCTGCAACATTAGATTATATCCTTTTCCTGCATTTAGCATGATAGCAATGCCTAGCAATAAAACTTATGTAGCATAATAAAACTATTTCGAATAGTAACAATGTCGCACATTAAGCCGAAGGTTTCAACTCAAGGCGCCTCCTTGTGTTACGCGATGAGTTTCTAAATTGCACGCTAATTAGCAGAAAATTTTCAAAAAGTATAATAATCTTTTTAAAAATTCAAAAAGCTATTTCGCTCTAAAATCCACTTGGAAAGGCTGCACTTTGTGGAAATATTCCCTAATAGAAATTAAACGCTTTGTAATTTCCACTAAAAGTCATTTATTTGACCGGTTTCGCCATCTGATGACGCTGTAATAGGCGAAACCGGTCTAGTAGGTAAATAATTTTCAGAGGAAATTACAATAAGTGTTTCATTTCCATGTTCACTCTTTTAATTGTAGTCCATACTGTGGCTCCCGCGTCGCTTAAAGGAGGCGTCACATTATAAAAACCACCGAGGACGCAGCATATCTGATGATTTTAATGGTGCCACACAAGAAAGGAGAAAAAAATCAAAACCTGAGGAATTGTCAACTAGGGATAAATGTTTCACCGACTCCTGGATTGTACCAACAGATGGCAGCACGCCGACGTTTTGTACATTTAAATTTTCAGTCGCTTTAAAAAATTATGGAAAAGTATCCGTAACAGGAACATCTTCTCTCGTTAACATTCCCATTCTCTACATATCTCGAACTTGCGTGATTTCTAGGGTTCGAATATTTTCTGATTTACCAAGGTTCGAGGTATCGAGTTTCGGACGAAGTTGGGATAAAACTTTCCATATAAACTGGAAATGATGAGATTTTCGTGGATTTTAGCTGTCTTCATCATTAAAATTAAACCTAATTATCTTCTGATAGAGTCATCTTAGAAATTGGTTGCTAGGTCTAATAATGGTCTTACGTCGTGTTCGAGTCGCTGACAAAATATGGTCATCGGCAGCTTCATTTATTTTATGTGAAGGAACGAACGGGTTCATAAATCTGCACGATAAATTGAACCGTGTTTCCAGATCTCCGATTCACCATTAATAATTTCTTGACGCGATTCAATTTAGCAAGGAGCTTGCGTCTTTGACATGCGTGGAACCCTCATATATTTTTCCAAAAAAAAATGTATGTACATAGGTGGAAGATGTTATAAAATATTTATAACCGTTCGAATTCCAGGGACAGCCGAACGCCCGGTCGGTTTTCGAAAAAGAAAACGGAAAAAATCGGCCGACATGGTTTGATTTGGCGGAAGGGGAGATATATCTTCCTGGGCTGTCGGATGCGTCTCTAGTAGTATAGATTAGTTAGTATTAGTTAGCCCTTAAAAGTAGTTTACATTTACGAAAATACTCATACCACCTTAAGGATTCAACAAGTTGTAAATATTATTAAACACTCCATGTAAATGAGCACTACCCGACCGGCTAAGAAGAACGTGGATGTTACCACTTGGTAAAGCCTATATTTAGGTAACTTTTTACCATTCGAAGAGAGAGCAAGAGAGAGAGAGAGAGAGAGAGAGTTGTACCAGACTTTAGAATTTCCCGAAACGCGGGTAGTTAGTCACTAAACACTACCCAAGTTATGATTTTGTCTTTAACCCACGCTTATGGGTAAATCAAGCATGGCAAGACAGAAAACATAAAAATGGCTGTGTATGAGGTTTCTCTAACAAATAGTTTGGTTTACCCGATCCAGATGGGCTCATCTATGAAACGGACAGGTTTTACGTTTTATGAACGTCTTTAATGTTTTAAAAAATGCTTTTTTTAAGCCTTGGGAGCGCAACTGACGGGAAAAGCGAATCACCGTCCATATTTTCGGACCAAATATTTTTTTTCGAAATAGTCAAATTTCTGAAAACTCTCCAAACCAGGGACCACAGATTAGTGGAAAGTTACAGCGTTGTTATTTCATATTATGGAATTATTCCACACCAGTTGAGATAATAAGTGTGCACGTGAACCGTGCGGCGGATTGAGTTTGAATTTTCCCGCTTACATGCTAAAATTAAGGAGACACGGATATTAATGCTTTATTAAACAGTCGCGGATTTATTATATCGATCAAACAAAAACCGTTTTTCAGAAAAAGAAAGTTGACAGATTTCTCTGTCGAAAAATGTAACGCAAACCAATTTACCTACCATTTTAATTCGTAGTTAAATTTTCTCTTTTATTTTAGAGGTTTTTTAAACCGAGGACCATGTTAAATTCGCAGCGATATTAAGTTACTCTACTGATGTATTAATGCTTGATTAACTTTTATATCTTAGTGCCCCATCTTTTTCATATGCAGGCATAATGATTATTTGTTGGCCAGAAAGAATGGTTGCTGCCAAAAACAAATTTTAATTTTCTTTTATTTTATTGCGCCCCAATTACGATTCTTGGTTCGATTGATAGCTTTTTCTTTATGGTTTTTACGCAAATAAGTTTTTACAGTATTTAGCAGCCATGATACCAAATTTTACCAAAAGATTCGTATTGTCCGGGTCCTTTAATTATCCGTGCCTATCCAAGTACCAACTAACACGGATAATTGTGGTTTCACTGTATGTATCTTATTATGAATTTTTGCGTGAAGCTGCGCACGTGTGTCAGTATGTTAGTCGGTGCGAATGAAACCTCCGTATATTTACATATTTTATATGGGAGTTACGTTCACGAGAATCAGTGCAACATAACTTTCAATTGCATTTTAAAATGACTTCATATGAATATGGGATTTAATCCAGTCAACCTCTAGAAAAATGAAAATTCCTACCGTCGATTTTCGAATACCCATCGAATCGGCCCACAAATTCGTTTTGAACACGTAAATTTTGCGTTATTTTTCGGTTAAGGATCTTTCGTCGTCAAGGGCACTTGCATTGTTGTTCGT
The DNA here is from genome assembly GCA_028673005.1 of Tanypteryx hageni. Taxonomy (NCBI): domain Eukaryota; kingdom Metazoa; phylum Arthropoda; class Insecta; order Odonata; family Petaluridae; genus Tanypteryx; species Tanypteryx hageni. The sequence continues at coordinate 82,269,052 of CM054117.1, read as the reverse complement.
TTAGTCATATAATGCATCGCTTACAGGTTCCCCTCCCCCTCCTACCCTCGGCGCTGTCAATCTACCTGCCCTCCAATTTGCGAACTATTACTAGTTCTTTATTAAATCGACTTTGTTATTTATTGCTGATGTTGTTAAGGAATTGTTTACATGATACGTTGCTGTACATTGTTAAGGTAGGACACAGGGAATACATTGCAGTGAGATTGGTTAACTGAGGGGCCTCAAACTCGCGGCCCCCGTGGTACATTTCTGCGACCCGCGAAGTAAGGTACAATGGGCGGCAAAAGCTCAAATGTATTTCTTATAAAATATTTTATGTAAATCTAAGAAATTTAGGAAGTGGGTTACATAAGCACTTTTAAAATGTCGGAAGTTTGTTGCTCATTCATATTTATGAAAATTCCGCACAGGCGGGGTACTAAGTATGTTCTTCGTGCGTGTCAAAATATCCTAATCCTGGACGCTGAAACTAGAATTTTTGTAATGAATGGGTTTAAGGCCGCGTCATAGCGATTTCTTCCTTGTGGGAGGAGAGAATGAAAGTCCAAAGAATATGAAACGGTGTGGGGACTGGGAAAGTTTTCGGTCCGCGGGCTTAACACGGTGCCTTAAATGCGGCCCACGGGTTCGGAGGAAGGCCTTCATACGACCCGCGCATCGATGTGAGTTTGAGACCCCTGGGTTAACTTATCTAGGTGAAAGCAAGTGCAAATATACAGTTCTGAAATTTTATTCTGTAAATAGTTGTTGAAGTTACATACTTGTGTATGGGAATGAATTTCTCTATTTTTGGTAGTATTTTTATTCTGTAAATAGTTGTGGAAGTTTTGTAAGTAAAACTAGAAATCTCTCATTTCCGATACAAAATGTATACGTATGCTTAAATAATACAGGAACACACTAATAGACATACTTGTCCATGGGAATGAATTTCTCTATTTTTGGTAGTATTTGGCAATTTTTTCTCACACGCCGTTTCCTCTCTTCCAACCTGACGAAATTCCCCTCACTTAACTTGGATGCTATTCTTCCACTACCACTACTTGGTCAATTCTGCCTACCAATTAATCGCACAAGCGTAGCTGCAACGGGCATGCTTGCGTAAATATATATATTTTCGTGAAATGAGTTTCATGCTACGAAGGTGGCGGATTCGACCGCAGGGGCCGCCCTCTGCCCATGCGGTTTATCTTTGCCCCCATCATCCCCGTCCTACTTCCGTTTTTCGGACGCCCGACCGCCACTTCCTCTCGCAACAACCCATCGGAAGCAGGAATATTTCGAGAGGGTGAGAGAGAGAGAGAGAGAGAGGTGGGCAGTGTGGGAGGGAAATAAAGAGAGAGATAGAGAAAGGGTGCAGCTCAATTCATCGCCGTCGGTGCTCATGCCTCACTCACCACCACTACCACCCTCTATATCCCGCCCTCCACCCCTTCCCTCTACCGCGCCTCCTCCCCTGCCGCCCCATCCCTTCCTCCTCCGCCACACCTCCCCCTCCCTTCACTTCTGACTCAACCGACAGGTTTTTTCGACCTGACCGAATCCTGAGGCAACCAGCTAGAACGGTTGGAGGGAGTGGGGAGCGTGGATTTCTGGGTAAGAGGGGGGTGGAGGGGGTTGGGGAAGAAGACGCAAAAGAGGGAGGACTTAACTACAGGAAGGTTCCTTAAGTTCCTTCATCATTTTCTTGGAGGGAGGGGGGGAGGTGGAGGGAGGGGGGTTAGAGGACTCCTTCTCTATGGCTACCTTGCACTCGTAAACATGCCAAATTTAAAAAAAAACTTCCCAGATAGCCCGTGCTTTCTTATGTCGTCCTCCCGCGTTTTGTATGTAGTTTTTTTCTTTTTCCTATTTTGTGTTTTCTCTGGAGATTGTTTATCTTTGCTTTTTTTTAAGCCGGCCTTTTTTATTTATTTTATAAAGATTGTTTTCGTTTGCTGGTCATCTCGGAAGTTACGATCGCGGGTTGAATATCTTTGAGATGGGTGCGCTTTTTATTTTTATTTCGGCTTGTTGTGCATTCTTAAAACGTTTTTGGGATTTGTTTATGTATCTTTTCGGTCGGCAAGGCGATCGGCGGTTGGGTTTCTATTGATATATTTCTCTACAGCGCCTTTCGACAATCTTTTATTCTTAATTAATTTTGATGATAGGCTAACCTTAAAGCCCGTTCGGTTTGTATTGCCGCGGCGCTGTCAAGGGAGCCGGAAGTTCATGATTTATTTTAACCCTAAAACTACCAGGGGAGGGGGGGGGGGGCGCCTCCAAGGCCCACAATTTATATTTTTATATGTTTCTCTTTTATAAACAAAGGAAAAGTGTGGATATTTTATTACATTGTGCAGAGACTTATGTAAGATAATTTCCCAAATTTTCTTATCATGTTTGCGTATTTCAATTTTTCGCAAATTATTTAGTCATTGGCTGCATGCCTGTACACGCAGGTAGCCTAACTTATAGGGCACCATATGCGTGGAAAGCAGGGTGGGATGTGCGCTATTTGTTTAAACTTTTATGACACATGAATCAGATTAAATCATTTTTCTAATCAGTTTGTTATAATTTCTGTAAATACATTCTTACTGCAATATTAACCTGATCTTGAAAACAGAATGAGGAATTGTCCTAATGTAAATGTATTTGTCTTTAGGTACAAATAATTTCAAATAAATTACTAAAATTGTATAGCTGTATTCCTGTTGTTTTTAAATGTATGACAATAGGTTGGAAACATTACTATGACTTTTTATTGTATTTTAGATGGTGGGCCTCTGAGCCCCCCCCCCCCCTTTGGTAGTCCATGGCAGTGAAAATCGCTTGGTAGTTCTAGGGTTAATGTCGGTACATAGAATTCGCAGAGGAGGGAAAATGAATTCAGAACCAATTTTCAATGTACCGCAAGCGAATTTATGCTATTTTTTGTAGCAACAGAAAGAATACAAAAATAACCTTGTTATTAAAAAATGATGGGGATTAAAAACGTTGGTTTTATTTTATGCGATTTTTAGCCTACTTTCCAGAATGGAAATAGGCTTTTAGTTTTGTCGTTGTGTCTGTCTGTCTATCCGCCCCCTATTAACTTTTGCACCAATAGACCGATTATCTGACACTTGGTGGAAATCTCCTGCTACTGGAGCCGAGCTCCCGAAAATAGTTTTGTTGCGAAAACTGAAAGTCCCGGGTTCGATTTCAGGAACTATCCTTCCATTTTATTTGCATGAAAAATCTGAAAACCATCTTGTAGGATAATTTTCTCTTGCACATTAAAATGTCTTAGAATTGTAATATCGGGGCGGGATGTGTACTATTCTCTGAGGAAAGGAAAGAAAGGAGATTTTAATTTCTATCGCATTTTGCTCATCGATTGTATTTCTTCGATTACTGGCGTTTTTGCAGTTTTTATCTTTCATTACGAGAGTTTACATAGCAACAACTTTTGTTGGATTCGGATCCGGTATATTTTAATACAAACACGTTGATTTTGCCGCACAAATACGCGTGATCAATTTAATATTCCGTTCGAATGTGTTTGTAATATTTTATAATCCTAAATTATGAAATTTGGGAACACAAAGAGAAATATATCCGCGGTGATTTTAAAGCTATTAAAGCCAATATATGTAAGTATTAAATAAATGATTAAATGGAAAGTAGGCATCATAAGTTCCGTTTGGATCATCTTGTTCAGATATTGCAAGTAAGTAAATGGCGATTTAGTGCAAGCAGTAAAAAAAATTGTCATGAAAGTCCAAAAATTTTAAAAATATCGTCACGGCTCATAAGAATTGAGACATAAGATGAGGTCAAGGCATAAAAATTATCGCGGAAAATTTGCTAGGTTTGATTAATAAGTTTAACTTCTTTTAGTCGTGACTTTTAAAACCTTGATGCATGTTCCGTGTTTGGATGAAAGCTCTTGTAATTTATTTTCTGGTCTGGTCTGTCGTCTCCCCAACCAACCGTTCGTCATCGAGTCAATTTGCTATATTTCTTTTACCAACCGTTTTGTTCCTAGAATTTCCCGATAACTCCGGAGCCAGCGTTTTTCACGTCATCCTTTATATGACCTGCTTTAATACTGGGAATTGCAATCCTTATCAAACTGCTGGTGCCGCTATCAGAATACACCAACGAAAGCTTCAGATTATTTTATTTAAATTTCGTTCACATAGCCGACTAAACGCATTTATCAAAGATGAGTCCAGCGAAATTTTCTTTGCTGCTCGCATTCTACACATTTTGCGCGGGCACTTGATCGCAGCCAGCGATCGATTTACGCCTGTCTTCTCTCAACTGTTCCAATAGAAATGTGTCTAGCTTAGCAGCGCAATATATTTTTTTATCGCGTCAGACGTAATACCGCAACGATGGTGTCCAAACAAACTCAGCGGGCGTTATCGGAATCGAACGTAATTTCCCGACTATTACGATTCTTACGGAGAGGGTAAGAGGTAATGGCGATAGGAAAATTATTTCGCCAATTACGCGGATAGAAATAAGGATAAACACGTGTCACACTGCCTTCGAAACCACCTAGTTCTATCTGCGCTCATCAGGATCGATGCATCTTTTTAAAGAGGCGCGGTCGATCTGTTTCCAATCTTCTCATCATTTCGAGCAGGTCATTTTTTTTGGGCGGGGCGCTTCAAACGTATCTCAAAAATCAAGACCGCGCTGTTACGTTGCTCACCTGCCAATCGCTCTCTCCGGATCCTCCTCTTTCCTCTTAACCCTCTTTCCTCATCCCACCCACGTTAAAAAGGCCTAAATCACCTGTGGTGGTCCCCCGAAACCCTCGGCCTAACCAAACCTCCGGTCCTCAACCTTCCGCCCTCACCCCCCTCCTCAACCTCTTTCAACTTCCGGAAAGGGCGGTGGAGTATGACGTCACGCGACGGGGGAGTCCGTCGCAGAATACGTCAGGGCAATGCGGCCTCTCCTCCCCGAACAGAGAAGGGCATCGGACCCCGCTGCTCCCTCTTATCTGCTTGCAGGAAGATGCGAAGAGGTCCAAGGTGGCGAGAGAGGGGAAGGTGTCATACACCTGTTATTACCTAACAACTCGATCGCCTGCAATTATTAGTCGACCGAACTCCCTCCATGGACCAGCTCGCTCTCTCTCTATCCATCCATCTTCCTTCCTCATCTCGAGGCGCGTTATTCTTTTTTTTTCAGGACTCGTAAATCAATGCGTTGACGTCATGTATGAGAGATGGTGGTGGTGAGAAAAATATACAAATCTCGGATCAGGTACGGTTAGCAGTCGTCAGGTGACGCGCGAGATTACAACGTTTCGAGGTAATAATGTTTCACAGAACGCCTTGTGATTAGATAGTCGAATCTTTTAATAATTTCGGCGTATCTGCTTTTAATTCGGAGGAATGATTAAGGCTTTATCCGTTCGATCGGCTCTCATCGCTTTGACCCCCTTGGAGTCAGATACACTAAAAAATTACATATAATAAACATGGATAGTAATAACGAAATGCTTTAAAACCGGGTTATTGTCAGATATTGAGCTCCACTGTGTTTAATAGCGTAAGGAAGGCAATCACCGTCTGTTAGAGCAAAATGCTAACTAAGCCTCGCTAGCCCTTCCACGCCCATTGATGGAGTATGGCATCACCATTATGGACCCATATTGCATTAAACAATTAACGTTGCTCTTTTTGTGTTGCTGTAGGTACAAATTTCGATCACTACTAATTTAGAAGTCGTCGTAAAGAAATATTTATTCGAAATCGTTTTGAAATTCAAACGCGTATTAAGAGGTGCGTTGCTTAGGTGTTCAATTTTATTTTGTTTTTTTAACTACTTTACCTATATTTCAGAACACAAATATCGAGGGTCGTTTTTCCCCAGCACTATCTGGGACCATATTACTTTACTCAAACCCCCGAGCAGAAATTGTTAGGGGCATGTTGGTACATTGCACTCCCAGCCACCCAATGCGGCCGTTTTAACGTCTTTCACAGTCCTTGGCATTTGGTTATTTTTCTGTTTAGAAAAAGTATATAAATGGCTCAGATATTGGGGTTTGAGTAAAGAGAAATACCGTATACGGGCGATCGCCGCCGAGGCAGGATGTCCGTTCTCCCGTACGACGAAACGTATTGAGGGGTTAAATTCTCGGCGGACCAATATTGTACACACAATGCTCAAGTGGCTATCAATATCAGACAGGGTTGGTAAAAGAAATACCACAAAGAAAACAACCCTGGCAAAGGTGCTCCCGGGATAGATAAACATTTTATTAAGATTTCTATCCTAAAGTAAAAAAGAAGTTAGAAATATATAGCACGGGTCGTAAAAAGAATATGGAAACGGAGAATTGCGAAGGAATCACAAATAAGCGTTGGAAATCATAGGAACAAGAATTTTCCAGTCGCGTAATGCATAAGAAACCGATGCGTAATTGGTGCTCTGTTTTGTTTATGTATCTCAGGAATAAGAGAGAAGAAAGAAGGATTCAAATTCCAGAATGGGAGAGAGGGTTTTCAGCAGTCGGATTGAGATGAAAGAAGGAGGAATATTAAGATCGAGGACTTTCTGTTATTCTGGAGATGAGCCAAAAGGCGAAGAAAAGTAGGATAACGCCCGAGAAAAGTGGTTCCGATGTCGGGATGCTGCTTTCGATCTTCAGCGCCTCGGCGAAGATTTAGCCCTTCCTATACCGATGGAGGTCCATTTTGGACCCGACATTTTTTCTCGTGATTTGCTTAATTTGCGTTCGACTTGGCTCTTGTTTTTTTTGTATTTGTCGAAAACTTATTTTTGGAGCGTTCCTATGCTCGTGGGTTTATTTCTTTTCGGGAAAATGAATAAATTCGCCCATTTCCTATACATACGTTGTGGTGTCCTCATTCTTGACCTGATGATGACTTAAGTGTTAGTCGAAACCGGTCGTCTGTTTTGTGCGAGTTATTAAAGTGGATTCTTTACTGAACATTTTATTCATTTTCCTGAATATGGAGTTCCACCACGTCAAGGCTGCATCCATCGATTTTATTCCTTTTCATTTCAGATTAGTAAAAAAATAATGAAACTGCACAAAATCGATATAAATAACATGCAAAAAAAGTCATGAAGATTAGTTTTCCTTTTTAACATGTTCGATATTTTTTATTTTCCCCGCTTATTTGTAGTGGAATTTTCAGCTGAATTTCAATCAAAATGTATCGATAAAAATTTATTTCCAATCAAAATAAAAATAACAAATACATCATGCACTCTATTTTTACGCTTGAAAATTTATTTAAGGTTAATTACTAGAGGTTCATTTTCATCTAAAGAACGTTAATTCTCATGGGGTGCATTTCCAATCAAAATAAAAATAACAAATACATCATGCACTCTATTTTTACGCTTGAAAATTTATTTAAGGTTAATTACTAGAGGTTCATTTTCATCTAAAGAACGTTAATTCTCATGGGGTGCATTTCCAATCAAAATAAAAATAACAAATACATCATGCACTCTATTTTTACGCTTGAAAATTTATTTAAGGTTACTTACTTAGAGGTTCATTTTCATCTAAAGAACGTTAATTCTCATGGGGTGCATTTTGTACCCCTATTGGTAAAAAACGGGCGAAAAAAAGTTCGGCAATACTAGGGTTAAACTCGTTTTTCATTGTTACGAAGGCTTCCGTGGTGTTTTCGTGCTCCTTCCATGTTTTTCGGGATTCTACCGCGTGTTGAGTCTTTTAATGACGACTGTTTCGCAACCATTCCAGGTAGCATCTTCGTTTTTCATTGTTAGTATAAATTTTGGGTTATGTTCAGATTTTTTTGTAAAGCAGTGGTACCCAAATATTTCTACCGGCGAGGCACATCAGTGGTTGCGAATCCCTTGGCGGGGGCCGCATTGGAAGTTGCTAATTTTTCGGCGGGCTAGGTTCGACTTTAAATGGAAATTTTTCTATGTAGTCTTGAGGTGCAAATCAAGTATAAATGAAGTTTTCATGGCTAACATTTCAATATTTAAAGTTTTATTATGAAAATGTTCCAAAAATGTATGAATTTGTGTGTTAAATTTCTCGAATTGCTTTTTAGCCATAGCTTCGCGGGCCGCACAAAACCCTTCGCGGGCCGCATTTGGCCCGCGGGCCGTAGTTCGGGCACCACTGTTGTAAAACGTATGCGTCTAGAACGTGCCATGTTCGGCTTTGATTGGTTCGAATTTCTGCTATATGAATGAATTAGGAAGGTGCTGCGCCTATGAGATGTAAAATTCGAAGAACCATTTTAGAATTATGTTTTGTATTCGCGTTTTCCAGTTTTCAAAAAAAGAGGCTCTTTCAGATCATTAGATCGTATCTCCACTATTAATTTTTTTTTAACGCTTAATCTGTTGCAGATAGCTGTAAGCCGATATAAAAATTGTATGCTTTTATTCCTGTCTTGCTTTAAATGCTTCCCTCCCATTCTCGGCTCTAGTTTTAAATTTAAAATCTGCCCTTTCGTGTCGTTCTGTTGTTTATATAGCTTCATTAGACCGAAGTAATTGCTAAATCAACGGTTAATTTTTGGTATCGGTTCGAAACAGTGCTAAACACGGAATTGAAATCGCGACGGAGAGATCAGAGGTTCGCGATTTATCCAGAAATTCCGGAAATGGACGCATAATTGATGACCTCTCGACCATAACACTTCGCAGCCATGATATATCGGCGCTGTTCTAAAGTTATTCAAGAGAGCGTAATAATGATTGATGCGTTTCGTCATTAGTTGTTTTTGGTAGGGATTTTCCTAGTATTAAGAGGCCGTGATGGCTGGAACGAAAGCAGTAATAAATTGAACGTGAAATAAAATTTTCTTATTCTTCTTATCATAAACGTCTTGCTTTTTGCTCTATGTAAATTATCCATATGGCTTGCGTCCGAGCTCGTTTAACTTTTTTGTTTCCCTTTTCTTACCGAAAAGTCTATTTTGTAGATTTTTAAAATTAAAGTCTTTGATCTTTAAAATAAGGAACGGTAAAGGTGTTAAAATATTTACTATTTTAATGAGTCTTTAAATACTGTAATTACAGTCAAAGATGTATATTTTAGTCATTATTATTAATTGCTATTTTATCTGTTCATTACGTATTTAAGTAACAATTTCAATTCAATTTATTGTTATCTTTATCATCTATATCTAACAATTTTTATGTTGCTACATTGCGGTTCTTTATTTAGTGGCCACTTTTACCATCGTTATTTTCGGGAATATAAGCTGATTGAGAATACTTTGGAAAAATGTGGAGTAACCTGGCGTTATCAAATATCCAATGGCAATGTTATCTTATTATCAATGAGGAGGCTTTCTTAAGGCGGTCGTGTCTATGATTAATCGTTCATTTAAGGCACATTTAAACAGAAAGAACGACTGTTTACATTTGTAGGACTATATGTAAATATTCGTGAGTTCATCTGTAAATATGTGCACGAGCGGTCAGCTAAGACTAGGGCAATTTTATCTGTGGCTCTTGGTTTAAAAAGATATCACATACCAAACCTAAATAAATATATAACGAAGCAAGTAGCCTGACTAACGAGGTCGAATTTTGTGTGTCGTATAAGACATGCAACTGACTAAACTAACTGCAGCTAGGGCAGAGATGAGCAACCTACGGGGCGCGAGAGCCTTTTGTGCGAAAAATTTAACATGCAAATTCCTATTTTTCATTCAGATTGTAATACTGAAACATTTAATGCTGAAATGTCAAAACTAAAAACCTAATTTATACTCGGTTTTCGCTTATAACACTTCAGATTCTGATAGCAAGATGAAAAGTTGAGGAAATGATTTTTTATGCATAAAGCTTAAACTGAAATTTGGCATTTGAGAAGGAGAAAAAGTCCTTTAATTGTCCTCGATTTCCGGTCAAGTACAGGATTTTTTCTCCTCTCAAATGTCAAATTTCATCTCCAATTCTATTAGGTAACTGCCAATTTAAACCAGAGCATCGAACCGAAATTTTTTTCGCTTCGGTTTTCGTTACGGTTCATGCAAAACAAAACGTTTCGGTTCAGTTCCGGTTTCGCTCCAATAACCACCATTGAACCGGATCGAACCGGTTTTTTTTCGCTTCCACTTTGAATTTTTTGGGGGAAATTTTAAGAGATCCCAAAATAATCTTTATTAATTAATGTTATTTTTTATTTAAACCAAATACTTCTTCGCTATCGCAAGTCAAGAAGACAAAAATAGATATCCGCACGTTACATCGCGCAAGCGCCCCCTTCCACCATGCAACAAACAGTAAAACGTATGAATTACATTTTTCGTTATTCAATTTGTAAACGGCTCCTTTCATACAACCCCGTCTACTACTGTTCTATAGGAATTTAAAATTTCTTTTTTCCTTTTTAGCGCGTATAAAATCTGTTTAAAATGTTATTTAGTTTTACCTCTTAGTCTTTAATTTGATGTGAAAACTTTGTAATTCTTTCAAGAGTCGACATTTATTTGATTTTACAATTCCAATACAAGCAGATTCTCTCATTATCATAATCAGTTTACTCCAACAGTACTCATGCACGTACTTGAACTAGTAACTACAATAATATTAATTCACATTTGAATGTAGAATGTAATTCATATAGAGTTGTTCAAAGAATGTGAAGGTTCATTTATATAATTTTTGTTATTAGGCGTTCTTTACCAGCAAAACGGCAATAGCAGAACGCCTTATGGGCACGGCTGGTCCGTCCGTCCGTCATAATTTTCATCTCCTAAACTGCTGGACGAATTTTAATTTAATTACCTATGAGTGATTTTTATTGAAAATTATCGCCTAATTGTAATTTTCAACTGAATCTGTCAATTAGAACTTCCACTTTACATAATTACTTCAATAAACTTATACTCGTATCTCGTTAAATGGTCTAGAGACCACATAATTACGACTTATAGTTTTGGAGTTAGAAATTCGAGAAATTCCCCAGCAAAACATCGCATATTTTGTTTACATCGGTCGCTAAGACGGTTCTCTCATCAAACAACAATTAAAAATCTATATATTTCTCTCCCGTTCTCTTATATTATCTGTGAGGTATAGATTAAAAAATTTATTTGGATAGAGATCATCATGTACTACAAGATAGTCCCCGAGAATATAGCTTCGGGGATAAAAATTCGAGAATCATCTAATCTTTCGATACCGTTCCATACATATTTCCCATTAAGAACGCCTTTGTAATCTCTGTGTATTCCATTTATGGAGTATACTTTTCCATCTTGTTATTACATACGAATTCAATTGTCTCATAAATCATCATCATCATAGGTAGTCTGTCCGTAGACAGGTCCGTGATTATTCATGGTTAAACCTGGTTCTCCATATACTCCTATTTTCCGCTGTCCTCTTCATATCTTGATAACTCTCTTTCCCTTTCAAATCGTCTATCAGCTGATACCTTTTCCTACCTCTTTCCCTTTTCCCATCTAGTTTTCCTTCTAACACATCTTTAATCATACTCTCTCTCCTCATGTAATGTCCAACCCAGTTAGCCTTCCTCTTTCTGATAGTCTGTATAATCATTCGCTTCTCTCCTATTCTTCGTAGCACTTCATCGTTTTTCATCCTATCTGTCCATTTTATCTTCAGCATTCTCCTCCAAGTCCACATTTCAAAGCTTTCCAAGTATTTGATGTCATTTTTCCTTAGCGTCCATGTTTCTGCCCCATACAATGCTATACTCCATACGTAGCATTTTATCAACTTCTTGCGGGTATCTTCCCTTATATTCCCTGTAAGTAGTTGTTTCTTTCTTCTGAAAGCCGCTTTTGCTTTTCCTATTCTAGTTTTGATCTCATCCGTACATTTTGCCTCTCGTGTTATGATACTTCCAAGGTATTTATATTCTGAAACTTGTTCTAATGGCTTTCCCCCAATAGTTATGTTCAGATTCTCTTCTTTACCCGATATTCGAATGACCTTGGATTTTTCTGTATTTATTTCCATACCGTATTTTCTACCTGTTATCACTAGTCTATTTATCATTTTTTTGTAGTTCCTCTTCCTTTCTTGCTAGAAGTACTTGATCATCTGCGTATTTTACTGTTCTTATAATCCTTCCTCCAATTTTGAAATCCCCTGTGCCTTCTAAAGCTTCTTGCATTAGACTTTCTCCATATATATTGAATAGGGTTGGCGATAGGCAGCAGCCTTGTCTTACTCCTCTACCGATATTTATTCCGCAGGTGTCCACATTCTCAAACCTAACCTTTACAACTTGATTCTCATATAGATTCCTAATCAATCTCCTGTCTTTCCAGTCTACACCTATATCCTTTAATATCTTCATCAACTTTACCCAATTTACTCTATCAAAGGCCTTCTGCCAGTCTACGAAACATGCGCAGATATCTTGACTGTATTCTATTGCCCTTTCTGATATGATTCTAACTACTCCTATAGCATCTCTAGTTCCTCGTCCTTTTCTGAAACCGAATTGATCTTCCCCTATTATTTCTTCTGCCTTTTTCTCCAGCCTTTTATTAAGAATCCTCGTGATGATCTTCGATGTGTGTGACAGAAGGCTTATAGTTCTGTAATCTTTACACTGCATTGCCTTTGGCTTCTTCTTTAGAGGGATCATTGTTACTTCTAGGAAATCCTGAGGCCACTCTCCCGTGTCGTAAATCTTATTAATTAATTTCGTGATCGCTTTTAGCCCTTCTAATCCTATGACTTTAAGTATCTCAGCCGGTATTCCATCGCTGCCCGTGGCTTTCCCCTTCTTTAGTTCCACTATCGCCTTTTCTACTTCGCTCTCCATAATACTTGGTCCTAAGTTGTCTTCTTCAATGTTTTCCTCATTTTCCAGTTCTATTTTTGCCGCTCCTGCCTTTTTGCTGTATAATTCCTTAATGTATTCTTCCCATACCTGTATTACATCCTTTGTTTCTGAGACTATCTTCCCATCCGTGTTCATAATTCCTTTACCACAAATTCCATTAGACTTCTTATCTTCTAATTCCAGTGCCCTAGCGTACATCATATCGTACCGTCCTAACTTCTCCATTTGTTCTATTTCATCACATTTTCCTTTTATCCAATTTTCTCTAGCTTTATCTGTTACCCTTCTCAACTCATTGTTTATACGCCTATAGTTGGCTCTACCTTCTTCACTGTTAACGTTTTTCCATTTTCGTCTCTCATCCATTTTCTCCAGCATTTCCTTCGTGATCCATGGTTTTCTGATTTTCTTCTCTTGTTTTCCAATCTCTTTATCCAAGGTATCCTTGATACTGGTTTTAATTTCATCCCATTCTATATCAACGGTCTTCGGTTTGTTTTCCAACTTCCTTAGGTTATCTTCCAACTTCATGCTGACTACATCCTGCCTTTCTTTCAGTTTTTCTAGGTCCCAGGTCTGTCTTTCTCTTCTCGTTTTTCTTATTTGTTTGAGCTTTGTACTCACGTCAACTATTAGAAGGCTGTGATCTGAATCAATGTCCGCTCCTTGCAATGCCTTGGCGTTCTTTATGCTGTTCCTGAATCTTTGTTTTACAAGGATGTAATCTATTTGGCATCTCATTCTATCTCCTGGGCTTTTCCATGTGTATAACCTTCGTTTATGGTTTTTGAACCATGTATTAGTCACTACAAGGTCATTATTGATGCAGAATTCTACGAGTTTTTCCCCTCCTCGATTTCTCTTTCCAAGTCCGTATTGCCCGACAACATTTTCTTCCTGTCCTTCTCCGACTATGCTGTTCCAATCTCCCATTATTATGCAGTTTACCTTTCCTCTTCCGTCTTCTTCGTAAATTTCATTAATTTGCTCATAGATCTCATCTATTTCTTCATCGTCATGAGCTGACGTTGGCATATATACCTGGATTATCAGCATGTCCACTGGGACTGCTTTTAGCTTTATTGCCATCAGTCTATCGTTCGTTGCTATTATCTTTGTCACGCTTTTCATCATATCATTCCTAAATACCAGGGCTACTCCCCTTTCCCCACTATTTCTTATATAATATATAATTCAAATTTCCAAAATATGTTTTATTTTAAAATAAATAGTAACCTAACCCCTAATTTTATATGGTGTTAGTTTCGATTTAGACGGTTTTGATTTACACGGCGATTTTTGAGAACGCATCGCCCGTGTAAATCGAGGGATGGGTGTATTAAGATGCCCATGGAAAATCCCACCAATGAACCGACAGATATCATCACAAAGCTGCATCCCTCCAAAGGCTTAGAAGATTGTATCCTGGAGAAAACCAGTAGCCTTTGCCTTATTCATTGTTGAAATGTGAGGCTTTCCGAAAAATACTCGTATTAAAGCAAAAGGAAAAAGCGTTCTTTCGCTCCGACTGTTTATGAGAACCGAAAAAATGGAACGAAATACAAGGGTTTTCGGTTTCGGTTCGGGTTCAGAAAAATATCATTTTTTTCGGATCGGGTTATGTTTCACTCCAGCTAAAATAACGTTTTTTTTTCGGTTTCGGTTTTCGGTTCGGTTCCGGTTCGATGCCCTGATTTAAACTCTGATTCGACCCGCCAAAGGATTCGCAACCACCAATGTGGCCCGCCACGTAGTAATGGTTTCCCACCTCTGAACTAGGGTTTTTGTGTTTTCAATGGTCCCCTCTTCTCTCTCACTTCGTTTTACGTCCATCCACGCTGCCTTCCCCAGCACCTGCGCGTCCCCTTTGCCCTTGCCCTTCGGGGGAGGGTTGAAGGAGGCTTGGCTGAGGGTTAATGAGGAGAGGGAGAGAAGGTCAGTCCTCCATCCCCTCTTGTGTGCGACCGCGACCCTCGCTCCAACCCCATTGCGGCTTCCGCTCTCCAAACCCTCTCCCTTTAGTTTTACCTTGGTTATGGGGGTGAGGTCGTAGAGCGGTATAATTGGCAATGGGAGAGCTGGTACAGAACCCAGACGCTCTCCCCCCCCCCCCCTCCTCCCGTCTCCACTCTTTTGTCTCTTTCTCACCCCTTCTCTCCCTCAATTTCCTCCTTTCAACCCTCCCCCCTCTCCATTTACCCTCCCCATTTCTTTTTTCCCTCGTCTCTTTTCTCCTTCCCCCTTCCCATCACTCTCACTAATTCCTTTCTCCCAGCCTTTACTTTTCCCGACACACAACAGGTGTTCCCCCGACGCACTCCAAGCGTTGAGCGGGGATATTTTTTTTAAATTCCCGAAATGCACCGCGCTCGAGATAATGGCGACAGACGGGCGTTCTGTGTACCTCTGCGGCGCATTTTAGGGATTTTCATGTCGAGGTCGTCCGAGAGAATGTGTTTTACGGGTTTATGTTATCCCTTCCATCCTCCTTTTCCGGCCTTTCTCTCTCTCTCTCTTAGCCTCTCGGGTCCTAGAATTGATTTAAAATGAACCGTACTTTTACGGACGATCCGAAGGACTGAAAACAGAATGTTGCCGTCGGAAATCCGCTTCCGGAGAACCGAACCCCTTGTGATCGCTTTATACCTATTCGGCGGTGATGTTGATTAATTGACGGGCGTGGTTGACTTTCGCTTTGCGTTGAATCTGAATACTTGAAACGAAACATCTACATCTGCATGTTATCCTGAAATTCACCGATATATATATATATATATATATATATATATATATATATATATATATCGTTTGGTAATAAATAGGCTAATTACGGGATGCTATTCAATAATGAATCCAGGTCCTTAAACTCATTTTACATTGGATATTTTTGAGGTTAGGTTGTGAGGTTTCAAAGACGCATTCCGTCGCAATTGTTGTTTGTTGTTTTATAATACCTCATGAATACGACCTGTTATTGCTTCGAGTTTTATCTCGGACTCAATTATTATAATCTTGATAGTCATTATAAAATTAAATCAAGCATGAATCACAGGTTCTGTCTATTGTTTAGGAGTTAACTTATTGATATTTTTTATATTTATTTATTTAAGGACGTAACTCACGTTAATACCGTTTTCCAGCCGAGGTTTACGACAGTATCATAGCATTAAACTCGACAAAATTTAGCTACAAATACATTGCATTGCGATAAGCACTACTCATGTAAATAATACTGTATCATATCTTTTAACGGCTATTGCGTATTGTTGTGTTAATCTTTATATTATTATGAAAGGGAGATTCTCTAAGGATAACATAAATCACGCCTCAAATTCCGCGAAAGGATCGACTTTCTATTCAATTGTTTCCTGACAGGTTTTATTTCATTTATGGACGTGAATATCTACAATCCATTTTAAAATATATTTTTAGTTCTGTCTGAAAGTGTAGTGGGGCAGCCGCCAATTATGCTTTAGCTATTACGTTTTGATTGTGTATTTTTTTTAAACATCGGCGGTTTGTCGCGTTCAATTGCAAGTATACGTCGGCAATGTTTATCCGAGCACGTGCCACTGAATGTTTATAGAGGTCACGTGATTTTCCTTAGGAAATACTGCAATATATAAGCAAATTATACCGAGGGAGTGGTCGGTAACGTGACAGGTGATTTTTTTTCTTCGGGGCTGGATATTTGTGGGTCTTCGTGCAAACTCGAGAAGTCCTAACAATGAACTCAAGTCTCCTAGTGAACGCGTATGGATACGTGCATCAACAGTTCCCCGGTGACTTCTCTCCGACATTCGGAATTAATGAAGGCATTCCGCCCTTGCGACGCACGGTGAGTTATTATTGTTTTGAATCGTCTGTCTCCGCTGGCATCTTTTTTTAAAACTGCCTTTCAAGACAATGCGGCGGTTGCTAAACTACATTAGATCAAGCGAACGTTGTCATCACTGACTGATAAAGCTATTTATTTGGTTCGGTTGTTGTTATTGCGACGGAAAGGAAATCATCATTCTCCGAAAGTTTGCTACGGTCGTCTTCTCTCTTTGAGCAGCGTGCGTTCTGGAGCAGAATAAGATCATTAAAATTCCATATAGGTCTCTCGCGAGTGAGTTGGAGAACGGTGAAGAGTGGTTGTCCTTGTAGCTTGCGTCATCTCGAACTTGTTCACGGTCACGGGACCGCATCACGACATAATGGCACCGATCAGACCTTATTTGTACGAGATTAGTCACATTCCCTGTTTAAAAAAAATGCGTCGAATAAGTGCACAGGCTGCTACTTGCTCTTGTGAGCGTCTCTCAAGCGTGGCGTTTTGTTTTTCCGACTGCGTTTGCGCTGGCGACCCTTTCTCTGCCGGATTTTCGTCGTGCTGGACGGAAGGCGATGTATTTTTAGAAAAATTCTCTTTCGAGATTTATGGTTGTGTAAGAGATGGTGTAAATAATATTCGATTGCTGCCTCTCCCGTGGTTTCTTCGCGATCGAGTCGTTAAAATAAATTTCAAGGTACATTTTATCAATTGTTTAAATTTATTCTCCAAATGATATAAAATCATTATACTAACAGGTTAATATTCCCTTCTTGAATAGATTTATATGAATTCTCCGAGTCTTATAGAGCGTAATTCATTGTAGTTATCAGCGCTAATCAGAATAAAAAGCTAATGTAATCGTAGCAAAACAATTTTTTAAAGAAAAAATTTGTTTTCTATAATAATTTTTGTAAATGCGTAGTTTATCACTTTGTAAATATTATTTCGTGTTATTAACGAGAACAATTTCATTTCCCTCACTATGATTATAGTTAAAATTCTCCCTTGATGATCATTATGCCGAATCTCGGTGCTGTTCAAGTTGTATTCCTCTTGACATATAATATCGGGTGCTTCGCGCGTGTCGCTGTCAACAATGGCCACTCGCAGACTAGAGACAATTCATTGTATGTACGTATTATATCGTCCAGTTCCACCCAGTTTCGTAGCGTGTTTCTCGTTTGTCCTCTGTCACGTTTCGCAAGCTTACATTTGTTTGGGGTGCTTAATCTCTCCATTATACTCTCCGAAACGACAAAGGTTAAACAATGTGACAGTTATCTCTTCCCTTGTTTGATCTCGCAATCGATTCACAAACTTATTATTGTTATTATTGGAGCTCGCTGGATGCTCAGCTGTTTCTTGCGATTCATCCACGGTCGTCACTACTTCCCTTTACTGTCATTATTGGTTTTTACGCAAAATATTTTAAGTAGGTCCGATGAGTAAGTCGGTAAATTAATCTGCGAACCACTTAAACTTCTGTTTCTGTTTATCGTTAGGTCTTTTTGGGTATTCAATGCGTATAAAAGCTATACGCCATTATCGCCACCACTGACCATTGTCAGATTTATCTTTCACGTGGGACGCACCTGCTATCCTTCGTACAAAGTTCTTCTTATTTTTAGAATCATAGATATACGTTGGTTTTCGAATAATATCCTTCATTTCATTTACGAATATATCCGACCTATATTTATCTAGAAATGTAAAATTTTGTAGTTTTTTCGATTTTCTATGTTGTGTTTTGCATTGTTTTTATTATCTCGATCATACGAAGAATGGACTTTGGTTAAAGGAGAACTTATTCCTTACTATCCCTATTTACATCTATAACATGATCAAGTCTTTTCCTCATCCATACTTTCGCTATCTGGCATCCACTACCCGTTGGACCCTCACTTCCTCATCCGACTCCACCTGCAGTTGTGTTCCACCTGTCTAACTAAACCCCTTGAGCCCATAATAAAACTTCATCCCCTCAGTTAACTACCCCCATCGCCGAAGACGGCAGAAGGAGAGCTAAAAACGTCTCTTTCTCGACGATAACAAAAAATGCATTTTGGTGGACGCAAGGTTGGCGAGAAAGAGTGTCTTTCGGAATGATAGCCATATATACTCCCAAGGGATGGAGGTTGTAACGGAAGAAGAGGACATTTCGGTTCCAGCAGTTCTTTTTCCTCCGCTTAAACATACGCACTCCCTCTGCAATTCTGCGAATGAAAGATTATAAAACGCATGTATTATTTGCGTTTTATAATATAATTAATTGCCGTGAGTTTAGCGTGTGCTTATGCATGTTTCTCGCTTCCCCATCGTCGAATAGAATCGCTCTCCTCGAAATTGAATGTCCTTCCTCGGTCTCTGAAAAACAATTCCGCCCCGAGATATGACTGCGTTTTACCAGTTTCCCCTACTTGTTTTTCATTTTCGCGGTACAGAAAGAGAGAAGGAAGGACTTTCGCTTGCACTTTGCCTCTAGGTCTTTTTGAAGCGTTTTTGTTACCATCCGGGTATTCCGTTGGAAGACTCAAAAGGTAGTTTGGTGGGAGAGGGAAAGGGAAATGAAATTTGGTGCGCTTCTAAACCTTTGCGAGCGTTATGTTTTGTTAGCACGTTCACAGCAATTTTGGTGCTATGTGTTTCGATTTTTTGAATTAGGCAATGTGAAATTTCCGGCGAGAGCTCAAGAGATCTTAGGAAGAAGAGACATTTCGTGATCACATATAAATTAAGAACAATATTTTTTCAGGGTCGTTTCTGCCTCGTAGTGTCGGGGAATTTATGTACACGAAGGAAGGTGTTTAGCCACGATTCGGATGTTTTTAGTTGAAAAGTATTTCAGATCATTAAATAAGGCGGCGATGAACAACAGAATTTTTTATAACAGCTTAATTGGCGTTTTATTTATTGCAAGAGTTAGTAAGCACTTTCCTTAATAAGCGGTAAGGCAACACTCGTTTCTTTTTCAAGTTACTTTCATAATTCAGCCATCCTTTCTGATGTAAATGAAAGTTCTGAGGTGCACAAAAAACATGAGTAGAGCCATTTGCAGATCGCGGGCTGTCATATCAACCCTCCTAGAAAGTACTTGAGAAAATTAATTCGCATTTTTCTTACTGTGACCTCTTTTGCAAGTTTTCGTAATTTTAATCAATCGGGGAAAGGCATATGGTCCTCTCAAAGATAGATAGCCCGCATCCATATCGAAACTATTACACACAACTTTAAAAGTTAATTAACGTTTTTTTTACCGTGACATTTTCCAAGCTTTCGAAATTTTTATTGGGGAATGTTAGCTCACAAGAAGGGAATCTTTTATTAAAATGGCATAAATCGTAATCTTTAAGTGATCGACGTCAAGTTTCTCCCCATAGTAATTACTGTAGGTTTTTAAAAAATTTTCGTGCTTTCCGAATTCGCATATGCCGCCATATTCAGTCTCACACAAAAGGTAAGGTAAAGGTAAGACCATGGAAGCGAATGCAAAAATGGGTGCCATGGGTTCATAACCATGCACGTACCCAGAAATTTACTTCGGGTGGGGGATCTGAGTCCGAAAAGCAATTCCCAGCAATTTATTAAATAAAAGTCCTATTCAGATAATATAAACTTTTATAACGTTTTTAGTTCTCATATAGTGCTTTTCAGATGAGATGGCGAGTGAGGGGGAGGTAAACGAAAAAGTAGACGGGGGCGAGACATTGAGCGAACCAATAGGAAAGAAGAAGGGGGAACCTACATTAGCATTGTTGCCACATTCGCGATTTCCCTTTAAATGCCTGCCAAACGTTACGTGTGTTCCGGTGTAGAGCTGGCAACGTCTTACAAGAGCTTTCTGCTAAAAGGCAGTACCCCACCTCTTAGCAGCGGAGACGTACGAGCGGTCCCGAGTACGGCCGAAATCTGACCCGCCATTTCATCTGAAAAGCACTGCATCTCAACGCAGCAAGTGGCAGCATAGCAAGAGGATACGTAGCAAGTTTGCAGCGTGGTTATCGCAGATTCCACAAATGTCTGTACAACGGGAGTGGAGTCCGGACCCCTCGGACCCTCCCCCTGGGTACGTCCTTGCCCATAACGGTTTTGGTGGATGGCGCGGCGGAAGAGAATCCGCGGTTCGCACGGTTTTAAGGGGCGAATGTCAAAATTTTACTACTATGGGACGTGCCATGAATTTTTCCGCAGAAACGTCATTTCACTTCATATTTCATTTTCGTTCCCGCTTCCTTCATGCTTTTCGCCTTTTTATGTTTCGTCCGCGTCGCGCGTGCGTATCGCCAGAAAAGATTTCTCCATAACCGTAGTCATATTTGGGAACAAATCTGCAGCAAAACTTTTCTGAAAATATTTTCATCACTCCGTCGTTTTTATCGCGTAAGATCCACCAGGGAATTGAAATACTAACCGTAAAGAAAATAAGCGACCAAACCTCATTGGAAACTTAATCCACTTAATCTATTATAATCTCTCTATAACGAACATCATTACAACAAAAATCTCGCTGTATACAACAATTGTATGGAAAAAATTTCCTCGATTAAAATATATCCGATCCTCAGCCACTTTCCACAGAAAAGTATTCTTCGTACTATGTCCATAGACGGCTTCATGGTTTTTTAGGTTAACTCTCCAGCAGCGCTTGCAGCATGTTTGGATAAAATGCTGCGCGTCGCGAAAACGTCTCGGATCTGTATTTTTCAGCTCTGGATCCCACAATTTCATACTTAACTGACACCGCAGAAGTACAGCAGGAAGAATTCAGTATCTAAAAAAAATACGCAGCTTTTTACCAGAAGTCCACGAAAAAATCGGCAACTCTAAGGGGAGATTTAAACCGGGTTTTCCACATCGTCCTGTCGTTGCGACAAAACGATACAGTCGCAAACTGATTTCAAAATGAGGCGAATTTTGAGTGAAATACGAGAAACCCTTTTTTTTTAGAGCGCTCAAAAATTGTTTTCGCTCTCCCGCGAGTTTTTTATCACGACATTTTCACATTATCGACTCGACAAAAATTCATTCAATTTTTGTCTAGCCTAGTCAACTTTCCTTTAACGTTCTCTCATTCGATGGCGAACGAAACGTCGCCTTTTTTGCAATCACGTTTTGTCGAGGCGCTCTTTCCGCATATCACATCATCCTCTTTAATTTCCGTCGGCGCCGTTCGTTTTCGCCGGTGATCGCCGTGCCAACAGCAATACCTATTCTCCCCGTCAGTCAAGGTGGGGGGTCGACATTATTTTTCGATCGCTCCCCCGCATGATATAACGGAATGATTTTTAACGTGCTTCATTTTATTGACGCTCTTATGATTTCGCTCTCTTCTCTGCCCTCCTTAGCAATCAACTGAATTAAAATAGCAAGTCAAGGGTAAGGGATAGACGACTGAAATTTGCAGGGTCGATGTGGTATATTTCGTCATTTATTTCGCTGCCAAAGAAGGTTTTTGGAGAAATGGGTGAGCGTTAGGTGGCGCCTTCTACAATTACAAATTAAGATTGAGCAAATGGTTATAAATAGAAAGTTAAATTTTTAAAATAAATCATTGAATAAATGACTGTCGTATAATTATGTTACTAAATTTATAAAGAATTTTAAGTTAACATTTCGTCGCACACTTTCTTTCCGGAGGTGCTTAGTTTCATGCACGTACCCAGTAAATTTACTAGGCGGGGGGAGGGGGGGGGTCTGAGGCCGAAAATCAATTTCCAGCATTTAATTAAATAAAAGTCCTATTCAAATAATATAAACTTTTATAACGTTTTTAGTTCTGATAACGCAACGCAGGAAGTGGCAGCGTAGCAAGAGGCAACGTAGCAAGTTTGTAGCGTGTTTATCGCAGATTTCACAAATGTCTGTACACCGAGGGGGAGGGGGGGGGGTCCGGACCTCCTCCTCTGGGCATGTCCTTGCTTAGTTTTACTGTTGCGGAGGATATGCCATTTTTAGGTATGTTATTACAGAATTTAACATCTTTTCAGAATATAAAATATTATGTATTCTTGAAGTGAATCGATCGCAAACGTAGAAAACGAAGAATATTGGCGAAAATTCGGCAGAAATAGTGTTCGTTTTTCCTTCGGTTTTGGACATTTTTATCTCCACCAAGCTGAGCGTAGGTATGCTTCCTTTAATGTTCAGTTTTGGTTTAACTGGAAAAAATACTGTTGCGACCATAGCGATTAATATATTAGCAAATCACCAAAGGTGTAATTTTTCGCGGCATAGTTTTCTGGGATTCTATGCATTTTCTTGCACCTTTCTTCCCTTAAACCTTGGCAAACGTATAATTACACCTCGTATAGCTACTCTGTTAATTACTGACAAGTGTTTAGGCAATTAAATATATAATATATATATCTTCATTCATTCGTGTTCTGTTTTACGACAGGTCCTACCAATTCATTGATAGGTTTTGACTAGGGAATATACATATATACACGGTGTGGTGGTTTCCGATTCTTAAAATAAAAGAAAAAAAGTTTTCCAAAATCGACCTGGGTTCGACTCCTGAGAATAATTTCGATTTGGATATTTTAATTTGTGTTGCCGTTAAAAATTCTTCAAGTTTAAACAAATTGATAACTGTTTAGGTACTACGGGATGAGCTAGGAAGCTGAAAATTTCAAGTTATTTACAGAGTAGTGCATTTGCAGAAATAAACATTTTAATCTCTGCATAAATATATTGCGGCGGCCGTTAAAAATGTTTAAAATTTAAACAATTAGAAAAATATTATTTCACTTCTAGTAGAAATTGGCAGAAATATGTAGCATTAGTACCCCATAATGGAGAAAGTGTAAAATTCTTAAAATTGCAAAGTTTGGGGATTGTTTTAATCTTTTATTTTTACATAAGGGAAAAACGAAAATCGCTGCGGAGGTGAAATCTTTAGAATTAAAAAAATATTTGTAATGATGAAATATCTGTCTGAAAAATGAGTTTTTTTTTCAAGGTGAGATGATATGCTTGCAGAATGCAAGCACCTTCTACTAGTGTATATATTCATACATATATACATACATATATACACGCATCATTTTTAATTTTCCAGCGAATGGAAAGATGATTAGATGTTAACCCCTTAGCGTAAAAAAGATATCCTCAAGAACTCCTTGCCCTTGGCTCCTTTTTCGGAGTTCGGTGGCATCTCGCGGCTACA
The DNA here is from genome assembly GCA_028673005.1 of Tanypteryx hageni. NCBI lineage: Eukaryota > Metazoa > Arthropoda > Insecta > Odonata > Petaluridae > Tanypteryx > Tanypteryx hageni. Next base: position 82,245,277 of record CM054117.1, on the reverse strand, counting down.
GATCTCGTCCACTCTCCTTCCCTCCCATTTCGCTCGCTCTCCTGTTCCTTCCGTTTGTCGGAAGCCGCCTTTGAAAATGGCGAACGCCATCTCGCCAGTCATCGCCGCTCTTATTCATTCCAATTTTTTCTTTCGTTTTCCGAACATTCTCCCCCTCCATCACCTCTCCCTTCCTTCCTTTTCCTGTAGGAGCCCGCAACGTTCGTACTGCTTTGCTTTTTCGCTACCGCATTAAAACCTTAAATAGGCACTTATTAACCTTCCGTTGCCGTGGCGACGACGCGAAACCACGCGTTAATCGCTTCTTTTTTTGTGGAGGGGGTAGTCCAGCCGCGGAAGCGGAGTTTTGCGCCGTAATATGATTAGGCGAGTTCCTTCCCAGCGATAATCTTCTGGATTAACTCGGATTACGTTATGAGTTGCTATAGTGTATTGCTTAAATTCTGTCCTGCTTCGGGAAGTTAGTCCTAGTGATGACTGTGCTAGACGCAAACATGGCCAGAATGTTATTTTGCCTACTGCGGAAAAATTTATAAAGACTTGACCACTCTACTCACCGAGTGTTTCAACGTTCGACTAGGATTTGATTTTGTTTCATGGAGAATCCAACCAGTTTAAAATATTATTAGTCAGAAGGCGAGCTTTGAGAGCGGTATTGTAGAAAATTTTCCGCCCTCTCAATAGAGGCCTAGTTCACCTTTAGGAAGGACGATCAGCAGGGCTGCAGACTAGGAGACCCTTCCACAGAGTTAATTAATTCATTGTAATTGGATTCAAGTGCTGTATATGAAATCGCATTAGGTGAAATGCTTATGGAAAAGTTTTAAGAAACGCCTTAGTTATACAAAATATTATTTTCCTGTGTTTCAGTAAAGAACAACAACGTTTTCATTAAAAATAATTTTAGCATTTGAGTGTTAAATCAATATTTAATTATGGAAAAATAACATTGTCTTTTTTTTACGGGCGACTTTTGCAAGCGGCGCTTGTGGCAAATTCCAACTTCGCCATATCCTAGCTACAGGAATGGATAAGCAAATTAATAACTACCTCGGAGGAAGGATTCGCACAACAGTTTAAATGAAATTCGTTCCCAAACCAATCCTCCTATTCCTCCGCAAACCTATAAAATGCGATGTTATGGAATTCGCAGAATATCCCGCGGGCTCATACATGGAGAGAGCGAGATGAAAGTTGAGATATGGGAAAAGTATCGAGTTCATTCTTATGAACCCGCCGCGCAACACCTTCCCTCGTCGCTCTCTCCATAACAGGAGAACCGGCTTCGACCGCGCAAGCGCTCCTCGCTCGAGGAGGAGGAAGCAAATCCGTAAGCACGATCGAGATATGTATATCGTGCTCGCGGGAGTTGATTCGAGTGAAACGGCGAGAGCTGGGCATTTTTTTTTTACGTTTTGACGTTGAAGTTGAAGGCGGAAAAATGAGATACGATCTGGAAATTAATGGGAATACTTTTTAGGAAGTTGGCAAGAATTTTGGTTCTGCGTAGTTTCGAAAATACCGAGATAGGTAAAGGTAGAAGTCTTCATATACTACTGTAAGTTTTTTGGAGCTCCTTCCAATTATTTCATAGGTGGATGGCCTATCTGCGGAGAAGTCAGAAACAGGGAGGCAAGAGGTGATATTGACGATGCGAGAGGAAGAGAAAACGACGGAGGTGTTGGTGGCGGTTGGGAAGGTTTTGCAGGTGAAGTTACCAATGTTTTCAATCCCGAATCGGTACAAGTCTCTCATCCTCATGAAAAGCAACGAATTCGGGAAAAAATACTGGGATTTGTGGGAAAAAAATCGGTAGAAGTTTATTTCGCAATAAGTAGCTAGTATCAAATTCTCTAATTAGAAAAATACTCGAATTACTTGTTTTACGACTATTCTGCGTTTCAAATCCACTCAATCAATGAACATGTTAAACTATAGGGCGATCCGTTTGGATATGAATAAAATTAAATCGTTGTGAAAATAAAGCAAGTGCTCGTCTGTTGCGTGTGTGTTCATAAAACTTAGTCACAATCTCCCGTCTATGTGCCAAATATTGAGTTATAAAAGATGTTTCCATTTCACAGTGGTTTTCCATTTCACAGCGTTTTTTATTTTATCCAAATCTAATCGGTTTACCTTGTACTTTGTGTGTGCTCTCACTTAGAATCGGGAAAAATCATCAAATAAAAAATTAAAATATCCCCGGTGCAGCTTAGCAACGGTACAGAAAGTTGATCAGTACAAAATCATCAAAATCAGGACAGTAATGAAGAGATGGGTAAGTTTGGTAACTTCATGCTCGGGAGAAAGCGAAGATGGGGGACTAAGAAAAGATAGGGAGCAGTGAAGTAGAGAAGACAGAGGTAGCGTAGGAGAGCTTTGCTTAACTCTTTACGCTGTTTGCTTAACGCTTTGGACCATTAGAAGATGCATTAAGCGACCAGCATCAATCCCTCTCTCTATCCCTATTCACGCACTGTGCGACCGTGTTTGTCCTGTTATTAGGAGTTCCAGATGGGGAAGCAGGCAGAGGAAGACTTGTTAGGGTCACTTGCTCACGATCCATGGAAATTTGTAGTTTACTCTTGTGTGCTCATCCTGGAAGGTTTTTTTTTCTAGATAAACGTCATGTGTGTAAACATCCGTCGTAGCAAAGGAGGCTATCGAGATTCGATGGTTTTCCTAAAAAGACGTCGACGTTAGGTTCAAGGCCACACCTCTCTCCCCCTCATCCACTCCCTGATTTTAATATGGTCTCAGGCTATAAGTACGCCTGCCTTTCTGGAATGAAAGGCTAATCATTGGGCTTCCATAATGTCTCCTCCTACGCCCCTTTGTTTAACATTAATTATCCTGACAGACAAATGACTGCATTAAGTGCCGTGCGTGGGAAAGAAATTGGCTTCTTGAATAATTTATTGCCTTTAAGTAGCGTGATTGCGTGAATTAGAAGGGTAGTATGTTTTATGCATGCTGATACGGTATTGTGGAGTCATATTGTGCGATCGGTCTCATAATTTAAGTTTGTTTTTTTTCGGAATGTAAGGATAATTCCTCCTCTTGGTTCCGTGGCATTGTTATCCCATTTTCTGTGAATAAATCGGCGAAAATTCGCATGCCTTTTTGAATGGCAGCGGATGGAGAGTTTCTGTGGGCTACGACTTAAATTTTGATTTGTCGGAAATATGCAATAATAGGTAGGCGCTAGAATAAAATACCAGTTATTGCAGCTAAACTGTTTTGGAAATGCGCACATGGTTTTCTCAACCGCGTTATGGGAGCAGGGAGGAACGGCCCGAGGTGTTTTGGCACTTTGGGCGAGAATGCGCTCATTCAATAAACTTATTTTTTAGACACGTGTATTAATTTGCCCGTAAAAGTTGCTGAAAATGAAAAATATGAAAGGAATGCCATCGAGATTCCAGCCTGTTAACGCTCGAAAAATTTCCCTTGGATGCCATCCATGAATTCGATTTTTATTGGTCGATTTGGTGTAATATATGGGGTACTTAAAATTGGCATAAACTACCCTGACAACGATACGATTATTCCGAATCATTTCTTTCCTCTCTATTGACGAATTCATGGGAATGCGAGTGCTACCATCGCCTCTTATTTGGGAAGTTTCCAGATCCGCTCCTGCGTCAACCGATTCATTTTTGAACTATAGTCCGAGCAATCTAACTTGAGCTCTGACACCAGGAAAGGGGAGGCGACGTTACCAAATCACACGCAAGATAGGACAGTGGAGATTGATGGACAGCGGTTGTGTAGCAACTTAAGTGACATCTTTGCTGATCAGTGATGGCTGGAGCACTTTGTATACAGCTCTAATTTTTTCTCTCGAAACTGAATTCCAGAAGAAGCACTTAAGTATTGAATATTACCTTCATTCTCTCATCAATGGTTCCTATCGCTCCCCTTTACTTTCATCCTATTTTTCTCTTTGTGGTCCATCTCGCTCCACTCGCCTTCAAAATCTTTTTCATTTACTTAACATTCGACTTTCCGTCTCCCAACGCTCTCTCTTTTACCGCCTTCCGTTTGCAAATAATTCCTTACTGACTTCACTTCCGATATTTGACATTTTCTCTCCCATTTATTTCCGTAATCATCTACCTACTATGTAATCCTTAATTTCCCTAATTCCTGACGCTGTTTTGTTATGATCATTTCTATTGCTGTTAATATTATTGTCATTGTATTTATTATAGTTATTTATTTTATTCTTATATTTTTTGTTACAGTTATATGTTTCAATGTAATGGGCATCTGTGCTGTTTTAAAAAATAATAAATAAAGAAATTTAGAATTCATGGCACTGTCTGCTCGGTCTCTATTTTATTTAGGGGGGTACCGTTGATGTGGTGCAGTGTTTCTCAAACTGTAGGCCGCGGCCCCCTGGGGAGCCGCAAAATTATTTTGGATAGAAGGTGAAATGTCGAAAAATAAAGTTTTCACGAATAATAAAATTATGTCAGGGAATTTTTGGAAAAGCGATGTGATAAAAATTATTATTAGTCACAAAAAATTAAGAAATTTGCAATAAATTTTCTTATTTTTACTATTTTCAATTCAAAGGGGGGCGCGTGATACTCAATGGGTCCGCGAGAACTGAAAGTTTGAGAACTACTGGTGTAGTCGTTAGGACGCAGGCTGCTACTCGCCTGCTGCTCGAGAGGGCAGCGGGTACTAATCCTGCAAAAGTAGGAATTTTTTCTAAGGTCGCCCGGCCCCCTGTTTGTGACCGCAAAGTCAGCGTTCCGTCTTTCGGAAGGGACGTTAAGCCGTTGGCTCCCTTGGTGCACTTCGTCAAGAGTAGGCTAATGCCGGCACCAGGTTTCCCTCCTCCCTTGTGATCGTGTTCGGTGTGGAAGGAGTTATGGCTATGATAATCCAAGAGGTTGATTAGCCAAAAATATATACACACACACACGCTCGGTTTTATTTATAAAACTCAGTGAAAGGAATCGGAGATATTCTTTGACGTTCTTTTTCTCATCAAGTTTATCCAGAAAATAAATGGCGCTAAGATTCGGTAATCCTCGTTATTTCTCGACGGGAGAACAGCCTAGCTAACGCATTTGCGGATGCGCTTATGGCATGCTTCGAACGCCAAACAGTCTGGGAGGACATTCGCCGAGTCGTATTTCGAAGTGAGCGGGTGAAACCCCAGAGGGAAAGAAAGGGAGCGATCAAAAGGGCAGAGCGGGTTCTTTTAAAAAGTCCCTTTTTCCGCCAGTCCCCCGCCTATTCACGAATGCCCGTGAATGAGGGCCCGGTTGGAGGCGATGGGCCCCATTGAGGGGAATGGGAAGGTCGGAGAGGGACTGACTCCTTCCTCAAACACGCGGTTCTTTCACTGTGGACGTACCGAGGGAAGTGAATCTGCAGGGCATTTCCTGCGCGTACAAACACGGTCTCTCTCTCTCTCTCTCTCTCTCTCTCTCTCTCTCTTTCTTCCTCGAAACTTACTTTATGACCTACTCGACCGGAAACCTGTTATTTTCTTACGAGTCATTTTCTGCCCTGCCCGAGGAAAAATCCCTCCCTTTCCATCATGGCAAGGTGGCAACTCCCTCCCTCTATGAATGTCGGCCGAAGGCGCAATCACCCACTCCGGTTCTCGAGTGAGGAGAACCTGCGGTTCTCGTTTCGGCGATGCGTATTTTTTATTCGAAACGGCGCCTCTTTTCGATGAGAGGGGAAAAAAATGACGTGTCGCTTTATCTTCTTTCTGATCGAATGCAGGTTTACTTCCCATGCGCTGTCGCCATTTTGCATGCGTGTCGTTTGGAGATTGAGCAGGAAGTGATTCTGTGAATACTTGATCAGATTGATATCTGCGCAAGCCGAAAGAAAAATAGTTGAGGAAAAATATATATATGCACATACACAAACACAGTAGTCCCTCGCCAACTGCTGGTGTTACTTTCCTGACTTAATCCGCGGTTGGCATAGGCAAGGACTTATGGGAAATTTGGGGTTATGGAGTGTGATCCCTGAGAGATATACATAAAGTCCCATAATTCACTCTTCAAGGTTAAAAATAAGTAAGCTATACTAAAAAAACATCTTTATTATATAAAAAATACGAAAGATAATCCGTTCGAAGTACAAAGAATTGCTGTAGGTACATTAATAATCTAATGGCAGCGCAGCCCCTGCTGACGCAGCCCGACTGGCCTTACGCTTCAAAGAACGCTGCTGGAAAAACTAACGCTTCCATAATATTACTCGAACCTCCCAACTAACCCGTCATATCTGCAGATTTCCTCTTTCCAATGTCTCTCCTTATTGTAAAGAGCAGTCAGTACGTTGCTTCTTCACTAGGTATCATAAAATTTAATGTTAGCAAAATTTTCCAATTAGGCACGGCCTCGCGGAGAACCAAGGTTACTCAAGACTGTTTACTGCAGTTGGCAAAACCAGCTACAATTTTCAACAGCAGTTGGCTAGAGACTACTGTGAATACATATTTATGTGTGTGTGGAATTATATTTTTCTATTTCTGTGGCCATTCTCCTATCTGAAGATGTGACGATGGCTCTCCATTTTTTCCTGTCTTCCCATAACTTCTTTTATGAAATTATAAAATAAAACATGAATCTATATATAAATGTCTTATTTTTTATTTTCTTTTATTATTCCATTCGTCATAAAAGACAAGAGATGTCACGTCCTGGAAATCAAAGTTAATTTTCATAACGTGTTACCAAGTGAAACTTATTAAAGGACCTTTAAAATTTTTCATAAAATAAAGACGGCGCATAGTGGCATGAGAGCAATTAAGCAGCCATTCTAACGATCCTGTCTAATTGATCATTTTGATAATGCACTTAGTTTATCAATTAACCTGTTTTAACTTTACCAAATAATTTTTATCATGAAACTCAATTTGTGTAATCAGACATTTTAATAAGTGTTTTATGCTAAACGTGCACCAAATGCGGCTTTTACTGAAGGGAAGTGTTTATTCTAAAACGCTATAGAATTCATCGAAACCGATCCTTTAATTGTTTTTTAGTAAAGTAACCTCTTGATAGGCTGGAGTTTGCGAATAGCTCAATTTACCTCATCCCGAACAATTATAGATGTCGCCATCTCTAGCTAAGAATGAGACATTCAGTGGATATTGCGGTGGTCATATTTGCCTTCCCATCTCTATTGGAATAGTTCTTGTGAGAGGTTGAGATGAGAAATGTTTGAAGAAGGGAACCCTGCTGTGGGCGACGTCCACTCACAAGACCATCTTTTATTCCTTGAATCCACATCTATACGGAATTATAAATATATATATATATATATATATATATATATATATATATATATATATATATATATATTAGGAATCTATATGAGAATCAAGTTGTAAAGGTCAGGTTTGAGAATGTGGACACCTGCGGAATAAATATCGGTAGAGGAGTAAGACAAGGCTGCTGCCTATCGCCAACCCTATTCAATATATATGGAGAAAGTCTAATGCAAGAAGCTTTAGAAGGCACAGGGGATTTCAAAATTGGAGGAAGGATTTTAAGAACAGTAAAATACGCAGATGATCAAGTACTTCTAGCAAGAAAGGAAGAGGAGCTACAAAAAATGATAAATAGACTAGTGATAACAGGTAGAAAATACGGTATGGAAATAAATACAGAAAAATCCAAGGTCATTCGAATATCGGGTAAAGAAGAGAATCTGAACATAACTATTGGGGGAAAGCCATTAGAACAAGTTTCAGAATATAAATACCTTGGAAGTATCATAACACGAGAGGCAAAATGTACGGATGAGATCAAAACTAGAATAGGAAAAGCAAAAGCGGCTTTCAGGAGAAAGAAACAACTACTTACAGGGAATATAAGGGAAGATATCCGCAAGAAGTTGATAAAATGCTACGTATGGAGTATAGCATTGTATGGGGCAGAAACATGGACGCTAAGGAAAAATGACATCAAATACTTGGAAAGCTTTGAAATGTGGACTTGGAGGAGAATGCTGAAGATAAAATGGACAGATAGGATGAAAAACGATGAAGTGCTACGAAGAATAGGAGAGAAGCGAATGATTATACAGACTATTAGAAAGAGGAAGGCTAACTGGGTTGGACATTACCTGAGGAGAGAGAGTATGATTAAAGACGTGTTAGAAGGAAAACTAGATGGGAAAAGGGAAAGAGGCAGGAAAAGGTTTCAGCTGATAGACGATTTGAAAGGGAAAGCGAGTTATCAAGATATGAAGAGGACAGCGGAAAATAGGAGTATATGGAGAACCAGGTTTAACCATGAATAATCACGGACCTGTCTACGGACAGACTACCTATGATGATGATGATATACACATATATACACATACAGAGCCGTCTGAAGGGGGGGCTGGGTGGGCAGTCGCCCAGGGCCCCGCGTCTATGAGGAGCTATAGTAGAAATTGTATTGAAGAAATTGTCTCGAGAAGAGGAGATATGTGCTCGTTTACTCGTATACTGTTTATATATACTCGTATACTTTTCTCATTAATTTCCAATTACTAAATATAAAAAAATAAATATGTAATATGCAATGGTTTTAAAAGTATATTTCACCTACTGTATTTTAGGAGAAAAACTAACATAAACTTGAAAACAATAATAAAATTGTAATTAAATGAGAAATTTGATTTGTATAAATCGGGGGTCCCGCGGCAACCCTCTCGCCCGGGGCCCCGCGGGTCTTAGAGACGGCTCTGTATATATATATATATATATATAAAAGGAAAGTCTATCTCATGAATGGAGAATTTCACAGAAACCAGTGTGTGTGCGTATTTGATTGATATTCTGTTATTCTTTGTATTCTACACTAATGGAAGTTTACCGAATAGAATATTGTACGAGTGTGTGTAAATATTTTTCAATATTTTAGTACGCCAGCAAATGTTTTCCATAGAAGTTAATAGCTTTTAACAAGTTTTTCGTCGATTATTTCAATAGGAGATGAATCCCATCTGTCTCTTGACAGATTTATTTTTTGGGGGTATCCTGAAAACCCAGCTCAGGCCGGGAGAGAATGACGTCCGCGGACGTTTTCATTACTTCAAGGCCAAACTCAAACCGGGAGGGGAGAAAGAGGATGCATTCATTCTTTCCCTTTCTCGGAAAACAGTTACAATGGTCGACACTTAACTCATCCTCCCAAATGTGATATTTTTTTCGTCTCCCTCGCAAAGAGGCAGAGGGCGAAACTCGAAAATTTGCCTGTCTTAATTTTTCTCGTTGGAGTTTGAGATTACGCGAGAAAAACTCCGGTTTCGTGCGATGAAACTGGCGAGCCCACCTGCGCCGATTTTTTTGTATTTTAAGCGCATTTTATGTATAAAAATATTCCTCGCGTATTCGGTTGGTCTGTCTGTGCGGGTAATATCTCTGGAATCCTAGAACCTGAAGTTGCCAAATTTTCAGGATTAGTCGGTATGTATGAGACACGGTGAATATTTGGTGGATTCAGGATCAGCTGCTGGGGGAGTAGTCTATTCTTCAGAAAAAAGCGCTCTATGTAATACAATCAAACCCCGATTTAGCGCCTCCGTTTGTACGTCACTGTCATTGGCGCTGAAGTGGGAGTGGCGGTAAATCGAGGTATGTGCTTGCTCTATGTAGTTAATGTAATCAAACGGTGGAAGTTCTGTTCATTACGATTAATGGTCGGTATGCAGAGGTGGTGCTATATAGGGAGGCGCTAAATCGGAATTTGTATCTGCAATTCTTCCTTCACTCTTTCTCAAAGAAGAAGAAGCGTCTGGTTACATAATTCCAGGCTTTCGATCTTCAATTGTCATGATAAACGCCATGCTCCATCTCGTGCGAAGTTCACGGGGTTAAACCTAATATGTACTCGTTTACGGACACAAAAAAAATTCTCATTTCGGATTGATCGCGTTGAGCGAAAAATCTGTGTCGACGCAGCGAAAACGTCATCGGACATCCTTCCTTCCTGGTCTGAGTCGGCCGTTAACAGGGATAAAAATATCCCTTTCGGTATCGACCGCCAGGGAAAGGGGTCGGAAACAGCCGTGTTGACAGAGCGGAAAGGTCCGCGGACGCCCTTCTCGCCCCGTCCGAATTGGCCGTCGCTCTCGGGAAGCAATTCCTTTGGACGAACCGGTCCCATCTTCCGAGATATATCGTATTTCCTCGATTCTAAGACGCGCTTTTTTCACACTTTGTAATGTCTCTGAAATCGGGGTGCGTCTTACAATCGATGGCGTCTTAGAATCGAGGAAATGCGGTAATACGTTTTTTCGTCTGCGTAGCAATAGGTTGAAACTTATAAATTGCTTGGCCAGCGGTTTTTTCTCTCCGGGGCGAAGATCGAATATAAAAAGATGTACATGCCGTCTGTTGACGCTGTAGAGTCCATCCGCGGTGTTCGAATCCATCCCCTCCCCATTGAGTGCGATGCGATAAACACTCCCTGCTCGCGCAGCCATAGTGACGCAGGCGCCGCACGCTGTGCGGATGCGCAGTACGCCTTCAGTGTCTTTTGTCTTTGAGAGGTTGGTGGTCGTGCGTGGGGATTGGTTGTTATTCTTTGCGAAGTGAGAGAGCAATCATGGAGAAACTGATTCTGGAAGTCAGAAGACATCCATGCTTGTATGACGTCAATGTGAGAGAATACAGAGATATGCGAAGGAAAGAGGAGTGTTGGGAAAAAATATCTCTAAAGTTGAATCGAAGCAGTAAGTTTTCTATAACGTAGCTATAATTATTGGATAGTGAACTCAAATTACTGCCTACAAATACATGTGTGCGCGCGCGCCTGTCTGTGTGTGTGGGTCTGTTTATTCATCTGTATATATGCGTTGGTGTGGTTAAGTACATGCACACACAATTCATTTGTTGTATTCGTAGTGCATTACATCTACATCTACAGTTTACCCTGCAAGCCACCGCAAGGGTGTGTGGCAGGGGGTGCATTAACACCAAGGGGAAAACTCCAAAATTTGGTCTGGGTTTACGCCCCTACGCGAGGTTACTTTTGATTGCAAGTTTTATTCTGCTCAGCTATCGTTCTAGGGAAAATGAGCCTTTTTATCTCTCCGTCCTACAGGCTATCTCTCTTATTTTACGAGGATGGTCCATTCTACCGATATGAATGTGTATGAATCTAATTACAGGATGGAGTATTTGAATGTAAGAATAATTACTATTGAGGGCATGGAACTCGGAAAACTCTTAACCACGAAACCCATTTGAAATATCATGTAAATGGTACAACTGAGTGCCAATTGGCTTTGAGTCTAATTTACAGGTGTAAAATGATAATGGAAATACTAAAAATAATCATGGGCTTTCTATCAAGATTTCCGATGCAATGGCCGAAAATTCCATCTTGTTCTAACTAAAACCTTTCTCAATTCTTCTTCGCGTACTTGATTCGCCTCTGGCATTATAAGAGGTTGCACGCGATTTCTCCGAGCAACACGCACTTCTTCGACGGTGCCCGAAACCGTAGTATTTCCCGTTTGGTAACTGAAACCAGTACTTTTGGAATGCCTCTCCTGCGGCCAAAAATCTGTTACAAAGTTACAGCTGTTGTTAATTACTTACAGTCGAAGGCATCAAAGATGATTGGAGAAAATTAAAGGATAATTTCCGGCATGTTCAAGCTCGCAGGAGAAGAGTTGAAGGGAAAAAAGTGAGGCCCTGGTATTACGATAAAGAAATGGAGTTCTTAATTCCGTTTATGAAACCAAGGATGTAAGTTCTTTTCTCGCATGCTGCCATGCCCTTGTCCATTTATTTGTGGATGTACTCGACCACAAAATAACAATTTGGCACGATACAGTATTTCTTGCTTTTGCCGAAAAGTTGGATGTTTACGCTGGAGATGATGTAATTAATGTCTTTTTCACTCAGGACTACCACGAAAGTAATGCCGGTCAACGAAATGGGCGACAATGATGATAGCCGCGATGCTGAAACAACCCGAAACTGGACAAATGAGGAAGTCGAAGTTACTGGACTCGATTACAAAGACGAAGACACGTGTGAGGAACGGAAGCCTAATGATGCCACCTCAGATGTCGCTAAAGTTATTGCATACTTGAACAATAGACAGAAGAAGTCTACGAGACGTGACGATTTGGATCTGTTTTTTGCAAGCGCATGTCATTCAACCAGGAAGCTGCCTCGAAAGTTACAGTACGAAATAAAAAGAGAAGTCATGGACGCCATTATGAGAGCAGAAGACAAATACGAATATGAAATGTCGAATTATAATCCCGTCTCAGCACCTTCTTCGCATGACTACGGAGGAAGCAATGATTCGGTTACTCACCATTTGGTAAACTGCGTTATTAGCTATTTTTCTCCTTGCAAAATTTCGTGGGATGCTTGTATACCTTGTATTATGCTAGAATAAAGATTTAGATCTGTGTGAACTTGCGTTAGTATTCTTGGCAAACTTACCTTAAACAAACAGTCTCTTTCCCGAATTGATGTCGACCATTTGTTTTTTGTATCTATAGCTTCCTAATATCCTCCTCAATCAGCGAGAACACTTCTTCTAGATGAATTATGCACAATATAAATAATATCGTCGGAATTTCTCTTCGTCTAATGAAATTTTCTGTAAGAAATGACGTAATTCCCATTCCTTTTTTAAATTCCTCTCGTGCACCCACTACCTTTTCTCTTTTTCAAAGCTAAAGAGAGGCATAATACCTCATCATATGAGTAGCCATCGCATCAAGCCACAGCACTCTTCATCGTGACTGATGATATCGTCGTAATATATTAAAAGTCCTTTATTGGTTGGTTCCTTTGTAACGCTCAAAGGCCAACTCAGACCAAAGAGAGACGGCCGCGGCTGTTCTCATTATGTAAACAAAGATGTTTGCCATCCGTGCGATCAATTTTTCAAGATATCGAGAAAGAAATGATGTTTCCTGCATCGGGTTTGTTCATTTTTTGTCGTGTCGGTTGTAATTATTTTTTGTGCAATAAGAAAACTAATTGAAGAATTCCGGAAACATTATTTCTTTCTCGATGAACTGGTCGGCTAAATGGAATGGAGTGCAAACACCGGTGTTTACAAAGTGAAACCCTCGCGGTCCTCCGTCCAAGGTCCGAGTTGTCCTATAGGAAGGATGGAGAGAGAGGGAAGAAAGAGAGTGGGAGAGAAGTGAGAGAGGGAAGGGGTGAGAGAGATGGAGGGGGCGAGAGAGAGGGAGTGGGGAGGGAGGAAGAGTGGAAAGACAGAGATGGACAGACAGACAAATGACTTTGTTTAAGAGAGACTATGCAATCCCGTCTTACATTTAGCTCTTTGGGAGGGAGGGAGTGAGAGGAAGGAGAGAGATGATGGAGAAATTTTCATTAACGGCATTTGTAAAATAAAATATGGTATTTTGATGAAAATTTTTATTTTGCAAAGAAAGTTTGTCTTTCAATTTAAAAACCATGTATATATATATGGTTGCGTTGGTTGCTGTACGGTCAATGTAAAGCGAGCTCAATCTTCATCGCGAAATGACCCCGGCGAACCACACTTTCATGACCATATGCTCATTTTCCATGTTATTTTTGTGTGTTGCGGTGAACCAACAGACCGCGAGAATGACACTTTTTCATTTTGGACAAATATTCATTCGCCACAGAATTGATTCAGCGATTATGATATAGCTTTCGCCGATCTCATTTATTAGAAATTCTCTTGTTGAAAAATTGCATGTCAAGTTACCTCTCTGTACTCTTTAAATGTCTTTAATTTTGTAAATATTCGTCGTAAAGAGTGACAAGTTGCATCTTTAGTAATGTGTTCTGTAGCTTGTACAACAAAGACTGTTAGGCCACGAATAAAACCTTCATTTTAAGAGATCTAAGTGAAGAGCTAAGGCCATCTGAAACAGTCTAAGACGAGACAGACGCGGAACTATTCGCTCCGTCAACTGTGTTGTTTGCGCTCAAATGCAGTATTTGAGCCGAGAAAGAAAGGAAGGGAATTAATTATTTAGTGTGATATCACTATTCGCGATTATTAGCGGTTTGCGTTGGTGCGATAGCAATTCTAATAAAGATATATTACTCCAACTGTCTTTTCTCCGCTGATATCTATATTCCTGCACAGCCAAGTCATTAGAAACATGGATGTTTTCCGGCTTCTTCAATCAGCTTCTCTATGGTATTTTTTCACCGCACATAACCAATTAGATCTTATAGAAGTAGAAATGAACAAACTCGACGCACAACCGCAAACTACTCGAATTCACTAGATATTGAGAGTTGACTGCTTGTCTGCACTGTTTATCGCATCCGCGCGACGACGGCTTTGCAGGTGCAGAAGCGCTTTTCCCTCATTCATGTGAGGGAACTCATAAAGTGCGGCTATGCTCTCGAGTGTCATCGGACGAAATGATGTCTTTTGATTTGATGTTCTTTCCGTCGAGAAAAATCGCAGGCCAGGTAATCTCAATTTCGTCCTCTGCCTCTTACCTCGCAATCGAAAACGTAATCTATAGGACCAACAGAATTGCTTCTTGAGGTTTAAAAGAGCGCGTTATTTTGTCTTTCCCATCTTGAGTTTGCCTTCAGAAATGGCCGACACTTGCGACAAGATAATTTCGTCGATGTCGCGTCCTCCATTACATTTTGTCGTCCAACACACGGATGAGTGACACCTGTAGTCGTTGAACAATTGAGCAAATCAATTATGCGCTTTACTCCTGAAAAGGAGTCTTCATCCCTGGAACTTAACTCGTCGCTTATCATTCAATTTATTCCATTTTTTTAACGTTTGTCCAAGTTACATCGCGTGTTTGATACAACCCGCAAGCATAGCTCGTTATTTCACTGTCGAGAGTTTGGAATGGTTTCATTAATTTTCGGCGAATGGACATATTAGCGCTCGTTGGAGAGACTATTATCCCCTCGCGCCCTTCTTCTCGTTTGTTCTTCGGTGGTGAGTGGTACGGTGCAGAAGGCCTCTTTTACAGTTACTGGGAATAAGGGCGGCCCGCTTTTTATTTCGACCCCCCCGTTATGGCGCTGCATGAGAAACAAGTGGAGTCAAAGGGAGCGTGTGAACCCTCCTCCTTTTAATTGTTATTTTTTCTCCCTGTTTACGGAAGGAGAGATGTTGGCCCGTTACGTGTTTTCAGAAGCCGGGCAAATCTGTTTTCGAAGAGTTTCCTTCTCGCGGTTTCGGATAAAAAAAATGAACTCCCGTTTTCATGCAGATATGAAACCCTTCGCCGATTGTTATTTGTATATTATCGGTGACTGAATTGTTGATCTGGACAACAGAGATGCTTTTTAACCTTTAATTTTGTTTCTAATTAGATGCACTTATTAGAAATGAATGAACAACAAGGATACATTGATTAATTTCTTGGATGTTTGTGTGTGTGTCGAAAATTGTCGAACGAACAAAAGTTCCGTAATATTCGCACATGGCGTCCACTTCTTTGGCTATTGGTTTGGGTCTTAAGCATACTGTGTGTATCATTCTTTAGAAGTTTATTGAAAGTTAGGGATTCGGCTTAAAAATGTGTCTTTGTGGAGGTTTCATGTATTCGCTATCTTGATGGCCACGTCTTTTATAAACAGATATCTTCGGACACATCTTTAGTTTCTGATACGAATGCCCCGGGAGACGCACGACGGGGTCAATTTCGATATTTTTTTAGAACGCCTCATAACCATTATCCAGGCTGATGTCATTCGGTCGTGAATAATTCATCTCATAAGGAAGCTACGTAAAAAATATTCGCTCTTTTAACGACCGTGGCCTCGTCGATGGCGTGGCCGTGACATATTATATCGTAACGACGCTAAAAAAAAACATTTTCAATATTGATTGGTTTTGTGTCTACGCCATTACGGACTTAAATCATTTTATTTGCATAAAACGGTCGATTGCGTCAATTCAACGCATTAGCCTTTCGGCCTCGGCATTGTGTGAGTTTTTTATTAGAACGCAGTTATGGAAAAGTGAATTCCGTATCACAGGTATTTATGTTACGTTTAGTCATCCGATCATTAAAATATATTCCTTTGTGAAATTTATAAATTCCAGCGACGGTGGAGTGATCAGGTCCCAACTAGAAACTAATTTAACCATGGCGATTTAACGTATTATTATTGAAAACACCTGAAATGAGTGTCATATTTATAGGCTTAATATAGACGCCTCTAAATGATCTCGGTAATAAGATTAACTTTGTTCTTTGGATTGATCACAAGTACAGGTCTCAGATTTCATATCTGAATTTTACCTTGTTTAAAAGTACAACTTTATTTATAATTTATTGCATTGGTTTGTTGTCCGATTTACATGCCTTTTCCGTGCATGCTGTATGGTGTAATTACGAGCGTATTGAAAGAGGGGGAGGGACTATCATTGCGGAGCTGGCACGCGCTTTGCTGCATTGCTGCTTGAAAAAACTCGGAACGGTTTTATTTTTACCGAGGCACATTTGTTATTGCTGCGGGGATGCTGTTTTTATGGAATCCCTCCTGATTTTTGTCTCCGTCCTAGTGAAGATTTTCTTTTTTCCTTCAGCGTCGTCCCGAAACCGCGCTTAGTGAAGTTATTTTCAATTGCAGATTTCTGCCCTAAGTATAAGGCTGGGTTCACAAGTGTTTCGTCCAAACACATTCCGTCCAATTCTTTTTTTTCCCATAGGATTTTTCGTCCCAAAGACATTTCTTCCAATTCTAGTTTTGTTCAATGGTATTTTCGTTCGGTTGTAGTTACGTCCAATTGCGCCTTCGTTCATTTGTAATTTTGTCCAACTGTATTTTATGCCAAATATCGTCCAGCAATCACCGTAACTCCTCCTAACCGGATGTTAGGCGGGGCTGGTAATAGGGGGAAAGTAAAGATAGACCAGGAATAATTCCTCATCAAATATACTTACCGGCTGGTAACTTCTAAAAGATGACAAATATGAATGCATCTCGATTTAAATTAAAAGTTTTATTTCGGAATCAATTATTTTTGAAAACATCTATTTTTAATATAATTCCAGCCTTATACTTAGGTCGATATGCTACCTTATTTGTCATCTATGTGATGTTCCCAGCCGATAGACATCTAAAATGCCTTTTTCTGCCGGTGTATCTCTTCGAGCATTTTTTTTCAGTGGTTACGTACCTCCCGCCTACATTTTAAATTGAAAATCGAAATGTGTCAAAATCGATAACTCGTGTTTATAACATTATGATTCGCAGTTTTTGGTGCATTTTTCTGTTTTATGACATTTTTCCTAATTATAAAACATCGCAACTTATGATTTCGGACTCATGCATGAAAGACGGGGTTAAGTAGAAAAATTATTATCTTAAACGCCTTCGCGTACCCCTTCAGAACTCTTGAATTACTCCCGGTTGAAAGCCACTGAGCTAATCATCTTTCCTCCAGAAGGTTCGTTTTATATGCGCATTATAAAGCTTTATCTCTTCCCTACCCAACCTTATAGGAAAATGCCCTCTTTCTATTTTCTTTTTCTTTTTTTACATTTCAGTTTGTCCCGTTAAATAAATATAATAGTTCGAATGCCATTTCGAACAGAAGCGAGGGATTGCGATAGTTTAAGATATAAAAAAAATGACAAGACTCTTTTGAGAGTCCATCGCAAGATCACGAATTTTTCATTTTTCATATCGTCCCTTACCTCAGTATTGGACGAGAATGGACGTAAAAAAATCTTGGTTTATGTGCTTAACGGTTGATCGTTCGTCAATTCTCGCTCGTTATCACTCGGACGTGGCTTTAGGGCTGACGTGATCGATCGTCGAAGTTTCTGGAGCGAAAGTTTCGGATAATAAATCCTTGTAATAGGTTGTCGTTGTTCCGAAAAATGCGTGCATTGCTCCGTCTTTATAAAGTTGTAGACGGCAGCGTCCTCCAAACGAGGCGGGAAATTGTTTTTTGAAACGAAAACAAATCAAATTTCTGAAAGGCGTCTCCTAAACATACCTCTCTTCTGTATTTATAATTTATTTAAACTTGCTCCTTAACAGCCGTCAACGGCCTTTTACAGTGTTAATGTGATAACGATAACAAAGACTAACACATAAAACAATGCCCTCGGCAAGATTCGAACCCGCGACCCCAAACGTCGGTAGCCAGATGCGCCTACCTTTTATTTTAGAATTATGTCCCTTTTAGTTCTTCACAAATACGTCGTATTTAAAATTATTGAAGCGCTTAAAAACTTCTCCCTCGAGAAATGTTTGGCGATTCCCTTAAATGGAGGTAATTGAAGAGCTTTAGCATTTTAGAATGCGCTATCTCTTTAATGCGCCGCAATCGTGGACGCTTGGATTACCATCCATCACGTTTCCCCCGAGAAACTTAAACGATTCGTTAACGTCGATCAGGTCTGGGGAAATTCGGTCACGGATCGCGGCGAGGCATTAATTGCGAAGCTTCGCCGACCCAATCAGTCGAATAATCGATTTTGCATCTCGCAAGGCGATCGATAAATTCGGAGATCGATATTTCGGCACGTATGTATCTCGTCGCGGACTAAATCGAGAATTTTTTCAATCCATCGATACCTCTCTCTCTCTCCCTCTCAATTTTTGGGAATGGGCTTCATAAATCGATATTCCAGGCCTATCTGGCGGATTATTACGGCGGCGCCAGTTTACGCCTTGCTTGATCCGTATCGAATTTTGTAATATTTTTCCAGGATATCGGACCGTTTTGGAGGGAGTGTGTGGAGGAGAAGGAAGAGACGGGGGTGGAGGGACGCGTGTTCGGGTCGCACGCACTGTTTCCCAATCCTTTCGCGCGTGGGATAATTTTCATTCGATTCGTTTTCTCGTCGCTCCGATTTTTTTCCGCCCGCGTAAGCCCTTCATCTCCTTCCGGTCGGCCCCTCCCCTCCCCCCTTCATCCTTTTTCCTCCATTTCTCCCCTTCCTCCCTATATCTCCCTTTCCCCCCTTCCTCCATTTCTCTCGTCCCATTTTCCCCCCTTCCTCCATTTCTCTCGTTCCATTTTCTCCCCTTCCTCCATTTCTCTTTCTCATTTCCTTCCTTTCTTCCCCTTCCTTTCTTCCCTTTCATCCCTCCCTCCCTTTCTCCACCCCCTTCCTCCCTTTATCCACCCCTTCCTCCTTTTATCCACCCCTTTCCTCCAGTTCTTCACACCTTTCCTCCCTTTATCCACCCCTTTCCTCCAGTTCTCCACCCCCTTCCTCCATTTCTCCTGTTCCTCCATTTCTTCACCTTCCTCCATTTCTCTCGTTCCAATTCTCCCCTTCCTCCATTTCTCTCTTTCTCCCCTCCTTCCTTTCTTCCCCTTCCTTTCTCCCCCTTCCTCCCTCCCTCCCATTCTCTACTCCCTCCATTTCTCCACGCCTCCCTCCCTTTCTCCACTCCTTCCCTCCCTTTCTCCACGATCTTCCTCCCTTTATCCACCCCTTTCCTCCACTTCTCCACTCCTCCCTCCCTTTCTCTACCCCTTTCCTCTCTTTCTCCACCCTCTTCCTCTCTTTATCCACCCCTTTCCTCCAGTTCTCCACTCCTTCCTCTCTTTCTCTACCCCTTCCTCTCTTTCTCTACCCCATTCCTCCCTTTCTCTACTCCCTTCCTCCATTTCTCCACTCCTCCCTCCCTTTCTCCACTCCTTCCCTCCCTTTCTCCACCATCTTCCTCCCTTTATCCACCCCTTTCCTCCACTTCTCCACTCCTTTCCTCCAGTTCTCCACTCCTTTCTTCCCTTTCTCTACCCCATTCCTCCCTTTCTCTACCCTCTTCCTCTATTTATCCACCCTTTCCTCCAGTTCTCCACTCCTTTCCTCCCTTTCTCTACCCCTTCCTCCTTTTATCCACCCCTTTCCTCCAGTTCTTCACACCTTTCCTCCCTTTATCCACCCCTTTCCTCCAGTTCTCCACCCCCTTCCTCCATTTCTCCTGTTCCTCCATTTCTTCACCTTCCTCCATTTCTCTCGTTCCAATTCTCCCCTTCCTCCATTTCTCTCTTTCTCCCCTCCTTCCTTTCTTCCCCTTCCTTTCTCCCCCTTCCTCCCTCCCTCCCATTCTCTACTCCCTTCCTCCATTTCTCCACTCCTCCCTCCCTTTCTCCACTCCTTCCCTCCCTTTCTCCACCATCTTCCTCCCTTTATCCACCCCTTTCCTCCACTTCTCCACTCCTCCCTCCCTTTCTCTACCCCTTTCCTCTCTTTCTCCACCCTCTTCCTCTCTTTATCCACCCCTTTCCTCCAGTTCTCCACTCCTTCCTCTCTTTCTCTACCCCTTCCTCTCTTTCTCTACCCCATTCCTCCCTTTCTCTACTCCCTTCCTCCATTTCTCCACTCCTCCCTCCCTTTCTCCACTCCTTCCCTCCCTTTCTCCACCATCTTCCTCCCTTTATCCACCCCTTTCCTCCACTTCTCCACTCCTTTCCTCCAGTTCTCCACTCCTTTCTTCCCTTTCTCTACCCCATTCCTCCCTTTCTCTACCCTCTTCCTCTATTTATCCACCCTTTCCTCCAGTTCTCCACTCCTTTCCTCCCTTTCTCTACCCCTTCCTCCTTTTATCCACCCCTTTCCTCCAGTTCTTCACACCTTTCCTCCCTTTATCCACCCCTTTCCTCCAGTTCTCCACCCCCTTCCTCCATTTCTCCTGTTCCTCCATTTCTTCACCTTCCTCCATTTCTCTCGTTTCAATTCTCCCCTTCCTCCATTTCTCTCTTTCTCCCCTCCTTCCTTTCTTCCCCTTCCTTTCTCCCCCTTCCTCCCTCCCTCCCATTCTACTCCCTTCCTCCATTTCTCCACTCCTCCCTTTCTCCACCATCTTCCTCCCTTTATCCACCCCTTTCCTCCACTTCTCCACTCCTCCCTCCCTTTCTCTACCCCTTTCCTCTCTTTCTCCACCCTCTTCCTCTCTTTATCCACCCCTTTCCTCCAGTTCTCCACTCCTTCCTCTCTTTCTCTACCCCATTCCTCCCTTTCTCTACCCCATTCCTCCCTTTCTCTACCCCATTCCTCCCTTTCTCTACTCCCTTCCTCCATTTCTCCACTCCTCCCTCCCTTTCTCCACTCCTTCCCTCCCTTTCTCCACCATCTTCCTCCCTTTATCCACCCCTTTCCTCCACTTCTCCACTCCTTTCCTCCAGTTCTCCACTCCTTTCCTCCCTTTCTCTACCCCTTCCTCCCTTTCTCCACCCTCTTCATCCCTTTATCCGCCCCTTTCCTCCAGTTCTCCACTCCTTTCTTCCCTTTCTCTACCCCATTCCTCCCTTTCTCCACCCTCTTCATCCCTTTATCCGCCCCTTTCCTCCAGTTCTCCACTCCTTCCTTCCTTTCTCCATCCCATTCCTCCCTTTATCCACCCCTTTCCTCCAGTTCTCCTTTCCTCCCTTTTTTCACCCTCTTCATCCCTTTATCCGCCCCTTTCCTCCAGTTCTCCACTCCTCCCTCCCTTTCTCTACCCCTTTCCTCTCTTTCTCCACCCTCTTCCTGTCTTTATCCACCCCTTTCCTCCAGTTCTCCACTACTTCCTCTCTTTCTCTACCCCATTCCTCCCTTTCTCTACTCCCTTCCTCCATTTCTCCACTCCTCCCTCCCTTTCTCCACTCCTTCCCTCCCTTTCTCCACCATCTTCCTCCCTTTATCCACCCCTTTCCTCCACTTCTCCACTGCTTTCCTCCAGTTCTCCACTCCTTTCTTCCCTTTCTCTACCCCATTCCTCCCTTTCTCTACCCTCTTCCTCTATTTATCCACCCTTTCCTCCAGTTCTCCACTCCTTTCCTCCCTTTCTCTACCCCTTCCTCCTTTTATCCACCCCTTTCCTCCAGTTCTTCACACCTTTCCTCCCTTTATCCACCCCTTTCCTCCAGTTCTCCACCCCCTTCCTCCATTTCTCCTGTTCCTCCATTTCTTCACCTTCCTCCATTTCTCTCGTTCCAATTCTCCCCTTCCTCCATTTCTCTCTTTCTCCCCTCCTTCCTTTCTTCCCCTTCCTTTCTCCCCCTTCCTCCCTCCCTCCCATTCTCTACTCCCTTCCTCCATTTCTCCACTCCTCCCTCCCTTTCTCCACTCCTTCCCTCCCTTTCTCCACCATCTTCCTCCCTTTATCCACCCCTTTCCTCCACTTCTCCACTCCTCCCTCCCTTTCTCTACCCCTTTCCTCTCTTTCTCCACCCTCTTCCTCTCTTTATCCACCCCTTTCCTCCAGTTCTCCACTCCTTCCTCTCTTTCTCTACCCCTTCCTCTCTTTCTCTACCCCATTCCTCCCTTTCTCTACTCCCTTCCTCCATTTCTCCACTCCTCCCTCCCTTTCTCCACTCCTTCCCTCCCTTTCTCCACCATCTTCCTCCCTTTATCCACCCCTTTCCTCCACTTCTCCACTCCTTTCCTCCAGTTCTCCACTCCTTTCTTCCCTTTCTCTACCCCATTCCTCCCTTTCTCTACCCTCTTCCTCTATTTATCCACCCTTTCCTACAGTTCTCCACTCCTTTCCTCCCTTTCTCTACCCCTTCCTCCCTTTATACACCCCTTTCCTCCAGTTTTCCACTCCTTCCTCCCTTTCTCTACCCCATTCCTCCCTTTCTCTAACCCCTTCCTCCCTTTCTCCACCCCCTTCCTCCCTTTATCCACCCTTTTCCTCCAGTTCTCCACTCCTTTCCTCCCTTTCTCCACTCCTTTCCTCTATTTCTCCACCTTCTTCCTCCCTTTATCCACCCCTTTCCTCCAGTTCTCCACTCCTTTCCTTCAGTTCTCCACTTCTTCCTCTCTTTCTCTACCCCTTCCTCTACCCCATTCCTCCCTTTCTCTACTCCATTCCTCCCTTTCTCTACTCCCTTCCTCCGTTTCTCCACCCCTTCCTCCCTTTCTTCACACCTTCCTCCCTTTCTTCACCCCTTCCTCCATTTATTTTGTCCCCTTCCTACCTTTCTTCCATTCCTCTCTTTCTCCACCCCTTCCTCCTTTTCGCTACTCCCTATATTTCTCACCCTTTCTTCCTCTCAAAAAAATTGTTAATATGTAAATCCTGATGTAACCAAATTGTAATGGTTAGGTGGAAGAGGGGGCTACTTAGCCTCAACCTCGCCAATAAAGACATTTTTCTTTCTTTCTTTCTTTCTTTCCTCCACCCCCTCGCCGCCTTTTCCTCTAATCCTCATACCACATCCTTTTCTTTCCTCCTAAGCCGTCCAACTTCCCACATATCCTCTCTCTCTCTCTCAGACACACACACACACACATAGATCACACTCTGCCCTGCTTTCCGTCCCAAACCATGGGAGTCCTTTGGAGATCCATTCCGACCTAAACCCTTTCTTCCCTCCCTCTCCCTTCTCTCCAGCCCGCTTTCTTATTCCTTCCTTCTCCCGTCCCATTACTCATTGCCCTCCGTAAACTCTCTCAGGATGGGATCTGCGAAACTTCTCGAAAAAAAATGTTTTGGGGCGACTCCAGTGTTTTCTCATAAAAACGCTCAGAAATCCTTGATTTATATTCTTGGTAACATATCGCGAAAAAATCGAAAGGAATGTGAAATTTAAATTTGATGTATATGCGGGACACGTCCCTCGAATTGCGCAGTTTCGCTTTACACGTTTTCTGTTTTTCCTCGGTTTTAAATGTAATAATTACCTCGAACTGCACGGCCACCTATTTCGCTCTAGTACGGTTTTGTAACGGTCTTAATTGCGTTTTATAGCAAAGCATTCTCAGTTCAACTTTGAGATTATAAGTAAGGATAAAAGCAAGCAATGCCGAATACAGTGCGACTAAATTTCTGCACGGTGGCCTCAATACGGCGCTCAAATGTGACCTCGCATATTTCTAACAACAGAAAAATTAAAGTCATGTGTGGACATGTTAATCAGATCGCAGTTGCACGCTCTAGCAACTAAAACGCCTGCTACTCCCACGTTCCTTTTAGCATTCCTGGTGCGATGCTGCCTACGGCGACTCGAAAGTGTCGTAACTCGTTCAAGTGTTCAATCTTACGCGCGTAATCTCTTACCTTCACTTATCTCACGGCAAAAATCAAATCTTTTGTAGTTATTGGATTTTTATTCTCGTTTTTATGAGCAGCTTAATATATTTAACTCCATGTCAAGGGTGTTAGTGGAGAAAGGAGGGAGGTTTCCCTCCATCGCCACTCTTTTCGATCTTTCGCTGTTCTCCCTCCCTCCTCTCTTTCCTTCGCTCTTTATTTTTCCGATCTCCCTTTCACCGACATTAAGCGACCTATCCTTACCTCCTCTGCTGCCCTGCCTTCTTTTCCTCCCTCTCTCTTTCAATCCCCTCTTTCTCACCTCTATTTTACAACCATAAGGAGTTCGTCTTATGTGTGCGCGCACGTCTCTTTTTCTCGTTAAGAGTTATTGCCTCCATCCATCTTTCCACGATCTCACTTCTCTACAAACCCTCAAATCTATTCTCTCTCTATTATTCTCTCCTCCTTTTGCCTACCGACTCTCTTTATCCTCAAATAGAATCGTCTTCTCCATTACGGCGGGTTATTGTGCTCGTCATGCGGTAAAAGGAGACGATTTCTCGTCGATCTGTTCGAATACGGAACGTTTGGATGATTCTGTCCCCCGAAGTGTTCGATGTTTTATTGTGTGGCCATCGTTCGAGTTAGCATGTGGGCATTCGTGCCCGAGACTATTTATGTCGCGCTAAGGAAAAGGTGGATTTTGTAAATGGTTTTATCAAAATTGCGTGGATTCAAAGACAGATTTTCCACGCGCCGTTTTTCCTGAAAATTTTCTGATACGTATATTGCCCAACATTTCAGTAAGCTTAAAAATGTCTAAACAATCATAAAGTTAACGTATATGCTCAGAATTTCTACATTAATATCCAGAATTCGATCAAATTATTGGAGGTTTCGGTAAAGCTTACTTTTCTGTGAAGCGAAAAACGTTAATAAACGATGTCATGAAATGGTGAGGTGGAATTTGCCTCGTTTAAACTCTTAGGGTTAAGTGAATTTTATAAATTTATGGTTTTCCTAATTTAACGTTCAGAAAGGAGGAAGTGCAGCATTGGTGACAAGTGATTGGCTAGGAGATAGATTTGTTTACAGGCTTTGGCGAGCCAGTGTTTGTTCGAAGGTGTTGTCAAAGTTTGAACATTACGAAATAGGGAGAGGAGAAAGACTAGAAATCGTAGATAAAGTGAAGAGGAAAGAGAGGCAGATGCGTTTTATGAGGTCATATGATTGAGTCATAAACCTGTATATTGGCGGAAAACTGCCTTAGCGGCCGGTGATTGAGTATCATAAGGTTAGCCTTCATATTTTGGTTCTTTTTTGAAATTTTCTTGAAACGCAACCATAATTTAAGTCGACATTTAGTGCACGTGTCATTCTTATGCCAATCGCGTTAAGTAGGTTTTTGGGTGAAAATTAGTTTATATTAGGGCTTAATCCCGTAAAATACGGCAATTTAATGTTCCCTCCTTTGATCCGACGCGAAACTTCAATCCATTAAAACTTTCTTCGAAGCAGAAGCGGATGCCGCATTTAATTTCAACTGTACGTTTTGAGAACATGTAGGTCTTCTCGTGTAAAATGATTTCGGCGAATGTTTCATTTAGCTTTACTTTCGTGATCACTAAAAACAAGAAAATGTGCGACAAAAATAAAATTTAAAACGTGTGGGTGGCCCTAATTTTCGATCCTGATCTCACGGTGTGTGGCCCCCATTGATCCTTAATAAGTCTGTGACTTCTGAAGAAAGATTTAAATGCATCACAACAGGAGACGCGGGGCGGGGATACCGGGGAAAAATCCCCGAGGCCCGGGCCTCTGGGAGCCCAGAGATTAGGAAACGTGATAACCTCGAGCAGCTAAATTTTCGGAATAAATTGGAAAAGATTTTATTCTTGAAAAAATACCCAAATCAGATCGCTTTCGGGAATCTGCCCGGAATCCGATACCGTTTTTTAATTTTGACAAAAAAAAGGTGGTGCGGAAAGTTTGTTTTCCCCGGGGCCCGTCCTTACTCTGGGCGAAAGATCGTGGTGCATCAGATTCTTGCAACTCTGGCGTGATTCGAACTATTCCCTTCAAAAGGACGCAATCTCTCGACGACGTGAGCGCCGTGATCCCTGCAGTAATATTCAAAACAGAAAGAGAGCTAGAGAAACTCCTTAACTTGAGCATTAGTTTTAATGAGCCAAAGGGGCAGGTTGCGACGCATTAATTATTCGCTCCCTCCCGGCGCTGCAGAGGTGAGGTCACCGCCGCATCAAAGAGAGACCGCCCTAGATGGACTCGTCCGGGGAGAAAGTGAAGCGACAGTCCGTTCCCTTCCGCGGCGGTGGATGTCAACATTGCTATGAGAGTGAGAGGGTGATGTATGTGTCTGCGCTTAAGAGATTTTCCTTCTATTTTTCTATCTCTTTGAATTATATTCGACTTGACGGAGTTGAAAAGCAGCTTGCAGAGTGAGTTCCCGCGCACTGAGACAAGGTTAAGCGTGGAAGGGGTTTTGTGTTTGCGTTCGAAACCCTTTGAAGTGCTCGCAGCGAGCTCTTACCTTGTCATCCTCTCTGTCTCTCCCTACTAACCTTGATCCCTCCAGTCTTCTCTCCCTCCTCTTCATCTTTTGTCTCCCCCTTCCACGTTTCATCCTTTCACTCAGTTGCTCATCCTCGCTTTGTTTTCCTCTCTATCCCTCTCTCTTCCTCTCTCCCTAACTTACCCCTACATACTTTCTCCTTTCCCTTCCCTCTCTCCATCGCTTCCCTATTCATTTTACTCCATCTCTCGCTATCATCTCTCCCATCTTTCTGTCTTCCCTGTTTCCTCTCCTTCCTCCCTCCATTCTCCCTCTCCACTTCTCACTATCCCCTCTCTTCTTCTCTCTCCTCCCCTCCTTCCCTCTCTCCACCCATATCTTCCCTTTCTCCTCCCCTCTCTACTTCCCACTGTCCCTCTCCTCTCTCCTTCCCACTCTTCCCTCTCTCCTTTCCACCCCCCCTCTCTCCTTCACACCCCTCCCTCTCTCCTTCCCACCCCTCCCTCTCTCCTTCACACCCCTCCCTCTCTCCTTCACACCCCTCCCTCTCTCCTTCCCACCCCTCCCTCTCTCATTCCCACCCCTCCCTCTCTCCTACCCACCCCTCCCTCTCTCCTACCCACCCCTCCCTCTCTCCTACCCACCCCTCCCTCCTTTCCTCTCCTTCCTTTCTCCCATCTCCCCCTCTCTCTTATCCCCCTCCCTTTTCCCTCTCCCCCTCCATTCTCCCTATCTCCTCCCTTTCACCCATCTCTCACTCCCTCCTTTCGCGTTCTTTCGAGAGCCTCGTCACTCCTTTGTTTTAAGGTAGCGTGAGGGTGCGAACAAGGCAGGGAGATGGAATCTCCAGGAATCTCAATGATGTGGCGGTGAGGTCGTGAATAGAAAGAGAGGGGAGGGTGCTGGTTGAGGGCGCGAGTATCGACGTCATCCCCATCCCCAAGGGCAAACTGGCTCGCTTTTGGTGCATCCGACGGCGAGTGTTCTCCTCAGCGACAACCCTAAGGGAAAATAAGTTCCTGAAGGAGTTACATGAAAGAGGAGAATGCCGCGAGGAAAGAACGGGAAGCGGTTTAAAAGGATAAGCAGGCAGTTTTATGGGGTTTAAATGCGGGACGGATTCGTTGTTTGTTTCGAGTGGTACCGGGGAGGCGGAAAGGAACGCAGAAATCGCGGATTCATTTACATCATCGTAGTTTTTTACAGTGTGTCGGAGCATCTTCAAATGCCGCAGGACCTTATCTGATAAGTGACTTAAAATATAATAAGAATTACATTGAAAATGTCCACATTTCAACCCCTACTAATGTTTTCATCAACTCGGTACGATTTCGTTCTGAACTACGTTCATTGCGAAGTGGAAGTTTTCAGTTTTATTATTTAGAGCAACATGTTTTCCCTTTGATATTTTTCGAATGAAAGCAAAATGTCCCGCTTAGTTCACTTTATATTTTTGACCGAGCGCTCAACAATATACTTCCCACTGAAACGGAATATCACGTTTCGTTTGTTTCTGCCGCGATTCCATTGCAGTTTCCCATCAAAAGAATCCGGTTCTTTGATGGTGTTTCTCACACAATACTGTCGTAGGAGAGAATAAATGATCCTTGAAAGTGTAAGAGACAATGTCATTGTGCCGCACAGAAACGCAAAAGGTGAGGGTCAGGATCAGGAATAAATTGTACTCTCATTCAAGTCTTAACCTTTTCAGTCACCTTGTATTTTTTATGGGCATTCAGTTGTATATTTTTATAACTTTCACGCATATTGTAGACACGACAGTTGATAAAAAATATGGTATACGACTTAAAAATTTGGCATAGGAATTGCGTAAGTATTTAGCATTAAGTTGCAATTGCAAAAAAAAAAACATTTTATCTCCAACAAAACTCATGACTGTTGGGCAAGTTGTATTTTTTTAAATTCACATTTAAACAAATTTTGTGTTTACATTCAAGATTCCACTTCCTCGACAATATCCGGGTGTTCCTTTACTCTGGTGAGTATTCCTCGGAATAAAATTTAATAAAAACATATTGCTCCGTCTACAAGCCGATACTCATGTGCGTGGCATAGCTTTCGCCGTTAACATATATATATATTCCGCTTGTCACAAATTTGGGATTGCTTCTTGTATTCGTGGGTTTTGGAATTTCTTTCGGCAGAGCTTGTCGCAAATATTAGGCGTTGCCCTTTATGGTCCAGGGCGTGTCCTTCGTGCGTTCGTCTTCCAGCTCGCGTCTCTCTTTCCCTCTCCCTTTTTTTCGCGCCGTACCCGTTTTCTCGGGTGTCGTTTGCTCCAAGGAGTCCTTCCCCTTTTTGGCCCGCTCGCAGCGAGAACGTCAACTGTCACACGGAACGTGCGCGCTCGAAAGTCGACTCCGGGCTCGTCACTCCCAAGGCTCCCTCTATCCCTACCACTTAACTTCTTTGCCACTTCCCAGTTTATTCTGCTTTCCCTTGTATTTTTCTCTTGCTCTTTCCTGTGTGTCCAGTTTAGATGTAAAAAAATCCGATGTGGCCACCACACGACTTTCTCCATATCTGTAATATTTCTAAAAATTCCAAATAGGTTATATAATAATAAATATTTAAGAAACCGAGAAAATTTTAGGCTTTACAAAGAACAGAAATAAACTCATACCATAGGCTTCTGATAATGGATATAGCCACAAAGCTCCAACAATTAAGAAAAGAAAAAGGAGTGTTACTAAGACGTAACTAAGCGTAAATTATTAACAATAGTCGGTAGGTGGCGTGGTGGTGGCAGCTAAACATATACGATATCTCTTAATGCATTATATGGGAAAATGTTTCAAACAAAGGTTGTAGAAAATTAAATTTCCTACAACTTTTATTCCAATACATTTTTACATTTATCAAATATTAAAGCAAATATTTCAAAATAACGGATAAGTGACAGGAGTAAACACCCACTTCCGGTTGACCGATTTTTACTAAAAACTAATCAGTTCTTGTGACTTTTATAAAAATGTTAAATATAAAATTTCGCGTTGACCTGATTAATAGCTTTTGGGTTAAGAGCACCCACAAAAGAGCTATCAAATACACACAGACGTCGTCGAAAAAATGGTCAAAACGTGTATTTCCGTTGAAATCTCGAAGTCGATTTTTTTCATGAAAACACTTGCCCCTATACTGCGTATATGGAGAAAGTAAAAAAGTATTCATCCTCACCAGCATCACCATAAATGGCTGGTTTTCTTGCATTTCTCGTCTTTTCCTCACGCATTCTCTTTTTCCCTCTTTATCTCCTCCCTTTCCTCTCCTCCTCTCCATACATTTATATCCCCACTTCCTTTCTCTCTCCCCTCCCTTTCTCCTCCCTCTCCTCTTTGCGGTTCCAGGTTCGAATCCGGCGGAGGTCGGATTTTTCAAACTGGGAACGTCCCGTCCCCTACTTGTGTGCTTTAAGGAGACCGAGCAAGTCAGCGCTCCGTCCTTCGGAAGGGACGTTAAGCGGTTGGGCCCCTTGGCGCTCTTCGTAAAGACTATAGTCTAGACTATATAACTATAATGCCGGCACCGGGTTTCTCTCCTCCCTTGTGAGTATGTCTTGTGTGTAAGGAGTTATAGCTATAATAATCCAAGACGTTGTTTAGCCATAAATGCACACAAACAAACAATCTCTCTCCACTTTTTTCCTCTATCTTCCTCTGCCTCTTTTGTATATTCTCCCTCTGTCCTCCCATTCTGTATCGCCTCTGCCTCTTCTCTCTCTCCTCTCTATCTCTTGTTTCTCGATGTACATTTCTCCTCCCTCATTTCTATCTCTTGTTTCTCGATATACCTTTCTCCTCCCTCCTATCTTCTTACTCTTCTCTCTATATCTCTATCTTCCTCTTTCATCCTTCTCTATCTCCCTCTGCTATCTCTCCTTACTCCACAAATTCTTTTTTTGTGGACTGATTAGGAATTTTTCGCTGTTTTTCCTTACATCTCTCTTCGTAGGTGTTTTCCTCAGTGGACCATTTTTTCTGTTTAAACAAAGCTGATACACGGTTTTTTCCAACCCACACAACTAAAATTATTCTATCGAAATTCTCGATGTTTTACTGACTGTATGTGTAACTAGCAGAAGTACTTGGATGTTGCTCGGATTTAAGGTTAAGAACAAATAATCAATGCAGAGTATACAGAAACACCTTAAGTACGAAAAAGTTACAAGTTATTAGACTCAATTCAAATTATATTTGAGTGTTAACAATTCAACCTTCTATTATATAACAGTCCTGTATTAATACAATATATGAAATTTAGCGAAGATTCTTTTAACAAAAAACTTCAAATTATAACAGTGAAGAGGGAGGCTATGAATAATAGGAATATCTCCATGAAGGTCCGGGTGGGCTTTATTTAGACCAGAGGTCGGCAACCTTTTCTGCATGGCGGGCCACATTTGCAGTTGTGAATGTTTCGGAGGGCCGCATTGGGAGTCAAGAAAGGCTCGGCGGGCCGGACGAGCGAATAAATCAGAAGTTTTCTAGAGATTCTGTGATTTCATATGATCGAAATCAAGTCTACGTAATTTACTAGCGTTAAAATTTCACCAGAAAAGGCTTTGAGACCATAATTTTACTCAAAAATATATAATTGCCCATGACAAATTTTCCTGATCACTTTTTCATTACAGCTTTGCGGGCCGCATAAAGCGTTCTAGAGGGCCGCACGTGGCCCGCGGGTCGTAGGTTGCCGACCCCTGATTTAGACCATACATCACATTTTCTTGCAAATTTAAGTAAAGTTGTCTTCACTGGCACAATGCGATTAAATAATTAAGGGTATACGTTTGGGCAGGAGAAATTTCCCGTTGGAGAATTTAAGCTCGCGATTTCAACAACAGCGAAGACCCATCGCAGACATAAGACTTTGCTTTTATAGCGAAATATATGTACACCAGGAGTGAGTTGGGCTCACTGTCAAAGATAATGAACTTTTTGAGAGCCAATCTTACGAATTTGATACGTGACTTCCGTTAATAACGCTAATTTTCTAAATTAAACAAAATTATTTTAATTACTGGGTAACTTTCAGAATTTTTGATACTTTTTTAATAATGTTACATCCAACTTGATAAAATATTAATTATTTTGATGCAGGCAAATGTTTCAAGTTTTGAACAGTATAGTTTTGACATTTCTGATGAAGATATTTTAAATTTTTACATTTTTCTCAACTTTTTCCGCAATTTTCGCACTATACACCTTAAAAATATGCCTCTTACATTTACGAAGTCGCTTTCACACACACACACATATATAGCTTGCGCTAATCCACGCTAATCTTTATCTCACAATACCAACAATGCTATTGACAAAAGTTTGTTTATTTACATTACTATGATAAAAATAACGAACTCGCATACCCGGTTTTCCTAGTTCAAGAAGTCGGCAACAATTGGATATACATGGCAACCATAAGTTTTCGATTAAAAAATGTAGAAATTTTGTTGTTAAAGTGTGATTTAGGAAAATCTTTGGTCCGTATTTGAAATTAGACGGCAGGAAAACAAAACTTCATTCATTTCTGCGTTCCTGGGTTCGTCTGAAACTCGTACTAGGGTTATTAGTAATTTTAAAGTCCAAATTAAAATATTTCTACACTCATTCCCATGTTATTCAAATGGGAAAATTAGAAGAGAAAAATATTTAAATAAATAAAAATGGTCCATCAAATCGGTTCTAAAACCTTACTACACTACCTTTCTCTGCACTGCAAATAAATTATGATACCTTTCTCTTGCTTCTATGTTCTGTAGTTCTCGAATTATAGAATCACCCACATACATACAGAAACTTACTTTTATAGATATATCAGATTAAAACGTATCTTATGTCATACATGACCAACGTGCTGAATGTAAGAAGGGATTATATGGACTCAATTTCGTCCTTAAGTCGTTTATCTGTCTGTCCCTTACTCTGTCTTCTCACTTTCTTCCCATTTCTCCTCTCCTTTTCTTCCGTCTCTATCTCTATTCCCTCCTTCCTCTCGTCGTCTCTCCCATTCATTTTCTCGTTCACAATCTCATTCCTATTACTATTAATTACGCTTTCATCTTCGAAATTCGTTTCTTTTAATTTGGCATTTTCGCGTAAACCCGGAATTCGACACGCCGAGGAGCCGCAATTATCAATTTTCCCTTTTCAATTCTTTCGTTTTAAATGAAAACCGCACGATTATCGCTCGATTTCGACTCGATGAGACGTAGAGTCGTACGTACGTGGGAAAAAAACTGATGGAGCTGCCGCTGCGTCACGCTTCGCGAGTCGCAAGAAATTTTATCGCGGGGAAACTTTTTTCTCCCTCCTCGGAGCAATTGGAGGATGGTTATGTTCCAGAGATTTGTAACCACCGAACGATCCCCGCTGCTGCAGTAGCCGACGATGCGTCGGAGAGAAGCGTCGCAGTACCGCGGAAAGCGAATCCTTTTTTCTTGCCAGAAGCCGCCGTCGCGACCTTCCCTTTTTTCACCCCTTTATTTGCTGTGGGAAAATTTACTTTTAACTCGTTTGTTCGCGTTTTTATATCTCTCTCGCTCGCAATTCCGAAATCCTCCGCACGGTGTGATGGAGAGATTTGCGGTTCTGAAAAGAATAACGAGGATAGGGAATCGTTTTTTTTTTAGTTTCAGCAGACGTGCAGGCCATTTCGGCTGTTTTTTATATGCGGCCGTTGTATGTCTTCGTCCCATTCTCCACTCTCTCTGCTATCTCCCCTCTTACTCCCATCTCCTCTCCTCCTCTCCCATCTCACCATCTCCCCCTCTCCCTCCTCTCTCACCTCTCCTTCATATCTCCCCTCTCCCTTCTATCTCTCCTCTCCCTTCTATCTCCCCTCTCCCTCCTATCTCCCGTCTCCCTCCTATCTCCCCTCTCCCTCCTATCTCACCTCTCCTTCATATCTCCCCTCTCTCTTCTATCTCCCCTCTCTCTTCTATCTCCCCTCTCCCTCATATCTCCCCTCTCCCTCATATCTCCCCTCTCCCTCATATCTCCCCTCTCCCTCATATTTCCCCTCTCCCTCCTATCTCCCCTCTCCCTTCTATCTCTCCTCTCCCTTCTATCTCCCCTCTCCCTCCTATCTCCGCTCTGCCTCCTATCTCCCCTCTCCCTCCTTTCTCACCTCTCCATCCTATGTCCTTTCTCCCTCCTATCTGCCCTCTCCCTCATATCTCCCCTCTCCCTCCTATCTTTCCCCTCTCCATCCTATCTCCACTCTCCCTCCCATCTCCCCTCTCCCTTCTATCTCCCCTCTCCCTCATATCTCCCCTCTTCCTCCTTCCATTTCTCTCCCCCCTCCACTCTAGTTGCAAATCAGTCTGGCGTGGACACGCTCCGCTGAATTAAGGCTCATGAGAAAATGGAAGAGGCACAAGAGGAATATATTGATGTGGGAGAGAGAGAGAGATTGGAAGGTGGAGATAGCGTAGGGAGGGGTTGAAGTTATGCGCGTCAAAATGGGCTAAACAGCCGCCTCACCGCCTCACTCCTTCTTCACTACCGTCTTCCTTTCTCCCACCTCCTTCCTCTCCCCTCTTCCTTCCTCTCCCCTCTTCCTTCCTCTCCCCCTTCCACCTCCTCTCTTCCGCACTCCCCTTTCCCACCCGCTTTCCCCTATTTCTCCTCAACGTTCTCCTCTCGCTTCCTTTCCTTCTCTCATTAACGCGGACTTTTCCACCCTTCTCATCTTCTCCCCTTTTCCCGCTTAATTTCCTTACCTTTCCATTTCGCGTTCCTTATCGAGTTATTTAGTTTCGAATTAGTAACGCAATATCTTCTTGTGCCCTGGAAGAGTGAGATAGGAGAGCGTGCCATATCGCGCCCTATCAATAACTGTACAAAAAGTGAATCCAGTAATTTTGTCTTATCTTTCTCCCACTTTCAGGCGTTTCCTTAGTCTCTTTTTGCCTCCTGCTGTTTTCCCACGCTCTACCTCAGTGATCCACGATCGGGGTGCCGCGGCACGCTGGTTTGCTCTAACTTATTGCAAATAGAATAAATCAGCGATTTGGAAATGTTAATGGGTCGTTAGGGCAGTAACTCTTCCTGTGATAAATTGATGGTGATGGTAACCATAATTGCAGCTAGTATTGTGTGGGCTCCGGGCTGGGTTTTTAGAGGCCTTCAAATCCTGTAACTTGCGCTCCCCTCCTTGAAGCGCGAGCCTCCTGGGCAGTGGAAACGTCACCGTTAACAAGTTTAGCGTATGCGTCCAAACGTTGCGATACTCGCATGTAAAAACATATAGCGCCGCGAACTTCTGTCTTATCTGTTTGTAAAGTTATCGCGCCTGCAAAAATTTTGGGGACCAAACATTTAAAAAAATTTAAGCAGGATATGTTAATTGAAGTCTATATGCTTCGTCCCGTTGATAACTACTACGTTATCTTTATGGTACGTATCGCGAAAGAATCTTACTCCAGAAACTTCCTTCATGATTTTTTCATTCACTCTGCTCCCTTTTTTCATGTGTTTTATCTTTTATTCAAAAGTGCCCGTCGTTTTCCTTCTGCGAGTTTTACCCATTGATTTTACAACGAGGCTGGGGAAAAATGTGCATTTTAAATTACTTCTTCCGAGACTTTTCCTCCAGTTTCGGGAAGGATGGGACGACAGTTTTTGAAAATATTAATACCATTATCGTCGATGTATATTCAACAAAGGGTTGGGCTTAAAGAATGGGCGTTGTGATCGTCCAACAAATGGGCCACATTTTCATTTTGTTATTATTCTCGCTTCTGTCTCTCACTCCGTCTCATAATTTCTCTCTCCTTCTTCCCTTTTGCCAACAACGCTTCCCTCCCACAGTCCTCCCACCCTCTCTCTTCTTCCACCTCTCCCTCTTCCTCCCTCCCTCACTCTCCAACGCATTCCCTTCCCCTTTTCTCACTCCATTTCCTCTCCTCCCTCCTCATCAAATCTCTTCACTCCCTCCTCCCTTCATCTTCTCTCCTCCCCTCCTATTCCCTCCTCCCCTCCTATTCTCTCCTCCCTTTCTCTTCTCTCCTCCCTCTTCTCTCCTCCCTCTTCTCTCCTCCCTCCCTCTTCTCTCCTCCCTCTTCTCTCCTCCCTCTTCTCTCCTCCCTCTTCTCTCCTCCCTCTTCTCTCCTCCCTCTTCTCTCCTCCCTCTTCTCTCCTCCCTCCTCTCTCCAACTCTTCTCTTCCTCTTCTCTCTCCCATCTCTCCTCCCCCTCCTCTCTCCGTCTCTTTTTACCTCCTTTCACCTCCTTTTTATCCTTTCATTCATCATTCTCCTCCATTCTCTTCCTTTCTTCTACTCACTTGATCCCTTTCACGTACTTTTCTTTCGCCTCTCTCCTCTTCCCCTCTCATCTCCATTCCTTCTCTTCTTCCCTTGCTTCTCCCTGTTCTTCCTATCTCTTCTTTATGTTATCTCTTTTGGAGAGCCTAAGGGAGATTTGCATGACCGCCTCTTTCTCACGCTGGGTGGGGAATGAAAAGCTTCAAGACTCTCCTCCTCCTTCTTCCCCTCACTTCTCAACCCCTCCTCATATCCACTAATCCACACCCTTATCTCCCATCTTACCCTTTCTCCATGCATACTTTATTCGGACGGCATAAGCGTCTTTTTCGCACTACAAAAGATGAAGAATATATATATATATATATATATATATATATATATTTTAATTCACGTAGGTGTAAGATATAAGATTCTCGCCTCAGGTGCCGTATCTTAAAATTATTTCTTTTACGAATGAGTGCGAGACGGAACTTTTGATCCCAGCTTCCTCCAATGCGCAGGTGAGCGCGACGCCTTGGGAAATTAAAAAAGTAAAAATGAAGGAAACCCAGACGGCGTCTCAAATGCCAACGGAGGGTTTCCTTCTCGTTTGTTGATTATAATAGCGAGAGAAAGCTTCGAGAAGCGTTCCATCCTTGTATACATTTTTGTCGAGCGTCATTCGTAAAGGGTTGGATACGCAAGTGCAGCGCTCGAAATTTTCGCCCTCTTAAACAAGGCCTTGTCCAACGCGGGTTTGATTATATACGGCTATGTAAATGCGACGCGTGTTTGCCCAAAACGTGTAAATTTTAAGTAAACGAAGCCCTGAATTATGCGCCCTCCACATGTTATGAGTGTATGTGAAGGTGACTTTTTTCCTACAGCAGGATTCGTCAAACTACGGCCCGCGGACCGCATCCGATTCTCGAGAGCATTTTATATGCCTGCTTAATATAGCCATAAAACAGTTAAGTAAACGCGAAATTAAACTACGTACATAGAAACGCACACATGCCTACCTCTAGTCTAAATTTACTCATTTCATTATTAGAATCTACTATCTCTGAATCTCCGCTGATTACGCCTCCTTCGTATCCGAAATGCCCGTCTGGTTTTCCTAACCTTTTGATAGCTATTGGAGAGATATATTGCGTCAGCTCGATTTTAGTCTTGAGGCGAGCTCAATTGCTCTCCATAGAATTCATGTCTTCGACTTATATTGAAGTTAGATGCAACAATTTTTGAAGCGAATAAATCCTCGTTTTTGTCTCAGAATTTTGGTGATATTTCGGAATAAAAACAACCACAAATGATGCTAAAACGCTAGCCAAGAACATTGGTATAAAATCGTTTTTTTTTAAATAAAACGACCCACGTTAGAAAGATTAGTCCTATCTCTTTTTGAGATCGCCTTTTTTCAAGGTGTTCCAAAGCGATTTTTTGTAAGCGCCGCGAAATTGACCATCGGAATTTTATCGATGGAGTATTCAAATAACCTTCCCAAGGTTTTGTTTTCTTGGACTTCTTTTTTTACCCGAAGCATTCGGTGGATATCGCTCCCATTTTGGTCCGAGGCGAGTTCTCTCGAGGACGCCGCTTCGGCGATGCGGGCGCTGCAGTAAATAATCCACCTTGTTGCGGTCCCTTTTCCACGCGTACACCGAATTCGCTTACGGCACGCCATCGGCCGTACCGGGGTGTTTGTGCTCGGTAATGCTCCTTCACCCTATTTCGAAACGTTTTGATGGCTTAATTTTCTAGCAGTTGTTTGGAAGGAAAATGTATATTTCTATTAAATTTCCGTAAAGTATGTTTAAAAAAGATCACGGATTAGTTTCTATAGCCGGATTATGGGTATAAGGAACTGATCGTTCAGTCGCGGGAGCTCCTACCGTCGCTCATATGTTACTTCGGTATGAAATGGAGTCCCTAATATAGGGCCGAAGAATATGAAGGCTGGCGTAAGGCAGAGGTTTCCAAAACTTTTGTTAGCATGACACCCTTTCGAAAATGGAGAATTTCGCGCCCACTCATTAGGCCTTAAACCTTAGAGGTCAATGGGTTTATCCAGCATGTAAATGTATTTCTCGCTGATTACTCGTAGAATTAATGGCATTTCAAAATTTTTATTTCTTGATGGTATTTTTCCTTCCATTAATACCAAAATTAAATAAGAAATAATGATGAATGAGCTGGGATGACTTGAATCCAAGTAATGAAAATAATTCTTATAGCCTCAAAACGTTTAGTAAAAACAAAAGGGCTTTTTCTAATTCAAATTGGACGTCCTCGGCGGTGATCCACCGAATGTTGACATTTCCTTCATCGCAGGTCAGTGGATTACCTCTGACAACGGCTGCTTCATAGACTAATTGCGCATATGGTTTTTCCGACCGTTTCTTTGTTACTATTGGAGAGACTTCCATCATCAATTTATGACATAAGCTGACAGTTGTCATTCGCCGCAAACATGTCAGTTTCGGCGTTCCTGAATATCGTTTATCGTGAGTTTATTTTCTATGGCTGGATGATTACGTGAATAATTAGGCTTTATGATTTCTGCTTATTTTTTGCAGCTTTTTATTGACCTTCCTTAAGTTTTTTTTTTCAGTTTCAGTAGACTTCCTCCAGCTATAGAACTGAAAAGTTACGAAAATAAACTCGTGGGCAACACATGACTTTCTCCATATTTATATGGCAAATTACATGTTGTTAGCTTGGGGATCGTTGTCAATATTTACTTCCGGTTGACAATTAAGAAAAGAAAAAGAAGCGTTACTAATTGTAAGACGTAACTAAGCGTCAATGTGGCGTGGTGGTGGCAGCTAAAAATGTAAGATATCTCTTAAACAATGCATTATATGGAAAACTGTATCAAACAAAGGTTGTAGAAAATGCAATTTCCTACAACATTTTTACATTTATCAAATATTAAAGCAAATATTTCAAAATAACGGATAAGTGACAAGAGTAAACACCCACTTCCTGTCGACCGATTTTTACCAAAAACTAATCAAATCTTTTAACCTTCATAAAAATGTTAAAGATAAAATTTTGCGTTGACCTGATTAATAGTCGTTCAGTAAGAGCGCCCACAAAAATCTATCACATAGACACCATGGAGAAAATGGTCAAAACGTGTTCAGGGGACCTCAAAACTTGCATTTCCGTTGAAATCTCGGGTTTGATTTTTTTATGAAAACCGTACTTTCTCTATGCTTCGTACATGGAGAAAGTAAAAACGTTATTCGCGATACTTACGTTCGCGTTGTTTCGAACGATGGAATCAGCGAGCGCACGATTGCCGCAGTACGCCTTCGACCGGCGCTCGAAATTCCGCCGATGCGTGGGCTTTGATTCGCTAACACATGGCACGGCCGCAGTAGCGCATCCTCCCCGCTGTCGTACAGCGCGTTTAATGGATTCTCGAGGAGTTAAACCGTGTTTGTTTTCACCGGAATCCATGTTGATTAAGTTGTACTGTACTCTTCGAAGGGTCGATTCCGGTCCATTGAAAGCTATCGCGGTTTAAGTAAATAATGAGAGTGAAGTATCGCATTCATAGGCGTCATGAATTTGAGGTAGATTTTGAAAGTTGGAAAATGGATGCGCGTTGGGATATTTTTGTAGATCTTTTATTCGGCCTGGAAAGCGACCGAGCGTAAATACATGTTATCCTCCTCTAATTTATGTCGATTTCTACCCTTTGAAAAAGCATCGATTATCGAATAATAGGATTCGAGTGGAATCCGTTTTATCTCATAAATTGAAAATCAATTCGTTTCCTCTTTATCTTTTTTCGCGATTGTTTTCCAACAAGAGCTGATAAAAGGGAGGGGAAAAATAGCCATAAATTCGCGAAAAGCACTTTTTTTTAAATAAATCTTGCTATTTTGTAAAACCACGATATCGAATTCGAAAGTTGAGCGGTGAGCTAACTTTTTTCTTTTAGAATTTCGCCGGAAGTGTTATCTCTGGATTTCTGCGTATTTACCATGCAGTTTCGAAAAACTTTCTTCTAACCATTAATTTCTTAACCAAGACTTCCAAGTCTCTAGCTGAAAATGAATGTTGTTTGTTTCAATTTCATGACCAATCATCTGTGATCTCCATATTGTGGTTTCGATCTTTATCCAGCTTCCCTATAATCTCAAGTGCATCTCTAGTTTTTTTTAAATATCTACTTAGAAATGCTATTGTAGTCTCAGGGACCCTTAGAAGCTTGCGAGGTCTGGGAGTGGCTTAAAATAGGGGGGTAATGAAATTGACAGAAAAGAAAACGAATGAGGTACTATTAAATTTAATGGGAGGACAGAAGTTTGATGATCGAAATGGAAAGTAGTGGGAAATTCGCTCGATTTTTTTATTGAAAATGGATCGTTGAATGAGGTTGTTGAAAGAATTAGTGAACGCGAAAAAGGAAGAAAATTACAGAGGCTAGTTCAGTTAAAGAATATACTACAAAACCTAGATTGAGTGATCTTGGTAGAATAATACAGGAACCAGAAGTTTTAATGCCCATGGTGATCGATTGCGTTGCTCGGTCTTCTTCGCAACCTATGACGCCATTCATTGTACCATTCTGTTGCTGTCGTTTATCTGCATACCTGCGATTGCGTTCCTTTTTGAAGCTTCTTAGAATTTATATGAAATGTCCACACACCATATCTCGTTTCAAATCTATGTTAACTCTTCAGCGTTGTGTGTCGTGGTCTGCACGTCATAACATAAGCGTCCCATGTTGTGGAATGACGTGCTTGGCACGCTTACTGCTGTGTGATTCCGTGCTGCTCCTTTACTAATTCATCTGAATACTAGTGTTAGATATATTGGGATGGTTTTAGGCTTAAAATAAACCTATAATAAACTGGATAAGTTGATGGCTTCTTGAAATTGCATAATAATTTAGGCTAGAGTTTAAATCTTCTGGCGGGAATTGAAATGTCTCCACTCTAATGGGCTAGTCATGCCGATCGATATTATCATCGAAATATAAATTTCGTCCGTCTTAATTTTTATTTCCCCTTTCTTTGCAGCGATGGGCGACGAAGAGGCCCACGAGAAGCAACAGGAAACCGATGACGAGGGCATCGAGAGGGACTCGGGCGAGAGCTGCGAAGACGACCACACCGGGGCAGCGGCCGCCGCCGCCTCCGCTTCCTCGAACGGAGTCGTCAACGGCTCGGCAAGCTCCTCGGGCAGCAAGGGAAAGTCAACGGAAGTCACCCTGGATAGAGTCATCGAGGTAACGTGATGAGCGACTCCCGGATTGCTTGTTTTTGCGTCTCTGATCGAAATTTCAGAAAGCTCTCATTTTAGTTACAAAAACTGTCGATGAAACGAGATGAATGTTCCGGCTTCAATGTAACCGTCATTTCGGAATCTACGATTTGTAAATGAATTATCTTGTGTTCTTGGGGCCCTGGGAATGAGAGTCGTTTGGGGCTCATTAAGACTATATATGAAAGTCGGGCGTTTCAGATTTAAGTTTAACTTATCCCTACTCATGTAGCTGGTATGAATGTGAATTACGATTTCTGTTTACTGTAAAATAAATGCGAAATTTGAGACACTTCCTTGCTATTTTAGTGCAAACAGTTTACTAAATTTTGGCGCCCTCGAATGTGTTGATGCCTCGGGCGATCGCCCCATTTGCCCAACCCTAAGGCCACAACTGCTCGAGAATTCCTTCGACAAAAACTTTCCTTGCGTAAATTTTTGTAGCCCCAGCCTTAAGGGTGTTAATTATTTATAACTATTTATTTCAGCGAATGCTTATTTAAAAAAAATAATATCAGATGTTTTGTGAAATACGATTAATTATTGAATTTTTTAAACGGTCATGCTGTCCTAATCGATTATTTGCCTTTAAATCTAGTTTATGTGGATCGGAATACAAAACGCGTATTCATATCGGTTGGTCCAGATCTGATAAGTGTCCGATGTTTCTGATGGGTTTTGATGGATCTCCGCCGATCCAGAAACGATGGGTAAAACTTGACAAGTGATTTTAGTTCGCCAATGATCAATCAGTCGATCGAGCAGTAATCCCACGAGAGGTAAATGTACCGAGGGCATCGATTCAATATCGAATAGCTTTTCAATCGAACCCTAATGGCAAGTGTCAGAACGATTGATATCCACGCAGTATAAACCGGGGGTCAGGACCCGAATACACAAGAATGGCCACTTCTTTTAAATCTGGCACACAACTCAACGAAAAAACGCAACAGTGAACGCAAATCGGTATTTGTTACAGAATGCCGATACACGTTCATCGCAGGACATTAACTAACTTATGTTCTCAAATTTTTGACGTGGCGATTAGTGCTGCCACCTTATCTGTCTTAATTTTATCCGAAGGATACAAAGTGTTCTCCGGACATGCCTGTCCAATAAAACAAGTATTTAAACACTTCTCTTAGAAAACTTGCGCTTTAAGGCATTTGTATCTGGATTGAATATTTCTTTCCATGGGTTTGTCCAGGAGTTAATAATTGAGAGAGCCTCACAAGTGTGCTTAAAGAGCCACATGCGGCTCAGGAGCCGTAGGTTGCCGACGCCTTGTCTAACCTTCCTTGACAGATTTTTATAAAAATACACCTTTTTATAGTTCTTCGTTGTCTTTACGTTTGTGTCCAAAGGTTTTTGCTATTAGACATATTCAGACTTGTTTTTCTGATGGATGGGTCTCGCAAAAGATTATAATTTCACGTTTTTACCACCAAAGGCGCTGAGATTCAGCGAAAATCCGAAACTCTGAAGTGCTAGTTATTTTAAGGA
Organism: Tanypteryx hageni; assembly: GCA_028673005.1. Lineage (NCBI taxonomy): Eukaryota > Metazoa > Arthropoda > Insecta > Odonata > Petaluridae > Tanypteryx > Tanypteryx hageni. The sequence continues at coordinate 82,202,753 of CM054117.1, read as the reverse complement.
TGGCAAAATCTGGTTTAACCTAAACAATTTATTTGACGGCTGGAGTCCACATCCACCATCCTCCATTTAACGACACTGAGGCGTTTTTTTAAGAACGCCTCTGGAGAAAAGAGCCGCGTTTATTTATTTAAACGTTTTCTAACCGATGGCTTTTTCCCTTCCCGCAGGCTTGCGTAGCCCACGTCCCATCACCGTCCCAGGCGGAGGCGCATTACCGCGCCGTCTGCCGCGCCCTCGTGGCCGAGGCCCTGGAGCTGGCCTCCTTCCTCGAGACCATCTCCAAGGGGACGAAAGCCCTCCGCTCCTCGTCCGTCTCCTACAACGGAACCCACTCTGCAGGGGACTTGACGGACTCGTTGAGCGCCATGCCTCTTGGGGGGCGCCACTCGGGGGCCGCCTCTTCGTCTTCCGGAGCCTCTTCCCCCGACCACCTGGACAGTTTGTGCTTCTCCGATTGGGTGAGTCTATTTCCGCCATCATTCCGTACTCCGTTAATGATAGATAAGTACGCTCGTTATAGAGAACCCGGGTTTTTTGCTTTTTGAGAAGGCGGAAATGTGTATGTGTACCTCCTTAGTCCTATTAATAAAATCATAAGCCAACTAGAAATTAGCTGTTCTCGAATCAGGATACATTTACCGACACGTATATGGCGTAATTTGTATTGGTTCCGTTTCGAATGGACTGGCTTCCTTTGTATTGCCTGAGAAAATTCATTATCTCACTTTGAAAAAGAGGGGCTCGAATGAGCGTAAAAATTAGTCCCTCTATTTCCATTAAAAAATTTTTTATCTCATTTAAATCGGAAAATCCATCGTTTAATTTGGGACATTTTAAAACAAAAAAGTAATAATATTTTTGTATTCGTATATATTTGTTTTAATCACTATTAATATTATTATTGTGATTATTATTATTTTAAAATATTACAAGCCCAAACTAAGTCAGGTTGCATTGTTATAAATATTTCCACAAACAAAAGAAAAGCTACAAGTAATGATCTTTATATATATATCTAAATAATTTATCAGTGAGGTTGTGCGTTTGGATTTTTACTATGTAAGCAACTATCATGTACAGAATTACATGGAAATATAAGCCTTCACCTAAATTTAATACGAACTAACATTTTTTCTCCTAAATACTTTTTAATAGTGAGAGCAATGTAGAACCGTAGACCAATTACTTATACGTAACACAGTTATTGAACACGTACGTGGAAGTAATGTGTTACTTGTCGCTGGTACTTGATTAATTTGGAATCTCACAAACGGAAGACCCAAAATTTTATTTTTTCATTCATTATATTATTGTGTTTTCTCAACAAAACTCATTTTTACTTTTTAATTGGCTTCTCAGCCATTAAAACCAGTCATTTAAAGCCGTTTTATAGCAGTACTGCAATATTTACTCTTGTAGCAGATTGTGTTGTTGTAACATGAGCTCGGTGTGACGAATAGAATAGCATAGCATATGCGGAATGACATCAGATAATAAAATTCTTTAGAGACGGGATTAAAACGTCAAGATATAAATCAGGAAACGCGTCGTGAGGCGAGCGAGGAATGCAGATTTGCATTTTTTTGATAGATAAGAAGATAGAGGAGCTAACGGTCAACGCACTGACCCGACAAATGGTTGAGTCCGACGGAAGATGACCTTTGTGCTGCTCTTTCAAGGTGATCGTGCTAGATAAATCCATTGTGAAAAGACGAGTGGATATTAAATGTTCTACTTTTGAAAATACTGTCGATTTACTCAGGTTGTCACTGGAAATTTTAATACTTGAAAAATATTCATTCTTGATTGTTTTTTATGACTTTTTCCTTGTTTGTAATTAACTGTTATGAGGCAAGCTAATTTAAGCTTTTACCATTTGTATTAATCTACATTTATCCGATACTTCATTGGAACGTACACATATTCTTTCGTTTGCAAAGTCGAAAGACGTATTTTAAATTAAGTTTTAAAAGTTTTACTTGCACGCGATGGGAAACCTGACAGGAATCTTAAAATTAATTTTCGAAGAAAGTTTAAAGGGATATGAAATTCCTTTCGAATTATCTCGTGGCGTCGCCGAAAATATCAAAGATATAATAACTTACGATTTTATGGAAAACGTTAAAAATTTTGTGGCCTTCAAGCAAAAATGATAAACGGTTTTATTGCAGTTACAAAAATGCTTTAGCGGTTGTAACCCTTGCGCAGATATACTCACTAAGTCGATATATAAATCATACAACCTCATTCTCTAAAGAAGTTGCGATAGCCACCAGGTTTTCTCGCGTTTATTTTTAAATCCGCTCGAAGTAATGAGTCGGGATTTTCAGATCTCTTCAACGTAACCTCAACCTTGCGGAATTCCATCGCGGAAAGCGAAAAAGAAAAAAACTTCAGTTCATCGCCCGGCTATGGAGTCGTACCTCGAAACCTAGGTCGTGCGTGAATTTCTCCAATGCGCTGGAATGACGAGGTCTATGTTATTTTTAATTCACTCGAAGGCCTCCCTTTCGTAGGTGGCGTCTTCTGAACGCGGCTTTGGACGCCGATCGCTCTCTGCAGGGATTTTACCTTAAAAATTTAAGGATTGTCTGTAGGGAAAATTTAAACGCCATTTCCTTTATCCTTGTGTACCTTCCTCTTTCCCTCTGTTTCTTTCTTTTTCTCCCCCCTCTCTTTCTCCCTCTATCTCTCTTTCTCTCCCCCTCTCTATGTATCTAGGGTTTTCGCAGGTTTTTTTCCACCCATCTTCACTTCGATAGTGTTTTCCTGCATGGGTTTTTACTAGGTTGGCCAAGCCAGGTTCTTCCTAGGTTTTCCCCACAAATACTTTGTCTTTCTTAGAAGTTTTCCTGAATATGTTACCTATCTATCTCTCTCTGTCTGTATTAGTACTTTATTATCTTAACCGTTTTTTATGTAATTTAAGATATTTTAATATAACATTGACGAAGGGTTAAATGTAAGAGTGGACCTTATGGTCTAAATTTCGCCCGAATAAAGGCATTTATCTTTCTCTCTCAGATCTCTCTTTCTCCTTTCCTTTCTCTCACTCTCTCCGACCTTTCTCTCAGCTTCTTCCGGAGATTTCGCTTTCTCAGGTCGAAATCTTCTTGTGTACCATTGCAGTTTACAATTCTATCCACGTACTCCGTAAAGAGAGCGCCTTCTCGGGTTACTCTCTTCCATTTAAGTATTCAACCTTATTACGACCCCACGCGACCTCTGTGACTCCGTGTCGTCCCAGGAGGGATTCAACTCGACCTTAAAGAACGCCACCTAGCAATTCCGCGCGTTTATTTAAACGACGATGTATTTTAAGAAATGATTTTATACGTTATCTCCTAGGCAAATTTTCAAGTAACTTCTAAATCGCAATCATACGTTTTAAAACTGTTTATTAACTTAAGTATCGCGAATTTATGCCATGAAAATGCTGGAAGTAATCCCCTTATCGATCCATTTAATTTAAGGAAACTGCTCGACTCCGTTCCATTCAAAAGCGGATCAAAATATAATAAAAATCACTTGGAGAATAAAAGATCTCTGGGGGTTCCTTGCCTTTCTTTGCAATTGCTCAATTCGTTTGGATCTCCTTTGCTTTTGTCTTCAGAAATACGTATGTGTCCTCGCATAATAATGTCATGCGAAGTATGAATTTTATCCATTTCCAATTTCTCACGAAATAAATTTTTAACGATCCGGTGTACGATCTCTTCTAAACACGTTCGAAATCGTCATTTCTTTTATTATATCAAATTGCAAAAAATGCACGAAATAATGCCTGAAAATATTACCTTCATTACCTACCTTTGGTGTAGGTTCCCCTTTTATGGTACCGTTACTGTTGACTCGTCCATCAAGAACGGTACTAAAATTTAAACGTTAGATTAAATTTTTCAATATCGAAGACTCCAGTGCTACGAAATGAAGAAAGGCGTTTCAAATTAAAACGATATCATCCTTGCTTTACAACTTTCAAGGTTATTTCTTCATTTGAATTTCATTACTAGATTTAAAATTTTGGTTATTCATTGGAATGACGCTGAAATGAAAGGCCGAAATTTCATTATATGCTTGTTTTAGAGGCGAATCAAATTTTTCGTTCATCCCCTTAAGCGATCACCATCCTCATTAGATGACTCCTGCTTTTGTTCTTTTAATTAAAGAAAGCGCTTTCAAAGTCAAATAACTCTATCGAGGATGCTGGCATCATTAAAAGTCTAAATTTATAAATCTTGAAATAATTTATTTTTATATTGTTTGATTAAAAGCCCGTTTTAAACGGGCTAATTCGTCTGATAAATAAATATTCAATATACACTCGATTTATCAGCTCTACATACCATCGATATAGAGATCTGAATCCAAAACTGAGGATGTAGTCCAATTACTTAAAGTGTTTTGTGTTCAGTCGTTAAGCTAAAAATATTTCTAATTTTTCTTATTACTTTCTCCATATACGTATTGTATTCATGAAAAAAATCGACATCGAGATTTAAACGGAAATACACGTTTTGAGGTCCCCTGAAGACGTTTTGACCATTTTCTCGATGATGCGTGTGCGCGTGCGCGGATGTGTGTGGGTGTGTGAGATAGCTTTTTTGTGGGTGCTCGAACTCAAAAGCTATTAATCAGATCAACGCGAAATTTTATATTTAACATTTTTATAAAAGTCAAAAGAACAGATTAGTTTTTAGTAAAAATCGGTCAACCGGAAGTGGGTGTTTACTCTTGTCGTCTATCCGTTATTTTGAAATATTTTCTTTAATATTTGATAAATGTAAAAATGTAATGGAATAAAAGTTGTAGGAAATTTAATTTCTACAACCTTTGTTTGAAACATTTTTTCATACAATGCATTGTTTAAGGGATATCGTATATTTTAGCTGCCACCACGACGCCACCTACCGACGACTTAACAATTGACGCTTAGCTACTTCTTAGTAACGCTCCTTTTTCTTTTCTTAATTGTTGAAGATTTGTGGCTATATCCAATATCAGAAGGTTATGGTTTGAGTTTATTTCTGTTCCTTGTAGTTTTTCTCGCAATTTCTTAAAATATTTATTATTACGTAACCTATTTGGAATTTTTAGAAATATTACAGATATGGAGAAAGTCATGTGGTGCCCACATCAGATTTTTTTAAAAAGTATTATCGAATCGAGTGTTTTTCGATTATATAGGATTATATTTTTCCCATGACCAGTCATATTAGGAGACAAACGAGTGCGCGTCTGATTTAATAGAATACACTCGCACCCAGAGACTCAAGTAATCTAAATCCGCTAATGGAACTGGTAGCGATTCAGTATGTCGCCCGGTAATTCGAAGACCGTCGTGACGTCATCGCTTGCTTGGTAACCTGCACCGATTTTTTATTACGCTTTAATTTCCTTCACCGTACGCACATAACAAAACTCTTCAATTATGAGTTAACGCGGTATACCGTGTAGAACATCCGTTCGCGTGTATGTGGCCAACTTTCCTGTCGTATTTTTTTGCGCGCGTATTTTATGCTGGTTTTTTCCTTTTTTATGAAAAAAACGTGGGTATTAGTCATTGTGTTGTTTTCCTATGACCTTCAAATTCCGTAAAAACCTATTTTTTGCGAACGACTGCCGGTGATATAAGATTGACGATTTCTTTCAGCCGTGCCATACTGAAGAATTAAGAAAAACGGCTTCTCAGATATAATGGACGTTGAAGGCACGCAGACTCTCTTAAAAAAAGTACTCGTCTGGGCGGAAGTCCGCAATTTTCGGAACCACGAAATCGCCAGAACAAAAAATTAAATAAAACTGCGCGTACTTTCTAATGGTAGTCGTTGACGAGTGACGCTCCCTCGCCGCCACGCGGAAGTATCGAATTCCCGCTCATTTGTTGTTACTTCTAAGGGTTTTCATCCGTCGGGCCTACAATGCGAACGGAGTAGAAATTATCCACGCGATTCTTAATGGATAATAACAACGCGCGTTACTTAGCGACGGTTTGAAATGAAAAGATAATCTCGATCGATGCGCGCGTAGTTTACAGCCTTTCTAAACTCGAGATGTGGTCAATTTGACGATTAACGTCATGCCTACAGGCGACCATTACGTCCACCCACAGTTAAAAATAATACGCCGTAATTTCACTTTAATTTCACTCCAATTACTTTCTCCCTCGGCGGAAAGGGGTTGGATTTTTATTAAGCGTTTTCGCCGGGTCAGCGATCGAATTAACCCTCCTGCAATCATAATAACGATCCAGGACCGTGCCTTTCGAAATCCCTTGGAATTTTTCATCGCAGGAAACGGTCCAAAAATTAACAAAGGACGGATAACGGACGAGAGATGCATCGTAGAGATTAAAAGGAAGAGGAGGAGGTGGTATCATTTTTTGTGGTGCAGGTGGAACACCTGCTAACCCCCCCGATTGTTTCCAAGCGTGATACCAATGCTTCTCAGAGCGCGTGCGTTTAGAAAAAAAATGTGGCTATACCTTCCGATACACGTGCCTCGATTTCGAGGGGAGGCGAGGGAACCTTACCTGCTCCTTCTCAAGGCGAATGAATGGACCCCGTGAAAGAGTAAATAGCCTTGGTTTCCCCATTACCTCCCCTCCCCCTTTACCTCCCCTCCCCCTTTACCTCCCCTCCCCCTTTACCTCCCCTCCCCCTTTACCTCCCCTCCCCCTTTACCTCCCCTCCCCCTTTACCTCCCATCCCCCTTTACCTCCCCTCCCCCTTTACCTCCCCTCCCCCAACCTCCGCACCCATTAGGACGCCGAGTGTCGCGGCCTTGGTTATCGTCGTCGATGAACGGTGATTCCAAACGGTTCCATGACGTTTCACCCAAAGCACTTGACCCACGGGACGTTTCACCCACAGACACTTCACCCACGAGAAGTTTCATCCCAAGACCTTTCATCCATGCCTTTTCGCCCAGAGGTTTTTCACCAACAATCCAGTTAACCCACATAACGTTTCACCAAAAGACATTTCACCCATTGTTTTTGGTCCATGCTTCAGTTTAAATGCTAAAAATTCAATTCAATCTATTATAGAAGGAATCTTTTACTAATATAATAGAATATCCTGGTAATTATTATTTAATTATTACTGTGGCAACGTAAACAATACACGGAAACGGAAAGAGGAAGAAAACATTTATTATTAAATGGACTATTTTACCGAAGGTAAGGTAGTTGAAATTACGTACTTATAGTTATTCGTTTTATTTAAGTTGTAATCTATTGACCGCCGAAATTGCAAATACAAAACATATTCTTCTACAAAATAATATGCGTGTAAGAATTCATTTTCTTAAATAGTCTGTTTGATGGGTTAAAATCCATGCTGTCAGCTGTCTATAAATACGTGTAAAAGAAATATTATTTTAATTGTTATTGTGGAAGCTCTACTCTTTAGCTGTTCTTTAAACATCTTGATTTATTTACGATATGGTGTACAAATCTTACATACAAAATTTAATTGAAATCCTTAGGGCCAATTCCTTCCAAATGCTTAAATAGAGAAACTATAATTTGTAATTGTGACGCCCCTTTTCGGCTGATTCGGTTTAAATATGCTAATATGGTTTTGTATATACGTCTCCATCATAAGTATTATATTTGGTCAAAATTGATTGGACCGATCAATACAAATACGTGTAAAAAGAAGTCTTTTATTCCTTTTGTTGTGGCAGCCCTGCTTTCTATATCTGTACAAAACATCTTGATTTTGTTATTTTATGTTGCACGCCTCCTTCATTCATTCATTTCGTTGAAATCGCTCCAGCTAATTCCTTCCAAATTCATAATTACCTAATAGTTTAATTTTACAATTGTGGCACCCGTGCTGAGTCGATCAGGTCGAAATATGTCATTTTGGTCATTAATTTGTGTATTTTATGAACCAAATTTGGTTAAAATCGATTAGGCCAATTCTTCCCTGATATATACGTACGTACGTATGGACGGGCGGACATCACGAAGATAATAGTGCTTTTCAGCAATGACGAAAAGCACTAAAAATCCAGAGCCAATAGTAACATAAAAAACAAAAAATCAAATTATGATGTTTTGCTTAAATTTATTACAACAGTAATAAGCATATGTACATTAGTTACGTTCATAAGTCTTTGAGTGAACTGAAATGTTTGTGAAACATTTATGGGTGACAGATCTTTGGGTGAAACCTTATGTGGGTGAACTGGATTGTGGGCGAAAAACCTATAGGTGAAAAGGCATGGATGAAAGACCTTTGGATGAAACTTCTCGTGGGTGAAGAGAATATGGGTGAAATGACCTTCCAGACTCCTCCCATCGCGACGGACAGCGAAGGAGCCGCGCTAGAGGCAGTTTAAAGTGGTCGCCGAAGCTTTAAAGCGTTACCATTGTTCACTCTAATTTTTCATGACGTGTGCGCGGAAGAAATTTGCCACGTGCAACTTTTTCGGAAATTTCATTTAATTGTGCGCCCTTTTTCTGCGGCGCCATTTTTTCCCTCGACAGTCAAAAAAGGTAAATAAATGCGTCTGCGCAGTGCCGTAACTAGGGCGGGGCAAGCGGGGCATCTGCCCCGGGCGCAATTAAAAAAGGGGCGCAAAAATTATTAATAGTAAGTTGTGCGAGGTTTCATGGCACAAAGACGAGCGATTTCACTACTATACTTGTTCCAGACATTACGCATAGCAGAAACTATAAATTTCGGTGAAGTTATTGCTGAGTTTGTTGCATTAAAATCACATATAATAACTCTTTAATATTAAAATATTTATGCTTTCTGTATTTAAATTATGTATGTATGTAATTATATTTATCATTATATATTTAAATTATGTGCATTTATAGTGAGAAATTATATAATTTATACTTTATTTTTATTTATTAATTGTTCACCCATATAGTAAAAAATAGGTATTAGATAATTTTTTCCGTAGGGGGCGCATATTTGGTAGTTTGCCCCGGGGCTGCATCTGGGTATATTAAAATTAAGAATTAGGATGGCGTGGGAGTGGGGATGGTAAAGAGTCGGCATATACCGAGGTTTTACGACTAGTCTTCGACGTCGCACAGTAGCGTGCGCTTTTTTATTTCGCAATAAATTATCTATAAAATCTACAAATATTTGTGCGCACAAATTTTGCCCGTGTGCGCTGGCCTTAAATACTGTGTGCGCTCGAGCATAGCTTAGAGAGAACATTGCTCTTTACTGTAAGTGCCACATGAGGCTTTAATACTACTGTGCGGATCACATAAGACCTTTAAATGACTTATTTTTTTTAAATATGTCATGCGCTTATATTAAAAGTACTATGTTGTGTCCACATACTACTCGAGAAATATCGTTTAGATTGCGTAAATTACATCTGATGACATCTACTGCTGACATCTCCAATGTTTACTTAACATAGATGCTAGATGATGACTTCTATTTTACCAGACCTACAGTTACTGGATGTTTGTTTCTGCTCACCATCTCACCGACGACTATTCATTAAGGATGATGAATGGTAATTTAAGTATCTAGAGATGGTGAAATTATTTTTAAATCACAAAATGAAATTTGTTTTTTAAATCGAAAGCCAAATAATTTGGGCAGTAGAACACATCTTAAAGAAGTTGATTAAGTAAGGCCGGATATGGCCAGCAGACCTTAGTTTGGGGACTCCCTGCTTTAAAACAAAAAATAGGTAATTTGTAACACCTCAACCCCTCCTCAAAGAACCAAACGTTTTAAGGATTGCACAACATAAATGTTTTTAAAGCTGAGGGCGCGCAAAGTTTTATCAATACGAGTTATAACTGTCGGTTGTTAATTTGTGTACGATTGCTTCTTTTTAATTGAAAAGCTCCTAAGATGTTTCATTAAATTGTTACTCGCATTGGTTGTATGAGCTGACAGGGTATTTTAAAGCAATGCCCCAATTTTCTTCACTTTTAATATTTGCGGTAGCTATAGTAAATTATTTGAGTAATCTCGAATTTTAATAATGTTGACAAATCTCCGTAAGATCTTCATACACAGGCTGTAACGTAGTATATTCCTGCGCTGAAAAACAATGCATCACAGCTATCAAAGTATATGTCATTTCTGAAAAGCGATCCATATTTTTTTGCTTTTTCTTCCACGTTTTAGCAAAGAAACGAGCCGGAAAACAGATACCACCATCTTATTTCGTTTAAGAATTTATTAGCGGAATGATATTTGTAATAGCGAATGGTGAGGTTACATCTTTTCAAGCGAAATAATCGAAGCTAACAAAGGTGCTGAAAAACGTTTTTATATTAAAACGTTTAATCGATATTTCGAGCAATAAAATGCCATTGAACTTACTTTTCGGCATGTTCATCAGCGGAAGAGTGTTGCGCCCAAAATGGCTTATCTTATGAGTGGGGTCTTCGGTGCTGTGTTCCCACGAAATTCTCAGGAACTGCTGGACCGATTACGATCGAATTTTTTTGTTCCGCGAACGACTCGGATCCTGAAGGAATTCCCGGCCAAAAAAAAACTCTAGGAGGCTCGAACCGTGGGAATCGGGCTTATTTTTAAGCAATCGTATTATCATTACGACGTCATCACGGACGTTCGCATTTGTCACCATTCATTGTTTCTCGGTTACGCTCTTTTTGAATTTTAGGTTAATCTTTGTTCTCAATCAAAATACTATTGGTTTTGCTTTGAAGACATCAATTTATGATTTATTATCAGAATTTTAAACGTTATCTAGATCAGATTTGTTGATATACTGTTACTTGACGTATGGGTTTATTTCAGCCATGAATGTTTGTACTATAGAGGTCAACAATTAAAAAATGCCAGTATTTAATGTTAAGCCTATCTAGTTTTCACATACAGAGTGTAACTATAATAATGTCATTACGTCAGTGGAAGATTTCGACACCGATGTTCCACATTTCAATAAACATTAAAAGTTGATCTAATGGGTAGATAATCAAGATAACTTCAGTAACCGTAAAACACATCAACCACGATTTAGCCCTAGTCGCTTGCAAATCAATCGATGGATATTAAAATTAACAGGAACGTTATTAAATTCAGCCTTCGTGGTTGATTTATGGATTAAAACATTATTATGAGTAATTTCACTGTAATTCTTTTACGTAAAGCCAGTTCTAATTAAATAGTCTGTTAGGCGTTCTTTACCAGCGAAGTGGTAGTAGCGAAACGCCTTTAAAACACGCCTCGTCTGTCTGTCGCGTCTTTCACCTCTTAACGAAATAAGGTTAAATTTGGTATGATATATCCTCATTAAAATACATTGACCAAATACGATTTTCTGCCTTTTAAGTAAATTATAACTTCCACTTTACATGATTAAATAAAAACCATCAAGTTTCGTTAAATGTCGTCAAAATCCGTCAAGCGTTCATCGCTGAAGATTTGCGACAACAGATAACAATTAAATCGGCATTTAACTGTTAACAAATCTTTATCAGAAGCTAATTACCTTTTAGTAGATACTTCTTGGTGTATTATTAAAGGACACAAGAAAATACAACAATAGAATTTATTTTCTTCCTAATTTATTGATATCCTGTGGAACATGCACCTCGATGACCAACTTCAACTGGCCAAGTCACATGAGTTCTTGATAGCATATGCGCAAAAAGCCTTTTCCTATATTATTTCCGCACACGATAACAGTAAAGAACGCTTTTAAAAGCTCTTGCGTGTTCCATTCATGGTGTGCAAATTTACTTTTTGTTTTCAGTTTGCCTTGTGATTTTAACAGCCAATCTTATGTTGGAACGAGAAGGAGGCGATGTTCATACAAAATGAATCTAAGATGATAAATAATGCGCAGCGGCGCCCGATTTCATTCATCCAGAAGCTTTGCCTGTTTCTCGGGAGAAAAATTTCGAATCCACTTCAGGCGTGCCATCGAGTTTTCAAAAAAGAAAATGAGAAAAAAGAACCTTCGGTTTGATCTCTAGAATTCCGATCACCATTTCATTCTTCTCCTCCGTTGACTTAACGACCATTCCATCGCGGGATTGTTGAGGACTTCGCATCACGGGGGGCGTGGGAGGGAGGTGGGAGATTTTTGTTGATATTCGTCTCTGCTCTCTGAGAGGATCTACGTAAAACACACGAGATTCGTTCGCCCTTTTCTCCGGGGTCGGAATAATAATGTCTTCGGCTAGAGTTTAACACGCTCTCTCGCACAGTTGCGCATCTTTTGCGAGGTAAAAATATTCTGCGAGTGTCTCCCATAGTTACCTCCGAGAGAGCGCAAAATCATCATTTTTTTGTTTCCTAGGAAACGAGTCGAAGAGGAGTGTAGGGAGGGGGGCGCTTTGGCGGTTTCTGTTCGTTTTTTTTAACCTCCCCCTAATTCCTTCCTTTGGTCGTGCTCTTTTGTTGCCCGTTCCGAATCAATTTCCCCCGTCGTAGACCGATTCTCCGTCTCGGTCTCTGGTTCGCACCCGGCCCCGCGGGGCATGCTCCTCCGTGTGTGTGTTTGTGCCTGTTTTAGGGATGGAGGGATAAAGGGAAGGAAGGAATAGAGCGGGAGCGAGGGATAAAAAATATAATCGCCTGTTTCTTTCTCTTTAAAACATCTTAACAAATGTTTAGGGAAGAGATCGCCGGGGTGGTTTCTCGCACGGGACGCCAAAATACCGCAGACGGCCTCTGCTTCAACTTGATAGTGATCGATCGATTAAAAAGTTTTTTTTTAAATCCGGAAAGGAATTATCAAAATCACTCTCACGCAATTGATGATTTGTGTGATTTCTCTAGCCATTAATATATATATATATATATATATATATATATATATATATATATATATATATATATATATATATAACGGCCACAGGAGTTATGTAAATCGGGCATGCAAGGGTATTAAACCCAGATTACTCGTATTCCTAGGGGCAAGTGAAGAGTTTTAAAGGAGGACGCGAAGAATTGAAGATAATGGTTGTTCCGCTCATGCGAGCATTCCTGCATGGCTACGCAATCTAAATTTGAGATGTCACGTCGAGGAGTAAAGTTAAAAAAGAGTTTTATCCACGTTTTTACCCATGAAGTAGCGTTGGAAAATGGAACTTCTTTCTATATTTTTCTGTTTATCGTCGAAGAAGAGTGCTTGTAATAAAGTATTGGACCATGAGGTTTATTTCACGCAAGAAGGCCTATAGGCTCGTTTATTGCCGTCTGGGAAAGCAGGTATCAAGCATTTCATTAATTATTTACATTTGAACACGGGAATCGTGCTTTTTAATACGAGTATTTTTAATTTAATTATCGCTTTAGAATATATCAAGGGGTGCAAAATACTTTAAACAGTGCTCCAAGTTAGGGAAATAATATATTTTTTAAATCTTTTTCCGTGTACACACATTAATGTTTACTCAAAAGTAGAAAATAAATTTTTCTGCTCTCAACTTGAATTAAATTTGGTGTGCGGAATAAATGTGGATGTGGATTTATTTTCTACTTTTGAGTGCACATTAATGTGTGTATACTGAAAAATATTTTTTTTAAATATATTATTTTTTCCTTTTTAGTCTTCTTATATTTTAAATTGGGTTTTTGGATTATGGAAAATTGCAGAGATTATAAATTGAATTTTCAATGTTTATTTCAATATAGGAAAATTCTTAATATATTCGGAAGTTCCACTATAATTCATTATGACGGCATTAATTTCCATCAAGAGCATTAAAGGTCCCTTTAAAAGCAATAATGCCGTTGCCATGATTTTCATACATTTCGATTGTTGAAGAGAGGAAAAATTCACACTTTTTTCCGATTCAAAGCAGATATTTCACTAATTCAGTATGTATTTGACTTCTACATTAAAAAATTAAGAACTCCGTTCTTTCAGCTAAACAACTCTTTTTTTCCCGAATTCATATCCCAATTTTAAAATGCATTTTTAGAAATCCTTGCACTGAATCCCATGCTTTTCTTATGGGGGTATTGAAATGGAACATTGTGGTTAAAAAGATCCCTTAAATAATAACTTTTTTGTGACTTTCGATTTTTCTCGTCAGTTGTCATCCGAAATAAAAATATACACAAAATTTCAGCCCTGTAGCATTTACAGAGGCAGAGCTACAAAGCGTGAGAGATTTGAAAGAAACATATATATACATATATATAACAGAGTAAGTTAAATAAAAGTGTGTAAAAAGGTTGAAGATTGCACATCTGCTACTCGATTTAATTTTAAGAAAATGTTTTTTCCTCTGAATTTCTTTTCGCGAGGACTCAAGTCGAATCAAAAGTTCGACGGCGACCTTTTTAAGCATTCTCAAAAGGAGTAAATTTCCGGGTCGTAAACCTTGTTCCTGCCATCTTGGTTTTTTTTACTCACTCTGGGAAGTTATGCAAGCGTCTTAAAAACCTATCCTACCGTAACAGCGGGCCGTTTGTATATTTTTTATAACCTAAGCCAAGAAAACAAATTCGGCGAACTTTCACTTCGATTTATAATTCCGCTCGCTCCCGCGCATTCGGATTGACGAAAAGGATTTTTTTTAGCGGCATTTTTTAAACTTTATTTTCGTAACTACTCCCCGCTTTTATGAACGCGGGACGTGGCGTAAACAGCCTCCTTTTTTCCCCTCGAAGGGCTAACCTCAACCTCATTGGCACGCATGGATGGGCCGCGTTTGGCTAGTAAAACTCTCCCTCTTACTTTTTTTTTGACCGACGACGGAGAGTTCAGTAAATCTCCCTTCCCATCTTCCTTCTCTTTCGTACGCAGCACCTCGAAATGGTTTCGCTTTGAGGTATTTTTCAGAAAAAAAATTCAAGAGGAAGTTCACGTTTTTCCAACCCTTCCTTCCTCTCCGTTTCCAGGTCCTTCAACCTTCTACTCTTCCGGAAGGTCGCGCCCCCTAATTGCCCTCTCCCTGCCCACACCTTCTCCGCCCACTCTCTCTCTCTGTCCCGACCCCTCTCCGAAGGAGCACGCTTTGATGCCTTCGAGATGCGTTAGAATCCGACAAGTGTCGTCCTCTGATCGATTTAGCGATTTTCTCCCAAAAAACTCGCTCGTGTATTTGGTCCGTTTGTCCGCCCGTCCTGCCATCTTTCTGCGACCTGGAGAAGTCAAAATTTCAGGATAGGTTTGTTTTTGTAAGACTAGCAATGGTTACCCCCGGAAATGTCCGGGCTAAGCCGGACGTCTTCGGCGAATCTGATTATATCCCACCCACCACCATCGCCACCAAATAGTTGAATTTCTTGCCGCTAGTCCGCTCTAGTGCCAATGCTGTTCCACCCATCACCACCGAGTCATTTTTGTATAGCAAATGGTAAAAATTTGGTAGATCTATAGGTCTCACCCCACAGTTTGGAAACCACTTTCATAGGAGGAGACAAACCAGAACGCTGAAAAATTCTAATAAAACGTGCTTCCACCTCCTGCTTTAGCAAGGTTATCTTATTTGTTATATTTTCTTCCGTATTCATTTGCGACATTTGCCTTCGATGTCGTCGTTTACCTCGTCATCGTCTCGGTAATCTAAACGGGGAACTTCGGTATTATATCATTTGTGAGCGTGAATCTCCCGCGATCACCTCGGATATCCAATGCGATCACTGATTTCGTTTGCTTCGGAAAAAAACCTCAACTAAGGTCGGATTAACCGGTTAAACCTCCGTAGTAGCCTCTAAAATACAGCATGAAAATGAGGTTACCTTTCTCTCTCTCTTTCAGAGGCCAATTTTATATTTCGAAACTTCTTTAGCGAGATCAGCCAATAAATAAATCTTCCTAAAAGACATTTCAACCCTTTTTTCTTCGCGGTTTTCCGCTTAATATATTTTATCTAGGACTTTTTTTAAGATACATAAATTTGCCGAATTATTTTTTCAAGGTTTCTTTTTTAAAATTGACGTGCGATTGTTTATTCTCGAAGGTGTTTTTTTAGTGTTCCCCCATCGAGCGAAGGAGCGAAAATTGAAGGAGAAATCACTCTCCCGCGAAACTGCTTTCGCTCGTAACCGTTTGATCACCCGTCGGCCTCATCCGTGGAATCGCAGTTGAGACGCGTCATTTTGCATCGTTTTAAGCGAGTTGTGGATTTTTATTTGAGCCCATTTGTCTTCATCATGAGTGGCGAGGCTTATAAGTTCTCGATCTGCTTGGGAAGAGGGTTGGGGAGAAGAGCCTCTTTTCTCCCAACACCTTTTGGCTCTTCGAAATATATCGATAAGATTAGAAATGTAGTCCTCATCTCATGGTTAAAAGACATACTGATCGTGATCACCCCTTGGATCCACCACTGCCTCAAAATCATTTGGTGCTGTTTTGAAAAATCCTTAGTTTATAATTCAAAGGCGTGATACCATTCATAGTTCGCGATTGCTCAGCGAGCCGAATGAGAGTTAGTATCGGAACTTATTCAAGAGGTCGTATGTCATTTTTTAAAAAATGAAAATAACGTCTTAAACCAATTTTTTAGTCTTAAAAACTTCACCAGGCAAGGTTTTATGGCAACATTTGTAATACACAAAGTTGCCCGAATCAAATGTCACCGACCGCAATCTTAATCAAAGCTTCGCAGGTCGCATAAAATGCTCTCGCGGTCAGGATGCGACCCGCGGGCCGTAGATTAATGATTAATTTGAGCACCGAAGTATATTTTTCTTTCTGGAGGACCTAGGTGCTAAATGCATCTGCATACAAGGTGTGTCTGAAAAGTATTGCGACAAAAATTGTAAAAAATCAATAAATGCAGACATTTACGAAATGTATTGTTGTTCTTCAAAGTACACTTCTCCTTGACTTATACACTTGTTGGCACGTTCGTGCAACTTTTTTGTCCCTTCTAGAAAGTCCTTTTTTGGAATGTTGTTGAGCTCAGTTGTAACTGCGTTCTGAATGTCTGTTACTGTTTGGAAATGCCTACCTTTTAGGACAAATTTTAAGCTTAGGGAATATAAAATAGCCCGCGGGAGCAAGATCTGGCGAATAGGGCTGATGGTGAAGCACAGTAACACTTCTGTTCGCCAGAAACTGCTTCACAGTCGCTGCGTTGTGGGACGGCGTTTTGTCGTGCTGCAGGAACCATTCCTTGGACTGGTACAGGTTCGTCCTCACTCGATTCATTCTCTTCAGCAGCCGTTCCAGAACGCCTCTGTAATATGCTGCATTAACGGTCTGGCCCTCTGGAACGAATTCTTGGTGGATGATGCCTTCTGCATCGAAAAAAAGGATGAGCATCGTCTTCGCTCGCGATTTTTAAAACCGCACCTTTTTCGGTTTCGGCGAATGTTTTCCCACCCACTCTGCCGCTTCGTTGCAGGATCATACGCGAAACCCCAAGTCTCGTCGCCTGTAACGATTTTTTCGAAGAAATGTTCATCCCTTTGTGCCATGATCAGAAGATCCTTACACGGCGCAATCCGTTCCTGTCTCTGCTCCATCGTTAGTGAGTGAGGAACAAATCTTGCACACACCTTTCTTTTCCTAAATCTTGCTCCACTATCGTCCGAACGGTCCCCTTTCCAATGTTCAAACGTTCTGCAATCAATCGGAGGTGCGGCGGTCCTCGGTCAGTAGGCTACGAACTGCTTCCACGTTTTCATCGGTGCGCGCAGTCCAAGGTCTGCCGCCTCGAGGGTCGTCTTTCACGTCCTCCCTCCCTTCACGGAAACGAGTGCACCGCCGATAAGCATTGGCACGACTTAGTGCGCTACTGCCAATAAGCATTTCGAATCATTTCTAGTGTTTCTGTAGCACGTTTACCGCCCTTTGCACAAAACTTGATCGCTACCATTAAATTTTGACTATTGGGAAGGAGAAAAATCTTGTACTTGACCGGGAATCGAACCCGGGTCTCCCCGTTTGCCGGATAAGTGCTTTAACCAACTAAGCTATCAAGCCAGCATGAATCTTCATTCTCGAATTGGGGTATTTACGGTGAAGAAGGGCTAACTAATTGCTCCTCCATAACGTCAGTTACAACGCACAAAATCTTGACTCGCAAAACACGTCATAACTCGAGAACGGCCAAACAAAGAGTATTGAAACTTGGTCACGTGTTAGCTGAAGTGTAGCACTAAATGACTCTAGCAGCGGCCGATAGATGTCGCGCGCAGTATTCCTGCAAAATATCTGTTTCAAAACTTTTCAGACACACCTTGTAGATATGCAGCACGCGAAGTTAATCGATATCTGTGACGACTATGCAAAAATTTTATAATATGTACCCGGGGCAAACTATCAAATATGCGCCCCTCCATAAAAAAATTCCCTAATACCTATATGGCTTTAGGGCGAACATAACATCATCGAAATTTATAGTTTCTGCTATGCGTAATGTATAGTAGTAAAATCTCCAGTATTTTTGACATGCAAAACTTGATTTGAACGATTTTTGCGACCCCACTTTAGTTACGCCTGGGGCAGATGCCCCGCCCTAGTTACAGCGCTGTTCCAACGCTTTCCTAGTTCTGAAATTTTCAGATTTTCTTGAGTAAAAAAAAGAACACATTATTTGTATAATTTCCGTGATTGTCTTTTTTTCCTCTTATTATATCACGCCCTCTCTTTTTCTCGCACCCGATAGGCGCGGCTCTGGATGCAGGTGATGCAGCAGTTGCGCCACGGGGTGCAGTTGAAGAAGGTGGCCGCCGCGGGGGAGGCGAGAGGAATCGTCGCTGAGTACGAACTGACGCCCTACGAAATACTCATGGATGACATCCGCTCCAGACGCTACAAGCTCAACAAGGTACGGTGGAGCCATCTTCTGGTGGGGTCTAGCATCACTGTATACCAGTGTTACCCCAATCTGGGTGCCGAGGCACGCTGGGGTACCGGTAAAAACGTGCGTAAAAATGGATTAATAAAAAAATAAATTGCCGGCCTTGGTAGACGGGTGGTTAGAGTATCTGCTGACGATTACTAAGGTCGCGGGTTCGAATCCCGCCTAGGGCATGGATGTTGTGTTGTTGATTCCTTGTTAGACCTAGTCCGTAGTAATTGGCCTCGTGCTATATGTCGACTCTTCGGCAATAAATAAATAAGTAGAATTTGTAAATAAGGGCAAAAATTCTACCTTTAATAAATCGATGGTGATGTACTTCCAGCATATTAATGAGTCCAAACATTGCGTATGTATACGTGCTCAATATTGTTTCAAGGTGGGGACACAGGGAAATTATATTTATCTTTGGAAGATGACGCGCCTTCAAAACTGATAGGAACCACTGCTGTAGTCTGTCGGAGCAGCCTTATAAGGCTGGTCCTGATTCTCTGTTTTTTTTTTCGGCGTGGTTCGTTCTTTGTCAATAGAGAGGAGGAAGGCTCCTAATTGAAGCGTTGAAAGGCGGTTGGCATGAAAAATACTCTTATAAAAGCTTATTTTTGAGAAAATTGTTTAAAAAATGTCTCCACGCGCTTAGTAGATCATTACAGTATTTGAAACGCATGCGTTGTTCAAAAAAGAAAAATCACACCTAATACATGTGAAATCATTGGTGAGCTTTTGGTTGGTACCTGCTACGAATAATTAATTGTTAGCTTATTTTCAAATTGTTGAAATCGTACTCTGATGAAATAGTAACACCCGAAAACCCTTAACATGGTGGGATGTTTCTAAATTCTATAATTCAACTAAATTCCGAGCATTTTAAAAATTATTGTAGTTGTCAAGTATTTCAATAGACAGCAGTTATTTGTATGTATATATCACGTTTTTCTGCAATTCCTCTTGCATAAAATTATTTTGTTATTATTTTTACGTTGATATAACTCTGTTTATTCCACAGGTTATGGTGGATGGTGACATTCCTCACCGGGTCAAAAAAGATGCCCATGCCATAATTTTGGACTTCATACGGTCCAGACCTCCGCTACGAAAGGTTAGAAGGTTTCAGACATATGAATGACGAATACCGAATGTTACTGTCAAATTCAATAATATCATTATTTTTTATCTGAATAATTTTTCATTTGTGCTTTGGTTTCGCTAAATATTTAAAATGCTGTATGTTATTTTGAAAACATCGACACTTAATCTTTATAATTCCTTTTAATGACATTAGAGGAAGTGTAAATGATATTGAGGTTACAAGATTTCTTATATGTATATAAAGGTATAATACCGATTGTTACTGTCAAATTCAACGATATCGTTATTTTTGTTTTTGAATAATTTTTCATTTGTGATTCTGTTTCTCTAAATATTTAAAATGCTCCACTTTGTATCGAAAGTGTTGAGATTTAATATTTCAAACGGATTTTAATGACATTAGAGTAGGGGTGGTCAAACTACGGCCCGCGGGCTTATGAAAGTGAACTGGAATATTAAATGCAGATAATTTCATGTTTGTAGCTTACAATAATGGGCAGAAAACCTTTTCCAGTGATGTTATGGGGATAACATATTATTTATTATTGATTTTCACTAACAGGATCCCTTGCATTTTCTCAAATAACTTCCGATGTGAACCCTAACGTGGCCCACCGAAGCATTTTTCTCAGTTAATATGCTAAGAAGTTGCAACTGTCCACGCGGCACGCGACGTAAAACGTTTGCCCCCCACTGCATTAGAGGAAGTGTAAAACACATTGAATGAGTTAATGACGGTGTAGTATTCTCCTTAATAAGTATTGTTTTGGGTTTTGCCTACCGTAGGCCTCTGAAAGAAGACTACCACCGCCGCCCAAGAGAGCAAGAAGTCCTCGTGAGCTCCTCATGGAGTCTATCAAAGGAGGGACCCCGCTGCGGCCCACGAGTAGTCCTCATAAGAGTGGTGAGTACCATCCTTCTCTTTCGGGCGTTAAAATCTCCGTATACTTGCTCTGAATCATGTTAGGGCTGTAAAACGCGTGTTTAACTGGTGTTTGAGAATATCGTAACATTTTAAAATAAGCACTTAAATACATTGAAAACATTCTTGCGTTTGTTTCTTTATTTTATGAGATTTATTTTAGCGGCGTTTTTTATACGATGGCATCTTGCGTAACATAAAGGCTTCAAGGTTTTATCGAATCAGCGTCTTAATTATTGCTTTGGTCATAACATAGAGACATGAAACTCTTTCGAGATAATGCTCAGTAAAATCCTACCATCCTCCTTCGTTAGCCGTTCTCATCCAGCTTGACGTATCTTGAGATTTTATTCGAAACAAAAAATGCGTAGATGCTATCTCTTTTATGTTGCTCATGGGACGGGCGTTCTTGGAAGTGAATTTATTACCTATTTCGCCGTAACTTCCGAGTGTTTTTCTCAGATGATACTTTCCGCAACAATGAAGGTTACAATTCCCATCTAGAAACAAAGTGTCTGCGAAACGTAAGGAAATTATGCGCGGAGCGTTTCATCCGCGAATCTAGTGACGTTTTCATTCGAATTTTCATCCCACAGTAGCCGACGATGTTTATTAATCCATCGCAGGAAACCTTATAAGGGTGGCTTATCATGACTTCCCGGTCTCCGAGCTGTGACTCGGCATCGGATACTCACATATATAAATCCATTATTATTTCCTCCATTCATTTCGCAGTTTATGCGTATTCCGACGAACCTTGGCTGCGACAGCTCCCTCGGTTGTTCTATCCTGCCGGCGTTAACGTTTCATTTTATAGCAGTTTGACGCAGAGTTGAGGTCTCATCGCATTAAAACCGTATGAGAGAAGGGAAAATGTAGGGGTAGAAAGAGGAAGATAGAGCTTAGAAAGATCAAGGTAGTAGTGCAGGCATGTCAAAGTAACGGGCCGCATGCTGCCCGAATGCTAATTCTGTCATTAAAAAAGTCGTCGGGAATTTTAAAAACTTTATTTTACCTAAAAGGAGACACTATGTTTTCATATATTTATTAAATTTCAGAGCAACAACTTGGTTTTTTAATAGGAAAATAAAAGTCTAGCCGCGAAGATTTTTATCCGACTACGGCCCGCATTCAACTCCTATAATCCTAATGCGGCCCCAATAGCCCATCGAGTTTGACGTGTCTTTAATAGAGAAAGAGATCAGAAAGAACTTGTGAGAATTTTTTACGGTTCTTAGCAAGGATGGAAAGGTGAGTGTGGAAATTAGTATATAATTTTTGCGCCCATTGCGACACGCCCACGGTAGGACGTGTTCCAATGGATTTTATCGACTTTTTCCTCGGAGAGAGACTTACAAACCCCGTTGTGGTTTTTATAAGCATAAAAATGAAGCAATCATAACGCAGAGATGTCCGTTAGATGCAATGCATCACATTTCCCAGCGTTGCGCAAGTGTAATCGTTGGTAGAATTCATTTCGTCGCCTTTTTTTGCCATCGGAAGAAACTTCGCGGAAATGAAAAGGTAGGGAAACCAATTAAAGTATCCTCGACGAATTCCTTGTGGGTTTTTACATCTTCGGTGCTGCGTAGTTTCCTTTGGCCGTTGGTGAGTATTGCGGCGCTAACTACCTCATAACTGTTACATCACAAACGGAGTTGCTTCTATTTTTATCCTATTGCGTGGATGTTTGATGTTGATACGAATTATCGAGTGCACGTTGCGATTCAGACGAAAGAGATTAAAACGAATGGTTTCGGTGTTGACTTGGGCGAAGCGTGGGAATGTTCATAAATCTCGACCCAAATGTTTTCTTTCTCGTACGTTTGAAAGGAAGTTATCGTAGCGTTTTCATTATACTAATGCTTAATCTGTATTTTGAAGGTATTTTGGAAATTTTTCTGATTAATATGTACTCCAGTAAGTGATGTAAATTTTCATGATATCATTATTCTCGTCAGGTATTTCTTGTTCCTTTCAATCTACGTTAAAATGTCGCGTAACGTATAAAAGATTCTTTGCAGCTCATGTAAATTAGCGATAAAACCAGAAATTTTTTCAGGATTAAGTTTGCATTGGCCATGGTTGAATAATAAAAATTAAAGTTTAGAGAGTTATAACGTCGCTGCTTTGAAGTAAAACTTTTGTGTAATATTTTTACATGTAAAAAAGGAGACGCGAAGATTCTCTAAAATTGAAAACTTGGAAATAAGTTTTCCTCTTGCTATCGCACCTATCGGTTTTCCCTTCTGGATAGGATGCGATAATTCAGATGTGGATGAATATTAGCACTTTTGATTGCAGCAAGAGGCCATGACGCCCGCTGCTCTGCTGCAGTGACGTCACCCTTCGAACTTTTGTCATTATACATTCCACGAAAAGTTCGGGCACATGCGATTTTCATGAAAACCTAATAGGAAAACTTCCTCTTGCAGTAAAGAATCAATTTCCTGGACTGGAAGTTTGAAAACTAAGTCGTTATCCTTAGTAATACGAGTTACGATACCGTCAAGCATGTTTGATTTTCTGTTATCCTTTTTTTTTAATTTGCCGGTATAAACGTAAAGCTGTTGTCATGCATAATTTTATTGAGTAAGAAGACTATCTTTTAAAACTGCCGAAGTGTGCGTTATCGAATCCGGAGGAAAGGTTGCTGTTTCAATGCATCTCGCAAAGCTTCTACTGTTAATGTCATCTTCGCGACCAAAAGACGAACGGCGGTTGGCCATGCTAATCAAGTTATGGAGAAAAAGTAAACAAGTAAGGAAGAAACTCACGATTCAGATATTAAGAGAGTTTTTAAAATAAAAACTAACCACTTAGACTGCCCTCAGAGTCTCCACATTTCAACCGCGGCAAAGCTTAATGGCGATAAACAGTCTTGTAAAATTTGGTTGTTCTATCTTAGCGGTGATGTAAGAAGTTAACCGAACACGAAAGTGTTACGGAAGGACTGACGGACATAACGATTACATTACCGGATTTAAAAAATAACCTCTAAACAGGAATGCGAAGCTTGTCGGTCGGTCTGTCACGATTCGAAGACGCTCCTTTTTCGGACTGTAGGAAAATATGATACGTTGTTTAATATGTGACCATGTTTGCGCCTAAAAATCACTCCACGCTGGTACTAATCGATTTCGCGCATAGTGTTTTCCTTACGGACGACATGAAAAAAATTTGTTGACTAAAAGAGAATTTCGAAAGTCCCCAAAAAATCGGCAATTTTCCAAATGCATGAAAACTATAACAAGTGATACGCGGAGCTACATTATATGGTGACTGTTGCGGTTATGCCTATTGTTGGAGGGATATTTAAAAAAATCGTTAATCTGAACTTCTTCCCATTTTAGGTTTCAGAACCTCTTATCACGTTCTTCGCTGGGGAACTTTCGCGTACTTAGTTTTCGCTCCCGCATTTCAATTTAATCCCGCATGTTAGAGCAGCGGACCCAAAAACCCTCCATCAAGAAGGAAATTAAGTGCGCGAGCACGTCTTTAGTTCTCCTCGTCCTATATATCTCCCGAACCCAGTTAAAGCATATAGACTATGGTTAGGGTAAACGTTTTTTCTAGCTCGGGAAGAAAGTGCGAGAGAGAGAGAGAGAGATGGGTAGTAGTATAGGCGCCTGATGCAAGCCCCGAATCCTTAACGAGTTCGCTTTGAAGACAATGGAGGAAGAGGTGGGGGAAGGAAGCGAGCTAGGGAGATTCCCTAGGGAGGGGTGAGAGTAGTTAACAGGGAGGGAAACGTAGGAGGCGGTAGGAATGTTATGTTATAGAGCAGAGGTGGCCAACCTACGGTCCACGAAGCTACTATTAAAAAGCGATTCGTAAAATTTAACACTAAAATTCATTTTTTTTTTAAATCATACTGCAAAGAAATCGAGTCTGCCGTATGTCTTCCTAGCGAAGATAATTAGCGAATATTTACAAAACTAATTATTCGATTTAGACCAAACATGCGCCGTCTATTCGGATTAACCCGCACTGCATTTTAGGAGGGTCGTTAATTCCCACCATCCCGATAAAATTATTTTTTGAATTGTTTTCTGTAATATCATTTCCTCCATTTGATTAACTTGGAAATGAGTGTAGCATATCTTTTATTTGCACTTGAAAATTGCTTAAATTCAAGATACGAATTCGGAAATTAAACCCAGGTGCGGAAAATAAATCAATTTTTATTTTCAAATTTCAAATACGGGCCCGAATCCTTCCAAAATCGTGCTATTAACCACAAAATTTCAAGATTTTTGACACGAATTGTTTTGTCGCGATAGCAGCTCGATTATTGCCGATCACGTTTTCTACCCTCGACCAGTTAGTTAGCCGCGCCTGCAGACGTCACACTCTCGTGAGAGTGAAAGAAGAGTAAGGATTAGCGCCAATACCGTAATTTTCCTACCTGAATTAAATCTACGAGTTACATGTTATTTTTCATTATTCGCTAATATCGCCATAAAATCTTTTTAAACATTTTTCAAATTTTCCTTCCGTAGAACTGAGAGCTCTCTACTTGTTATGATAAAAAATCTTCAGTTCTTTTTATTTCAGCTCTAATATCCTCATTTACACTTTATTATCACTTATATGGTACCTCAGAAAATCTAGGTCAGGCCCGGATTAAACCTTCCTTGGACCCTGGGCAAACAAATTTATGGGCCCCCATACCACCTAGAACGTGTTTTAAGCAAATATATTTTTCCAAAAGCAGTATAAAAAATTTTTGGTGGTATTTTATTGCTATTGTTACTTGTACAAGTCTTCATAATTTTATAGTTTGATTAAATTTCATTAAAATATCCATCTAATGAAATTTTACAAAATAAATGTAGTGTTTGTAGTAAATGAAACAAATCAACAGTATAAATAATCATGGGTAATTATTTATATATTCCTAATTTTGCAGTACATTAATAAGCGATACAATGAACAGGTAGAAATCGAACAAACATAGAAAGAATTTTAGACAGATACTTTCCTTGACTTCTTCTCAGAAAATGTATTGATAATGTCTTCATAATCACTATTGTTGAACATTTCTTGCTCAGTGCCTAAAAGTGCTTTTTAACGTTTAATATATAAAATTTAAAAACTGACCGATCCCTTAAATGTGGGCCTTTTGCCTAGGCGATAAAACGGCCCTGCTCGAGGTAACTTCACATTTAATCTATAATCTGCCCCCCTCCCACTCGAAGTATAGGCAACTTTCAATGCGTCCCGCCATGTATGAAAGCTTGCCAACTCCTGTCATAGAGGGAGAGAGAGGAAACTTGAGAAGCGGTGCATGATGGGAAGAGAGGCGTCCACTCGTGTATGGAACGATGTTCTGCGGCATTATAGAAGCGGGCAACCTGCGCAAGACGGAAAAAGAGGGGAGTCTTCTTGATTGGACTTAAGCTTCCCTCAATTAGCGCGTAATGTGCCGTGGAATGACGGGCTAAATGGGGAGGGTGGGGTGGGATCAAAAGAAGAACGAGGATTGGAGGGGGAAGGCCCGGAAGGAGAAGAAGCTTCTTCAAAAGTGGAACCGGAAATAGTTCGCTGTTCCCTTTTCTTCCCCTCTCCACAAGCCTCGTTAGCTTTATCGGTGGATAAGACGACCTGCGTCACGCGCGGCGATGTTCGCTTATTTTTATCTTTTATAAATTTAATAAGTTGTCGCTCTCTGCCGTGTGATACTTCGACGGCGCCGCTTCTCGAGTGCGTGTGTTTTTGGGATGTTGCTGTGTTGTTTCCAGGGGAACGGGTCGCGAGGTGCTTGGTCTTCGTCTACCCGAGTTATGGGTTTTTATTTTAAGAAAGAGGTCGCGTTTTGAGATTTTTCCCTTCCGAAACGAGAAAAAAAAACGCGTCGTTTGATTTTTAACTGAATATGCATAAACATATTGTTTTCTTCTTTGAGTATGCTGTGATAATTGTAGCATTTATCGAATTTACTTCGAAAATGGTTAAAATCACATCTTTACACGCGAGGAAAAGAAGCCAATGATTGCATACATGAATAGTCAATATGTGAAATTTATCATACAGCTAATATGCTTGGCGTCAATATTTTTTTTATTTTCTCTTTTATCAAACACGCCATCAACTATGCAGGTGTTCCAAAATGAATATACCAAAAAAAATCAAATGATTATTTCATTATTTGAGATTACAACATAATTCAAAAGAATATAACCTATAAAATATAATTCAAAAGAAAGTGAAAATATCTTAATTGTGGAAAATTTCATTCATTCTGCCTGAGTTCCATCGTTATCTATTACCAACCTAACTATCACACATTTCCAACACAGCCATATGAATGGAAATGACGGAATCATTGATACGACATTTAATATGAAAAGGGGGGGAGGGATCGCGAGACACGGTGAAACAATACAATAGTAAATAAACAACAAGTAGGGATGTGCACGGGTTTCCCCGTGGTACATAATTGCCTTTCGTAAAATCCGCCTTTGTGTAATGTATTTGCTTTGAAATCAGAAAATTATTTTTCCTTATATGGTGGTAGCCCTGCTCTTTAGATACGCTCGAATCATGTTCATTTGATTTAGCCGTTATATACTAGCCCTACAAACGAAATCTCTTTTTGAAATCGGTTCAGCTAAAAACTTCAAAACTCATAGTTACAGAAAAATTCTAACCTTGACATTGTGGTAGCCCTGTTTAGTCGACCCGGTTGAAATATGCTGTTTTGGTTATTTATTTATATGAAGATTATATGTTGGATTGGTTGGATTAAAATTCATGCTGCCAGTACTCTATAAATACGTGTACAAATATAATTTTACTTTTTATTGTGATAGCCCTGCTCTTTATCTCCACTTGAAACATCTTGATTTCATTATGGTATGTTGTACAAATCTTATATACAGAATTTAGTTTAAATCCGTTCAGGAAATTCCTTCCATATCCGTAATTACTGAAAGAATTTAATTTGTAAGTGTGACACCCCTGTTTTGTTGCTCCGGTCCAAATATGCTATTATGGTTTTGTATATATATGCACATTATAAATTTTAAATTTGGTTAAAATTGATTTGAACAGCCCAACACAAATACTTGTAAAAAGAATTTTTTTATTACTTGTATAGTGGCAGCCCTGATTCATATATCTACATTTAAAATATTGATTTTGTTTTTGTGTGTTGCAAACCTCCTTCATACAAAATTTCGTTGAAATCGGTTGTGCCAATTCCTTCCATAGTCATAATTACAGAAAAGTTTTATTTTGCAATTGCAGCACCCCTGATGAGTCGATACGGTCCAAATATGTCATTTTACCCATGTATTTATGTGAAAATTTTATATGCAAAATTTAGTTGAAATTGGTTCTGCCAATTCTTCCCTGATAAATGCGTACGGACGGACGGACATCACGAAGATAATAGTGCTTTTCAGCAATGACGAAAAGCACAAATCTCCTTCACGTAGACAGGAAGAGAATGCTCACATTCACGCTGCAGGTTACTGATTAAAACAGTCGCCGGATCTAAGTCAAAAGTAGACACGCAAACTCGCACTGTGTACTATAACCAAAACTTAAACTAGACACCGATGTTTCGACATCTAATGTAAGTATTCTCTTCTTGTTGGCAGTGGAGTTTTTGTTTATTTACTACGACATTTAATGAGTGATTCTGTAATTAGAAAATTTATGTAAGCTTCGTCATTAACATAAATTAAACCTTAAAACTTTGCTAGATTATTATCCTTTGAATTTATAGACACCCTGCATGGCAACTACTTAAACGTTGTTCTTGTCTAGGCATGTTGAGATTAATTATTTATAGAAAAAGATAGAACGCCATACAACTCAAGATTGTATCATACACTGCATAAGGTTTTTCGCAGCCTTTTTTTGCGTTCGCAGAAGATATGCATCAAAAATGACGCAAGGAGATGCGCTTCGCAATTAAGCCTGCGACCGAGAGAGAGAGAATTTCTTATGCTAATGATATCGCTTTTGTTACGTGCTCTCACTTTAACAGCTCTTGCTCACGCGTTTAATATCCTTGTCGCTTCGTAATTTCCGCTCTTAGATTCCTCTGGAATAAGTGGAGGCATTTTCCGGCGCGTTACGCTGCATCGCGGTTATGCAGCAACTGCTGGGGTGGCCTTTTCCGCCCGCCTGTCCGTTGTCGTAAAACAGCACCGTATTGTGCGCGGAAAAAGGTTTTTGCGTGTATCTACTGCTAAAAGAGTTAATATATATTCCGAAAAGGATTTTGAAAAAATCAGAAAATGTGAATAACGCGCATTTTTTCAGATAGCAATTTTGATGGCCTTAAAAACTTCGCACCTTTTTTTTTCTATCCTGACCTCGCCGTGTAATTAATATCATAGTTTCAGTTACACGTTAGAGCAGGGGTTTTTCAACTTGCGGACCCCTACTTGAGCATCGCAAATCCCAGAGACTCCTTGGACGTGTATGTGGTTTTGACGTTCGACCACACATTGAGGAGTGGGATAACGTGTTATTAGCTTTGAAAGTCCTAATAGCCGGGTGAATGTTTCTATGGAAATAGATTTCTTTTCATTTATTAACACACCAATTAATTGATTGTCGTTTTTCCAAATTGGCACAAAGGATTTTTTCTACAAGTGTCGCGGGCCCCCTTTTAGCTTTGGCGGATCTCGTTTGGAAAACCGTGCGTTATGCTAAAATAGGAGGATGAAATTCGTTTTCTTTGAAATTTTATCATTATATTATATTTGCATATATTTTTATCTGTACTTACGAAAATTCCGTCGGAATAGACGGATTTTGCCCATGTTTGTGTGTTAGCGAAGTATTTTTCTATCCAAGGCATTAATTACGTTTTGCATTCAATCGTTTATCTTCGACCTTTTTTTCGAAATCCTCGTTTATAATTGCCGTAATAATTATCGATGTAATTGCTTATTTTGTACATCTTATATTTTTCTATATATATATATATATATATATATATATATATATATATATATATATATATATATATATTAGCTTGCCTCTTCTTTTTCAATTTTCGAAGCGAATAGAAAAACAAGCCGTTCTCCTTGAAGTTCAAAAAGGCGAACTCGTACAACTCCAAAGAGCGAGAAACTAATTGATCCGTCACGCGGTTTTTTTTCACGTGATCCTTCCGAATTCCTCGAGAACGACCACGAACGACGTCGCCGCGTGCCCGAATCTTTTAAGAGGACAACTCGCTCGAATTTAAAAAAAAGAAAAAAAACACGGGCTTCTCTTATCCGGCGATTTTATTTTTTCGATCCTGAAAAACCGCTTTCTTGAGTAAAAATCTCTTTCCTCCGCGGATTTTCTCTTTTATTTATGCTCCCTTCCCCCGTCTCCGTGGAAACCGAGTCCTCCCCTTTTCATAATAGACGAAATGAGAATTATTAGTCGACCTACTGGCCTGACTAGTCCGACAGAGATGTTTTAAATGATACCATCGAGCGTGTGTGTGCGTGCTTGCCACGGTCGCCTGGGAAAGAATGCAGAAGAAGGAGTTAGTTGGGTGTACTTGAAAAAAAATGTTGCGTGGAGGGGAAGTGTTTAGATCCCGTGGAAATGGGTCGGCTTTTAATGATGGGGCTCTTGCCGTTTATCATATATTTCTGCCGAACGCGGGTTCCTTTTTAAAAGGCCGCGTACTATCATTTGCATACCGCGCGCTAATAGGAAAGTTAGACTCTCGTTTTTGTCCGATTTATTTTAACCAGAGCCGAAACAAGGACTAGGCGAGCGAGATACCTGCCAAGGACGCAGCACGCTTAGGGACGCCATGAATGACAATTTGAAATTTAATGTTTTATATTATAAAATATATGTATATAAATATATAATATATAAACATAATATTTATTTATTTTACTTCTACTTTGTAAATAAACTACTATATTGAGATATAAAACTGTATACTTTCATAAGGAGGGGGGCGTAATTTTCAAGCCTTGCCTAGGCGAAAAAACATCTTGTCCCTGCTCCAATTCTAACCAGCTCATAAAAATCCGTTGGGGGCCGTTTACAATGAGCTTTATAATGTTAACAAAGACGAACACATACAACCATGCTTCTGGAAGAATTTGAACTCCAGACCCTAGCTTTGGGAGCCAGACGCGCTAACCACCTCTCTGACGATATGTTCGCACGTTTTACGTCTTTTGCAATCTGCGGCAGACAGAGTCGATTTCATCTTGCTAATGTACCTCCTGTAGCCATAAAAAAAGCTTTAAAGAAAACCATGCTTGTGCATTTTGGCTACGAAGCAACCATCATCGGAGAGAGAATTTGCCAATTTCATTGTAGCCATAAAGTGAGCTCGACAGTTCTATTCCGATTGATAGTTATGCAGTGCAGAAGGGGATAGGCTCAGGCGGATGCGCAATAGCGAAAAGTTACTTATTTTGTTTCTGGCCACTTGATTTTGAAAGAATACGCAGGAGGCAACAGTCGACCTGCAAATGATAGGCAAGTCCGCGTCTATCGAAAGACAGCCGTCAATCGCAGGCTGAATGGTTGACGAAAGGATGAATCTCTTTTACGATATTTCCGCAGTGAATGCGAGGGTCCTCGTTAGTAAAAAGAACAATTTCTAGTTTGCAAGCGCATAAAAAAATAGGAGCTTCATTTGCTGACGCAATATGAAAAAGCGCGTTTTATTTATTGAGGTTTATTTGTAATTGCTAACTTGAAATTCTTTATAACTTAGTACACAATTTAATTGTAACATAAAGTAATTTGTTCAGTAATTAATTATAAAAGTATATTTATACTCTGATGTAATGACTATTGACCTACGATATGAACATACCTCATTACTGAAAAGGGTTCTCCTAGTGCTCGCCCATTTCTCCAAAGAACAAGAAGTCCAAACCAAGACTAATGCAGACTGGTTTCACAAAGTTGACGTCCCGAATTGATTACTTATATTGACAGGAAATGTTTTAGTATGTGCTAGTCATTCCAAGGAATTTTCATACCATAAATACTTCTTGTAGTTCATAGTTTATCAATGATAGAGAAAATTGGAAAAGAAATTAATAAAGCACTAGCAGTTGCCCGTCGACTGGTTGGTTAAATTAAATATTGTCTTGGTAGTTCGCCTTCTGTCACATTGCCATGAAGTTCAGCGACTAAGGTTTATTTCCTTTTACTAATGTACGCTTGTAGTGCCACATTATTTCCTACAGCGTCTAATGTCCGCTAGCAACGCCACCTTAACGTCAACCACTACAACTACGTCGAGCAGAGCTTAGCCGGTCAAAAAAACCTCAATATCTCTCCAACGATTTGAGCGATTTCAATTTTATAATTTTCCTACTAATCTGCAGGTTGAGACGTTTAATTTGATGCATCACACGTTAAGGTGGCTGTTACCTTCGCTTTAAAAATCTCATTTTATTACGCTATTAATATATAGATTATCACGTTTAAAATACTAAAAGCAATGTCAAAATATCTTTCTGACCTATATTTTGCGTCTATTTTTTTAAATGAACGAATTTAATAAATGTTACTGTTTATACGTTAATATATAATGATCGACTGTCCGTTGCTTAAGGGTAGTCAAGTGGAAAAGAAAATAATCCATTTGTTCATTCGTCTATGCTCAAGCCGAGTTCGGTAATAATGGTCTACATGGCAACAATCCGATAAAATGCGATTTAAAACGCAAAAACGCTATGTTTTAGCAGACATTCAAGAAAATACGATCAATTATCAAAATTCGGTGATAAGAATTAGAATCTACATTCTTTTCCCCTTATAACAGTTCAAACCTCCCTCAGATATCAAAATTTTAAGATATTTTAATGTATTAAATAAATTATCTCTGCACGATGGATTTGAGACTTCTTATGTAAGACAAATAGGGGAAAATCGTTGCTGGAATCGAACCCGGGACTTCAATCTTCGCAAAATAAAATATAGTATATAGTTTCATGAAAATCGGTCCATTGGTGCGACAGTTATTAGTAGGGGACACACACACACACATACAGGACCATTTCATAAGGCTGTTTCCTTTGGAAACCAGCCTAAAAAGGACCCCCTTGACGCTCCCCGATTTAAAAAAATTCTTCCGCAATGTTATAAATGGCGTTAAAGGTCATAAAAATAGTGAGAATTTATAACTATGTGTATGAGAAGATGCGATTGAGAATAATTTCAAGAGCGAGTTTTGAAGTTTGACGAGTGCACATATTTTTGAAGCAAAATTTGTTCTTGAAATGGAGTTACGGTATCGCGTTGCCGGGAAAGACTTATTTATGCCGATGTCGTAAAAGATCTCCCGCTACTCCGTCTATATCAACATGGCTACAGTGGAGATAAATTACGCCAACCGGCGCCATCTTTTGGGGAGATAAGGCCCTAAACGGTCGCAAGAAGTGAGTCGTTTCACTTACAATTAGACATGATTGTTAAATACGGCGTGCGATACAGGGAAGCAAGAAAAAAGCTCCAATTTCGAGCGCGGCGTTTTGCGGTTCCGAAAGATGCCGTCTGTTTGGCAGTGGCGTAACAGTCGGGCGTCGTGGGTGGCCAAATGCCACTGGCCCGGAGGGGGAGAGGCCCTGGGGATCCACGAATTTTTCCGAATTAAAAAAATTTAGTGATTTTTTAATCCTAATTTCAGAATGACTTGCGACTTAATCATTATTTTCGAAAGAGTAATTTAATTGATCGAGTCAATCATTATTTTTGGACTAATTTAAGAAACCTGTTAATTGATTAATAATACAATGGTTTTCAGTTTTCATGGAACGCATGCATTTGTTGTATGAGAGGGGAGGGAGGAAGGAACCATCGATTATATTTTGCTACTAGGCCATTGGCTTCCAACCTTTCTGTAGGCGCGGCACCCTTTCAAAGGTAAACAGAATTTCGCGGCACCCCAGCCTTCAAACAAGGCTTTTATATTTTCACAAACGAGTATTACAACGATTGGAGATGCCCATTTGTTGGTACCAAACTATAATCAATTTATTAGAGAAAACATTAATGCCCTAGTTACCTGTAAACACGTCCAATTCCTTGATTTATTAACAAAACTAATTTTATCGCGGCACCACCTACAAATCAGCTACGGTGCCCCAGTGTGCCGCGGCACCCGGGTTGGGAACCACTGTACTAGACCATCCGCTCCTGCTATTTTTAAATGATAGGTGTGCGCGTGCGAAGAATTTCCGATACTGAGAAGCCATCTATTAGAGGAAAGAAGCTGGGCTGAAAAGAAAACATGCTAGAGAGAGAGAGAGAGAGTTACTATAAGTGGAAGGGAAGTTTAAACAAGAAGATTAGGAATGGACGAAGGGAGTAGTTGGGGTGGACTTAGTGAAGGGATCCGAGATTTGTCTTGTTTGGAGGCTGGAAGCTTCAAAGAAAGAGTGGGTGGAGGAACATGAAGAGGAGGACGTCTGAGCGGTGGCGGTATCTAGTAGAGAGTGGAGAAAAAGTAATTCTGGTGAATTTATGATTAGCTTTTGTTTTAGGCGAAGGTTGGGTTAAAACAAAGGTGGTCTTCAACGTGGGCGATAGCGCCCTCCATTGGGCGTTTTAGGGTTTTTGGTGGAACATTTTGTCAAGTTGATGTGGAAAGTGGGTGGTGAACTTATTTCAGATAGCAAAATATGGTGAAATTGGGCGGTAAATCGAAATAGGTTGAAGATCTCGGGGTTAGAATATCTCCGTCCGTCCATCCGTCACCATTCTGTGTTCGGTGAACTCTTTCTAAACCGTTCAAGTTAGAGCAAACAAATTTTAGGGATTGTCCATGGCCATTAAGCTCTCCCCGCGGTTGAAATTAGGAGACAATAACACATTTAATTAGTGAACTACAGTAGAAGCCCTCTTATCCGTCGCGGTTGGGACCGGCAGTTAGTCAGTTAATCGAAAAGGTAGGTTAAAGCGGTGAACCAATAGAAAAGTACATATACACAGTCTGTCTCTGTAGCTGAAGAAGGAGTAGTTCCGAAAGCTTTACGTTTGTGATGTTTCTGTGTTTTTGTGTTATTTTACGTGTGTCGCTTCGACATCCCCGGGGCCTCGCCAACCTGAAGTCGTCTGATTGGTGAGTGCTCACTGGGTTTCCTCATCCCAACACCTTGTTGACATCCATATATTCATTTTACCTTTCCTTTTCCGTAAGTTGTTATATATATATAATATATATATAAATACATAATTTAATATTGATTAATATCGTAACTAAAAAAACAATGGAATTTACTAGTATGTGGGACAACTGACATCAGACCACAGCGGACTGTGTGGGCAACTGACAGCGGATGCGTACTAGACTGGATTACTATGTAATGAGAAACATTTTAGTACAAGGGACAACTCGTGACATTGTTGCGGAGTGAAAGGAATTGTTTAAACTGTCCCATACAAGAAAACATCCGCGTTCAGAAACGAGAAAATTGATCTGCTACGATAGTACAGTGGTAGAATATCCGCCCGGCAATTGGAAGACCCGGGTTCGATTCCTGGTCATAGCAGACTTTTTTCTCATTTCAAAATTATTCCCAACATTACAGCTTATGCCTGTCTGCATAGGATCATCAGATCACTTTATTCCATCAATTTCTTGCTTGGCAATCTCACCATTTGAGAGGGAGGAGTTTTCTTTGATGTATCTCTTCGAGGACATCCGTTGGGGCAGTTTGATACTAGCTTGGCTAGTTCCGTCTCAACCAAGAAAACATCCGCGTTCAGAAACGAAAAAAATTGATCTGCTACGATAGTTCAGTGGTAGAATATCCGCCCGGCAAGTGGAAGACCCGGGTTCGATTCCTGGTCATAGCAGACTTTTTTCTCATTTCAAAATTATTCCGTTTTAAACTAGTCGTTTTTATGTAAAATGTCGCATTTAACTGTGGATTTCAGTTTTCAGACCCAGGGGCGTAAAACGTCGGTTAATCCGGCGAGTGGGTTAAGCGAAGGTCGGTTAAGAGGGCTTCTACTGTACTTCTACACCGTTAAAGTTAGATAAACCAAATTTTCAGGATAGTTTCTGCTGGTGACAGTCATGAATGCCATTGATTTTGGGGCCCGTTCGTCAGTTCGTTTACCTTTTTGCAGGATTAATAAATAAAACCCTTATTAGCTATCTATACGGGTTCGCCACTACGGTACGTTTTCGATCCGTTTATGTTGCTAAAATAAAAACAACGCGCCTTTAATATCTGATTAACCGGTTCTTTACTTAATTGTTAATTCTACCGAGGGGCAGTTTCAGTCCACAAATTTCAAAAACACGACTATTTCGAATAAAAAAGTCTTCTCGTGAATAGATCTTTTTCTCAATTTGCAGGAAAGCTTTCCAGGCTGTTTTTTTTAACATTCGCACACTTCGAGTTTTTTGTTTGTCTCCAGAATTCGTTTTCCCAGGACTCCATCCACTCGTTCGAAGGTACAACTCACATAATGGCCTTGTATTCTTGTTTTACCGACTCACCTGTGATATTATTCTCGGTGGAGATGCATAAGGAGTACAAAATAAGCAAAAAACGTCGACCATTTTTATCTCCGCGCCGGGGAGAAGCCGCCTTCCCACGGCCGCCGTAAAAAAGTATCCAAGTACTTCACGCAAGAGGGGCGAATTCGCATGAAAGTCGCCGCATGCGAAGGAAAATATTTTGTTCTTTTGCGTGAGCGGAATATTTCTCTCACGAAAGCGCGAATCCAGATGTATTTCCCCCGCCGCCGATGATTCGACCATCTCCCTCCTCCTTCCATTCCTCCATCCTCCTTCCATTCCTCCCTCCTCCTTCCATTCCTCCATCGTCGGAACTCGATGCTTCGGAAGCGTCGGAATTTTCATTAGCGCATCGATTGCTTCTCTTTCGGATGCCCCGAGAAATATTCGCGCCGGAATTTTTCATCGCTGAAAATCCAGACGGAGCGGGAGGTAATAATGGCGGAGCTCGGATGCCTGGATAATGGACGCCCTCAGTCTGTCTCTCTTTCTCTTCGTCCCTATTTCTCTCTCTGCCTGCCTCCAGTTCTTCCTTAGATGTCGGCTCCCAACTCCATGGCTCTTCGGTTGGTCATGGTTCCCCGGGGCTCCGCTCTTTCCCCCACACCGTTATTCCGAAGGACGTTATCGATCGCAGATTGGGCGGTTTTTGCTTTTCGCACGCGCGTTGCCTACCTTCTCTCCATTTTGCCATCTCCCCCTCCTTCCCTTTCGCGGTACCTCAATGCACCCGTTGTTACCCTCCTCTTTCGTATCCAGTGGAGAGAACGTTGTGCGCTTCCCCTTTTTGTGTGTGGCTTGTTATGCGGGTTGCGTCGCATGCGGTTCGGGCGCACTCAGGATGTATCGGCGCTTTTTTTCATTGCAGCGACCACCCAATGGAAATGCGTCATTCACGCTGACTCTTGGTGACACATTCTAAAGGTTTGGGAAATGTTTTTATGTTTTCGGCGTTCATTAGCGTAGGAAGAATTGTTTTTGTTTTTCGGTTCTCCTTTTTAGGGCGTTATAATTATCCTTAGTGATGAAGATGGAATATTTTCTAATAGTTGTCATAACTCGCTCAATTTCATTAATATACCAATCCATACGGAAAGATGAAGCACTGATATTTAACATTTATGGAATTAAAATAAGGTTTGGCGGATGTCATTATGTTGGCAATTGTTCTCGCAAAAGGCATATTCCAGTTTGTTTTTCTTTAAACTAATGAAGAATTCACCTTAAAATACAAAGTGGTAGTATATAATTAGTCATAAATTCATATGTAAACCTGAATAGGATCGGGTGTGGAATTCGAGATTTGCTTTAGAAAAAACGCGTAACGTTGCAAATAGCGTCAATGCCAAAAATCAATTATTAGGATACAACGTGCTTGGAAAATGGCAAAAGAATTCCCTCGGCGAAATTACTTCTTTTCTAGATTCGGTCAAAAACAAAAGTTTTGTTTTCGAATCCCCAATGCGACCTCACCCTCGCGTTTGGTCGCGACAGCAGTACTCGCGCACGCAGCAAAATAAATAAATTATAAACACGTGCCCGTTCTGCGCATCGCACGTACCAGCGTATAAAATTCCCCTTAAAAGAAACGACGACGCCCCTATTGAAACCGCGAAAAAAAACGAAAAAAAAACCGAACACGGATTGTCGTGGGCGGCGTGGAAACGGTTCCGTAACGTTTACCTTGACGACGCCTTCCTCCTTCCCCTTCCCCTTCCCTTCTCCCAATCCTCACTTACGAGAGGGAAAGAGTGACTCATCTTCGCACCGCGCGTGCTCCGTTTGGTCGGAGGAGGGAGAGGAGAGGAAGACCATGATTTTCAAACCCTTTTATACGCGCCGCTTTAAGGGTTATAAAATACCCTTACCCCTTATCTCTCCCTCTCTCCCCTTCCGCAGTATGTTTTACGATCGTGGGAATTCCCCGTGAGCAGCCCTAACCTCTCCCCTCTCCCTCCCTTATACCTTACTCGTAAGCATCTCTGTCGTGTATCTCTCCCGTCGTCACTTTTCGGGCTGTAACTTTCTCCTTTCTTTGGTCTTTTTTTTAACGCCTCTACCCGCGTTTCTCTCTGAAATTTATTATTTTTTATTGTTGTTTTTTTGACTTCTCTACCTCTCTATGCGGCGAAAAAATGGGAACGGTCGCGTTCATTTCACGTTTTGAAAAAGCGAGCCACCTGAGGCCCACCTGATGATCTGAAAAAATGGGAAAGGGAGTGAAAAAAACAGGAAGCAAGAACAGCATGTCTCCGATTTAAATCGATCGTCGCTCTTGAATTATTTGCGTAAAAAATTGTGCAGATGTGGTAGCCGCGTCTGCGAGTCGAGATATGGGAATGGATTCTGAAGGTGATTCACGGTATACCTGCAGATAGACATATCTAAAATTTCCTTTACACTTTACTGAATTTTTCAGTCTGTACATAATGAACAACTTCTTTAAGGGGAGCCCAAATAGTAAATAGACCTGAAATAAACCAATCGGTTTAAAAAATGAAATTGTCTAAATAATGGTAAATAAGTGGCAATTGGAAGCAAACTTTTCTGCCCTCAACCAATTTAGAACTGGAAGCGACCATCGTTTGGTACGATGCTGGATGAGATTCAATTCTAGGTCGAAAAGATGGAATCTGGTTGGAAGACGTGAGCCTAGCATCAACACGCGTGTATCAAAAGAACAAAAAGAATAATTTCAGCTTGAACTCCAAAATAGATTCAGTGCACTGGAAGACCGAGAAACCGAATCAAAATTAACCGATGTTCTCAGAGAAACCGCACGAGAAGTCGATGTAGAAAAGAAGGGCAAATAACATGTAAAACGACCTCAAATAAATTATCTACTTCGCAGAACTGACCAAGCCATAACGAAGTCCATCAAAGATGTGGAAAACTATAATCAGAAGCTAACCGAGAGTAAGATAGAAGCTATTTAAATAATTAAGAGACAGCTTGTGGCGTTGATACTGGAAGTCAGTTCGAGTACCCATAACAGAAAGTTATTTCTAAAACGAGTACAGGAATTCTACATCAAACTGTATAAAGATTCACCGGCAATTAAGAAGGAAATATATTCATCGAATAAGCTACAAATATTCTTCCAGAAGAGGTGAGACTCGCAATCACAAGCACGAAGAATGGAAAAGTCTCTGGAGCTGATAGCATCAAAGTAGAAATATTCAATATGGGCATGATTCTCTCCAAGGTTTTTTCATGTTGCCTGAGGAAGAAGAACATACTATAGTCATGGAATCAGGCGAGTACCATCATTTTTCACAAAAAAGGTTGCAAAGAAGATTTAAATATCAACCGGTCAATCAGCCCACTCCCGGTCTACAAAATAGTCTTCTTTCATATAATGCTCTGAATATGTCGTATAAATACATAAAACCCGCTAGTGAACGGGTTAATGCTATACATTCATCAAAATATATTTTCTGTAGAAGCGATTTGGAGAAAAGATTTTTCTCGTATTAACTTTCAATTGAGTCCGAGAATTGTCCTAAATATGCATAGTAAAACTGGAACTACTACTTTTTTAAAAAGGCACATCGTGATGGAAGAACACCAATAAAGGTTTTTAGCTTTAAAATAAATCGGTGAAAAGTATGGACTATTCAATCTTTACGCCGGGGTCCGTGACATCGTGAATCTCGCGAATCGCGTTGCTGGGTAACAAGTTATCTGATGACATTTTCGAAGCGTCTCTGCTCGTGAAAATGCGAAACGGATTCGGTCGCTCGATAAAATGGGATTGGAAAGCAGTGTTGGGAACATTTATTCGAAAGTTGGTCTATGAGATTCATTGTAGGATACGACATCCGCGGGACGAGTTGTTTACGCACAAAGTGAATACACGATATCAGCTTTGTGCTCTAATGGAAGTGAATCCCCTTTATTGGCAGATAAACGGAAAAGTAATTCTCTTACAAAGGAGCCGTTCTCAGTGGCAATTAGTCTATCGTCATTTCTAAAAAACTGCAGGCGTATTGCGTTTCCATTTCTGTCTCTTGATTCTCCAAATTATCTTTGAAAATAATAAACGGGAAATTCAATCGAATGGACATCTGAAACATTCTTATGCACCAATTGAAAAAAAATCAAAAGTTTAAGAAAAGGAAGTGTCACTCATTGGCGCTCGCGTGATCTCGGTCTTTTCTGCCTTCAATTAATATGGATAATTATCGTGCGCTGTTGTTTTGTGGCAGCACCGTCTCCCGGGACGATGGAGATGCGATATGGCCGCGTGAGGTCGAAAGTTAAAAGAAACCTAAATTAAAAATAAATACCAGCGAAAAGAAAAGGAAAACATTTTCTCGAAAATTGTAGACTTGTGAGCAGTGGAAAAGCGAACGTTCTCCTCTCTGCGCGTAGAAATGAACGCGCTTATCTCTGCCGAAATGAGGTCTTGAGATGGTCGACCCGGGGCGCCAGAGAACGTCCCCTGCATCCCGCTAACGGTTGCGACAAGAAGGTTGCCCTTTTCATGAGAACGCACCGGTGGCTGCTCCAGTTTTGCTGCAACTCTCTGTTCGACTCGAAACTAATTAGAGAAGGACAGAACCATGGGAAATCGACTCGTTGTTGGTTACGGGAAAGGAGACAGCTCTGTAACGATTTCGCCGAAGGAAATGACTTCGAGCCCGAAGATTTTACTTGCCAGCTAATAAATTCGACGATGAACTAATGTCGTTTCAACTGAATAATTAGGAAGTCGTTTGTCGTAACCGATCTCTTCTTTTCATTTCAAACGATGGCGGAAGCTTGAGCTGGCAATCGTCACTGTCGAATTCACGTTAGAAAGGCCCGGGAACACGACTCTTTATTTGCACAGTTCTACAAATCAGAATATTTTCTTTTTCGTCTGTGTAAATCTAAAGAGCATTATGATACGTAAATATTTACATCAAGAAATCTCTGGTTATCTTAGTTTTCAAATTAACAAGGCCATTAATTGCTTACGCCGAACTACCACGTGCTCATTTTCACATAAGGTTTATATACGGGAAGCCCGCTACTAGCGTGAGGCGAGAATTTCTTTTTTTTTGTCCTATCGGTAATGGGTATCTGCAACGTAACGGTATCTGTGAGTTGACGGAAAATACTATATTCGAATGAAGAGTAGTTTATTATAGATACGGCGGCCGATTAATTTACGATACTATGGTAACCATCAAGATTGAGCAGCAAAATACACTTATTTTGTTATCTCTACATTTCTTTTCAAGCGGTTGCGCCTTATGTCGTCTTGAGTGATTCTTGTATGAATTCAGCAGTCATGGTAAAGTTTTGGACGCTCTTTTTCAGTACCGAAACACGGATTTGCAATTAAATCCTACATATTTCCTGATTGGACGTCGGATAACCATTACAATTACAGTAAATACCTGCCTATATGACGCTCTTTTTTAGCGAAATATTTGGGCTATAAAATGGGGTGCGTCCTATTCAATTGTGCATAATTCCCAAAATCAAAACATTTTAAAAAAATCAGATGAATTTACAATAAATTTATTTAAATATCATGAATACCAGTAAAATGACAAATATTTTATCACAAAAACCCAAAATTATATGCGAAATGGACTGTAGAGATTTTTAAAAACACGTCATGAAATTTGAACGAAAATAGTCTCTACGCATACAGCGAAAGCTCATTCAAAAATAAAAAATAAGATCAGTGAAATTCTTTGCTTGGAGCCTTCTGGGACTAGTGTATGGAAAATCCGCCCCTGCCTGCGACTATCATATCATATGCGTCCTATTGAATTTTTTAGAATTCTATACCAAAAACCTCCCTGCTTCCTATATTTAAAGTATACTATCACGGTATCTTTCGGAATGAGAATATCTTCAAACGCTTGGGATATAAATAGATAGCTTTCCTCCACTCTCTCCGATAACCTCGCCCAGCGCCCCCGTTCGCAGAATAGAGAAAGAATGGGAAAAAATGAAATGTCTTGCGGTTCCACGTCCTTCGGGGGAGAAAGGAGAGAGAACGTAAAAAAATCGAGTTTATCCCGCACTCTCCCTGTCAAACCTTCTGGAAAGGCCGGGCCGAAAGTGGCTCTTATATCCTATTTGAAGCGTTCGAATAAAATTCTATCGAAGAAAGCAAAGGAAAATAGAAGGGTAACTCAAGGCTTGCATCAAGTAAGTGCTGAGTGTTACTCTTTAAAAGCAATCCAAGATGAAGTGCGTTCGGTGGAACTTCATCAGTAGTTGGTCCTTTCTTGTTGTAGTAGCCACTCTTAATAACGTAGTCGCAAATCGTTCGATCTAACCACTCCACGCATTTCAATCGCGAATCGGTCTTCCTCAGCGGTAGTTTATTTCGGTCTCATCAGAAACAATGATCTATGTTTACCTCTCAGTGATTTGGGATATGGTTGAATTACACGTACTTAAAGCGATCATTTTTTCATTTTTATTTTCGAGGATAGTCGGGACAAAGCTCTTTTACTGAAAGTCCGTGGGCTATAGCGAAATAACTATAATTTTTTCTAATATTCTTTGATAAAAATTAGGTAAATCACTGAGCATTCTAAACTACTTACATTGGTACGAGAACAGCGTTCACGAAAATGACAGATAAGTACAGATATCATGGATTTCAAAACACAGTGACCTACGTAACCGTATTAAGGTATATTCGTAAATGAGTACCTACATGAAGTCCATCGGAACAAAATCGTCAAAATCAGTACATTGCCGAATAAATCATTACGGTTGGACACTTTAACACATGCCTCATTCGTTCTCTTTAGAAACAAGTACCGATCTACTACCACTGACGACGTCTACTTTGCCGTTTGCATTTTACATTCAACCGCTCTATGCTGATGGATGAAACCTTGTGTAATTTAATTAATGTCCCCATTGGGGGTAACTCGGCACGCGTGAATGGCACAATACCAGCTTAAGATTGAAACCTCCTCGACCTCTCCCGGCAAAACCCCCTCTTTTAATCAGCCCCACCGCTCTCATCTCTTCCCTGCAATAGCTTCCGCATTACGTACCCCCTTTCGTTTTCCTCCCTTAACTTCCCAAGCGGCCGACGGAAGGGAGAAGGCAAATCCCCTTTATCCACGTCACGTCGTAACACGGTGAATGTCACGGTTAAAAAAATATGTATATGTATATATATATGTGTGTGTGTGTGTGTGTGTGCATATAACAAACCTCCGGGAGGCATGTCGGAGGCTAAGAGGGTTTACCGTTTGGCGGCGCTTCTTCCCGGAGTGTGGAAGAGAGGGATACGAGTGGAGGGGAGGGAGAGAAGGGGAAAGGGAGGAGGTGAGAGGGGATCCAGGGTGCGGGTATTGATCTTCCATTCGCTCCCTCTCCCGAGCGAGGCATTACTCTCCCCCACTCTCCTCTGCTCCCTTTCTCTCTCTCCTTCATACTCTTCTCTTCTACCTCTCTCTCATTCCCCTCTCCTCTCTTTCTCCCTCCCTAACACACCCACTTTTTCCTCGCTGTCCTATTCTTC
Organism: Tanypteryx hageni; assembly: GCA_028673005.1. Taxonomy (NCBI): domain Eukaryota; kingdom Metazoa; phylum Arthropoda; class Insecta; order Odonata; family Petaluridae; genus Tanypteryx; species Tanypteryx hageni. The sequence goes on along the minus strand of CM054117.1, from coordinate 82,159,033 downwards.
TTTTGGCTCTTCTGCCCTCTTTTCCTCTCTTCTTTCTCTCTCCTTCCTCTCTCTCTCTCCCATTCTCTCTTTCCCATCCTCTCTCTCCCACCCTCTCTTTCCCATCCTCTCTCTCCCACTCTCTCTCCCATCCTCTCTCTCCCACTCTCTCTCCCATCTCTCTTTCCCATTCTCTCTCCTTCCTCTTTCTTTCCCATCCTCTCCTTCCTCTCTCCCATCCTCTCTCTTTCATCTCTCTCTCATCCTCTCTTTCCTCTCTCTATCCCATCCTCTCTCTCTTTCCTCTCTCCCATCCTCTCTTTTCTCTCTCCCATCCTCTCTCCTTCCTCTCTCCTTCCTCTCCCATCCTCTCTCATTCCACTCTCTTCCATCCTCTTTCTTTCCTCTCTCTCCCATCCTACCTCTCCCATCCTCTCTCTCTCCCATCCTCTCTCTCCCATACTCTCTCTCCTTTATGTCTCTCTCAGTCCTCTCCTCCCTATTTCTCTCCTTCCTGTCCCTCTCTCCATTCTTTTTCTCATTCCTCTTTCTCCCTTGGTCCAAATTTCTCCCGAAGACGCTTATCTATCTCATTTTACTCTCCCCTTCTTTCTGTTCATTCTCATTCTTTCTCTCTTCCACTTCCCTCCCTCTCCATTTTCCCATCTCCTCGTCCTCATCTTCTGCTCTCTCCACCTTCTCCCTTCAGCTCCCACCTTCCTTTCATTTTCTCTCTTCACTTCTTGATTTTATCTCTCTCCACCTTCATCTCCCTCTCTTTTACTCCATATCCATTTCCTCTCTCTCCTCTCTATCCCCTCTCGTCTCTCTATATCCCCTCTCGTCTCTCTCTATATCCCCCCTCGTCTCTCTCTCTATATCCCTCTCGTCTCTCTCTATATCCCCTCTCGTCTCTCTCTATATCCCCCCTCGTCTCTCTCTCTCTATATCCCTCTCGTCTCTCTCTATATCCCCTCTCGTCTCTCTCTATATCCCCCCTCGTCTCTCTCTCTCTATATCCCTCTCGTCCCTCTTATCATCACTTCCACTCTCCAACTCCTCTCCATTTCTACTTCTCTCTTAACTCCGGGATATGCCTCCCTCTCCCTCCCTCCCTAGTCCCTTTCAAAGTCCCTGCTTTCCTCTTCGTATTTCCCCCAACTCCGAGCGTCCTTCGTGTGGGAGGACGAACCCCAAACGTCCTCCCCTCCCTCCCCCCCTCCCCCCCCAATTCCCGCTCCCTTCCTAGCCTGACCTCATACCAAGGCTCCCTCGTTCTCCCCATTCATCTCTCTCTCTCTACCCCAATCCCTTTTAACTATACTCCATTCCATCGTTCCTTCTGCATCCCCTCTCCCCATTTTCCTCACCTGTTCGGTGCTCTACCTGACCTTTCTTTATCTTTTCTTATCGCTCGATCGAATTTTCCCCTTTCTGTTTTCTTCCTTCTTTATCTCTCTCCGCATCTCCCGTTGCTTCTCATCGCCCCTGCGGTTTCTGCTGGGCTTCAGACCTCTCTCTCCTTATCGCTCCCACTTCATCTCTATTTCTCTCTCGTTGTCTCTTCTCATATTCATTTGCTCTGCGCTTCTTTCTCTTCCTCCTCTCCTTCGCGTTTCTCGCTATTTGCGCTATCTCTTGCGTCCTGTGGCTTAGCTTTAATCGATCCTCTCTTCCTGCAAACCCCGCATTACATTCGTCCACTCAATCTCACCCTCCTTCCATTCATCTACATTTCTCCTTGTCTTTCTGCCTCCCACTCTAACTCACTCTCTCCCTCTACGTCACTATCTCCCTCTCTACATCACTCTCTCCCTCTCTATATCACTCTCTCTACCTAACTCTTAATCTCTAATCCCCTGTCTTTCTCTCTCCCTCTATACCTCTACCTCTCTTCCAACGTACCTCCCTCTCTACCTCCCTTTCTGTACCTCCCTTCCTCTACCTCATTTCCTCTACCTCCTTTCCTCTACCTTTCTTAACCCTCTCTACCTCTCTTACCTCTCTCTACCTCTCTTCCCCCTCTCTACCTCTCTTTCCCCTATTTCCCTCTCTGCCTCCCTCTACCTCTCTTCTTCTACCTCTCTTCCCCTTCTCCCTCGATCTCTCTTCCCCCCTCTACCTTTCTTCCACCTTTTTCCTCTATCTCTCTTCCACCCTCTCTACCACCCTTTCTACCTCTCTTTCTCCCTCTCGAACTCCCTCTCCACCTCCCTTCCTCTCTACCATCTTTCTGCTTCTTTGCCTCTATTTTTCCTTCTCTACCTCCCTTCCTCCTCCTCTACCTCCCTCCTTTTCTACATATCTCTTTTCCTCTTCCTCTCTACCGCTCTTCCCTCTCTCTACCTCTCTTTCTTCCTTTCTACCTCTCTACCTCTCTTCCTCTCTACTTCCCTTCCTCTCTACCTCCCTCTCTACCTCCCTTCCTCTCTACCTATCTTTCTCCCTCTCCACCTCCCTTCAACCTCTTTCCCTCCCCCTCTTTCCTTCTTTCTTTCCCAATGTCTGTACATACCTTTAGTCATTCCCCATCCCCCTATTCTCGCCTCTTCTTCTGCCTCTCCAAACTCTCTCTGCCACATTCCCACAATTTTATTCATCCCTTCCGATTCTGTATCTGGTTATTTGTCTCTTGCCCCGCTGCCGCCGATTCTCTTTCACATGTCGTCTACCGAGACTCGATTGTTTTGTCTTTTGTTTCAATTACCGCTGTTCGTACTTGACTTTCTCCCTTTCTTTCTCACTCCTTTCAAATCGTACCCAGCATTTCTGTCTGCTCAGTGTCTCTCTCTCTCTTTCTTTCTGTTGCCCTACGGCTTGAATTTTGAGTGCGCTCGGCAGTCCTCTTTTTTTTAATGCTCGAGGATTCGCTCGGATCGCTATAATAACCTTTCTCGTTAGTTCGTTCTCTCGGCGGATTAATTAACATCCCTTATAAGGGGATAACTTTAGGGATTAGGCATGTGGTACGTTGGTGGAGGGGGGAAAGACTGATAAAAATGTCTTCCCTTCCAGTTGAAACTTGGCCAATTTTGATTCATTTTTTAAGCGCTCCACTCAATTTCGCGAAACTTCTTCCACTTTCATCGTCCCGTGTGCACAATCGACGTCCTATCTCCATAAGTTCTTTTTTTGTGTTCATCCGATCACTTTCTCTTTTTTCATTCCTCTTTACTCTTCTGCTCAGAATGCAATGCCAATGCATCTCTTTCCAATTCTTCCTCTTTGCCATTTAACCCTACTGCCTCCATTTGGCTGTTCAACAATTTCATCCTTATTCGTTCGCAAGTGATGAGGGATGCGTATTTCTCCTCCATTTGGAAAGGGTGGAACGGACCGGGATACGTTCTTGAATTCTGTATTCCGTGTGATCTCTTATCCTAGACTACCCATTTTATGATTAGTGCCGTAAAATTTCTTCAGCGCGAATCATTTGGAGGAGATCTTGCCCTCTAGCTCCGACAAATCTCCTCTGCTCCGTTCCCAGGATCGTCTCCAGGATAGGGCAATTCGGGGCGGCCATCCCGAGCCCCACACTTCGTCATCACGGCAAGCAAAGTCTCGGTTTTTACGTGATTGTTAATTCACTGGAGAATTATCGAGCTCTCCGTCTGGCTGAAAACAAATGGCCACTGTGCTTAAAAGTGCTTATTCTTGAATAATGGTTAATGTTAAGGAGATCCACCTTGGTATGTTTTTACCGGGCTTCGCATTCCTCTAGGTGTAGCCCTGTGACAGGGACGACCCGAAGTACTTTGGCGCCCCGGGCGAGACACCGTTTCATCACCCCCTTCCGTAAATATATTCTTAAGACATCTTTAAAAGAACTTCTTTGTTTATTCATTACTCCGTAAATTAAAGGACAATGAAGCATGAAAGGAATTTGATCTAGATTTCCGCTTGTTCCGCGATGTAAATTGGTATCCGATATTTATTCACTTGCGAGCAATCAAGTAATATCGGGTCGATCGGGTTGGCGCCTATAATACTTCGCCGCCCCGGGCAGCCGCCTGGTTCGCCGCTACCTCAGACCGGCCCTCGCCCTATCCGTAACGATACTCTTTAGTTGGATCTCTTATTTATGCGCCTCGATTGTAATTTTCCTGTTCCGCGTCGTATTACCAACCTCATAAATGTTTAATGTCGTGTTTTTTACGAATTTTATCGTTTCTCCTAATTTTGAGACGTACATTTCTGTTTCCCTATTTTTATTTTTATTTTAGAATTTATTGCCTGTCCCTGTCAGGTTACTCTCCGCCTCTTCCTCTCTGTTATTTCTTCACTATTTACTTCGTGTTTTTCCTCGCAATCGTCTTCTCCCTCTCGATCCTTTTTTCTTTACTTGTTGTTTTGTATTTTTCGCCGTCGTTCTAAATCGCTTTAACCTGACCTTTCTTTATGTCTACCGATTTATTTATTGCGTCTTTTTCTGACTCCCCTTCTTCTCTCCCAGTTTGCCTGTCATTCCGTTTGCCCCTCGTCTTTCTCTCTTCTCCCCCTCTACTTCTCTATCCGTCTTCTTCGATTAAATTGGACGTACGTTGGCATACCTTCTCAGTCGCCAAGTTAGAATTCGTACAGATATTTTTAGCTGTTAAACGAAAAGGTACTCGGAAAGTGCCGATTTTTTTGTTTTTAAATAGAAGTAAATAACTAAAAGAGAAAAAAGCGCGTATAATCCCTGTTTTTTTCTTATACAGTTTTCGTGTTTTCCAGTCAGAATCTGGTCACGCCATCTAACAATAAGATCTCCCTAATATCTTTACTCTCTTCCTCTCTCTCCCTCTTCCTCTCTCCCTCTATTATTTCCCTCTTCTCTCTCCCTCGTCTTCTCTCCCCCTCCCTCTTCTATCTCCCTCCGTCTTCTATCTCCCTCCGTCTTCTCTCCCCCTCCCTATTCTCTCTCCCTCTTCTCTGTCTCCCTCTTCTTCTCTCTCCCTCTTCTTCTCTCTCCCTCTTCTTCTCTCTCTCCCTCTTCTTCTCTCTCTCCCTCTTCTTCTCTCTCCCTCTTCTTCTCTCTCCCTCTTCTTCTCTCTCCCTCTTCTTCTCTCTCCCTCCCCTTCTCCATCTTCCTCTAACTCACTTTTCTTCTCCCTCTCTCTTCTCCTCTCCCTCTTCTCCCTTCCTCTTCTCCCTCCCTATTCTTCTCTTTTCTCCCTCCCTCATTCTCAAACCTCTTCTTTCTTCCTCTTCTCCCTCTCTCTCCCTCTTCTCTCTCCCTCTTCTCTCTCCCTCTTCTCTCTCCCTCTTCTCTCTCCCTCTTCTCTCTCCCTCTTCACTCTTCCTTCCTCTTCTCCCTCTATTCTTCTCTTTTCTCCCTCCTTTCTCAAACCTCTTCTCTCTTCCTCTTCTCCCTCCCTCTTCTTCTTCCCTCTTCTTCTCCCTCGTCTTCTCCCTCCTTTCTCCCTCTCTCTCCCCGTTCTTTTCCTCCTCTTTCCTATCCATCGCTTGCATACATCCCATTCTCTTCCACCCGCTAGTCAAAGATCTCTTTTTCCGAACCTCTTCCATCCCTCACCGCGTCTGTTGGCCATGTCTCTCCCTCTTCTTCTCTCGACCTCTCACCTTATCTCCCCTCCCTTTCTTCCTCCTAAATTCTACTACACCTTCCCACTCCTCCATTCACTTTGATTCTCCTCCCTCGGGGGACGTGCTTGAATAGTTTAAGAGGACTTCCGTATTCCTCCCCCCTTTCTCTCGCTTCGCTTGCCATCTCGGAATCAAATCTCGTCTCTCTATCTCTCCTTTCCTTTCCCTCCTATTTCCCTTTCTCTCCTCTCTCTCTATCCTTCTCTTTCTCCAGATAGCTCGACCCTATCCCTCCGCTATATCTTCCGTCGTCACTTCTCTCAACCCTCAAAGGGTTTTTGTGCTTTCTGATTATTTTATTAGGTGACGTCTATATTCGTAGGCGGAAGGGATTGAGGATTAAAAATCGCGGAGAGGAGCGTGTCTGACGCTTTTCCTTCCTTAGCGTCTCGCCACTTGGCTGGAAGATTAACTTCCCGAGATAGGCATTTTCGCGTTTCTTTTCACTCTTGCGCGATGCAGGTTCGGTGGCTTAATGATTTTAAATCGCGTCATCTAGGGATTATCACGTCTGTCTGTCTTAACGCGCTTGCGCGATTTTTTTTTTTTGTTCTTAGGGATTTTGCGAAAATTCATTCGGTGTTCCGTAAATTATTAATTTTTTAACGGTTGATATTTTTAAAGAATGATCCCCATTGTTTTTTATCATCGGCAAGGATTGCTGATCGAACGAAAGTTTTCAAATTATAAATGATTACTTAGGGTTTTTTTTAGCGTTAAGGATTTTAGTTTTCGATTCTCAGGTCTTCAAGATTCAGTAGTCAGCTCAATCCTACCTGAATCTTTGAATCTTCAATCTAAGTCAGCGCTCCGTCCTTCGGAAGGAACGTTAAGTAGTAGGCCCCCTTGGTGTTCTTAGTGGGCTAATGCCGGTATCAGGCTCCCCTTCTGCATTCTGTGTGTGTGTTCGGTGTGGAAGGAGTTATGGTTATAATAATCCAAGAGGCTGATTAGCCATAAATGCAAGCAAACCTACGTATAACACGGGTTCGTCCCTACGGTGTTTGAAAATTTTTACTAGTTGAGACGGTTAGAACGCATGCGATTCTTTCATCTGCGGTTTCGATTTTATATTTTCACCATTATTCCTCAGTAAAGTTTGAAAATTAAGACCCCCTACTGAAAGAGTATACAGTGCACAATTTTATCTCTCAGAATTAGTTTATTTACAATGTAGAGGTAAAATAAAATACATGAAATATTTTATAATATAAAACGTTGCATTTAAAAGTTCAAATTGTAATTTTCGCGACCCTAAATGTGGTGCGCCCTTGGCGGGTCTCTCGCTCGCCTGCCCCTTATCCCGGCTCTGGTCTTTGAAACCCCATCGCGCGAAATATTATTATAAGTGGTATTCCGGGACCGCATCTCATTATTGTAGATCCTGCAAAAACTTAATTATTATTACAAAAATCTCTAAAGTTCTTGTTGCACATTACATATGCGAAATTATCAATTTGCATGCGAGGTTTTTGTTAGATAACTACCAAGTTTTTTGAGGGGACGTATCTCTTGCTTTTTTATTTTCGCGGCAATTTCGTACACAGCGCTGAATTTTAAAATACTTCGCTTGATGTCGAGCTTTTTTCCAGCGTAGATTAATAAACTTTGAGCGCGCTGTTATGATCGCTCTAATCGATCATTTCCAAGTTTAAAAAAATATCGATCCTCGCTTATCATTGGAATTGGTCTTGTTAATCAGGTCACTCCCAAAGTTAAAGAACTGTTTCAGGATCAATATGCTCATTTCGGCCACAATCGGTCGACGTCAGTGGCGATTCACTGATAGAAGATTTGAAATTTTCTTTATAAAAATAAAAAATCTGATGTGGCCACCACATGACACCACATGAACATGGAGGATGTGCCGAGCTCCTTTAACAAGTAGTGCATCCGGTTGTTTGGAACGGAATATTTAGCGCTGGTGAGGTATTTTTGGTGCTTAGGTATTATCTCCAGTACCCTTTCGCAGAGGACTTATTATAGTCGTATTAGAAATACGAACTTAAAGCAAAAACTCATTAATTATACTCAATTCAACAATGAAGAGAATTATGTTAATTTATTATACAATACAACAATGCAATTTTAAATGTTTTTAAATTTCATTTTAAAGCACATTTGTAGAGTTCGTACTCAAAAAACAAGATGAAGATTTGGGATTTGCCAAGAAGCGAGAAGCTATACATGCAAAATGGCAGTAAAAAAATCTGATGTTGTCACCACATGGCCTTCTCCATAACTGTAATATTTCTAAAAATTCCAAATAGGTTACATAATAATAAATATTTTAAGAAACTGCGAGAAAATTTTAGACTTTACAAAGAACAGAAATAAACTCAAACCATAGCCTTCTGATATTGGATATAGCCAGCTCCAACAATTAAGAAAATAAAAAGGAGTGTTACTAAGACGTAACTAAGCGTCAATTGTTAACAATAGTCGTCGGTAGATGGCGTGGTGGTGGCAGCCAAAAAATAAGATATCTCTTAAACAATACATTATATGGGAAAATGATTCAAACAAAGGTTGTAGAAAATTTCCTACAACTTTTATTCCAATAAATTTTACATTTATCAAATATTAAAGGAAATACTTTAAAATAACGGATGACTAGAGTAAAAACCCACTTCCGGTTGACCGATCTTTACCAAAAACTAATCATTTCTTGTGACTTTTATAAAAATGTTAAATATAAGATTTTGCGTTGACCTGATTAATAGTTTTTGAGTTAGAGCACCCACAAAAAGCTATTACACACAAACTCACAGACATCATCGAGAAAATGGTCAAAACGTGTTCAGGCGACCTCAAAACGTATTTCCGTTGAAATTTCGAAGTCAATTTTTTCATGAATACAATACTTTCCCCTATAGGTATATGGAGAAAGTAAAAATGGTATCCGAAAAACTATCTAACGTTTAATAAGGTTGTTTTCTTTTGGTTCACAATAAAATTATCGAGTTATCTAGTTGGCTAAAATGAAATTGACGAACCAATAGCCATAATAAGGTTGGAAAACTAGATGCGCATTTCGGTCACCAAGCAACCGTCATCGGCGGAGGTTCACTGACATTTAACTCGAAAATGGAATCTCAGCTATCGGCAGATCACCACTTATGACGGCCGCTTTGCCTCCCGAAATTCACATCTGGCTTCCCAACCTTTTTTATCGGAGCTAGCAAACTTTATACAAGCTAATTGGAATCACCGGTTAAAATTTATTAGCAATTATATTTTCTCGCAAGTCATAATTTTTTTGCCCGTCTCTCCCAAGCAATCCGTCTCAATTCCATCGAGCACTCGATAATTATTTGCGAATTAAATAAAGTCCCCATTCCGCACCGCCATAAATCGGTCTCCTTTCCTTGACGTGCGCGAGATTAATTGGCGTAGGAAACGTTCCGGGAACGAGTCCCCAACCACCGGCCAGAGCCCGTAATTGTTGCAGCAAAAAATCGTCAAAAGCCTATTCCTAGAGAACAGATAAGGCTTCGGCGGTGCATATAAGACTGACGGCTAGGAATTCACTTCGCTGCCCCTCCCTCCCACTTCTCTCCTCCTCCTCCCCTTCGTTTCGCCATATATATATATATATATATTGCCGCAGTAACTCTTCCCGACGCGTAACTGCGAGGGACTCCCGTTTTCTCCCACGGGAGAGAACGAAACTTGCCTCCCGACCCTGGCGATGGAGGAAGAATGGGAAGGGAATGGGAGGAAGATGAAGTCGCGATACGCGTTCTCTCATTGTCCCTTTTTTATTCGTCCATTTATCTTTCTCTATCCTAGGATACTCTTGACGTATATCTCAGCGCAACCCCCTCACCCCCTCCCTGGCCCTTTTCCCTTCTCCTTTCCCTTTTCTTTCCCTATTTCCTTTTATCCCGCTTTACTTCAAGGGCGGATCCAGGTTTTATGGATTTAGGAAGGATAGTATAAGTTAAAAAAATTAACTAATATTAGAAAAGATCTTCAAAATCGTACAGATTTTAATATGTAAAAGGGAAACACAGAGTGGCCCATTATTTCCAAGCGATGGTACTGAAGCGAAAATACAAAAAAGTAAAGTTTTAAAATGAATTTTTGAAGTATTTATTGAGTACATAGATTGTATTTGGAATGATCAGTGAAAATTTATAAACTTTTTTTTTAATTTCGCTTAGATTTATGGTATTATTGTTTCATGACAACCGATTGGGAATTTTGGGCCACTCTGTAGATAACATTTTGTACAACAATATAAATATGGTAAAAATGTAACATTTCATCGATATGTTATTTTTTATTGTTTTATTAATTTTGTTCTGAAATCTTGAGGGTGGCAGTAGTTAAGGGCGCTCTACATTCTCGGTTTTTCTTACAGTTTTATTAACCGTAAGGGTAAGTTTTTACCCGTACGCCGAGGTCGCCATCACACTTTCTGTTATCTTCCCAATTTTACCCGTACGGGTAAGTCGGTACGTGTTTACTGAGGCGGACCCAATTAAAAACAATAAATTTCTCTCCCTAGCTCTTATATGATCAGTAAGTTATGAATTAAAAAATGTATTCAGATAGAGCGCTTCATTTCCCACAAAGAAGTCCGCGAGACCACGTAATTACGGGTTATAGTTTCGGAGATAAAAATTCGAGAGAATCCTGAGCAAAACATCGCATATTTTGTTTACATGGATCGCTAAGACGGTTTTCTCGTAAGCAACAATAGAATATCGTATTTTTCTATTCCTAGCTCTTATATGATCTGTAAGCTATATGTTTTTTTTTTAATATTCGGATAGAGGACTACATTTGCCACAAAACAGTCCGCGAGGCCACATAATTACGAATTTAGTTTCGGATATGAAAATTCAATAATCTTTCTATGCCGTTTTTTACGTATTTCTCATAAAGAACGCCTTTGAAATCTCTGTGTATTCCATTTATGGTGTATACTTTTCCGTCTTCTTACCACATAAGTGTGGATCCTAAAAGGAAGACAAGTGCTCAAGGAAGCGATATAACTATAAATAAAGTTGAATGGAAGAGGTGTTATTGCTTGGCATTAAATAAGAAATTATAGGAAGGTTTTATTTGGTTTCCGCCTTACGGATAATTTGAACTGTAGGCGTCAAAATATGATCAGAAAAAGAAGTTGATATAATTTTTTCTTCAAAATGGTTCAGATCCGCAGTTCGTATCTCAATTCTCTCTAATTTTAATCTCAAAAAGAATAAAAGTCTGCGCGTAGAAAAGTCAATTTTTACGTGTTATTTTATGGAAAATGGAAATGTCTTCCTTGGAGTCGAACCCAGGACATTTCTCGAGATTTTTTTCGTCATCACCTTAAAATATGCTAATCAGGCATTTCTTCCAAAACAGCGTCGAAATTTCGTGAATACGTCTATTATTTGTTTATTTTCGTTGCTGTCTTATTATTCATCGCAACCAAGGTATGGTTTAAACTTCAAAACAGCGTCAAAATTTCGTTAATATGTCGATAATTTATTTTCGTTACCGTCGTATTATTCACCGCAACCAAGGTATTGTTTAAATATCAAAACAGCCTCGAAAATAGTTTTATAATCGTATATCTGATCTGATTGAACTGTATATCAACATTGTGACTTTTTTCCTGTGACTTTATGCAACACACCGCGAGTTCAGAAAACTGTGCGGTTTTGGAACGAACACGAGTTTACCTCCACACTGGCAGACTTGCCCGTACACCGTGACTGGACCGAGCAAAAATCAAGCGGCGATAGATTTCGTTCGTTCCAGTCCATTCTTCCATATTTCCCCTCCACACTCTCCGTCTTACCTGTACGGTTAAAGCTGTTGGGAAAACTGAGAGTGTAGAGCGCCCTTTACACCCTTTATCTCCACCTCTGGGTCCGCCTTTGCTGTATTTCCTCCGTACCAAACTTTCCTATCCCTTTCGTAATGTCTTCCTCTTTGCCTCCGCTCTCTCTCTCTCCCATCACCACCAATTTTGATGCGTTCTTTGCACGAAGTGAACGCATATAGGGGAGGTCGTTTCCGTCCGTCCGTCCGCATGTTAAAAATCGGGAAACGCTCGACGTATTTTGATGAAATTTGGTATTGGGGAGTTTTGCTAAAATCGGTCGACCGATTCCAATTTTGGTTAAAATCGGACAATAATTGACTACTTTACATAAAGACCTACATGTATTTTACATTGTACCTCGCTAGCTTCTCGTTAAATACTCATCTGAGCGAAAAATATTGAGAACATTGTGAAATCTCAAAGAACGCATTTGGAAACTGTGTACTCCGACATTCCAATCTTCTCTCTTACCTCCACGTCTTCCTTCTTCGTCAATCCATACCTCCGACGCTCTCTTGACCACCTCCCAACCGCCGACCTCGGACCTCCTCCACTTTCATCCACCCCTGAATCCCTCCTCTCTTCCCTCCTCACCCCCTTTCCTCGCTATATCCCTCCATCTGCCCCCCCCCCCTCGATTTTCCCCACTCGTCTTCTTTGTCGGGGCCGTGGTCTCGCTGTGGGAACGGTCGTTGGGGGAAGGGTGGAGGGTCAAAAGAGGTTTGGCGTGGTGCGTTGGAAGAGGAGGAACATGGTGGAAGTGCCCCACCCGCCCGCCTTCTCTCCGAGATCGAAATCCCGAGCGGAGGCTTGCGTGCGACGCGCCTTGGCGGAGAATTAAGTGGCCGTGCATTCGAAAACGCTCCCATTTTATCTCAATCCGCGCTTGACCCCTCTTCCCGTCGGTTCGGAATCGCCGTCGGCTTTTCATCTTTGCTCTTCTTAAAGTGTCTCGCTCATCTCGTCGTCGTTGAGTGATGTCCGACTTGCGACAGTAAGAATTTTTATTTCCTGCGATTGAGTTTTCATTGCCATCACGTGTTTAAGGTTTCGTTTTCCAAATGATTCGCAAACCCTCGCGAGTGATGTATGCATACGAAACGATTTATTCTGCGAGTATTCGATGTTTTTGCGTCAGAAAAGTCTGTTGTTACCGAAGATGTTTCTCCATCTGAATTGTAAATAATGATTGAAGTCCAATTTGTTCAAAAATAAAGTAGCTTGGTAAATTTTCTTTTTTTTAATTTCTGTGGAGCAGCGGCCGAAGCAGTTGAATATATCCAATTTATTCATTACGAGGCACGAACTCAGTGTTGCTTATATATATGTTCACATTATTTCATATCTATGTGATGAGTGCGGCTTTTTAAACTTTATATTTATTTAAGAAATGTCTTCTCTTTAAAAAGCATTCACTTTATACCCGAAAAATACGATATATGAAATCCGCAAGAAACTTTGATCTGCACGAGCATCTCGCACCGTCGCTCGGAGCGGCGGAAGGTTTATTTAGGATATGTTATATTAAAAAAAATGAACTTATCCAATAAAATTGTGCCTTTAATAATTTTTGAATGCCGTCAATGGATTTATATCAATTAACCCGGCAAAATTTAAGCCCGCCGATGGGTAACTGTGTGTTTTCTACCTCACGTAATGGTCTTTCCGAACCCCAGCCAATCTGTCCCGTTCAAAGCCCTTCCCTTAGTCATCTCATGGCAATCTTTTTATTTTAAATTATCCAAAATTCCTTTCGTCTTTGCCTCTGTCCCTCCTCATCCTTTCTTCCATGACTTCCTTCTTTGACCCGTTTCCTCTCAAAATTCGACCATTTCTTCTCTCTCCTATATTGCTATAATGAAACTACTGTCTTCTGCCGAATTTGATAACGCCTCATTTGTTTTCCTCTTAGTCCAATTAATTTCATGAAGGCTGCCAACTGCTTTCGTGACCTTTAATTTGAGAATCCGCGGTCCCAGAGCTGAAGCTATTCGCTACCCCTAATATTTTCCCGTCGTCAATTTCCTGCTTGCGCAACGGGCGTCTAGATTCCGGTCGATACGCTCATCCTTCGGAATTGCGCGGTTTCACTTTACACGTTTTCGGTTTCACATTACACGTTTTCGGTTTAGCACGGTTTTATGTTTAAGAGCACTCGAATTGCGCGGTCCGCAGTTTTGAATCGGTTTTCGAGCGTTAAAAAGCATAGTGTTTCTGTTCGATCTAGATATTATGAGAAAGGATACAAGTGGCAGCATAAAGAGGTATTTTTATAAATAACTTTTTTACAGATAACCCTTACAATAATAGTTGTTTATTTTGTATTGTTATTTATACAAGGGCACTTTTATTGTATTTATTGTATTTCGGAAAAAAACAATCAACTCCTAGGCGAGGCGTTTTTGTACCTGCGGATGCGCAGTTTTGATTCATAAATATAACAAGAATACAAGACGCCGGTGATTACAGTAAAAGAAATTCAAAAACCTGCCTCGCTATGCACGGTTTCGCTTTACGCGGCCTTTTTTATGGAAGCTCACGCATCGCGCAAAGCTAGGTACGGATATGGTTTGCAACGTGAGAGGAGAGTTATCGGGAAACGAGTGAACGGGGCGAAGAGGAAAGATAAATGAATGCTCGAGATAAAGTAGCCTCGTTGCGGGGCACGTGACGCATCTGCTGCGCCCCTAGAGGGGAGCGGAAACGTTTCGCTCGTCTCTATTCCGGAAGAATGCAGTTTAACTTGGCCGGCGATGCTATTTGTTTCCAATCGAACGTCGCGTCGGGGCACGTGCAGGTTTCGCTTGATCCTCTCGCTGCCCCGATGTTTGCTTCTCGTCTCCCTCTTATTATTCCTTTCTCCTCTTCGTCTAGATCCCGTTCCACTTTTGCTTTCGTCCCCCCAACCCAACCCCACTTCCCTTCCCCCTCCACTCTTCTCTTTTCCTCCGCGAGCAGTTTTTCTTCTTTCCTGGATTCATTCGCGAGAGCCGCTGCGCAGGAAGTTGCCTATTTCCTCGGTCTCTCTCCCTCTCCCCGTTGAAATTGGAGATTATTTCGAGCCCTTTTGAAAGGGTGAAAGGGATTATCATTATTTTTTATTCGAATTTCGAACGCTTCGAGTGTTTTTCCTTCTTCCTCCGGTTGTTTACCTTGATTTTTTCGTTGCGCTCCTCGTTAAGCATCTTGTCTGTCGGGAAACGCTCGATTATTTTTGCTTTCGTTAAAGGATGGAGATAATCGTGTCTGTCTACGCCGGGATCGGGCCAAGTTTTGCGATTGGGGCCACATTAAGGGCCTTGGAGACGCATTGTAATCCACATCTGAAGTCAACTTGAGGGACTGCGAGGCGTCCTGTTAGTAAAAAATCGACGATGAATATTTTATTTGCGTTGTGAATTCGCATGAATATCTTTCCCGGACATAATTTAAAGTATGCGGTATGAAATTATCGGCGCTAAATTTAACGGTTCGCAAAAAATGCTCCCGGGAGCCTCATGCGGCCGTAATTCGCTGAACTTTTATCTACAACAGGAGTGGGCAAACCTTTTACATGGCGGGCCGCATTAACAGTCGCAACCTCTTAGGCGGGCCGCATTAACAGATGAAAATACTTCGAAGGGCCACGTTAGGGTTACACATCGGAAGTAATTTGAGATAATGCGAGGGAACCTGTTAGTAAAAATCAATAATAATTTATATGTTATCCCCACAACATCGCTGGAAAAGGTTTTCCGGCCATAATTTTAAGCTACAAATACGAAATCACCTGTATTTTATGTTACGGTTTTCTTTCTTTATTGGCATGGCGGGCCACATAAAATGCCGCATGTGGCCCGCGGGCCGAAGTTTGCCCACCCCTGATCTACACACTAGTTATATGGTAGGAAATATGACGATGTATTTAGCGGGTTGCTAGCCTGGTTGCTACTGTATTTAAACGATCTAGATCACATGAGATCGGATTCAGGTTTTAAAATGATTTTTTTCTTCAACGGATTTCTTTTCTGGTGTTTGTGGTTTCGGACTAATAATTCTTTTCACGAATTGAAACCGCAGGTTTTAAGACCGGTTGGTAACGCAGGTGAATTCGTGCAGCTTGTTGAATCTGTTGTAATTCCTAGACTTAACTCATAACGTTTTATTTTCGTTCTGACAGTATTAAGGGCAAAAAGCGATAACCCGCTAGTGAAGAATTCCACATTGTGTTAAATAGTGTTTCTGTCGTCTTTCTCGATCCAACATAATGCCACAATGTTGCGCCTTCGACGGTTCAATTTCGTCTTCAAATTCTTTCGAAATCTGACGGGCAGTCTCCCTTATCTTAATCCGCGCAATAAAATGATAAATCAATCGCTTCGAATCACATTCCGATAGGGTTGAAAGAGTGGTAGACTCGCCAGAAACTCTGATAAAGCCGCTGCTACTGATTAACGGGGGCAGATTGCCCAAAAATGCGAAGCTTAGTTGGGATTATTTACACTGTTATATGTTTTCGCGTCTGAGTTCTGTCGTAATAAATTCACAAGATTCTTGCGACTGTCGATTTTATGTTTGTGGAAACTTTTAAGGAGCTCTCATCGTCGTATAGTTCCTCAAAATTAAAAGAGAAGTGTAATTTTTTATAAGTTTCCTTCTGTTATGCAATCTTCTTTTTCTTTCAACTCATTTTGGATGGAAAATTTTTTTACGATGCTTAATTTCGCGACGTTTCTCTTTTAGTATCTTCGTTTCCGCCGACGAAAAGTTATTAAGAAATATGGCTTGGCATTTTTTTATCATTTTTCATTTAGTGTCCATCAAAGCTTCCTAATAGTTCACTTTCTTACCTGAAAATATTTTTTTAATGCTCGTCGACGAAAAAACGGTTCTTGGTTTTAAATACCACTTTGAAATCGAGATTCTTTTCTTAATTACGTCCCTTTCAAAGTTTCGAGAAGATTAATTCGGCAGTAATAAAATGGCTGGTCGACACGAGATTGGATCGATCGATATCTTACTAAATCGACCATTTTCGTGCTCTGCATTGTTAGTACCTGTTGTTGATTCGATATGTAGAAGGCAATATGTGCTGCGCGCTGCGCAACATGACCAACCTGTACGAGCTATGATCGTGTCGTCCCATAGAAATGGACGGATATGATAGTAAACGTTAATTTAGGAGGACCATTTTAATGTTCCTTTAAGTTTGTTGTGGGGGACTGCTACCTAATGAATACAAATAATTTCCAATTAAATTTTTTTTATTCTTTAAAACCAACCCAATATTTTTTAAATTTTTTATAATGAAAATTTCAATTTTCTATCGTAGTCTACTTTCCCTCGTGTAACATAAAAAGAAATCAACAAAAAATTACGCAGATTCGAAATCAAACAAAAGACATTATGTTTGTTTATTCCTATTTCAACTACCGTGCTTCTTCATAAGATGAGATAAACCTACTTTTTTCTCGTTCTTAAAAGTATGATATATAAGCACCAGCGTGCGGCGTAAACTTCTACACCAACGCGACATATCTCTGGGCTCTCACGTTTTCCACCTATCGATGGTAACTCTGCTACCGTAATACATATCGCCTCCATATTGTTTTGGTCGCCTGTCGACCTACGCCATTCCGTAAAATGGGTCTTCTCATGAAAACGCCCCGCTAGGAGTAGAGAATAAACGGTTCTAAAAACATCCGATCGCCGAAGCGTTCCTTTCATCTTTCGACGAGAAATATTTTTATCGCCCTTTCCCTCGTCGTCGAAAATAAATCTCTTTGCGACCTCTACCGAGAGAAAATTTCTCAGCCAGAGCTTTTAAACGCGGGAACATTCAGCAGGTTCTTTTCGAGAAAAAAGTTTAATCAAGTCCTTTTAATATCCCATCGGAGCCGGATAGGAGAGAGGCAGAAAAATGAATTTTCTCTCGACATTTTTCTCTCTCCGCTCCCGAAAAGGGTGTGGCCCGTGCCCCCGCCGTACCCTGGAGAGCCTCTGGGAATTCCCTCTTCACTTCGCCCCGTCCTCCCACTTCCCCTCTTTATTTCCTCATTTTTTGCGAAAAGGGAAGAAAGGGCGCGACGGGGGAAATAACGAGCGCAGTGTTTTTTTTTCATTCCCGTAATGAGCGGCTTTTTAAAAAAAGACTAGATCGATTGAGAGGGCACGTCACGCCCTTTCGATCACGCGTGCACACGATTGGTCGTTCCTCTCTCTTCACGGGGTACGGGCGTTGTAGACGGCGGCAGATCTGCAGGGGGGAGGGGGCGGATAGGGAGGGGGGAGTGCGTGCACGTGCCTGTGAGTGAGGGATGAAGAGACTTCATCTCCAGCCTCGGGCGCCGGCGGCGGGAATTGTCAACACATGGCCTCCTGTCTATTCCACCCCTCTCTCCCCACTTTCCCCTCTCTTCTTCTCTCCCTCTCTCCCTCCCTCTCTTTCTCCCTCCCTCTCTTTCTCCCTCCCTCTCTTTCTCCATCTTTTCCCTCACTCTCTTTCTACCCTCCCTCTCTTTCTCCCTCCCTCTCTTTCTACCCTCTCTTTCTCCCTCCCTCTCTTTCTCCCTCCTTCTCTTTCTCCCTCCTTCTCTTTCTCACTCACTCTCTTTCTCCCTCACTCTTTCTCACTCCCTCTTTTCATCCATCCCTCTTTCTCGCATCGGCTTTTCTCCCTCCCTCTTTTCTCCCTCCTTCTCTTTCTCCCTCCTTCTCTTTCTCCCTCTCTCGCTTTCTCCCTCTTTCTCTCTCCCTCTCTCTATGCCTCCCTCTCTTTCTCTCTCCTATTTCCCCCTCTCTCTTTCTCTCCCTCTTTCTCCCTTTCTCTCTCTATCTCCTCTTTCTCTTTATCTTATCTATCTATCTATCTATCTCCTCTCCCTCCCTCTCTTCCCTCCCTCTCTTCTCCCTCTTCCCTCACTTTCTTCCCTCCCTCTCTTCTCTTCTTCTCTCCCTCCCTCTCTTCCCTTCTTCTCTCCCTCCCTCTTTCTCTTTCCCTCTCTCCCTCCCTCTCTCTCTCCTCCTTTCTCTCGCCCTCTCTGTTTCCCTCTTTCTCTTGCCCTCTCTTTCTCCATTCTCTGCAGCATCTGTCGCAATTTTTGCACTTATTCCCTTATATATCTGTATCTTAAACCCTACCTGCTCTGTCTTCCTCTCTTTCTAACCCCATCATTCGCTTTTAGATTTCTCTTTTCGTCTTTCTTCAATTTCTCCATCTCTCCGGCGTCCGGGAGAGAAATCCTGGGTCCCGATGCATCTCTAGCTCCCGGGCCCCCTTTACCACTCCTTTCCCCAGCGCTACCATGTTAATGATTTTCAGCTGTCAAGATTCACCAATCATCTTTTTCAACTTCTTTGTTGTTTATCATAGCTCAGTATTTATAAGCGGATTTTGTAAGACACCTAGGAATGTTTATATATCATTGCTCTTCATCTCCTATCCATCTCCCTCTCCACCTCTATTGTCCTCTCCTCCTCCCTCTCTCCATCTCTCTCTCCATCTCCTCTCTCTCATCTCTCTCCATCTATCTCTTTCATCTCTCCATCTCTCTCCATCTCCCTCTCTCTCTCCATCTTTCTCTCCCCTCTCCACCTCTCTCTCTCCATCTCTCTCTCCATCTCCATCTCTCTTTCCATCTCCCTCTCCATCTCTTTCCATCTCTCTCTCCCTCTTCATCTCTCTCTCCCACTCCATCTCTCTCTCCCTCTCCATCTCTCTCTCCATCTCTCTCCCTCTCCATCTCTCTCCATCTCTCTCTCTCCATCTCCCTCTCCATCTCTCTATCTTTTCCATCTCTCTCTCCCTCTTCATCTCTCTCTCCCTCTCCATCCCTCTCTCCCTCTCCATCTCTTTCCTTCTCCCTATCTCTCCCTCATCCCATCTGTCCCTTTCTCCTCGTCCCACTTCTATTTTCTCTCCCTCTCTCCATCTATTCATTTTTCTTACTATTCCCTTTCCATTTCTCTCATCCTTTTCCCTTTTAATTCCTCTCCCAAAATTCCCGTTCCACACGTTTTACTCGCCCTCCCTTAGCTACCTGTCGCATGATTTTCACAACCTTTTTACCCCACCTCTCTCCATCTCTTATTCCTTTGGCAACTTGCATTTTTTCCATTCTCTCCCTTTGTTCTCTCCCTGTTCTGACACTCACCTCCGTACCTTCCTCGTTTTTGCTCTCTCTTTCTTTCGCACATCCTTTTTACGTTCAAGCCTTACCCTTCCTGTTTGGTCAGCTGAAATGGTGCATCTCATCTACGTCTGTCTCTTTTCTCATTTTCAGTACTCTTCTCCTCTCATTCTTACTTCAACGTCTCTCCTTCCTCCTTCAATCTGCCCCTTTCTCCCTCCCCCTCTTTTTCCCTCACTCTCTTTCTTCCTCTCTCTTTCTCCCTCTCTCTTTCTCCTTCCCCCTCTTTCTCACTCACTCTTTCTCCCTCACTCCTCCCTCCCTCTCTTTCTCACTCCCTCTTTCTCGCACCGTCTTTTCTCCCTCCTCTTTCTCCCTCCTTCTCTTTCTCTCTCTCGCTTTCTCTCTCCCTCTCTCGCTTTCTCCCTCTCTCTCCCCCTCTTTCTCCCTCTCTCTATCCCTCTCTCTCTTTCTCCCTCCTCTTTCTCCCTCCCTCTCTCTCTCTCCCTCTCTATCTCCTCTTTCCCTCTATTCCCTCCCTTTTTTCCCGCTCTCTCTTCCCTCTCACTCTTCCATCTCTCTTCCCCCTCTCTCTTCCCTCTCTCTCTTCCCTCTCTCCTCCCTCTCTCCCTCTCTCTCTTCCTCTCTCATCCTGCACTCCCTACCTCCCTCCCCCTCTCCCTCGCTCTCCCAATCCATCTATTTCACTCACTCTCTCCATTCCTCACTCTCCCTCTTTCCCTATATCTTACTCCTCTCTTTCCTTTCTCTCCCTCTTCTCTTCATTCCCTCCCTCTCTCTGCTTCTCCCCTACCTCTTTTCTCTCCCTCTCTCATTCTCTCTCCCCCTCTCTCTCACTTTCACTCACTCTCTCACTTTCTCTCTCATTCTCTCCCTCCCTCCCTCTCTGATTCTCTCCCTCTCCTCTTCCTCTCTCCCTTTTCTCTCCCTCTCTCATTTTCTCCCTCCCTCTCTTTCCCTACTTCTCCCCATCTCTCCCTTTTCACTCCCTCTCATTCTCTCCCTCCCTCTCTCTCTGCTTCTCTCCCTTTTCTCTACCTCTCTTCCTCTCTCCCTTTTTCTCCCTCTCTCATTTTCTCCCTCCATCTCTTCCCTTCTCTTCCTATATCTCCCTCCTCCCCTCACTTTTCCCTGCCTCTCTATCTCTATTTACTCTCTCCGCTGGCTACTCCCCCTTCCTCCCTTTCTCATCCCCTACCTCTCATCTTCCTTCTTCTCTTTCTCCCATTCCTATCTCACGTACTGATCCGCCATACCACAAAACCCCTAAAGCTGGTCGATATGATTGCGGATCGTCGCCGGGATGCGATGCCCTCCTCCGGGACGGACGGACGAGACTGTGAGTATCAGGTGCTGCGGAACGAAAATGTGAAAATGGACGCCCAAAGAGAAAGTAGAAAATAATACCGGTTCACTCTCGCTGTCATTTTCCGGAATAAATCCGGCTGCTTAATTTCACCGTTCAATTGTTTTTTTTTTCGCGCAAATGACACCTGCAGCCTATTCGGAAGATCGATCGGATTTTTTTTCGAGGACAATGTCCGGAGCAACATTGCGTTGGTTGGGTCCACCGCGGTTGCTTTTTTTATTCGACTGGTTTGTTTTCGCGCATGCGCAACTTCGGATCGCCTCGGGAAAATTGTCGGTTTAATGCACATAACAGTGGCGGTGACATCAGGCGCTCGCACTTCGCCGAAGCAAATTGTTGGCTGTGTTCTGTTTTCTAAAAAGTGGGCGTAAAATTTTCGTGTACTTTTCATGGACGAAATCGATTTATTATTTACATGCGTCAAAGTGATAAAAGACGTGCAGAATTCTTAAATCTTTATTGTTAGTATTAACTTGGTTTTGTAATGAATAGTGTTTATGCGCCGTTTAATATGTCATTTAAAGAATGACAGGTAAAAAAATTCACCGGTATTTTATTTCCATAAAATTTAATTCGGTTGCAATTTTGCTTGTAAACAAGGAATATGTATGTGCTTCATAATGTGTCCCCGTCATTCCGTTGATATTCTGGGTGCTTGTCAAGTATCACCAATGAGTCAGCACCATCACGTAAAATAACTTTTTCACGTTTGCGATTGTATATTTTGTAATGAAAGTAAAAAAAACGTTGATAAGGAGTTATTGACAACGCGTTTGTTTGTGCTTTACTTACGTACTTTGCCGATCTCCAACAGCTTTTATTCAAAGGGATCGCACAAAAATTTGCGCAGCAAATTAAAATGCGCCCGACATCGCCTGTAGAAATTTCGGAAATACCGTTTCGTTTCTGCCTCGCTGCGTTTCAACTTCAAATTATTGCTTAGTTAACGTCAAACTCGGCGAGGGCAGCTAGCAAGCGCTTACGCGCACGCTGCGTCTCTCCCCAATAGTATAGTGATTCGTTACCGTCCGCTAAAGGTTCGAATCGGAATGAATTTCGCTCGACGGTTGGCGTTTCACGGGGGGATTGCCGAGATGGATGCGATTGCAGGTCGGGATCTCTCGTCGGATGTTTTGCATGGTCCGGAAGCCTCGATCGCTTCGCTCTTAAGGAACGCAATCTCATCGCTCGCAATGAAATAATTCCGCGAATATTTCGCGAGATCGTCGAGGGAGAAAAAAAAAAGCATTTTTATTACCTGAGTCGTATTCTGTCGACCATCTGCCTCTGTCCCGTCGCATTTTCGTATTTTTCCTCTTCGGAAACAGAAGTTTTGTATTCTCGTCGTGATTTTAATTTTTGCATACCTTCGTCGCTATTACAGTCTCATTTTCACATTATTGGGTTCTACCGGTGGAAAAACTATGGCAACGCTAATCCATTGCGTGCTCTCAATTTGCTTGCAATATTCAATGAATTCTGAATTTTCTCGGTTATTAGAGCGTTTTATTTTATAGCGCGCTTGTTTTCGCTCTGTCTATCTGTCCGCCTGTACTATCAATAAAAATGTATCGATAAATAAAACGCGCTTTTTTATATTCCGTCAGTAAATGAAGCTCACATTTTTTCACTTGTTGCGTGGACGAAAATGGCGAGAATTTTGTAAACTGCCAAGCGAATGAAATTATGCGGCATTGTTTAGAAATGGATGGGAAGATGTTTTTCGAGAACATCCTCCTTTGTGTTGGTTTTGTGCAATTTAGGTAGTCCTTAGACGATAGATAAAACGGTTTAAAAGGTCGTACTATCGGTGAAATTCTAATCGGCAAGTATATCGAGGTTTATTTTCGGATCGACGTAGTAATCGACAGTTACGCAATTGAAGCTTTAGCGAACAGGTGGTGTCAAAACCTGATTGACTGATTTATGATGTTTCCACGGCAGCAAAGATTTTGCCAGAACGTATAAGGAGGTTTCTCCATTTCCATTTTTATTGTAATTAACTATAGGGCTCCAAAATTTAATTTTGAAATTCTGTCTACCATTTGTGTTAACGTACCACTGGCGGCACTGTTAACGCGTTGTAAAGATCAGACTTTTCATCGGCGAAGATTTTCTCCTATCAATTTATGAGTAGGTACACATGCTGGCGTAATGCGTGGTCTGTATTTTTGTAACTGGGAATAGCAGCTGTGTTTATCGGATGGACGATCAAATGCCCCTTAGCATTTACGCTTCCAATTAAGGCGAATCAAGAGTGCCCCCTATCATCTCTACCTTATCGCTTTGTTCTGTAATAACGCTAATTGCGTATTGCGAGGGGTAAGATAAACCACAAGAGAGAAAGGGAGAGAATGTGATGAACTATTTAAAGAACTTCGCAATTAGCATTAATGGCTCACCTTTTGTTTATTCAATAGAATGCAGTTTTCTCCCCGATTCTGGTTGGACGGCTCTTTGAGTCAATGAAAGGGTAGAGGGCGCTACATTATTGCGATTAAGATGCAAAAGTGCAGTTAAGTTATTTTTCCATTAAACTTATGACTTCTTTAAATATTGCTGGCGACTCTAAATTATATTAAATTATAGAAAAAAATTATTTTATCGGGCCATTCATTGAAAATTTTTGTTTGGCGTTTTTGCAGTTTAAATATACCATAAATCGCTATATAATTTTTCGGCTATACTTCTCTTGTATTAGTACATCAAGATTTTACTTTTGTTGTGTTAATGTTGCATTATATTATTACGATAATTTTGACAGAATATTTGCCAATTTCAAGTATTACATGTTTCGTTGCGTTAAAAGATGCTTATACTAGCCATGCATGAATATCATTTGAATTTTCGCTAAGTTACGAGTAATGATAGGTTGTTTTTATCTGGAATTTTATCTGTGTAGCATCTGATGCAATGTATTTGTTTATGACGAAAAGTTTAATTACTAGCTGTTTACATTTATGCATTTTCTTACCAAACGTGTGCAGTAATACTCATTTCAAAATGAAGCGTTAAATCTTTTCAAATTAGTTCACTCTTTCTCCGTAGCGCTAGCAGTCGGTTTGTGGCTAGTGCTTCCTCTACCGGCGAAACGGAATATTACGGCAACTATTGAGTATGGCGCCTGTTTTTTAACTGCTGCGTGTTTTTCACATGAAATGTAGGGAGTTAATAATTGTTGTTCTTTATTGTATCTTATTCGTGCTTAAATGAAATAAAGTATAATTTAAATAATTATGCTACTTGCAAATGTATGCATTAGTACTTCTTTATCGACATCGTTTAATTATTCAAAGTAATTTCCATTTTTAACTCACAGTGTGGATAAATATCTAAATAAATATTAACTTTTTTATTTTATACTTGAAGATATTTTTTTAATTTAACACTTCTTCAAAGCGATTGCTTAAATGCCGATGGCTGTAAAATAGTTTGCGCCCATTTTGTTCAGATGGCAGCACTTGTTTCGTAGAATACGCCTTAGTTTCCCTTCCTGTCGCTATATGTCGCGACACATCCTATAGTAAAGTATTATCCATTGCAAT
Organism: Tanypteryx hageni; assembly: GCA_028673005.1. Lineage (NCBI taxonomy): Eukaryota > Metazoa > Arthropoda > Insecta > Odonata > Petaluridae > Tanypteryx > Tanypteryx hageni. The sequence goes on along the minus strand of CM054117.1, from coordinate 82,134,595 downwards.
CGCGGTTTAAATTTCCCTTTTTAATAGTAAACCTATTCAAAAATGTATATTTGGATTCAGCGTTATGGAAGTAACATTTAAAGTCTTCAAATTTGTCGTTCTATAACACATGAAGGATTATTTTGTGTCTATAAATATAACAGTGAAAGACTGATGATAGATATAAATGCCGGTAGCTTATATGATCTATTATCGATAATAACAAAATGTGTAACTTTTGCGTTATGTCAGAATGATAAGAAGGAATATATGATATGACAGTTCCAACTTATAAAGCCCATGTTTAGGTTTCCAGACGGTGGTCAGTATTGTCGGAGACGAGGTCAACGATTTTCGATTTTCCTCAATGCGGCAGACATTTACACTGCGACAAGGAAATTCACTTACCGCATTCCTTGCTCCTATCGCCAGGGTTTATCGTCCGGCCTCATCTAACGCGCATGTCTTTGCGGGGAAATTATGCAAATGGAAATAGGCTACTACACGCGACATTATGCATAACTCCATCTTTCACGGTTGGAGAAATTTGGATTGAGCGGAGGCGATACGTCAAGGGATTTGACAGGATAAACCCTGCGAACCGTTGGAAAGGTTAAAAGGTTCGATCTCAACCATCCAATCCCCCAAATCCTGTTACGTCCTGATCCTCTCTCTCCCCATCTCTCGTTCCCAACCCCTCTCCCTTTTTCATATTTCCCCTCTATCATTCATTCTTTCCCGGACATCCTCTAATTCTCACATTCTATGCCTCTCATTAGCTTACTATCGTTCCCAAAGCTCCAGTATTTTCTCCCTCTTTCTTTCTATCCCTCCTCATCTTCCTCTGACACCACCGTCTTCCTCTACCTCCGTTGTTTATCAGTGACTCTTTCACTCTGTCCTCTTAATTATTCCCATCTCTTATTTTCCCTTTATAAATGCTCTTTCGTCGTTCTTCCCACTCTCCTTCTCTTTCTCCCACCTTCCTCCTTACCTCCCATTTACCTTCCCCTCCCTCCCTCTCACTCACACCTTCCCCTCCATCCGATTCACGCCTTTCCCTCCTTCCCATTCCACTCTTCCCATTCCCCCTTCCAGTTCCTCTCCATTCCACTTTCTCCTTTCCACACCTCTCTCTCCCTTCCACCCTCTCTCTTTCTCATTCCTCTCTCCCTTCCTATCTCTCTCTCCCTTCCTCTCTCTCTCCCTTCCTCTCTCTCTCCCTTCCTCCATCTCTCTCCCTTCATCTCTCTCCCTTCATCTCTCTTCCTCTCTCTCTTCCTCCCTATCTCCCTCCCTCCCTCTCTCCCTCCCTCTCTCCCCTCTCTCCCTTCCTCCCTCTCTCCCTTCCTCCCTCTCTCCCTTTAAGGGTTAAATGTAAGAATGGACCTTATGGTCTAAATTTCGCCCGAATAAAGACATCTACATATCTATCTATCTATCTATCCCTTCCTCCGTCTCTCCCTCCCCTCCCTCTCTCTTCCTCCCTCTCCCCTTCTTTTCCTTTCCACCCTCTCACTCCCTCTCTCTCTCCTCATCCCTCTCTCCCTCATCCCTCTATCTCCCTCCACCTTAATCTCTATCTCTCCGCTTCTCCCTCCCTCTCTTCTCCTTTATTTCTCTCTTCTCTCCTCCTTCCTAACCGTACTGTCTCCCTTCCTCCCTCTTTCCTTCTTTTCCACCCTCTCACCTACTCCCTATCCCCCCGCTTCTCCCCCCCCCTTATTTCTCTCTCCTCTTCTCCTTCCTACCCTTACTCTCTCTCTCTCTCCCTCCCTCTCCTCCTCCTCTCCTTTCCACCCTCACCTCATCCGTCTCTCTCCCTCCACCTCCGCTTCTACTTCCCTCCCCCCTCTCCTCCTTCCTACCCTTTGTCTCCCTTCCCCTTCCTCCCTCTCTCTCTATCTTGCCTTCCAAGGGAATCCTTCACTTGCACGCGTAAGCAGATATTATATGGTTCGTAGGTTTCGATTCCGTAGTGCCTCATTTTTGCTGCAGCGGCTGTTCCTAACCTTTGTTTCTCTCGGATGTAGCTATTTTATCCGCTCCAGTCTTATCCTCGTCCTTCGAGTTACTTTCCTTGCTTATTCTTTTTTATCTGATTCATTCCTCTGCGTTTCCTTTCTCCGCTGCCACTCATCGCATACGTCGGCCGTTTTGCGGATTGCCACAGGTGAGAAAATCGGCAGGAGGTGGGTTTCGTAAGTAGGGACACGGCCAGATCGACATCTTAAGGCTGTGGAATAAAATAATACAAGAATAGATTGAAAGTAAATGAATACTTCCTTTTTTATCTGGCGAATGTTCTTATGCCGAAAGTTTGTTAATTCAACCACTTCCCGACCTTTCCGTAGACTTGATAATAGTCACTGTACTTCAGCTCGTCTCGGACAAGGACATTTTCACACGATCGCCAATGTTGATGTTTGACAACAATAAGATCTTATCTCGGGTGTAAGTATGGGAATTGAGGTAAAACGGAAGTCCCTCTAAGTGCAGTACGGTTGTCTATACCAGTGTTTCTCAAACTAGGGGTCGCAAAATTATTATGGGTCTAACGATGTAGGATGAAATGCCAAAACGTAAAATTTTCACGATTAATAAATTTTTATCAGGGAATTTTAGAAAATAGGATGATATAAAAATCGTTAATAGATTTATAAAATGCAAAAATTTCATTAAATTTTCTTATTTTTACTATTTTAATTCAAAGAGGGCCGTTAATATTCGAGGGAGCCGCAAAAATTGAAAGTTTAAAAAAACCACTGTTCTACATGACAGCTAAATTTATTTCTGATGGATGCTTGTGTCGACGGTTTAACTTCCAGAATTCCGCGTGTATTTCCACCTTCCAGTTCATGGATGAGAATAGATTTAGTAGTAAATACACGCTGCTTCACACTACTTCGGGGATAAAAGTCCTTAGGGCCAGTCAAAATGCTCCATCCCGTCCAGTCGGATGGCCCCGCGTGTGTTGCTAACCCTCTAACAATAATACACTACATGGCTATTCAACCAGACCTACACTTACTGAATATTTATGCTCTATTATACTATATCCTAGATGCTGTTAAGGATTAAGGACTACGAATGATATTTTTTAAATCCATACGTGATGAAATTATTTTTGAAATCATGAAATGGATTTATAATTTTTCTTTCTTAAACCAAATCATTTGAGAAGTAGAGAGTTGATGAGGTGCATGCACCTTCGAATACGTACATATAAGGTCTTGGCATCTCACTTTCGTATCATGCTCTTGATATGCGTGCTTAAAATGCTGTGCTAAGCGATTTTTTTATTCGAAATGTGTATTTTCTCTAGGAATACTTTACGACAAAAGAGTTCTTAGACCGAAATGACGCAGTAACACGATTGAAATGAAATATACCTATGAAAGTTTTTTAAAAAAACGTCAAAACGCGATTTCAGTTGAAATAATTTTGAAGAATATGGTTTTCCTTTTTCGGAGCTTCGTAATAAGGCAGCCATTAATACCATTAAAAAAATATAATTTGCCCAATCTATCCGCTAACTGCATCGACTCTCTGCGCATCTCTTCACGGTGATAACTCTTTCGAATCGATATCAGGAAAGCGAGTGAAGCGAGAGAGAGATATGCTCGCGCCTGGAATGAATGTATAATTTTAGAAATGCGTTGCGGTTGCAATCTTGCGATCCGCTTCCTGGAAACGTGGCTCTGACGGAGAATAGCGCTATGCACCTTGTCCTTCGCGAGGGATTGTATGTAGAACACCAGTTTTGCAACTCTCTCTCTTTTATTTAGTATCTTGGAGTCGTGTGTCGGTATCACCATTAGTGTAAGGTGTCTTGGATAAACCTCGAGTCCCTCATGAAATTGCGTCCCTGCTATGCATTAGTGCCGTTTCGTTTGATTTTATTTCGGAATTTAGGACACCGACGTTAACACTTGTAACGTGGAATTCACTCGACTGTAATGCGGACTTTAACTCGGTTTTTCGCCAAAATTCTTGCTGTTATCTAATCCAGAATTTTTTCCTCTGCCTCTTGAAGGTGCAATTTATACCTGATAGACTACTTTTTGTGCAATAATGAGCTTCGAGTTCGATAAATCTATACTTTATCGAAGATTCCAGCAATAAATCATAATGTGTTAGCTTCATTTATTTGAGCGAGGGGTAAAATTAACTGTTCCGTAGCAGCTAGCAATTTGGACCAGATTAACGGTAAGTCAATGAGTTTAAAGAGTGGAATCGTTCGAATGCCGTCTTTCTGCCGATGATAATAGGCGCGTTTTTTTTATCATTTTGTGTCTGATTGAGTATGGAGAGGTTAAAAAGTTTTTAAAAATCAAGTCGCGAGGTAGAGAGGGATCGAGGAAATGTTGGATAGTGTATATTGACGCGGGGAAAGTGGAGGAAATTGGTGGGGGAGGAAATAGGGGAAGGGAGGGGTAGATACCAATCCGAACTCCGTTCTGAAAATGGCAGGCGAGGGCGTGATGGAAAAGCAGCGAAGTTAATCACGCGAAACGGTGGCGATGGACGCGACGTAGCTCTATCCGATTAATTGCGTAAATGCTTTTGTTTCGCAAGCACGTGTCTGTTAGCGTGTTTTGAGATCGTAATGACGAATTTTCTAATCCGCGTCGAAAAAATCGACGATTCTTCATCGGCGGTTGAATTTGTTTTTATTACAGAAAAAAGGGAGAGAGAGAGAGAGAGAGAGAGAGAGAGATAGAGTTCGGTGGTTATTTTTCGATTTATGAACGGAAATTACCCAGCCTAAAATTGAATTCGCGTAACTTTCTCTTTCTTCTGTTCGATCGAAAAATTCCCTCGATCGTTCGTGCCGAAAAAATACCGTTGCGATTCTGTCAGATTTTAGAATATTTACGTTTTTCCAAATCTGTGAATGCAATGTAAGAAACGAAATTTTCACACGTTTCACTTCCCTTTATCTGTGACTGGTAATCATGCCTGGAAGACGAATAACGAAATTTTTGAACGATTTCCCAAACGTAGCAAATAAAACTTTTGCTACCGTTTTATAATTCAAAGCAATGCGCGCATTTTTCGAGGAAGCGATTTATAACGATACGCCGTGTACACGATAGCCGACGGGATGGGAAACTCTTTGATTGATGGTCTGTAAGTTGACGAAAAAAAATAAACTATCGATATTATTATCAAAACTTCCAGTTGACTTACGTTGAATCGAACGTTGAATAGGTTATCAAATTTGTCGCAGCTGTTGATCTTTATTCGAAAATAAGAGGAAGTGACGAATATTTCCAATATTTTTTATAAAATTTCTCTTGAAAGCATTGATAACCATACACCTGTGATGTTACCGTAATTTTCTAGTAGACCCTAATGATAGATTTCCAGAGAAACAATTTAAATTTTGCTTTATTTATTATGGATTGTTTTGTGTCAACGTCAATATGGATCAAATGAATTTTTAAAAAAATATTTTTCATCTTTCCTCCGATTTTTGCGTTAAAAGAGACAACCGAAAAAATGAGTCTTTAACCCTTTATGTACCAAATTTTTTAATATTTACATATTTTTATAAATATTTTTCTTAAGCTTAATCCTGTTTAAAGAAATACATCCTGATAGATAAGATTAGTCAAAACTTATTTTTTTTGTTATTCATATTTCAAATATATTTTGCATAAAAACAAACTATAACAAATGCCTAGTTGAATATATATGTTGAATCAGTAACCAAATTTGAATAAATCACAGCAATAATTGTAAGATACTACCTAGCTAGAAGATTTTCAGTTAAATAAGGACAAACATCGACGAATGTAAATCCATGTACAATAATTGCTGATGCAATGACACAGGCTAAAGAAAAACCATGTGGCATCAAAAGAATACCTACAGTTAAGGTAATCCTGCCACTTATTGGTATTAATACTATACTACAACAAAGCCTATAAATATCAGTGCTAAAAATTCAAATAAGTGTAAATATTTGCATTCAATAATAGTGGTGCTTGTAAGTGCCGTTGGTACATAAAGGGTTAAAAATTCATTGAAGGTCATTTCGAAGGGAAAATCAGTTTATCGCGTTACTTTGTTCTGCTCAGAAGTGGGTCGTCTAATGCAGGTGTAACTCACATAACGTAGTCCTTACTTTCACAAAGAACGTTACACGAAATCACTTCTAGTTAAACAAAATTTTTATTGGAATACTTTACTGAAGAACCCTAGTCTGGGAGACTAAAATTTCAGTTAATATAAGACGAGGTCTTTTTTCTGTTTCTCTCTAATCGATAAAAGTTTGGAGATCGTCTTTATTCGTGAACAAAGAAATAAATAAATAAAAATAATAATAATATTATTATGACTAGTCTTGCACAGATGAAATGGCATTGATTTTTACCCTGCACATTGTGATGGGAATTTTTTAAGATTTAAATAAAAAATAACTCCAATAACCTTGCTTATTTGCTTCATAAGTTCAATATAAAACCTATTTTCCTCAAAATTAGTTTCTGTAGAAGTGGGTCGTCTTACATTCGAGGTCATATTCTAGTCAGGTAAATTCGGTATTTTATACAAAACATAATTGCAAAATAATTTGAAAACTTGAATAACAAGATTGGAAGGGTGTACTCCACGTCGGAATACACAGAGTTTCCAAATGCGTTCTTTGAGATTTCACAATGTTCTCAATATTTTTCTCTCGGATGAGAATTTAACGAGAAGCAAGCGAGGTACGTTGTAAAATACATGTAGATCTTCATGTAAAGAAGTCGTAATTATTGTCCGATTTTAATCAAAATTGGAATCGGTCAATTAATTTTAACAAAACTCCCCAATACCAAATTTCATCATAATAAGTCCAGCGGTTTCCGAGTTTTAACATGCGGACGGACGGACGAACGGAAACGACCTCCCCTGTTTGCGTTCACTTCGTGCAAAGAACGCATAATAACGAACCGGTGTTAAGGGGGCGACCGATCCACATTTATCTCATAACTTTTAAATCCTGAAATTAGATTAAAATATTATTTGAAGAAAATGTTATTTTATATCGCAAAATGTAGTTTATGACGTAATCGAAATTCCGAAGGTTTAATTATTCAATTATTACATACGAAAAGAAGAATTACATTTCAAAATGGCACCCATTCGAATTAATAAGACGCATCTTGTAATTTTCTTTTTTATTGAATAACGAATTTTGTTTCTCCATCGTCGATTGTTTTCGTATCGATCGCCAACCCGCGCATCTCAGAAAAAAATCCTCGGGAAAAAAAGCGGAAACAGCGTCGAACTTCTTTTGTTTTTATTTCTTTTTTTTTACTCAAACTCGCAGCGTTCCGCGGGATCGTGTTCGGTGAGGAAGCCCTAATGAGGATCACTGCCGCGCGCGAGGTGGTTTATTTGTTTCTTTTCTCGTTCGAAGATTCTTTATTGTTGCGATGGAGATATATCACGACGCGGGGATTGGAGGCAAGACTCCTTTCTCCTTCTTCCGGCCGGATGAACTCGTTGGTACGTTCGATGGCATGAATTTTCCTCCGCAAGATGGCGTCCTCTCTCAATCTCTTGTTTAACCGAGCAATTACCGAGGGAAGAACTCGTTACCGGGATTAATTCGGGAAGCGTTCGGAGGCTTGCTCGCCATGGGAACTTCGCGGTAGAATGGAATCCATCGTCGACGGATGAGATTCTCTCTCTTTCCTCAAGGGAGGCGATTCTTCTTTATTTTCCAAACGAACGCCTTCGTGGTGGCGCTGTAAACGCGCCTCATTCGCGGGATGGTGATTAAAAATGGCGTCGCCCGCCTTCTTTTTTTTCGTCCTTTTCCGATGCGCGGAATGGAAATGGCATTACGTATTGTAACCATGAATAATCTCGTCATTAAAAAAAAAGAACGGGATGGTTCGCTATAGAAAAACGTCTAATCCTATAGGGCGGTTTCGTGAATTGCGTCTATTTTGTCTGGACGGCTGTGCACATTCCTGCCGCCTAAATGGTCCAACAATGCGTATTCAGCAATGTTTATTCCTAACCAGGAGAATACCCGTTCTACGAATAGTCGGGGGAATTTTTCAAAAGGGCGTTGTTCAAACAATGTTCATGTCGAAAAAATGCATACCTGACAACTGTCGTTTCGTAGTAAAACTTGGTTTTAACCAGCGCGAACAGCGTTTGTAACTGTTCTCATTGTTTCATCTAAGAATAATAACTCTACATTTTAAACGCATAGAAACAAATGAATCGTTGTTACATTGTTAAACCTCGAAAATGTATTGTTATCTCAATCCTTATAGGTTTAAGTGTACTTTGAAGGATTTGAATACTAGAAGGAGAGAGAGAGAGACGGAAGGAGAGGGAAATGATTTTCTGCAAACAACATTCGTTGCGTTATTGACGAGAAGGAATATAATGAGCTGAAATACTATCCAAAAAGATTTAAAATCATAATAATGTGATAAATTCAATATTAATGAGATAGAAACGGTATGATAATCTGAGGAACGTACTGGGCGTTTTAATAAACATACCGAGCATGTAAAAATTTTTATAGGGAAGGATTTGGGCGATAGGTTACGGGAATTAGTTAGAAGAATGGAGGACTTGAGGACGGTTTGGGAAATAGGGAGAGAAAGAGAGGTTTAAAAGAATCAAAGAATCGCAAAAATAATTGTTGTCCTTTCGTTGGTCTGACGAGTGTAAAGTGATTAAAACGCGAATAACTCGATGAAGGATATAGATAGAAAATTGCAATTTGGCAGAAATGCATACGAGGCAATCAGAATTCGTTTATTTAGGGTTGCAATTCCTTCGAATAAAACTAATAAATTATAATTTAACGAAACTAAATTTTATGTGGATAGAAAATTAAAAAATATATAATTCACATTATTGTATTTTCCAGAATTCTAATCTCGGCCTCATATTCATGCTTAATAAATGCACCGTTTTAGTGCTTTAATACGGATCACCCTTTTATACACTGGTATAACACGTATACTGAATCTATTAAGTAATTAGATGGTGGAAGGAAAAGGGAATGTAAAATAATCAGAAATGGGGAAAAAGGAAGAGGAGGTAGCATTTCCATAGAATTAAAAGGAGCTGTGGTACAAACATTACAATAATAAATTATAATTCATAATAAAACATTTTATACGATCGAATCATGCTGCATTGCCAAATGGTGAGCCATCATAAAACTAAATATAACGTTATTTTTAATGGATGTCTTTAAATGATAATGCAGAAAATATTTCGAGCCGAATTTCTAATAGCATTGAAAAAATAACATTTTATGGCTTTAATTTAAAACTCTTTAAATAAAGCCAATTTTCTGAAAACATTTCAAAACTACTATAGTTAAAAGAAAATTGCGATCTCAAAATATAGTTAAAACTCATTGCAGTTCATGTAAGTATTAAGTTCATAGTACACATTTAACCTTTGATGGTAAATCGACTGTTCATTCACATTTTATCCTCTTTTTAATCGTTAAAAAGAGTAAAATAATTCAATTGTCAAGTTATATTCTATACGTTTTATATAATTTATAATTTGTTCAAATATTTCGAGTAAATTTCTGTAGATTCTTCATACATTATATCTTATTATTTCGATTTTACTCTTATTTGCAGCAAATATTTTGATAAGAATTTGGCTTCTCGGATAATAATTTTGAAACAATATAATATTTAAAAAGATAACTTTCAAAAACACTGATTTGATTGTGCCTGAAAGTCAAACCAGATCATAGCAAGTTTTACTGATTTTTCATAACGAAATCAATTATCTTAGGTATAATTTTATGATGCTTTAATACGAGAGGCAGAGGGTGAGAGAGAGGGTGTGAGAGACAGAATTAAATGTTCCATAAATAAAAATAGTTTTGGGAATAATAAAAATGTATAGCGTAATGTATTTCTTTGTCATAAAATTTCTGTTCTCCTAAAATTATTTTTACTCTCTGGAACACCCAATTAGGTGGATTTTATTTCCGTTGATTACTATTTAGTGCATATAAAAGTTAGTTTCATTAATATTTTATTTCAATTTTATTTTAACTGAATACGCAATTCACGCATACCAGTCATATTTGACGAGCAATTGCGCTAGTACTGCCATATTAGGCTTTAAAAACATTTTGAACGAGCTAGTCTGACTATTTCTTAAAATTTGAATTAAACGCATTTCACCCGATTAATAATAACGGCGCAGCTGTCATTGCCGTTAGACCCATTAACAAATTATTAGGTAAAGTTTTCAAATTAATGTAAAAATCGATAGCATTTCGTTACCTTAAATAAATAAAAATAAAATTTAATGTACTTATAAAACTTAAGGTATAGAATAATATGAGAAGGGCGAGATGTCCATGCGATGGAGCGCGCCGTAGCTTTTTTCAAATAAAGAGTGCTTATTTTGTAATCCTTATATCCGAGTTCGTTTCTAAGGGGTCTTTGAGCTAGCGTTGAATTTAGTCGCGTATATGATTGGGGCAAGTAACCTTTTTTCTTTAAGAGGTCTGCGATATAAATATCTACCTTATTTTGGTCGGCAACCTATTGATCTCTTATGGTTAAAAGAAAGCTTTACACAGCATTTTCAAGAGAATCAAGAGAGTGGAAAAGTTCCTGCGAAGATTTTTCTCGCACAAGTGCGCCCTCCGTGCGAAAATCTCCTCCTATTATTCGCAACGTGCAAAACCATTTAACCTTTTCGAATATTGCACGGTCGGACGACTTGACGTGAGCTAATAAATCACGCTCGAAATCCCCCGGCGTTTGCGGTTTTCGCGCGGCAGTTGTCGGCGCAATTCCCCCTTTTTTTTAAGCGGTTCGGCTTTCCTTTTGTTTACGATATCCCGGTTGCCTCGCGTCCCTCGGAATAATGTCGGCGCTCCAACGTTACTAGCCGAACGGGTGATGTAATTCAGTCGAAGATAGAAAGCACGTAGGTATGGGAGAATTCGGGCCCGTTGTTCTGCGTGACCGTGGGAGTTCGAAATGGACGTTGGAGTGAACGGGGCTTTCACTTTTAGGGCCCATATCAATGCACATCTCTCTTCCTCTTCCCGTTCTCTCCCCCTCCTTCCCCCTTTCTCTCTATCCCTCTCTCCCTCCCTTTCTCTCTTTCTCCCTCTCTCCCTCCTTCTCCTCTCCCTCCATCTCCTCTCCCTCCATCTCCTCTCCCTCCGTCTCCTCTCCCTCCATCTCCTCTCCCTCCATCGCCTCTTTCCTCTCTCTCTCTACTCCTCCCAATTCCTTCACTAAAATTCATTTTATTCTGTATCCACGCTCCCAATCCCTGGGTATTTTCCTTATCATTTCGTATGACTTATAAAGCCTTAGTCTCATGAGTGTCTGTATAAATACGTACATAGGCATGTGCAAATGCTATACAGTCAAACCCCGATTCTTCGTGTGGATGTTATTCCACACTCATCCCTGTTTATTTTCCTTATCATTTCTTATGAACTTGGGTCTCGCGCGTGTGTATAAATATTACTGTTAATATGAAAACATTACGCCGTAAAACTCCGATTAAGCGTGTGCGGGAGAACAATACGGTGAGGCGCTACGATGCTTGGTAGAATTTTCCTTGACAACCTTGATTCAAATCTGTCTTTTTCTCACAGATTTTCCGATTACTTTGAATGTTTATTTAATTATCATCAGCGCATAAATAGCACTGTAACCCCAAATGCATTGGGTTAAATTATTTTATCCCTTTTAAGTTTATTGTATGCCACATAAATTTCAATGATTGATAAAGCAATTTTATTCGAATTGTGCATCATTTCCTATGATTTGCACTTACCACGGTTACAGTGAACTCGGACCACTTATTTGTTCCTACGCTTTAGATAAGTTCAGCATAATATAATACGAAATAATCGGAGGAGACTAATTGAGTTTAAAGTGCATTGACCGATTGTGTTAAATACCATGTTGAAATAAACAATCAACTAAGACCGTCGAATGCGACATTTTCCGCGTATTTATAGATCCATGCGCAATTTTATTGGATTTTTCTGGCCGGAGCCCGATTCCTAATGAAATGCTACGTTGCGAAGCAAAGTTTCGGTTGATAAGGATTACGTAATTAATAAAGTCAGGCTGTACTTTGTGGAATTTACTCAATTGTTTTTCTTTTCAATTCGAAGGTTTATATAATATAATCCTTTAACGATGAGTCGAATTACGTCATTCGCATAATTAGAATTACACTGCGCTCTGGTATCGCGCCGGTAATAATTACACAGAACTCGAAAAATTAGCGTTTCTTCTACTCTTGGAATTAGCGGCGAAAACTTGAACGTTAGGAGAGAGAGAGAGAGAGAGAACAATTGAAGACTCATGTCTGCTCGTTAGCGTGTAAGAGATTCGGTTTCTCGAGGCACTTTCCGGGAAATTGGTAGGGTTTTCATTCGCTCGCGGATTAGACGTGAGATCAGTCAAATTAAGGAGAATAAGTCGGTTCGCTCCCTTAACCCTTTCTCCTCGTTACCCTTCTCACTTTTCACTTCTTCTTCGTCTGCTTTCTCCCTCATTTCAATCACTCCTCTTTACACCCCCTCCCTCTCCTCACTTTCATTTTGCATTCCACTATCTCCCCCTTCCTTTCTCTCGGCGAGGTGGAGAGGGGAAGAGAAGAGACGGAGGATGGAGATAGAAAGCTTTCAAAATGCAGCATCGAGCGAGTGAGAGAGAGGGTGTGGGTTGAGTAATACATTGAGAGGCATACTTTTGCAGTCCATGGGATAAACCACTGCGGATACGTAACTCTATTGACGTGATAAAGTATCCGAGAGGGTGGATGTGTGAGGGTGGGGTGAGAGGTCGTGTGGCGGAGATGAAAGTGAAGGGAAATGACGCATTTTTTCTTTTTGCTACTACGCCCGATGATTGTAGCTTTTCGGTCCGTTGGTTCGCGTTGTTGAAATGGTCGCTCGCGTATTATTTCTGGACGTGCGTGGTCACGGCTCTGCCGTCTGAGTTGCATGACCGCAAGGGTGATCCTTCTGAGGGTTGAGGTTCTTTCTTTGCGGATAAGAATGTCAAATTTCCTTTCTTCGGTCAATATTTCTGCCCCGAATTATATTCATCAAGAGCAACAACCAAACATATATATATATATATATACACACACACACACTAGTAGTTGGTGCTTGCATTCTGCAAGCATATCATCTCAACATAAAAAACATTCATTTTTCCTATTTCATCATCACAAATATTTTTTTAATTCTAAGTATTTCACCTCCGGAGCGATTTTCGTTTTTCCCTTATGTAAAAGTAATAGATTAAAACAATCCCAAAACTTTGCTATTTTAAGAATTTTATACTTTCTTCATTATGGGGCACTAATGCTACACATTTCTGCCAAATTTTAAAGTTGTAGTACTTCTAGAAGTGAAATAATATTTTTCCAATTGTTTAAATTTCAAATATTTTTAACGGGCGCCGCAATATGTTTATGGAGAGATTCAAATGTTTATTTGTGCAAATGCACTACTCTGTACATAACTTGAAAATTTCAGCTTCCTAGCTCATCCCGTAATGTCTAAACAGTTATCTATTTGTTTAAACTTTAAGAATTTTTAACTGCCAAACAAATTAAAATATCAAAATTTGTATAATCCCTATTTCGTTTTTTTACGAATTCTACTTATAAACAAAATTTCAACTCCGTAGCACATGTGGAAATACATAAACCTTGAAAATTTGTTTAAACAATTGCGAATTTTTAGCGCCCGTATTGTTGCACTTTTTCGTGATTTTCGTTTTTTATAGTCGGTTTTGCACAAAATCCTACCTAAGAAAAAATTTCGAATCTCTAGCTCATCTGGAAGTGCCTAAACATTAGTATCCTCCTATATGTTATATGTGATCTCCTCTTCCTCTGTAAGAAACGTCGATATATAATGATATATGTATATAAAGATTATATGGTTGGACAATATGAGTTCTCTCGAGGTAAAACAATCCGGAGGTAAAATAGTCCCCCAATCGGATCTCCGGGCGGGGACTGCCTTGAGGAAAACATTTGTCGAAAGTAAATTACGAATAGGGACTTGGAACGTAAGAACTATGAGAAAGGCAGGAAAGCTAGAGAACCTGAAAGAAGAAATGAGAAGAAATAGAGTTGACATTATAGGGCTAAGCGAAACTAGATGGGAAGGAGAAGGACAGTTCGACTCGGAAGAATTCACGGTAGTTTATTCTGGAGGAAATAGTGGGGAAAGGGGAGTAGCTCTGGTACTTAGGAAAGATATGATGAAAAGCGTGACAAAGATAATAGCAACGAACGATAGACTGATGGCAATAAAGCTAAAAGCAGTCCCAGTGGACATGCTGATAATCCAGGTATATATGCCAACGTCAGCTCATGACGATGAAGAAATAGATGAGATCTATGAGCAAATTAATGAAATTTACGAAGAAGACGGAAGAGGAAAGGTAAACTGCATAATAATGGGAGATTGGAACAGCATAGTCGGAGAAGGACAGGAAGAAAATGTTGTCGGGCAATACGGACTTGGGAAGAGAAATCGAGGAGGGGAGAAACTCGTAGAATTCTGCATCAATAATGACCTTGTAGTGACTAATACATGGTTCAAAAACCATAAACGAAGGTTATACACATGGAAAAGCCCAGGAGATAGAATGAGATGCCAAATAGATTACATCCTTGTAAAACAAAGATTCAGGAACAGCATAAAGAACGCCAAGGCATTGCAAGGAGCAGACATTGATTCAGATCACAGCCTTCTAATACTTGACATGAGTACAAAGCTCAAACAAATAAGAAAAACGAGAAGAGAAAGACAGACCTGGGACCTAGAAAAACTGAAAGAAAGGCAAGATGTAGTCAGCATGAAGTTGGAAGATAACCTAAGAAAGTTGGAAAACAAACCGAAGACCGTTGATATAGAATGGGATGAAATTAAAACCAGTATCAAGGATACCTTGGATAAAGAGATTGGGAAACAAGAGAAGAAAATCAGAAAACCATGGATCACGAAGGAAATGCTGGAGAAAATGGATGAGAGACGAAAATGGAAAAACGTTAACAGTGAAGAAGGTAGAGCCAACTATAGGCGTATAAACAATGAGTTGAGAAGGGTAACAGATAAAGCTAGAGAAAATTGGATAAAAGGAAAATGTGATGAAATAGAACAAATGGAGAAGTTAGGACGGTACGATATGATGTACGCTAGGGCACTGGAATTAGAAGATAAGAAGTCTAATGGAATTTGTGGTAAAGAAATTATGAATACGGATGGGAAGATAGTCTCAGAAACAAAGGATGTAGCACACGTATGGGAAGAATACATTAAAGAATTATACAGCAAACAGGCAGGAGCGGCAAAAATAGAACTGGAAAATGAGGAAAACATTGAAGAAGACAACTTAGGACCAAGTATTATGGAGAGCGAAGTAGAAAAGGCGATAGTGGAACTAAAGAAGGGGAAAGCCACGGGCAGCGATGGAATACCGGCTGAGATACTTAAAGTCATAGGATCAGCAGGACTAAAAGTGATCACGAAATTAATTAATAAAATTTACGACACGGGAGAGTGGCCTCACGATTTCCTAGAAGTAACAATGATCCCTCTAAAGAAGAAGCCAAAGGCAATGCAGTGTAAAGATTACAGAACTATAAGCCTTCTGTCACACACATCGAAGATCATCACGAGGATTCTTAATAAAAGGCTGGAGAAAAAGGCAGAAGAAATAATAGGGGAAGATCAATTCGGTTTCAGAAAAGGACGAGGAACTAGAGATGCTATAGGAGTAGTTAGAATCATATCAGAAAGGGCAATAGAATACAGTCAAGATATCTGCGCATGTTTCGTAGACTGGCAGAAGGCCTTTGATAGAGTAAATTGGGTAAAGTTGATGAAGATATTAAAGGATATAGGTGTAGACTGGAAAGACAGGAGACTGATTAGGAATCTATATGAGAATCAAGTTGTAAAGGTCAGGTTTGAGAATGTGGACACCTGCGGAATAAATATCGGTAGAGGAGTAAGACAAGGCTGCTGCCTATCGCCAACCCTATTCAATATATATGGAGAAAGTCTAATGCAAGAAGCTTTAGAAGGCACAGGGGATTTCAAAATTGGAGGAAGGATTATAAGAACAGTGAAATACGCAGATGATCAAGTACTTCTAGCAAGAAAGGAAGAGGAGCTACAAAAAATGATAAATAGACTAGTGATAACAGGTAGAAAATACGGTATGGAAATAAATATAGAAAAATCCAAGGTCATTCGAATATCGGGTAAAGAAGAGAATCTGAACATAACTATTGGGGGAAAGCCATTAGAACAAGTTTCAGAATATAAATACCTTGGAAGTATCATAACACGAGAGGCAAAATGTACGGATGAGATCAAAACTAGAATAGGAAAAGCAAAAGCGGCTTTCAGGAGAAAGAAACAACTACTTACAGGGAATATAAGGGAAGATATCCGCAAGAAGTTGATAAAATGCTACGTATGGAGTATAGCATTGTATGGGGCAGAAACATGGACGCTAAGGAAAAATGACATCAAATACTTGGAAAGCTTTGAAATGTGGACTTGGAGGAGAATGCTGAAGATAAAATGGACAGATAGGATGAAAAACGATGAAGTGCTCCGAAGAATAGGAGAGAAGCGAATGATTATACAGACTATCAGAAAGAGGAAGGCTAACTGGGTTGGACATTACCTGAGGAGAGAGAGTATGATTAAAGACGTGTTAGAAGGAAAACTAGATGGGAAAAGGGAAAGAGGTAGGAAAAGGTTTCAGCTGATAGACGATTTGAAAGGGAAAGAGAGTTATCAAGATATGAAGAGGACATCGGAAAATAGGAGTATATGGAGAACCAAGTTTAACCAAGAATAATCACGGACCTGTCTACGGACAGACTACCTATGATGATGATGATGTATATATATATATATATATATATATATATATATATATATATATATATATATATATATAATGTGTGTATAATATGCGTAGAACAGGTGTATTCATGCTTGTGTCCCATGATGTCGCTTTGCTAAATCCGCGTCTGCGTTAAAGAACCGTACCAAATCTCTGGGTCGCATTAAGGTATCGTACCAAATAAGCAAACCACATTTCCTCTTAAGAACCTTCTCCTGTACCGCAACATCGTAGGGTGTTTTAAATGGGAAATGAAAATTAAATTAAGGATATTTTGGAAGTTTTGATTTGATTTTTGAAAGTGTGCTATAAGTGTTTTGGCTGCGTCGTATCATAAAATATCTTACTTCGCATCAGGCCCGCGGGACGGGTGTTTTAGGTCCCTGGCGTCGATGGTCTGGGTGAATTAAATTAACCGGTTGCTTCTTTTTTGCCATCGTGACTAGGAGGCTTAAAATTCAGCGTGTGTAGATCGCAGATTCCCATTTCCTCGATCGGATCGAATTCGGAGACGCATCCTCCGTGATGGAATTTTACCTCGTTTCGCCGTCAACTTCTGGCGGCGGAGAGGTCTCCCTTTCGCCTGTTGCCAGGAGTACAAAACTTTATCATTCATTGTTTTTATAAGCGCGTTTTATTTGATTAACCTCTTATGTTTTCGCTTCATCTGTCTCTCCGTGTGTGCAATCAGTTGAATTAAAATAGCAATTAAACGGTAAGAAATATATATATATATATATGTATATGTATATATATATATATATATATATATATATATATATAATGAAATGTGGACTTGGAGGAGAATGTTGAAGATAAAATGGACAGATAGGATGAAAAACGATGATGTGCTACGAAGAATAGGAGAGAAGCGAATGATTATACAGACTATCAGAAAGAGGAAGGCTAACTGGGTTGGACATTACCTGAGGCGAGAGAGTATGATTAAAGATGTGTTAGAAGGAAAAATAGATGGGAAAAGGGAAAGAGGCGGGAAAAGGTTTCAGCTGATAGACGATTTGAAAGGGAAAGCGAGTTATCAAGATATGAAGAAGACAGCGGAAAATAGGAGTATATGGAGAACCAGGTTTAACCAAGAATAATCACGAACCTGTCTACGGACAGACTACCTATGATGATGATATATATAAGACTGAAATTTGCAGGGTGTATGTGATATATGATGCTATTCATTATGCTGCCCCAGAAAGTTTTTGAAGAAATAAATTGGCGGCAGGGGATGCCTTCAAAAAACTTAAAATTAATATTCTGAGCAAATGGTTATAGATAAAAGTTAAATCTTCTGCTATTCGTGTGACCTTTAATGTCATCTAGAAGAATATTTTTTTTAATCGGTGGACGGTGCCTCCAAAATATTGAAATTAAGATTCTGAGCACATGGTTATAGATAGAAAAGTTCAAATTTTTTAATTAATTATTAAATGAATTACTTTATATCATATAATTTTATTATTAAATTTATGAAGAATTTTAAATTTACAATTCTAATTAAACCTCAATAAATAAAACCCGCTTTTTTCTTATTGCGTCCGAAAATAAAGCTCCCATTTTTTCTTGTTTTGTAAAAGTTTCCCTTCATCACTCTCTTCGAATCTATCAGAATAGAAAATAGAAAATTTCAATATGCGTTATGCTTTACATTTGAGGATATATGTTAGATGAAGGTTCTTCACTCCCCACTCCACTTGGCTTACGTATACGGAAATAATTTCATCATCCATTAAAATTGTACGTTGATTACATCCGCAACAAACATCCGCCGAATTGCTTTCAAGCATTCGTGATTTCAGTTTGCCCATCTCCTAGGAAAACAGTGCAGTCGGAAGACGATTAAAAAGTAAATAATGATCTATTTTTAGGCCCGTGTTTACTTAAAAATTAACCGCGACGCGGAAAGTGGTCGTTTTCACGGAGATATTCCTTCTTTTTTTACCCCCCCCTCTCTCTCTCTCTGCGAGGACGAAGTCTGCGAAACGGTTTCGCTGGAAAAAGCGGTTGGGATTTGCGGCGCCACGTAGCAGTCATTTGTTACGCGGGGTGAAAGTGAGTTTTCGAAGGAGAGTGGCGTAGCGGACGGCTGAGAGAGCTTACTCTCACAGGACAGGAAGGAAAAGAGAGGGTTGGAGAGAGAGAAAGAGGAATGGAGAGAGAGGAAGAGAGAGAGAGGAAGAGAGAGAGATGGAGAGAGTGGAAGAGAGATGGATGGAGAGAGGGATGGAGAGAGGAAGAGAAAGGGATGGAGAGAGGAAGAGAGAGGGTGGAGAGAGAGGGATGGAGAGGAATGGAGAGAGGAAGAGAGAGAGGAAGAGAGGGATGGAGAGAGGAAGAGAGAGGGTGGAGAGAGAGGGATGGAGAGGAATGGAGAGAGGAAGAGAGAAAGATGGAGAGGAAGAGAGGGAGACGGAGAGAGGAAGAGAGAGGGATGGAGAGAGGAAGAGAGAGGGATGGAGAGAGGAAGAGAGGGGGATGGAGAGGAAGAGAGGGATAGAGAGAGGGATGGAGAGAGAGGAAGAGAGCGAGGGGAAATATTCGTCTACTGGAGATACGCGACGGTATAATTCGCAAGTGACGGCGGTATGTGGGTTAAAATAAGATTGCACGCGATGGTTATTCCTTCATTTGTCTCGCCGTGCCTGCTTTCCGAGTTCCACCCTCCCCAGAGTAACGGAGGACCGTTATGCGCAAAGGCGACGCATCGAAATAACGGAGAGTTGGAAATGCGTTCTCGAGTACGGCTTCGCTTTTGTTTTTAAAATAACCACAGGTGCTCCGGCACGCTACGCAATAGGTCGCTTTTTAAGCACGCTTGAGTTTTCCTCGCTCCGTGCCAGTGTAGAGAGAGTTATATTTTTAGTTTCTCAAAATGCGAAGTACTATAGGGAAAAGTATTGTGATCGTAGAAAATATCTGAGTTTGACCAAGTCATCTCCGAGTTACGGGTTAAATCATAATATCTCCGGGTAAGTGAACATGAGAAAATTTGTTTAAATATTTGTTTTCAAAAACTACATCAGAGATATCTCATAAGTACGATTTTATGAATAACAAATTCGACACAATTGAAAGTTGGCACTAAATTAAAAGCTATATTACAGGGTGAGTATAAGAAAAATGACAATTAGAATTTTCACTGGCTCCGTACACAATGCATAGTATAGCCACGTCTCCGGATTTGACCCGGAGTTTCCTGGCTAGAGCAAGTGCAAAGTTGGCGATTCTACCCCTAAGTTCGAAAAAGTTTTCTTTTCGCAATACCGTATGCCTGTAGTCTCTCGTGCAGAGGCTTGACGGTTTCACAGAATCTGATGAAGTCTAGTATTTATGTAGGATATAACCTGGAATAGAAGCCATGTTGAAATGGATCATATCGCGCGACAGTAGACCTTAGTCTCGTTAGTTTTCGCAAAATGCCGATTTACTCAGAAACGACCGCATGGATTCTATTAAAAATTCATCCAATTACAGTGATTATTCTCATAATCAATATTATTTAAATTATACGTCTAAAAATAACAGTATGTCGTTCATTAACGTAGTAATATGTCGTGTATTACGCCCCTCTATTTCCTAGCTCTCCATACAAAAGTGTAACCTGTGCGATTACATGTTGGACTATTACCGTAAGGATGTGAGAAATCTTCTACAATGAATGATTGATTCACCGAGTTTTTCAAAAAGGAAAATTTGCCTAAGCTATCGCCTTTTCTCCCATGCCATCTTTTTTGCTTTCATTCGATATTTTTGTTTTTGGTCAGTTTTCAGCAGTTTGTGCTTTTTTGGCGGATGTCTCGGAGAAAAAATAACTTATCGCACGCTAGAACTTCTTGGTTTCTTCAAATTTTTTTGTTCTGGGTTTAAAATAACCTTTGAAACGGCGTTTTGGCGAAACTATTTAAATGCGTAAGTTTTAGTTTTTTAGATTTTAAGTTTTGTTTTAGTCTATTTCAAGGTCTAATTGAGTATGTTCATGTATGATTTCGGTTTTCTGAGCTATTGGAACTCTCATTCCCACAGGTAAGCCTAGAAAAAAAACTCCAATTAGTTTGTTGATCCTGTAATGATTTACTTGCGATGTTATCGTTTTGCTGAGGTTAGGTTTTTCAGGATAGCCCATAGGAAACTGGTCAACAGAGGTTCCTTCTGTCATTATTTATTTCGCCGCCGTTTATTTAAAATTTTCTTTATTTGGATTATTAGAATACGAAACGAGATATAGGCCGTCGCAAACTACCCTCCATGGAAACATCCTTTTGATATCGCGGATGAAAGGGGAGGTTTAATTTCCGCCGTTTTACGAGCGATTACTTCCCGCATTTGCCATGGTTTCATTTCCTCTCAAAGGTTTTTATAGTAATTTCCGTCTCAGGGTTTCGTTTCCGTTATTTCTCTTGCTTTTAAAATCACAATGAAGAGAGGCTGCGATTGAGTGTATCTATACGATTTGGATCAAGCTATTAAACCAACCTATGCGTTGAAACTAATCTATGTATTGCGGGTTAAGTGCCTTCAGGGGGTGATTTATGGATTATAATGCGCCCGTCAGCCTTCGGCGTAACTCCATCTGGATGACCGATTACCCGGAGAGCGATGTAACGAGTTGCCGAGCAAAACCAATTGAAGTCACGAGCGCGCAGCGCCCTTAATTCGAGAGGGATTCGAATTCACGATTTCGTGATGAGTTCGAGGCCAGACTGTTTAAGACGTTCGACGCCGCAAAATAAAAAACTTTTCCCCGCAATTTCGGAAAACTGCAAAAATTTCGACTAAAGTTTATATTTGGAAGTTTCGAAGAGGTGGACTGTGCCGCTTTGTTACGAAATCGAAACTTGACACTCTAATCTACAGATGAGACGCAAATGTTGGTATATAAAAATGGAATTGTCACTAATCGAATTGAAAACATAAACAAGCGAATTGCAGTGCAAATTACAAAAGGTGCTTTTATTCACCGATTGCTATCTTTTCTGCGAAGTAAGGAGTAGGATATGTGATGTATTTCTAGTTGCCTACATTTGTAGCAACACCCTTTTCGGCTATTTTTTCCTGTTATTCCCCAGCAGCTCATCCTAGATCCAACAAACTTTTACCACGTCTGGCTCTCATTTATATCAATACTGAAGTTACATGATTCTGGAGATATTGCCCGCACAGACGGACGGTCAGACAAACCAAATAAGTACTAAAAATAACAGACGTCTTCATTGAATTGTCGTAATTCAGACACGACTCACTTGCAGAGTTTTTATGTAATATAGTTTTTTGCGAGGAAATGTTTATGTCAAGTGTTTCGTCACTAGTCGTACCGTTTCCCACGTGGAAAACCGCTTCCGGCGCCACGCAATGTGGCTCATGAAATTATATACCTATCATCGAACCAAACGGAATATCCGAGAAAGGAAAGGCTTTCAACGGTCGGCGTAATTAATTTGGAAAATTGGCCTGTTTGTTTTAACCGGATAATCGGCGCGTATGGACTGGAATTTGTCGGAGAAGTCTTTTAAATGTCGAGTAAAAGTCTAAATAATCCGCCGGACCTTGTTTTTTTATTGAGGCTGTTGGGAAACGAAGCGATGCTGGTTTTCGCGTAAATATTCCCTCGATGCTCTCGCAAAATGGATCGGCTGTTAATGAGATCTCGAGGGAAAATCCTCAATTTCATAATACCTTCTGCACGTTTGCGTAAACTTGTCGTAAGAATGTCCCAACAATTGGCGAAATGGCCCGCAGCGGCTGGAAACTATAAATGTTTTGATTGCGTGGGGGAGGATTTGTTGAAGGTCAGTTTACATGGTTTTGAGTTACACAGTGGAAACCGGTCTACACGAAATGCGGGAGATCAGCACTAACACTCCCGAGTTAAAAGTTATGATTGTAAAATTTTCTCTTTTGAAATGTTGGATTACGATCATATGATCTATGATGTTAGTTCAATGATGGGACATAATTTGCATGACAATTAATGGCAATAATTAATTGCAGTCAATCGATTTATTTATTTTATGATGGTACTTATTAGTCTCGAATTCTTGGAAAAATATTTCAATACATTTATCTAACGCTGAACTTCATAATTCGCTGTTATAGTATTATTCTCTTCTTTTTCGTAAAAAACTCCGTCATTTTCTTCTGCAATGCGTTAACAATAAATTGGTTTTGGAAGAGGAAATTGCAGTTGAGAGAAGTCCCTCTTCTCTGATATGCCATTTCGTGTTGCCTGAAAGATTTTGCATTGAATTTTAGTCTCGGAACCGAAAATAATTTTCGTGTCAAGCGATACACTATATTCGTATAATCCATTTCTCGTTAAACGAATGAATATGCACTGAAAAATATAGGTGAGAGAACGGACACAACATATGTCTCGCATTGACGATTGCTCAGCTCGCCCCTCCCTTGCTACAGCAATGACCAATTTCATCGCGCAATCTTGAGATTTATGTCATTCTTTTTGAAAGCCAGTTCTGTTTCCACCCTCTTCCACTTCAGCAGTGGCGCAACTAGGAGTAGAAGGGCTCGCGGCAAGTTATTAACGAAGGTCCGTCTCCTTCACCCCCTCTCTCAAAAAATACGTGTTCAATTAAAACTGAAACTCGTTGTAAAACCTGCAGAGTTGCTCATATTAATCAATTGTCAGGGATATACTGAAAATAGATAGTTTTTAAAAATTACTCTCTCCAAAACTAATGATTAACTGGGAAGTTGTTTAGAAATTAAGACAAAATAGATAAATCGCTGAAACATTTCTTTTTTCAAAATTCGGGAAAATTCGAGCACCCTAGGGGCCTCCCGGGCCCGATGCATTGGGCCCAGAGCCCGGGAGAGGAATTATGGGTCCTGGTGCTTCTGTTCTCAAGCCCTCGACCACACATATCTACCATAATCATTTTTATAATTTTCCTCTGCCAAGATTTAACAATCAACTTTCAAAGTCTCCATTGTCTATTATGGTTCATTCTTTATAAGTGGATTTAGTATAAGACACTTGGGAATGTTTATATATAACTGTTTGAGCTATGGCCGTCTTAGGTTATTTGCACCGGGTGCACCACCCTCTCCCGCGCCCGGATTTGACCACCCTATTGTTACGCCACTGCACTTCATTCATTTCCAAGTGCCTACTCCATTGATTGTTTTTGCCTTGTTACTTTTTTGGGTTACTTTCTTTTCCCACGCGATCCGGATGGCACCGAGTTTTTTTTTAGGTCCATCGTCTCTAAGCGCGGAAGACGATGCGAATTTTTTTCCATCGGCGTATTTCTTGTCGTCGACGTGGATATTCGATTTGCATCGGAAATCGCGCAGTCCGCGCGCGAGGGGAGACGATGCGCCTCATTCTGTCCCGTTTAAGAAAAATCTGATGGGGCCACCACGTGACTTTCTCCATATTTGTAATATTTCTAAAAATTCCAAATAGGTTACATAATAATAAATATTTTAAGAAACCGAAAATTTTTAGACTTGACAAAGAACAGAAATAAGCTAAAACCATAGCCTTCTGATATTGGATATAGCCACAAAGCTACAACAGTAGAGAAAATAAAAAGGAGCGTTACTAAGACGTAACTAATCGTCAATTGTTAACAATAGTCGTCGGTTGGTCGCGTGGTGGTGGCAGCCAAAAATATAAGATATCTCTTAAACAATGCATTATATGGGAAAATGTTTCTAACAAAGGTTGTAGAAAATTACATTTCCTACAACTTTTATTCCAATACCTTCTTACATTTATCAAATATTAAAGCAAATATTTTAAAATAACGGATGTGACAAGAGTAAACACCCTCTTCCGGTTGACCGATTTTTACCAAAAACTAATCAGTTCTTGTGACTTTTATAAAAATGTTAAATATAAAATTTCGCGATCACCTGAGTAATAGTTTTTGAATTAGAGCACCCACAAAAAAGCTATCAATAAACACACACACAGACATCATAGAGAAAATGGTCAAAACGTGTTCAGGGGACCTCAAAACGTGTATTTCCGTTGAAATCTCTAAATCTATTTTCTATGAAAACAATACTTTCCCCTATACTACGTATGGAGAACGTAAAAAACGGAACTGGATTTCTCATAGCTAACGGTAAAGATGGCGTCTGCTCATTGCCCAGATCGTCTCTTTGTGAATTTCCTCTACTCCCAGTTTCTCTGCGGTAGATTTCGTTAGTCGGATCCGCTTCTCGCGATTGAAGGTTTCCGTTCTCCGAGTTCGAGATTTTTATGTTTATTCAGCGATCGTTCACTCTCTTTAACTCTGGAGGTTGAGGTGGGGGAGAATCTATGCTATTGCATTGAGTGTATATCCGCAATGCACGGAATAACATTTTTTTTAAATGAAGAGGATCCTTTTTTTTTAGCGTTGTGCGGAGACAAGGGATAACGTTTCCCACCTTTTTCTTGGCTCGAAAAATAATTTCGCCCATTTTTCTCCCGCCATTTTGGAAGAACACTTCGTACGCGATTTTTTTTACCACGTCATTTGGGCGAGCCACAGGTAAACGAGCTAACGGGAAGTCGATGGTCTTCCTTTCCATCCGCATTTATTAATCTCGCAAGGTGCGTGAATTGGTGAAAGCCGCCATTTATATTTTTGCGTTTTTATAAACCTCGAGGGTTGCATGGGAGGTACTTAAACTGCAGAAAAACACAAGTTACTTTATGTTCGCCGCTGGGAGTGCGTTCAAATCCGTTCCCGGCATAAAATCCTGAAAATTCACTCGGACTCGGTATAAAGATGCCCCTTAATGAACTTTCTTTTAATGGTTTGTAATTTACTATTTGCCTGCTCTTCAATAATGACGGACAGGCATGACTGAAGAATTGAGTGAAAATTCTGCCCATTCTCCCTCACTTTCTCTCCCTCTGTCCCATTATTTTCCCCCTCTCCCTCCCATTCTTCCTCCCTCTCTCCCTGCGTTAGTGATAGAATATGCACCTGTATCTTATGCCGCCGGTGGTGTATATACCATGACAGACAGACAAACACTTGAGTATTATTATATATAAGAATTCCAAAGGAGCACTCCGCTTAACGTTGTAGCCTTTGAATTCGCCATTTTAAAAAAAAAGTAGCGCATCGAAAAGAAAGTCTTATTATTCCATCCTGTCCGAAGCTACAATCTTCTCCTCCCCTTTTTTTAATTCCAACAAAATACTCTCCGATTTCGATTCAACGCGAACCGCTTCGGCGACGCGTGGCATTAATGCAGAAATCCCGTCGGGGATCAATTTTTTAAAATAGGAACGGTGCGTCGTTTCCTCTCCTTCCATCGAAGTTTGATTTCCGATTCAAGCCACGCCCGCATCGCCGTGTTCTTTTTTTTCCGATGCTCGCTATGAATGTTTTAAGCGATATTTCTTTTCCGAGCCTGACCCACATAACGCTGCAAGATATTCAGCCTAAGGAGAGAACCCGATGGAACGTGGAAGGGAGGCAGGGAGAGAAAGTCAATGGCGTTCTTCGTCGTCGTGGATCCTTCCATTTGGAGCGAATGGAGCGAAAGTGTCGAGGAGCAAAGGAAGAGGGGCATTGCCTAATCAATCTCTCACTTGAGAATTTGGACCCGCGAGGATGCAGAGCGAGGGGAAAATAATCGAGGGAAAATACATAGCGCAAAATTTCTAGTATCCGTACTACTCTGCTCTATATACGAGTAATAACTAGTGTATTGCTCGTCATATGATAGATAAATAATAATCTTCCCTCTCGTCGTCCCTTTCTCCCTCCCTCTGTCTTCCTCCCTCTGTCTCCCTCCCTCCCTCTGTCTGCCTCCCTCTGTCTTCCTCCCTCTGTCTCCCTCCCTTCCTCTGTCTCCCTTCCTCTCTCCCTCCCTTTCTCTCTCCCTCCCTCTATCCCTCCCTCTATCCCTCCCTTCCTCTCTCCCTCCCTTCCTCTCTCCCTCCCTTCCTCTCTCCCTCCCTTCCTCTCTCCCTCCCTTCCTCTATCTCTCCCTTCCTCTCTCCCTCCCTTCCTCTCTCCCTCCCTTCCTCTCTCCCTCTCTTCCTCTCTCCCTCCCTTCCTCTCTCCCTCCCTTCCTCTCTCCCTCCCTTCCTCTCTCCCTCCCTTTCTCTCTCCCTCCCTTCCTCTCTCCCTCCCTTCCTCTATCTCTCCCTTCCTCTATCCCTCCCTTCCTCTCTCCCTCCCTTCCTCTCTCCCTCTCTTCCTCTCTCCCTCCCTTCCTCTCTCCCTCCCTTCCTCTCTCCCTCCCTTCTTCTCTCCCTTCCTATGTCTCCTTCCCTTCCTCTCCCTCTCAGCCTCTCTTTTCTCCAACCTCTCCCCTCTCTCATTCCCTCCTGTCACAATCCATAGCTCTCAGTCTCCTTCTTTATCTCTTTCTTCCCGTCCTTTTCTAATTTTATACCTCCCTTACTCTCTATGTACCTTTCATTCTATATCCCTTCCTTCTTTTCTCCTTCACCACATCTCCCTCTCCCATACTCTACATCTATATAGTCGTTTAGATAAGCAAAAGAATCCAGACTAAATCTCAGTCCCATTAGGATTACTTATTTTTCCGAAAAATCCTACAATAGTTTAGGGCAATCTATGCACTCGTATATATTGCATTACACATATGCGGATGATTGAGACAGCAATTGATTCTCGAAGTTCAAAAATGACATGGTCGTCAAGGCGGCATCTCGTTTAAAAGCCGATATTTTCCCAAAATATGTGATTTAAAAGTCTAATATGCGAGATTTCGAACGGTAGGCGGGAAAAGATGAATAGAATAAGAAACATCATTAATTTTCCTAAAACATGGTTGAAATTCAATGATCGTGCGTCAATTTTTTTTAATTTTTATTTTCAAAAGAACGAAAGCCTGAACTTTAAAAAGTCGATTTTTATGTGTTATCTTACGAGAAACGGAAATCGACCTCTGGAGTCGAACCCCGGTCTTTTTTCATATTTTTTTCGTCATTTAATTTTTATATCTGAATCAAACATTCCTGCGAAATTTCACCCTTCCACCTAATCGGGAAGTTTGTTAAAAGCGCGTTAAAATGTGCCATTGATGACGTCAGCGTTATTCACAAACCCCACCATCTAGGCTTTTATTATAATAATGTCACTGGTTACAATGTCGTATGGCGGTAGCTGGGCGAAAACATCCATATATTATACTACCAATGGAGGCTATATAAGTACATTTTTTGACATATGCCTCATGGAATATGTAGTATAGGAAGCCCTGTACCTGGATGGGTTTTAACGAAAATAAAAACTATTTTTGAATAAATCGGCATTTTGTGAAAATCGGCGAGAATAAGCAACTCTCAATTTTCGCGCTGAATGATTCATTTCAACATGGCTTCTCTCCTGACCGTTGCCCTGTATAAATGCGAGATTTAAGCAGATTCTGCCGTACCGTTTATCTCCGAAGTCTGTCAAGGACGACAGACTGCAAGCAGACAGAATTGCAAAAAAAACGTTTTTATGTATTCGGGGGCAACTTATGCGTGCATATTCAGCAAAATCTCGAATTCGCATTTTTTCACCAACACGATACGTTCTTTGTGTGCTTGCAATCCGAGAAATTTCAAAAAGTACCCGCAATCTACCGTACCATCCTCGTCTAACAGATTGCCAAAATGAAGAAAGCGGCCCATTCACCCATCGATGTTGTCGTTATCCATTGAAACTATCCCTAATTGGCAGTTCACGTTCCGTTTTATGCAGAACTTGTTTCCCCTTTTCAACCTAGTTGCATTTGAAATAGTTAACCGTTTACCTATGTCTTGAACAGGATGTAATTCATGCCATTTCACTGTGTCATAGCGTTTTTGTTTCTCCTCTCTATGCTTCGGAAGAGGATTATTCTGAAAGAATATACAAGCCAAAATGGTGACTATTACACCATAAATTAGTGTTTAACCGCCTCATGGATTCAAGAAAATCTACTTTGAACGTCTTTCTCTTAATGTGTCATGTCTCTATAGTAAATATTAAGAAGCAACGTTTTACAGCCGGTTATGGACGAAACCACATACATCCCAACACTACTGATGGATAAACATTTTCACTTCTCTAATCAACGAAAAATGGTTAGTAAACTCGAACATTATTCTGAGCTGACCGCATTGGAATCAAAATAATTTCGTACTCTTGTCGAAGCTTCGGATCGCCTCTTTAAAACGCGCGTCGCGTCCTTTCTTTTTCCTATCGACGATTCGAGATCGCCATCGCGAAGCGCATGCGAAATAAAAAACAAAATTTCTCATCAATTCGAGGATCGTAAAGAAAATGAAATCGCCGTTTCCTGCGGATCCCCTCGAGTGCGGCAGACCGCATGGGAGAGGGGCGGTTCCCGCTTTCCTGCGATCTTGACGCGAAAAAATCTCGCGCCCAGATGGGGCGGCCCGGGATGGACGGTCGCTTCTCGTCGGAACGTCTTCGTCGGATTTCCCTCGACAACCGCAGCACGAGCTATCTCTTCCCTTCATAGAGCTTCGTCTGCACGGCCGCATAGAAACCGGATCGTTTCGTTTGTCACGGAGACGTTTCGGTATCGAGGTCGTGGCATTTGCGCGGGTTTCTCGCGAGCGTGTTTTCGCGGCGAAGATCGAGAAATTCCAGGGTGATGGGCTCGGAAAAACTACGCGAAATCCTCCTTTGGATTTAATTTTAATCTTAAGAGATGTTCGGATATTGTCGTGAAGCATTCGCATCGCTTCAGCGGCAATTATTCTTTGTTGTTTGTACTGGCCCCAATACGTATACCAGCTGTTATAAAATGTTTTTGTATCTTACAAGTCAGAAAAATTATATAAAACGTACTTGAAAGAATCGAATCATCTTCATTCCACCAAATGTGTATTTGCTATAGGTAAGCTCCTTATAACATAAAAACGTTTAAATAAACTACAAATATAAGTATTTCAACGACAAAGTATGTTTAGCCTGTTCCGATGTATGTCGATGAATGCGAGCGTGGTTTATTAGGCCTATTTATGTGTAACCGAGTTA
Source organism: Tanypteryx hageni (assembly GCA_028673005.1). Classification (NCBI taxonomy): domain Eukaryota; kingdom Metazoa; phylum Arthropoda; class Insecta; order Odonata; family Petaluridae; genus Tanypteryx; species Tanypteryx hageni. The sequence continues at coordinate 82,104,699 of CM054117.1, read as the reverse complement.
CCTCTATCAATTATTTGGCGCAAGTAGTAAGGTTGAGCTCGCTTATTCATCTTCGACCGAAGGGGAAAGCGCGTTCTCAGTGTATTCTTGCAGGTGGCGTTGACCCCTCCCTCTCTTATATAATATCCTATCGCTTTATTATCTCAACTCTCATTGCTCCTTATTCTATTTTAGTCTCCTCCTTTCCTTCGTCCGATAACCGTCTTGTTTCATCAACCTCCTAAACCATAATTTTTTAGAATAATGACCTTTTCACCGCTTACGGTATTCAACATCACCGCAGTGATGGATAGATTCAAGGCACGACAACAGGCAGGCGACATTCTATGCTTGACGGTGCTGTTAAAATAAAGAACTAGTAGATAATTATTTTAACCTCGGTCATCGTAAGAATGGACCTAACTGTTTTCTCTCGGAATCCTCATAGATTTTTTTTAGGTGAACGCATTTTGACATCCGGCCTCTGTTTTTTTCCTTCGCCTTGGGATATTCGCTTGAATCCCTTCGCTACCTCTCGTGTATTTTATGGATTTTTTTTTGCGATCCCACCTCGTCATTTTACGACCATATTACGAAAAGACGTGTTCTGAGACCCTTCAGCCGTGAAGTTTTCGGTTAGATAGGGAAAAAACGCCGTCAGTCGTTCTAAGACGAGGTTTGGGATTTTTCCTCCACTGCCGCCTTGAAGGAATACGAAGTATTTTTTGTTTACCATTTGAAATTACTCTTTCAAACAACTCCCGTTTGAATAATGAAAAATTTCGCGTTGTTACACAATGGCAATATATTCATGCTAGCAAAAACGCGCATATTTCATTCGTTATTTATACTCGCATGTCGAACGCAAAGTAATCCGAAAGAAACATGGAGGATGTGCCGAGCTCCTTTAACAAGTAGTGCATCCGGTTGTTTGGAACGGAATATTTAGCGCTGGTGAGGTATTTTTGGTGCTTAGGTATTATCTCCAGTACCCTTTCGCAGAGGACTTATTATAGTCGTATTAGAAATACGAACTTAAAGCAAAAACTCGTTAATTATACTCAATTCAACAATGAAGAGAATTTGTTTTTAAATTTCATTTTAAAGCACATTTGTAGAGTTCGTACTCAAAAAACAAGATGAAGATTTGGGATTTGCCAAGAAGCGAGAAGCTATGCATGCAAAATGGCAGTAAAAAAATCTGATGTTGCCACCACATGGCCTTCTCCATAACTGTAATATATCTAAAAATTCCAAATAGGTTAGATGAAAATAAATATTTTAAGAAACTGAGAGAAAATTTTAGACTTTACAAAGAACAGAAATAAACTCAAACCATAGCCTTCTGATATTGGATATAGTGACAAAGCTCCAACAATTAAGAAAAGAAAAAGGAGCGTTACTCCTTAAGACGTAGCTAAGCGACAATTGTTAACAATAGTCGTCGGTAGGTGGCGTGGTGGTGGCAGCCAAAAATATAAGATATCTCTTAAACAATGCATTATATGGGAAAATGTTTCAAACAAAGGTTGTAGAAAATTAAATTTCCTACAACGTTTGTTTTATTACATTTTTGCATTTATCAAATATTAAAGCAAATATTTTAAAATAACGGATAAGTGACAAGAGTAAACACCCACTTCCGGTTGACCGATTTTTACCAAAAACTAAATAGTTCTTGTGACTTTTATCGAAATGTTAAATATAAAATTTCGCGACTACCTTGTAATAGTTTTTGAGTTAGAGCACCCACAAAAAAGCTATCAACACAAACACACAGACATAGAGAAAATGTTTAAAACGTGTTCAGGGGACCTCAAAACGTGTATTTCCGTTGAAATCTCGAAATCGATTTTTTATGAAAACAATACCTTCCTCTATACTACGTATTAAGAAAGTAACAAATAGAATGTTCCTTTGTGGAGGAACCAAAAAGCACTTCAACCAACCCGGTGAGGACGAGCAATAATGTTCCTCCATGCAATAATTTCCCAAAAACAAAATGTTCCTTTGAGGAGAAACGAAAAACACTTCAACCAACTTACCCAACCCGATGAGGACGAGCAAAATAGAAGCCTAAAATATAAATGCTTAAATACATTCATTCATTATATTAATTGTTAACAAAGTTTGTTATCTTTAATAAAATTCTTTAAAACTTAACACAATTTCTTTATTCCAACAATGCCCTTTTTTAATGAAAGGTCCTGGAGATACTACGTAGGTACCGTATTTTTTTAGAATGCGGCTTTTCAAAAATTAAACTTGGTCCGGGAAATGTCTCTATAACAGGGTTGGGCAAACTCTTTACATAGCGGGCCACATTAACAGTTGCAGCTTCTTAGGCGGGCCGCATAAAGAGATGAAAACGCTTCGGCGGGCCACCTTAGGGTTTAATTTGGAAGTCATTTGAGATAATGCAAGCGATCCTGCTAGTGGAAATCAATAATTAATAATATGTTATCCACATTACATCACTGAAGAGGTATTTCGGCCATAATTATAAGCTACCGATATGAAATTATCTCTATTTTATATTACGGTTCGCTTTCATAATGGAATCGCGGGCCACATAAAATGCTCTCGCGGGCCGCATGTGGCCCTCGGACCGTTGTTTGCCCATCCCTGCTCTATAAGGTAGATTTACAACACCATCCATCAATATTAATTCGCATGTAAATTTTTTTGCCCAAACTGTATCTGCATAGCGGTGGGGTTCCTTTATGTGCGTTCCGCGGCTCGACTTGAGAGAAACCTTTGCTTTGAGGCGGTGAGAGAGAAGTGGAGGTAGGAGGAAGAGGTTCCCTTCTATTTCCCCTCTCTTCCCCACCTCATCAATCCACGTGTCCGACCATTATCCGCCGTGTGTTTTTACTCAGTACTCTCACTCCTCATGGAGAGGTCCCTTTCCGCGACTCACGTTCGAATTACGCTGCACTTTCTCTCGCAGCTTCCCTCCTCGCATCCGTTCGATCATTCAAATCACTTTCCATTAAATGGGACAAAGTGCACCTCGGAAGGCCGACTGGATTACGACCGTTTCTAAAACCCTTGTATGTTTATGTGTATTATGTATGCTGTCTTATGTATTTAGGATCGTTTTTCCCTAGGGTGATAAGAGAACATAATAGGAAAAGATAACGTAGGAAAGCTAGGTAACTTTGGTGCACTGCACCCCTTGCTACCGACCAAAAAGCTGACTTGCAGGGTATCATCTAGATGTAAATGTATGTATGTACGTATACATACAATCTAACCTCGATAACTCGAACTTCAAGAGAAGACCAAAAGAACGAGTCATCGAGAACCCGAGCTGTTGAACTTCGTTTTCATGTTTTATGAATACGTAATGGAAAATATTTTTCCTTCGACCGATCGAAAATTTAAGTTATCGAGGTATCAAATTGATCCTTAAAATCGAATATGTCAGGACGACGTCTCCATTATTTGACGCTCCGTCATCTCTTAGCAGACGTCCATTCAAAGATGTGGAGATTATTTCACCATTAATTGAGTGAATCTGGAATGAGTTTGTTTTCATTTTTGTGATCTCGCGCACTTTTCTAGTCGTCATATTGGAATGTTAGATTTTCGTGGAGTGGCTCCTGCGATGGGGCGCTCATGTATGATAAAGTTAGAACCGTAATGACTCGAAGTGATTTAAATTTTACTTTCAATTGGAAATTCTCTATCTTAATAGTTTATTATATTATAGTACATAGCGGTAAAACTATTTAAAAAGAATGCCTGCGTATTTCAGCCGCGAAAGTCACAGTTCTCAACGGTAATTCACTGATAATTGTTTCAATGAGAAATTTTTTAACAGGTCGACGTGCTCCGATCCTAGTGATTTTAACGCTCGAATATCGAATGGGTAGATAATCCTAACGCGTAAAAACCACTTGTTCTTAATAAAGTGAAAAATAAATCTTCGGTTTTCTGAGTGATTTGGTATAAATTTTAAGAGGGTTTTTTAATGAAAAACAATGAAATTTTCTAATATAAATCTTCTGCGTCTATGTAACATGTATTCTTTTCAAACGAATGATAAATGCGTTTTAACACACACAAAACTCGTATTAAAGTGCTGGATTTTTTGTATAATTGTCTTTAGTTGCCGTTGTATTAATAAATGTATTCTCTTCATTTCAGGTGAGTTTTCGGCTTCGCGTATATTCCTTTGGTGTGAAACATCTGCTCGTAAGTAAATAAGGATGTGTTGTATCATTCTTAGCCAAATAATAGGCCACCCGTTCCACATCAACAAATGTATATATCATTTCATTAACTGTCTTCAAGATAAGAAAATCTTTTCTTTTTTAAAAGAAGTGTTGGTCTTAAAGCATTTTGAGTTGCTGTTGTTGCAAATGCCACTGGGCTTAGGGAAAAGCAGCCGCTTACCGTTTTTGGTCTCCTCGCGTCCCTGTCCCATTTCCCTCGCGAGCTCTGTAAGTGGCGCAAACGATTGTTTTCTGTTCCGAGGGAGCCGTGCGACTTCGTATATTTCCGCTAATTAGTCGCCAAGTCCTTGTGCGACATTCAGAGACGACGGGAGTTAGGACTATCTTTCTCTCTATTCGGAATGCCGTCTGTTTTTTCTTCCAAGTAAAAAAATAAAAAGATTCCGAATCAACAGTCTGCGTGAATGAGCTGCTTTGGAAGAAAATGGCGTGGTTTTTTATGTATTCTCCGTAAATAATATATCATTATAAATAGGTGCTTCACACACACACACACACACATATATATAAATGCTTACGGAAGAGGAAAGGTAAATGGGATAAATGGATGGCAACAAGTTGTTGGGATAAGGAAGCCCAGTGAGCACTCACCAATAAGATGACTTGAGGATGGCAAGCTACTGGAGGTGTCGAAGTAACACACGTAAAAAAATATATATATAATATAAAACCTAAGGTACTTCTAGAAGTGCTACTGACCTGAAATTTGGAATGAAGGTAGATCAAGGCGGCACAACCTCTGGAAAAAAAATCCGAAATTACAGAAAAAGTTATAATTAAGGTCCAATTTTAAACGCCAATAAGAAAAGCATTGAAAACGGTACAAGACTATGCAAAATTCCATTTTTAAATTATTTAAAATTATGATACAAAATCGGGACATGCACTGTACTGTGGATGAAAGAATGAATTTATTTTTCTTAAAGACAGAATTCAAATTCAAGCTGAATTTGCGGAAAATTTTATTTTAATCATAAAATTATGAAATTTTTTTCGGTCTTCACCAATGAAAAATATTAACTGCCAAAGCAACGACTCCAATGCCTTTCAATGGGAATTGATTTTCCATACTTCTAGAGCATTGATTTAACGCGTTTAATGGGAATCAATGGACTATATGACATAATATCGTTAATGTCAAGCAACTAGGTAAACATATGGTGACGTCTTAATCCAAGCACATAAAATATTTCATTTATATCAATATTATTATTATTTTTATTATAAATAGCCGGCTCTGGAGATCGAGTTGGTTTATTTACGAGTTTACATTTTGGTGTGTGGCGATATTTTTAAGCTCTTGCAGTAGGCAAGCACTGACAGCTCGTATAAATAAAACTGGAAGCCAGCGGAATAAGTGTCGCCGTTTGTTGAAACTGTCACTCTGGTAACGCGTCATTTCCGACGGTTTTTTACCTTCCGCTTTTCCCTACTAAATTAGGTTTATTTGTTTATATTTTCTTCTCTCTTCCATGGCTTGGCGACCGGTGTGTTCAACGCGGCCTTATTTGTTTTTGCTTATTTTTTTGCCTTTTACCCTAGAACATTTTTTTATCTGAGCTAATTTCTTAACGAATAATACGCAATCATTTCCCGTTATACAAAATATAACATGATTTAAAAATTTTAAAAGTACAACAGTTACATTTCTGTGGTAACGGTCGCAAGAAAGGTTTTGCTCTCCCATCTTTTTTTTTTCATTTTGAGTTGGGAAGCCATTTTCATTCATCTTGATGACAATAAATTTCGACCTCGTATCGTCCTCGCGGTTTTTTTCGGAGAAAGGGTATCCGAAATTAAGCCATTTCTTTCTAGTCTTGGAGTAATGTCTGTTAATTCAGAAATGTTGACAATGTGATGATGTCGTTATTTTGTGTGGCGGAATTAAAATGTGCCGTTCCATTTCTGAAGTAGTTACACTGGGACTGATAGATTTCTTTTGAAACATTATTGTCTTTAGTTGATCGGGTTTATTTTGAAAGTGCATTCTTTTGTTCTGCGAGGAAAACGTTTCCGTTTCCTTTCTAACGTTATATTGATACCTTCCCATCGTTGGGATAATAGGTTGTTCTCTGTTATTCCCGATTGTTCTGTCGAAGCATTCAAGAATGAGTCAACGCAATTCAATGGCACAAGCTATTGCCATTGAATTTATTTTTTTGTCTTCTTTTTTCCCTTTGAAAATTACTAATTTTCTGAAAGGTTGTTCAAAAAAACTCCCTGCAATGCGCATATTAAAACTCGCTTGTTGTCATGACGCTGCGAGATTTTGACAGGCAATAAACCTTTTAAACTACCAAAAACTCTTCCACAAATTGTTGTTTTCCCGTGCGAATAGTCGGAACCTATTCGTTTGTTTTTACGCTGTGGCAAGTTTCCAAGTTGCTATATTTACGAGCTCAAGTATAGTTTTTTTATTCTCCCGTTACTTTTTTCTCGGCAAACACGACACTTTCGCATCTGTGGCTATTACCCGCTCACTTTGCCAGAGGCCCTGTGAAACCGTCCGTCTCTTTCATTGAAACTGTATCTCTTTTATTCCCTTCTGTAGAGATGGAGTGGATGTGTTATTTTTTAACATACTCGAGCGCTCGCAGTTTTTTGCTTATCTTTCATTCTATATCCGTCCCTTCTTCGCGCTCCTGTTCCTCTCTTTTCTTTCCCATTGCTGCTTCACTAGCTCAATGCATTTCTCCTCCAACCCCTCCCTCCAACTCTCCTCCTCCTCTCCTTCCCTATCTCTCTCTCTCTCTCTCGCCTATCTCCCTTTCTCTAAAGTCGTTCGTCTCTCTCTCCCTCTCTTTTCCCTCCCTCTCTCCCCATCTTCTTCATCCCCCTCTCTTCCTCCCCATCTCTCCTCTTCCTCCCTCGCTATCCCTCCCTCTTCCTCTTTCTCCCCTCCACTTTCTTTCCTCTCTCCCCTACCCTCTCCCTCCCTTTCTCCCCTACCCCCTCTCTTTCCCGCCTCCCTCTCAATTCCTTCCCTCTCTATTCCCTCCCATCCCTCTTCCTCCCTCTCTCCCGTCTCCCTCTCTTCCCCTCTCTCTTTCCCTCTCTCTCTTTCTCTCCCTCTCTCTCTCTTCTCCCTCTCTTTCTCTTCTCCCTCTCTTTCTCCTCTACCTCTGTATCCCCTCCATCCTACTCTTCTCTCCTCTGTCTTTCTCTCTCTCTCTTCCCCTCCCTTTGCCCCCCCTGCATCTCTCTCGCTCGCTTCCTGTCTCTTCCACTTCCCCCATTTCATACTATCTCCTCCCATTTCATGTTTCTTACACCCTCTCCTTATACCTCCCTCTCTCTCTCTTTTCCTCTCACACATAATGCTTTCTTCGCACGTAATATCTCCTCCCTTACTTGCCCTTACTGTATCTCAGCTTCCCGTTTCGTTTTTCTCCTGCCACTACAGGAGACACTCCGATTCCAAGAACTCAAGTCCGAGCCCTTTCGTGCCATCTCCCTCTCCCCCTCTGCATTTTCCCCTCCATTCCCTCACCCCCCCCTCCTCTCCCCCATCCCCCGTTGCATCTCTTCTCACGCCTCTCGTAATCCGCCACTTTTCGCAATCGTTCATTGTCTTTCCATCGTGGGAGGTTGATACATTTCTCTCTGCTCCCTTTCTTCCCTCCCCTTCCCCCCTCTCTCTCTCTCGATTTGGGTTTGTAGAAAATTCGTCGGAGAATCCTTGAAAGTGTGCGCATCTTCTCGCTCGGATCGAGAAGGAGCGGAAATCTAAAAAAAATCGCCACTTAAGAGCGTGAGAAGTTTCGCAAACCGAAGTTAATTCTAGTGGGATCAGATCTCGACTTATGTTTCTGGAGAACAAACAAGAATGCAGCCGATCCAAAACAGATTACGTAAGCGATATGTTAAAGAGAGAAAAGGGCAAAAGAAATGGTAGGGAAATTCAGAAAGGAAAATACGGTATGGAAATAAATACAGAAAATTACGAGGTCTTTCGAATATCGGGCAAAGAAGAGAATCTGAGCATAAGTATTGGAGGAAAGCCTTTAGAACAGATTTCAGACTATAAATACTTTGGAAGCATCATAGCAAGAGAAGCAAAATGTACGGATGAGATCAGGAATAGACTAGGAAAAGCAAAAGCGGCTTTCAGAAGAAAGAAACACCTACTTACGGGGAATATAAGTGAAGATATCCGCAAGAAGTTCATAAAATGCTATGTATGGAGTATAGCTTTGTACGGGGCAGAAACATGGACGCTAAGGAAAAATGACGTCAAATACTTGGAAAGCTTTGAAATGTGGACTTGGAGGAGAATGCTGAAGATAAAATGGTCAGATAGGATGAAAAACGATGAATTGCTACTAAGAGTAGGAGAGAAGCGAATACAGACTATTAGAAAGAGGAATGCAAACTGGGTTGGACATTACCTGAGGAGAGAGAGTATGATTAAAGATGTGTTAGAAGGAAAAATAGATGGGAAAAGGGAAAGAGGTAGGAAAAGGTTTCAGCTGATAGACGATTTGAAAGGGAAAGAGAGTTTTCAAGATATGAAGAGGACAGCGGAAAATAGGAGTATACGGAGAACCAGGTTTAACCATGAATAATCACGGACCTGTCTACGGACAGACAATCTATGATGGTGATGATGATGATGCTAAATAGGGTCAGTAAGATTTAATGACTTATTACCTCGTGCATTCGTCTGTGGCAATGGCGTGGATTTCGGGTGTATTGTTTGGAATGTTTTCTTACTCGGGATAAATATACGTATTATTTCCGGGATTATGCATCGAAACAATCTAGCGATGCAGATCATTGTTAAGCCTTTTATAGTCGGTTCTAGATAAATGTCACAAACTTTGTGTCATTGGCCAGAGGATGGAAAATTATGTCACGAGAAAAGCGATTTATAAAGCCCTCAGCAACTTCTATTTCCAGTTCCTTCATGATTAATGAAGGAAGTTAACTTTACAGGAGACTAATTAAAGCCTCTCTTCCAGCTCGAGTTCCTAGTACGTGGATTTTTTATTTATTCTCCAATGCTTAAGGTTAAGCTTCATCCTTTTTACTCTTCTTAAAAATGTTGTTCTTCCAGATGTTACCACGTTTTTTCTTTTAGCACATCCCTTTCTTTTATATGCTACCAAACAAATGTTAAATATGTGATGTAACTATCTCTAATAGTTACGAAAATGTTTGGGTCAAAATTATGGGAGTTACAGCTTCTATCATCTATCCTTTTTGCAAATTTATCGGTAGAGGAAATCAACGTACGGCAACTGCTTTGAAGTCGAATCAGGCGAATGGTTTACTTAGCAATTTCACGTTTCTGAAGGAGTTCCCTGTGTCATAAATATAATCGAAGTCATGAGCTTGAACCCGCTAAGCAAGCTTTGACTCAAATCGCGATAATGTGGGTTATTATAACAAAATTAGCTTTTTTACCACTTTCTTTCCACCTAACCTCCTTGACGACACTTTCTCCTTTCTCTTTCTCCGTTTGCTACATACCTTTCCGTCCTTTTCTCCAGATTTCGTGTTTTTCTACGTTCTCTATCTTCGCTTGCCCTACATATTAGGGAGTCATCTGCTGTGCACCCGTTTCTTCCTCGTCTCCTTAGAGGTTTCGTTTCCCATTCGTCTTTCACACTTACGGTCGTGATGCTTCCGAAGAGGTGACAGTTTCAGCGGTGGCGGAATTCGAACCCCGAGGGCCGTCGCAGCGCCGCCCCCGTCGTATTTGGGTCGGGGAGGAAGTTGAAGGGGCGAATTTCGTCTTCATTTTTGGAACGTTGCAGCCTTTCGTGTGTATAATTCTTTGCCCTCCTCCGAGTCAAACGTCCGCGTTAAAAAGTCTTTCAAAAAATGTCCTTCCTTGTTCCGCCGTCGGCATTCCCTGGGATGTCCTCGCCACGCGATACTTGGGAAGCGCGTTACGTAACGATGTTCACTGATGCTTTTTGGAAATTCGTTTCCGTCACACCTTCGCCTTCAGTTCGCATTTTTTTGGCTGCGGTTTTATCGTCTTTTTTATTTTTTTTTAATCTGATCGCATTGCGTGAAATAAAGTTTGCCATCTTTTTCGTCCCCATAGCAACTTTCTTTTGTCTGAAAACAATCTTTTCGATTCGATTATTGCATAATTTTTGGAAAAGGTTTTCACAAAGTGTTCATTAGGTTTTCTTAAATCGTCGATAATTTTTCATTTGCTTAAAATTAAGGCGTCGTATCGCAAAAATGCTCGGAAATAATTCTGTATCGTTCGTAGCCAACTTGTTCGAAAGAGAGAATATTTCTTGTATTTTTGTATTCGCGATAGATTTGTACGATTTATTTTAGAACCAATGGTACGCTAGGGGATTTGCGAGGAGTGCTTATCGATGCGGAGTTCCGCATTGTTGAGGCAGCGGCTTATAATGGTTCTGTCATCAGATTTTTTCCCTCCATTGTATTCATCAAAGAAACCTGCATTGGGATCTTCCTTAGCTGTGTTTAGTCAGCAGTCCATCGAGCAAGATTAGCGCAGTGGATCACCTTCGTTATATGAATGTCTTTTATATTAATGAATTTCTTATATAACGCATTATTTTTTTAATCTTTCCTCCAATTATTCCACGACCAAGTTTATATCAACCGCGAAACGCGACTTATATAACCGATGAAGAAAACCGCGATGAAACGGAGCCATGATGGAGCACGTGACACGCTGAAAATAAAGAATAAATATTTCCTTTGCTGGGAGCATTTTTATCGGCTCCATTGCATAAAGGATTTAGGTCCTTATCCTCGCTCGAATCCCGTGCTCGCCTCAGGTAACGTCAACGTGAGATCCTTTATTTTGCAAGTTCCTAGAACAAACTCCATTTCAAGAAGTAGTAGCTCTAATCCTCTCGGAGTCTTCTTGGGGAAACTATTCCCTCGCTAATACCCCTTCCTCTCACCCTCTATTACCACCCTTTTAATACGCCGTGCGTATATTTTCTCTCGCTTAAATAACTTTTCTCGCCCCTCTTAACTATCTCTCTCTCTCTTACCCTTCCTCTCTCCTACAGCCCCCTCTCCCTCCTCCTACCTCTCCGAGGTGGGCGAGGCTTCGCTTCCCTCTCTCTTCGTCATTCAGTCACTCTTCACTCGGTGGTCGCGAAGGTTGTGTTTCCCTCTGCTGCAAGGCCTGCATTACCCAGAGGTCCGTTCTCTCGGCATCTCTCCTCTCAGTTGGCTCTTCCGGCAAGGACGACGACCCTCGGAGGAAGGCACCATGAAGCTCATCTCGGAGGAGAGTCCAGGTAGAGATGCGAGTTCCGTACGTCCCTCTGTCTCACACGCGCACGTATACATACGCACGCACGCGCCCATCGCGACGAATGGAGAATAGATCTCCATATAGCGACCGAGGCGACGTTACCCGCCCCCACTCCTCCCATTTGGATTATTTACACCGATGATTTTCTCTAGATCATATATATATTCATAATATGACGGTGGAATCGAGTGGCGTACGTGATTACGCCTTTTTTTCTGAGGCGTTTCGTAAGGGAGCCTCGCTATTGTTATCCACCCACGCCCATTTCTTTCCGGACCTCGCCCGAAAGGCACGACCGCCGCGTTCTTCGGACGCCTATTCCATTCACCTCGTCCTTTCTTAGGTGGATTTAACGTTACGAAAGACTTTTATCTCGTTATATAGTTCGATTTTTTTTGGCTAATCTCCGGATTGCGTCCTCTCGTGCGTGTTTTTTCGGGAGACTGGGAGAGTTTTTTTTATGGGAGAGGATGTCGAGTGGGAGACTAAGGTGGACGTTTCGAGGCTTTTCCTTCGTTCCGTTTTCTTTCTGTCGGGATCGCATTTTGCGGTATCGAAGTGGACGGATTAAGTTTCGTTATCCGCTACTGCTGCCCGCCTCTCTGTCGACGTGTCAAACCTTCCTCTTTATATTGCGATTAATGCCAAGTCGTCTTGATGTTTTATTTCGTCTTTCTGCCGTCTCCAAAAGCGTCAATTTTCAGTTGATTTCATTTCCACCCCCAAAGTCTCAATGTCACGACGGATTTGTCAGCATTTTTTCGGGTTATAGATTATTTCTTGGTAAATGTATCGTTTTTCTCAGATTCTTTGTTCAATAACCATTGGTTTAGGAGTTCTATCTACTGTCTTGTTCCTTCATATCACTTGTTTCTTTGTGGAGCAGTGACTCTCAACATTTATTTAGCGGCGGCACCCTCTTCAAATATAAACAGCATTTTGCGGCATCCTTCGCCTTGAAAACAAGATTTCATATTTATACACTGGGGTATCACAACGTTTGGACGCATTCATTGTCAGTACTACTTCATTATCAATTTATGAGAACCGAAAATATTGTTTATCAACATTTGTAAATCGTTGATTTATTTATTTAATAGCGTTTTTCCGCGGCATACCTAAGAATCAGCTGCGGCGCCCAGTTTGAGAACCACTGGTGCGGAGAATAGGGTCGAAACTATTCCATAAAATGTTTTTCAAAAAGTGTTGAGATTTTTAACATTACTGTACGTTTCTATTGCTGTTAATTCGAGTCATAATGATCCCGTTTTTCTCGGAGAGCATTATGCCAATCGCCGTTGATGCAATAAGGACTTATCTTTCCGTCTGAATTTGTTTATCGTTGTCCAAAATTTATTTTAGTTAGACTTCCGTTGTTTACTTGTTTCATTTGCGTTTATTGTCCTTGTATGTTGAAACCCGCCATTCTAGAGTCCTTTATCGTGTATCGTGGATCATCCAATTCCCTTAGTCGACTAAATATCTGGTTTATAGAACGGTAGCCGCCGTAGTTCGATTTCTGTCAAGGAACGTTTCTTCGCCATCGAATTAATATATTCTTCCAGCTCCTCTCGAAATTTGTAATCATCTTAGGAATTTTAAAGTCGTGAAATCTCTTTTTCTTTTCAAAAATTACTTTGCGTTTTTTAAGTAAAAGAATTGATTGATAAATTTAATTAGAAGTAAGTTCATGAATAAATTTAAAATTAAATCTGAGAATTCCAGTCTTGATTGAGAATCAAGGGCAACGTGGAGTTAAGATTCTCAATCCACTCTTCCGTATAAAGTCCACTCTCTTGTGAAGACCCTCAGCCGGGAAATGCAATTCATTCTCTAACGCATCGGGAAAGGGGAGTATTATCGATCCATCGATCTATCGCATTTGCGCTCCGAGTATTTTCAAGCTGCGTGATTTTATTTGGACGGCAGCTTCCAGACCGGTAGTTCCCCACCTGGGTGCCGCGGCACACTGGGGCGTCGCAGCTGATTTTTGGAGATACCGCGATAAAATTAGTCTTGTAAATAAATCAACGATTTTGATGTCTTTGCAGGTAACTAGGGCATTCATGTTTTCTCTAATAAATTGATTATAGTGCGATACAATCAAATGGATATGTTCAAACGTTGTAATACTCGTTCGTGAAAATATAAAAACCTTGTTTGAAGGCTGGGGTGAGGCGAAATTCTGTTTATCTTTGAAAGGGTGCCGCGCCTGCAAAAAGGTTAGGAACCACTGTTCTAGACCAGTGGTTCTCAAACTTTTTTGAGCCGCGGCACACTTTCAAAAGATAAAGATGGTTTTGCGGCACCCCAGTCTTGTGACTAGCTTTATATATTTTTAGATACGGTTATTACAACCTTTGGACACATCCATTTGTTGATTCTACTACATAATCAATTTATTAGAAGAAAAAATATTGCCATAATTACTCACCAACACACGCAATTCGTTGATTTATTTACTAAGCAAAGTTTTTCGCGGCGCCTCTAAATATCTACTGCAACACACCAGTGTGCCGCGGCACACAGTTTGAGAACCACTGCTCTACACGAACTTTTCAACGGATTGGGATTATCGTGAAATATCGCACGGATTGCCGAAGGATATTAGTTGAATAACTCCGAAAGATTTTGTCGTTATTAGTAGTTATTTCCGCTGCGCTATTTTTGTTTAGGACGCGCTCACGGAGCGTTTGGTCTTTCCCGTAGCCAGCCTCTCATACCTTATCTGGGAATGTCTCTTACTTTCTCTCCACCTCTCTTTCTGAAGGAGATAATGCCCTTTCCAATTCCTCTCTGTCTCTCCTTCTTCAGTCATCCGGCCGCTCTATCCTCCGCCTACCACGGGTCCCCTAAAACTTGACACACTCGCTTCTATTTCAGTTTTATTTTATTTATATTTCTCTTTGGACCTTGGGCAGCACGTGTTTGGCCTTTTTACTAACAGTCTGTAAACGGTAACGAATACGGCCACATAGGGTAAATTCCTGCAGCGGGATTCAAACATACGTCCTTAGCGTTGGGAGCCAACCACCACTCTTCCGAAGCCGATGCTTTTCAAACGTCCACCGTCTGAATTCGGTATTCTGCGCCAATATCGATGTTTTATTTAGGAAATGTAGTCCCGGGAACGTCCGCTCGCTAAGCTGAAGCTACTCGACTATTTTCTTTTAATTTGTAGGAAGTATCGAAAATTATGAACCACGTATCTCAACAGGGGGAAGCCGTATATTTTTACCCGTGGACGCAATCGGTAATATTATTCGAAGATTTCAAATTTTCATTTTCGGTCCTGCTGTTCGAAACTTTCATTTTATGCAACTTCCTATAGGTGTGGAGAATACCAATGCGTAGTGCGAGAGTCGCAATTCTTCAGCTGCAGAAAAGCTCAAGAGATCGTGGGAAATGTTCTGATTCCATGCGATCGAGCCCATGCATCGGGGAAAAACGTCAGCATTTCAGCAAGGAAGTTACAGTTTTCTTTATAAACCTTTCTCGTAATAAACTTTTACGCCACATTTTATTTGCCTCTACCGTAAGTTCGTGTTTCAAATATTCCAATATATGCCGTTCTGTCATTTCATGTCGGTTAGCAGTCTTGTGTTTCCTAGGGAACCGCTCGCACCCTCTCTTGCGAAGGACACGTCGTTCAGTTCTGCAATTTAAATATTTTGAGACGCTACCGTTAATGCGCTCGCATATGGCTGTAAAAACTGTTATATTTCGACTGCTCGGCCGAGTAAATGAGGTTACGCTGACTGGCGTTCGAAATCTAGGGGGCTAAAACACGGAGGGTTAAATGCCAGGCGGCATTCATTAAAAATTCACCCCCACTAACCCAAAGAACCTTGTTTTATGTTCTCACCGCTGCATGTTCCCTCTCTCTTTATCTCCTCCCCTTTCTCTCCCCCACTCTTACCTGTCTTTACCAAGTGTATGTTACAGTTTCGCTTCACTCAGCGCAAAGAGAAACACACATGTTACGCTAAAGGCTTCTGTAACTCCCATAGCCATAAAAACGGTTGAGCAAACCATATGATTTTTTCTACTGCATCGCAGCCCTCGTCAGCGGTATTCACCCGATGCATGATTGTTAATAATGTTTAATGAAGTAAAGTCGGTATTTACGATACGCTCGTGACGTGCTCGCCAGTTTTCCACCCAAATTACTTACCTATATCATTCACTCGCCGCGGGCTGTGGTAATTGATTCATTTCTGAATGAAGCAGAGATTCTTCCCCTCGACCCCTTTTATTTAGTAAGCTAACCAAAGAAGAGAAATGATAACGCAAGTTTCTTCACCGACCGCTGACAAAGCATTATTTACGATGGATCATATCTTCTACTCTTCGAGTTGTTTAACGTAGTTGAAGGTAATAAAAATATGCTTAAAGTCCAACAATAAAATGTTTAGATCCATTCATATATATAGTTCAGAAACTCGTTTTATTCCTTCAAAAGACATCTCATCTGACAGCGAAAATTAGCATCTGTAACGCAAAGCGTTTTTTCGGAAAATTTCTCTTATTAATCGTAGGCCCCGAGGTTTTAATAAGCGAAGTTGAAACCCGTCGGGAAAAAACGGCGAAGTTGTTATGAATTACAAGTCGCCGCGAAACCACTTTTGTTCTTCGAAGGAGGTTAATACCGCTGAGGGCAATACCAAGATACATTCAAGACTGCTTTCAAAAATAAGTCGCCTCCAGTTTCATTGCTCAAGTGCCTCTCAGCTTAATAAGTAACTTTTCATTGTGGTCCCACGCTTCCGGCGGACCTTTCATTCGCACGGAACAAGTTTTTGGTTGTTGGGGCAGTGGGTTTAATAATTCCCTCGCCAGGTGCCGTTAATGCAGCCTAGTTTTGTTTATGTATTGCCTTTTGGATCTGAGTTTTAACACTTTTTGATCATTGTCCGCTCCTTAGAAAGCAGCCATTTTAAGGCATTTCACTTGGAATTTATATCATTTTTTCTGTTTAGAAAAAGGTAATTGAATTTCTCAGATATCGTGTAAAGAAAAGTCCGAGGCCGTACGCGTACAACCGCTGCTGAGGCACGATGGCAAGGTTCGTACTTGTGTACGGCTTGGAGAGTTAATTGAAGCAAATATCGGCCACGTTCAGTCCCATTGTGTATCTAATTTCTTCGACGAGGGCGAGGAAAAATTCATTTTTTGTTATCACTCTAAAATTTTTGACAAGTTTAATTTTCGAAAGGAACGCTGTAGATTTTTTCTTAATGAATAAATTTAACTTCTATAGTGTTTGATTATACAGACTATTAGAAAGAGGAAGGCAAACTGGGTTGGACATTACCGGAGGAGAGAGAGTATGATTAAAGACGTGTTAGAAGGAAAACTAGATGGAAAAGGGGAAAGAGGCGGGAAAAGGTTTCAGCTGATAGACGATTTGAAAGGAAAAGAGAGTTAACAAGATATGAAGAAGACAGCGGAAAATAGGAATATATGGAGAACCAGGTTTAACCATGAATAATCACGGACCTGTCTACGGACAGACTACCTATGATGATGAGTGTTTTAACTGGCAGTGTGTAGGAAATCCAAGTGCGGAATAAGAATTGAGGAAATGTTCGTCTTCCATAACAATTTTTAAAAAAGTTAGGAAAAACAAATGCAGAATTTCGGACGCGAGGCAGGCGTCATCAGTGGCGACTTACCGATATTTGCTTTTAAAAAATACCTAGCTTTATTTCCTTTGTTTATACGTGAGACAGAGCGGATGGAAACGTAGTCGGTAGATGTCCGTTAATGATGCGCGATTTGGCGGACACTCGCTGAATCACCACTGACTACGGCTGGTTTGTAGCCGAAATGATCGTCTGCTTTTCCCTAAGCCTGAAGAGTATCTCGAAAATTCTCTCTCGAACGGATGTAAAGTGTTTTACGAGCGTTTAATTCACCTGACTTAGTACAAAAAGATCCTGCATTTCGTGTCGCCCTTGTCAAAACGAATTCTTCCCCATATCGCAATCATCATGTTGCAAAATCTCTTGAGAGCCTATTGTATGACAAAAAAGACAATCGGCGTCCTTCGGAGGGGGCGAAGTCAAACGTTTTGATGACGTGGAATAAAGGAAAACCGTGGCGGCGGAATAAATCCGGCGAGGCTGGCGTCGATCTCTCGATCGCACCCATTATGTTTTCGTTTTGTTTTTGTTATCTCGTTCCCTTTATACGCTCGTACCCTTCTCGTCGCGTTTTTTGCGTCGAAATAATAACGGAAAAAAGAGGTGTCTTTTTTTCCTGTCGCCCCTTAGGGGTAGGCGTTGTCTCCGCCTGGCACCTCGATTGAGATCGGTGCTCCCCGTCTCTTTTTTCCCCTCTCCCTCCCTCTCTCTCTCCCTCCCTCTCTCTCTCCCTCCCTCCCTCTCTCTCTCTCTCTCTCCCTCCCTCTCTCTCTCTCTCCCTCCCTCTCTCTCTCTCCCTCCTTCTCCCTCCCTCTCTCCATCCCTCTCTCTCTCCCTCCCTCTCCCTCGCTCCGCTCTTTGAACGCTCGGAATGAGAGGGAAATGGGGGGCGGAGGCGGGGGAGTGCGACTGCCAACTCAGAAAGGCACGTGATGCATAAGAAAAACGTTGAACGGCAACGTTCGTAGGCTTTCGAAGGCAATCCGGTTGGTTTTTTTAAAATAAAATATGCGTCGCTTTGACGATCGGGAGAAAGAAATTTATAAGAGCTCCTGAACTCAATCTTATCGAATTCTTATTGGCGGCGGATAAAAATTAATTACGACTGCTGTACCCGTCGACAAAAGCTAAGGTTACGGTTTTTCTCGTCTGTTTTTATCACCCAGCAACCTCCAGAGATTTAAGCAAGACTTTACGGTCCCTCGTCGAAAATTGGTTATAAATCTATAGTTAAAGCCTTGGTAGAGGGATGGTTAGCGTGTCTAACTCCCAATGCAAGGGTTGCGGGTTCGAATCCTTCCGAGGGCATACTTGTCATAAATTTATTATAACACATTTGGGGAAACGTTTTCGTGTCAAAGAACTTATTATTAATTATTATTTTTATCATTAAAAACTTAAACTTATACAAAAGCGCTCACTAGTGAAAATCACCTTTCATATCGGCGACTTATATGTTTTGTAAAATATTATATACGGACATGTTAGAAATAAAATTAAACCTGTAGCATGTAGTGCAGATGGTATTATTTTTCCTGGCTAGCCAGACGGTGGCGCGGTGAGGATTTTAAAAAATGCGATACTTCTTATTTTGAGTTTTTTCCAATTTTTTGTT
Source organism: Tanypteryx hageni (assembly GCA_028673005.1). Taxonomy (NCBI): domain Eukaryota; kingdom Metazoa; phylum Arthropoda; class Insecta; order Odonata; family Petaluridae; genus Tanypteryx; species Tanypteryx hageni. Next base: position 82,085,955 of record CM054117.1, on the reverse strand, counting down.
TGTTGCGGTTTTTCGGGGCTCCCGTCGCCGTTTCTGCGCAAGAAAAGCGAACCGACTCGGTTGTCTGTTCTGGCGAAGGTGTCTCTCCCTGTTGTCTTTGCGGTCGCTGTGTCCACATTAGCGTTTTTCTTAGCCATTATTTCCAATAGGGTGACGAGGTACTTTGTTGCTGGGTACGAGATTCGCGAGTAGTTGGTAGTGTCTCGTTAAATTCGCCTATTTGTGTCGCTGACTTACTAGGGCACCATTGAAAATTAGCCATGTAATTGGGTCGGTGGTTATGTAAATTGAGATTTATTTGAGTAATTCCCAATTAATTTCTCATGCTCTTATAAAAAAAGTCTATTTTTCCCTCTATAGTTCACGCTGTAGGATTAATTCGTATTCTTTATTTGCATTACCGGATAATTTGAATGAATATACATTGCCAAATGTAAATCGTAAATACCTCCATATTACTCTTCATATGTGTCAAGTTATCGATACAACCGCAAGAGGTCGAGAGAAATCGGTGTCTAGCAGCTTTCGCTTATTGTTAGTTCAGCTCAAAGCGTTAAACTGCTGCGATGATTATAACTAATTTTTGCATATTTCGATTATGTAAGGGTTGGGAAGGATTTTTTTTGTTTTTGCAAAAGAACGGTGAATTGAATGATGTCAAGAGAGATCGCGGATGAAAAACAAAAGGGAAATGACGCCATAACGAAAGCCATCACGAACGAAGAGATATCTTAGCGATGTCTTTTATACGGTTCTACCACGCGGAGCGTAATAACGAATAGTTTCGAAACCACGGTTTCGTTGCCATCCATAAAACTATAGGTGAATACAAACCTACCGCCCAAAAGAATTTATCTGGTTGACACCGACAAATAACGACCAAATCGAACGATTTTCGAGCTCTTGGGCCGAGAGGCAAACATTCAAACATCAAAAGACTCGGATGGTCGCGTTTGCCGCGAACGCTTTCACCCACCGAAAAAAAAACTCAAAACGCTCCACTATTCGGCGCGACGTAACAATGAAACTTTCCACTCGTGAAGAGGATGCGGCGGCGATAGGACGAGGCGTGCCCGTCCGCGTGCGAAACGGCGTCGGAATGCAACGCATCAAACTCGCGCGGCCGTAATTAAGGATTCTCCTCGGAAGGGTTTTCATTAAAAAAAAGAAGTAAGCGCGCTCTCTCACGATCTCCTTTCCCAAGGGCAGGACTCGTTTCGCCCTAACCCTCTTCCGTCTATCCTTTCGTCCCTTTCTCTCATACTTGCGACAATAAAACGGATGCGTCTCCTTGAAGACACGGGGTTTTCATGTTTGCGTGCTTGTATGTGTATCTGTGTATGTGTGTGTGCCTGTGTGTGTGCCTGTGTGTGTGTGGCATTCCCGGCTCTTTCTCGGTACTTTATTCCTCTCTCTCGCTCGGTAAACCGGTTGTAAAAGGAGAGCGCGCATATCACGAGATGCTCATGAGGTGGATATGTGCTTGCGTGCGTGTGTGTGTTCCCCTACCTTCTTGTTCCCGTTCTCTGTCGCTTTTTTTATCCCTAATGACGCTCGCTTGAGAAAAATTCAGTGCGCTCGTGCATGGGACAAGGAGAACATCTCAGATTTCACCAATTTTTTTTACCTCGAAACGTCGACTTCATGGAAATTGCAAGCGAATTTTTACGTCCCGTGTCTCTTGAATGCAGGGAAAGAAAAAGGGACGTTCTCAAAGGATCCACGAGGCGAAGAAATGAATTTTCTCAGTCTGTTTTTTTTCGTATTCCGAAACCACATCCGAGGAGTTGTTGTATCTTCCTCTATCTTCCGCTCGGTTTACAGTTCTGGTGGATTTTCTCCGCTCGTTCATTTTTACGAAATTGCGGAAATTGTGTTTTTTTTTAACGAAGAATGGGTCTGTTTACAAGAACGTTGCCGGTTATCGTTCTCTTCATTTGTTTTTTGTTTCCTGGTGCGTCGGCCTCGGCAATGTAGGATTTTGTGTGTCTACTTCTCGAAAATTAAGTTTCCAAGGTGTTCTGATAGAGATCTCGTGTCTTTTTAAGCAAGAGATACAAGCGTCTTCGTGAAAAATCTATAAATATGAAACCGATGCTCATATTTTCTACTGACTTTGTTTATTGTCTTTATTGCAGTAGCTTCAGTCTTGGCTATTTTTAGAGTAAATTTCTCTTTTCAGGCACTCGCTACATTTTTATAGGCATTTTCACTGAATGATGTTTCCTTCAGCGAACGTAATATTTCCCAGAAAATCATTAACGTTGATCTTTCTAAAGGACGACACTATGTATTCGCCCCAAGAAACATTTAATAACTTTCGTATTTTCGTTGATAGTCTGTTAAGAACGGTAAAATTCGCGAAATTCCAATTTTATAAAACTATTTAGGCTGTATATGTGTGCTATATATTGGAAAAAACTTTAAATTCATATTTTTTCCACACCTTCCTTGGGAAACATTTAAGATAACGTGTTATGCATTTTCTTTATTTGATTTTATTCCATCAGCGTCGCTGTTGGTAGCCTAACCACGACACCCTTTATCATCGGTTTCTTTATCGGCTATCGAAGTTCACTTTTCTATCAGTTCGTTCGTGTTTATCGTTTGTGTCAGCGCGTGGAATGTTTCTTTGATGCCACCGTATTTTGTGGACGGCGGACCCTGAAAAAAAGTTCGAGTTGTTTCGTTGTAAAATTTTGGCATAGCTGTAAAACGCTAATTCAACTTTTAGAAATAAAACGGTAGTTTCTTAGCCTTAGTTGAACCCGTTTCTTCTTCGTGTCTACTTTGAATAGTGTCGTCGTTAAAAAAATAATAAAAAAACTCTTGCTACTGGGGAACCTTTATGTTCCAGAACAAGCACTTAAAAATACTCTCGGATATCTCCAATAGTCACAACAAGGTTATAAAAAAAAACAAAATATCCGAGACAAGTATGTTTTAAAGTGCTTGTTCTTGAATTTTTCAGCCATAAGACGAGCTCGATAATTTCCTGTCGAGCCTCTTTGTTAACAAATACAAATTTCGAGTAGTATTTGGTCAACATTGGATTCCTAAGTGATTAATCTTCAACCATTGAATTTACTACCGGCTTTTTTTTTAACGAAAGGAACGCTGCAGCCTCGCTCCGTGAGCATTTCCTGGATCGTGGAGATGACCCGATTCTTCTATGAAAAAAAACATCCAAGACGTCGGGTTCTCTCCCGAGATGACAGGTCTGTCAGTCGTGTTCGTCCGCCATAAATCCGTTTAAGCGACCTTAGTTATAGATACAGAAAGGCGTTTCTCCGGTTAGGTTCCGATGGCTCTGTGGAGCGCTTTCTTTCGGATCCTCGACCGGCCTCGGATCCCACTTTCTCTCGACACTGAGATGCCTCGCCGAATAATTGACGCGCCGATCTCGTGTTGGATGGACGCTTTTGCTTTGCGCTCTATATTTATATAAATACGTATCTGCGCTTTGCGTCGAATTCCGGAAAAACAAACCTGTCCGTTTCAAGGTCGTCTAACCGTCGAACCAACCGACCTGTTTTCTTCTTTTTTTAAAGAGGTTTTTCGAAAGTTTTCTCGAAAAAGAAATGGGTGTCGGAAAAAAACAACAATTCGGTTACCTTTTGAAATGACCCCGTAAACCAGTCGTGAGGTCAAATAAGAAAAATAAAGGTTACCTCCCTCCGACATTTATTTCCAAAGAAATTTTAAAACTTCGTTATGTTTTCCTCGTAATAATAATGGGCCGAGTGAATATAAGTACGTTTACATAAGATTTATAGTATTTTTTTAAGCAAAAGCTTGACTGGAGTTGAATTAAAAAATAACATTTGCTTTTGCTTGAAAGAAATAGCATTTGCTTTTTTTCAAACATTTCCTGTAGCAAATGCTTAAAAATGTGTGAATAAAACCGTGCTTATGCTAAATTCTTTAAACAAATGCTTTGAATTTTTTAAGTGAGGTGAGGGGGCTCACTAAAGATTTTTTCAAGTTCACCTTTTAATATTTTGGTGATAATTTGACCAAAATTTGTGATATGGTCGACTTTATGATTCCATGAAAAGTGAAAAAAATATGAAAAAAGACGAATGCCAACAACTAATGGTAATAAATATGTATACTGCTTCACCGAAGTGAATTTTTTAAATGTATTTCAAATCTATTTCTATGACAAAATCAAGAGAAACTACAGTCAAACCTCGACAATGCAAACTCGATTAATATAAAATGCTCGTTAATACGTATGTGTAAATAGTGTACTTCATTCCTCTGTAAAAACTTAGGTACCTGCACCTTGTTGTAACGAACTTGTTTTTACAAACCTTGTTACTACAAATCGTCAAGTTTTAGGTCCCTTGAACTTTGTACTTACGAAGTTGTGCAGTAATCGTTTTAAGTTATAGTAATTTAAATTAATTACTTTTTTAAATATTACCCGAAATTTAAGATGAAACTAACACATTCTACTATCACTTCTTTTTAATGCAAACAACAACAAGGGAAGAATGGCAGAGTAACGTACATAAGGCGCTTTCTCTTTAAAAAAATATAAACATTTTTATGTAAAATAATTAATTTATAGTTCAATCTTTTCTCTAAAAGCTTATGGTAACTAAACGAAGACGCTAACATTTCGAGCACCAAGCAATAAAAAGTTATCCTGAAAATTTAGGTAATCTATCTGCAATATTTATTGAGATATAAGTAAGTCTGTCTGCTTGATAGAAATACTAAATGTGTGCATTTACTTTTCAGTTTTAAGCAAATGCTTAATACTGAATATCAAATGCTTATCAGTAAAAGCAAACTTTTATTCATTCAAAATGAAGCAGATGCATTTAGCTTATGCTTTTAGCAAATCCTTTTGCTTTTAGTATTTTCTTTAAGTATTTGCTTCATTTTTCTTCGCTTAGCCCAATATCTCCCATTTTTCTCTTCCCTTTCTTGGCCTCTAACGATCTCGGATATTTTTTTCATTTTACTTCTTTTAAATTCCATTCGTTTTTCCTCGCTCTTCGTTCGCGTGCGCTCGCCTCATTTTTATCTTTACGGAGAAATCAAAAGGACTATACTAAAGTTGGCTAGGGTGGAGTTTTTTGTGTGAATGAAACGAAGGAGTTGGCGCGGACGTCCGTGACACCGGTCGTGACCCCGAGTGCGCCCGCCGCCCATTGTTCGGTTTGAAGTCACGCTATCCGCATTGGGTGCCGCGGAAGTGTCCGCGCAGTTGTCGTCTGCGAATTGGCTCGTCCCGTTTCCCGAAGCGGTGCGCCATTCCGGGTTGGCTGCGGCGTCTAGCCGTCCAGAGCGATATCCGGTGGTAAATGACGATCTATAAGTGCCAATTGATACGGAATTGTGCCTTCCGCCCGCAAAAAGGGGGATCGGCCGTTGAACTTGGGTGAGGACATCATCGTCGACGCTGTGAACGAGTACGTTTTCATCCGATCCCACAATAGGTCTGCCATCGCACGAACCTTTTTTTATATGCGCTTTTTCGCTTTTCGGGGTATTTTTCGCACGGATTTCGCTTGATGCAATTTTGGTTATTCTTAATATTCACCGATTTATTAATCCATGCGTGTGCGTATTTCAGATATCATGCATCTTTTTCATACTTCACATCTGGATGTACCTTTTTAAGAGTTGCTTAACTTTCGACGTGAAATTTTACTGTTGGTCTTATTGTATCTATTTTTAAAAAGGGTGTTGCTAAAACTTGCGCGGTGCTCCCCGGTTATATCCTGTACTTCCTGGGAGACGCGGTGACCCCAGTTATAACAAAACTCTCCAGTGGTGTAACCAAGGACACGATTTGTATGACCAACTACGGTATGTGGAGACGACTCGAATTTTTTTAATCGCTAAAACAACTAGCTACAAAAATCACCGGCGTTAATGCGCAATAGTTTTCCTTCAACTCTAGCGTTGTATTTAGGGAAGTAATGACTGCGCAGGCATTGCGACGGGGGAGCTCTGTACATATATACATTTTATCATGCATGTTTTGATTACGGCGATGTTTACTACCGTTACGTGTTGCCGCACCTTCATGACGCAGTTTATTTTCGGGTAATGGAGGCCTTTTTTCCCATAGGAAGCAGGTGCGCCATTCCCCAGCGTGATCCAATAAAACCCTCATAACGGTCCGGCGATGCATTTTGGAGATAATATCTCCTCTTCGAACCCTTATTTCTTCCAACGCCGTCCATTGTTTTGCGCGTTCTCCGACTTGGGGCTTCATCCGTGGACAAGATGGCGATCGTGCGCGAAATTGCTCCGCGTAAGGAGGTTCCCTTTTCCGTGACGGCGTGGTTGTTTACGGTCCTGACAAAACGACGGCCACGGGAGAACAGCCGGTGCTTATAATCCGTTAGGCGTCGTCGATTTCTTCCCCGATTTTCTTCTTCTTTATTACATGAGTGCGGAAGTGACATCGATCCGAGATGTGGATTGAGTCGTTAATTAGAGTCTTTGAGTGTATTTCGTGGAACCGCCCCGTTCCGAAACGAGCATTCCTGTTTCAAGCGTATCCCTCCGTGACCTGCGGAGATGCGTGCAAAGAGAAGAGAGTAAAGTGGATCTTTGGTAGACTAGAGAAGTCTCTTCTATTTTTCCCTTCGTTGGATATAAAGAGTGGAGCACGTCGTAAAGAGGCCTTAGCATGTTCACGTGTTTCGAGGGAACCTTCGCGGTTCGGGTGTTCACGTCGTTTTTCACGGAAGAAATTAGCCGAACGAGTCCCATTATAACAATAGGGAGCGTTGTTATCTCCGGCGTCCCATCTGCTCAAGTCCATCCATCGCGACGGAATTGTAGTAGACGAAGATCGATTCCTCGATTGTCTGTTTTTCGTGATTTTAAAAGGGTACAACTCGAGTTTATTCTCGCAGGTGGAAGTATAATCGCGTGATCAAGGTGAAACACGAATATTTTAATGGTATGATATACATTTCACTCGAAAATTTATGTTTAATTTAAAAGTTGACAATTTTGAGCTAATTTTTAAGTGAAATTTACTGGAGAAGCCTTCATGTGGTGGGAATCCATATTAGGAAATAAGAAGGAAACATACTTGGTAAATTTCCACTTTATAGTTTATAAATTGGTACTCAACCAAGTATATTTCCTCCATATTTGCTAATTTTTGTATGTTTTGTTAGGTTCTGTGATTTGAGTGTTAGGCCAGATTTGAACACTGTAATTTGGTAACGCTAATGATGAGACTCCAAATTATTTGGCTAATCTTCCAGGATAATGATCATACGCCTTATTCCCTCATAACCTGAAGTATTACTATGGTATGATATAACTATAATTATTAAGCTTCTAAATGAAGTCACTTGCTGATAGTTAAAAATTCCCGATTCATTTTTATTATTACATTATTATTACATTCATCAACTTAACCCTTATCCCTCCTGTTTCCACAAGTTCATCACTTCCTATTTGTATATCCCCCTCCATTTATTATCATCTCCTTCCCCGGCCTAATTCCTGCCCCCTCTCCCCATCTTTCCTCCTCCGCCCATCCACTCGCCATGCAAAACGCGAAGCCTTTTTAAAACATCCAACCGACTCACGCAATTAAGTATCCCCGCGTCGCGCTTTATTAATGCGTTGCCGCGCTCCTCCATATCATCGGGGTTTCTTTTCCTGCGTCACGCCCACGCCGGGGTGCGGGGATTTCACCGTCACGTGTTGAAAACTCCCGCACGTGCTCAACTGCGCCTTATCTCGATCCCCCCAGGTCGGAAAATAAAATCCTGTTATTCATGCCAAGGCCTGTTTTGTTTATTGCTCTCTTTATATCGGGGGTTTTTTTGTTATTCACTCTCTTCAAGAGATGCTGTTTAATACGAAGAGGAAGATTAACCATTCCCTCCCTGAGAACGTGCTTGCCCAACAAGGCGTGTAACATTCAAAGCGAGGGTTTTTAGTGTGTTGTTTTCAAGGTGGAGCGGAGGAAAAATTCTGAACTAGGCCGGGAATGGAACCCGGGTCTTCCATTTGCCGGACGGACGCTTTTATCGCGTTATTTAGCCGGTTAGAGCACCCACCCGACAAGTGGAAGATCTGGGTTCGATCCCCGGTCAGTTTTAAAATTTTCTCTTGTTTTACCTTGAAATTTATGCTGAAGCATGAGTACTTGTGAAGCAAAAACTTCACGGCCTTTTCTTGTCAATAAATTACCATTCGATTTTGCAGGACAATGCCCTCCATAATTTTTTTCTATGGCAGCGATCGGTTATTTTATCGAGTCCAAGTTAATCAACTTCGGATGAAATTTTGCCCTTTTAGCAATTGGAATTTTTGCTTGTTTGGGCCAACATCTATAAATGAGGTAATTTTTTAATTATGTCTAATGTTAAGTTGCCGACATATTTCAATTTTTAATCTCAACGGATAAGAATTATTTCATTCGCTCGGAAAAAACGGGACTGTGTCGACGTTGTACGGTTTTTATGTCTGTCGACGCTTGAGAAAGCCAACTCACGGTCACCAGTGACCTATGAAATCCACGTTCGCGATCCATTGATTATACATGAGTCCGAAATCCTTGTTAAATCCGTTTAAAACGCCTTTCTGGCAGGACGAAGGGATTATTCAATGGGCGGGATGCCCTTCAAGTGTGTAGAATACCAGAAAAATTATAAGCCCTAAAAATAAATCGAGAGCTTCCCGATGGCTAACCATCTGAAGAATGTGCAATGCATTGGTTTCGTTTTTTACGTCTTGAAAATGCTTGGCCATGATTCGCGTAGATTTAAGGAGCCTGGTTGTATATGCTATAGCCCTTAGATTGGCGTGTCATATTCTCCGCTTGGTATTTATTTTTCCGAATTATCTGGATTAGGTATAAAATTGTAAATTTGAAACTATGAAATGATACAGTTAATAATGCGTGTGTAATGAATGGGTCCCGTTTCCAAGGCCGGTTGCCTCAAGTTAACTTTTAAAATGGGGAAAATTTACCATCTCCTTTTCTCGAAGGTAAAGGCAGAACTCGGTAAATTTCTTTTTTCTTTTTTGTTACTTGCAAGTTGTGGATAATTATCGGTTTCTTCGCGAGAAACGTGTAAGACACAAGCCATCGCTCTGCTTGAAAGAGGCAAGTTCTAGTTGATGACGCCCAAAAACAGATATTGAGGACAACCGATCAAGGCATAAGAGCAGATTACAATAAAGTTAGCTAATGAAACTATCCTTCTTAACAATCCCTAATTTACATTTGAAAGTAAGATCGTGCGACCTAACACAACATTACATATATTATTAAATTTGGTGAAGAAGTTTTTACAGATTAACTTCCGACTTCCCATGTATCGTTTCAGCCAAGAAGACCTTACGTCCCCACTGCACACCATCATACAAATTCCTCCCCGATTACGGGGTGTCGGTGGTGTAGTGGTTAGGACGCTGACTGCTACTCGCCTGCTGCTCGAAAGGGCAGCGGGCACTAATTCTGCAAAAGTAGATTTTTTTCAAGGTCGCGTGGCCCTCTGTTTGCGTGGTTTGAGGAGACCGCGCAGAGTCAGCGTTCCGTCCTTCGGAAGAGACATTAAGCCGTTGGCTCCTTGGTGCTCTTCGTTAAGAGAAGGCTAATGCCGGCACCGGATTTCCCTCTTCCCTTGTGAGTTCGGTGTGGAAGGAGCTATGGCTATAATAATCCAAGAGGTTGATTAGCCAAAAATACACACACACGCTCCCCGTTTAACGCAAAAATCTTACATTTTTCTTCCTCCGATAATCATCCATTTTTCGCCCTACTAGGTTTCGAAATCCCGCCATTTTCTACTACCAGTAGAATTGAAGGACAATTAATTAAGAATGTTACGTAATTATTTTCGCCGGAGATGCATCGTACACCAAACATACCGCAATTCATGGCGCAGTACATGTATAATTACTTAGTTTTACCATCTCTCCGGGAATGTTTTAATATCTCGTTAGGGATTTTAAACGCCACTCTCGTAATTTTGCAGCGTGAGCCATTAATTTTGGCTCCCTACTTCAGCCTCTCAAGGGTTGATAGGTTTCCCCGGATGGAGAAGGGCGTAGTTAACGTTACGAAACTTGTGGGTCAAGAGTCGAACGAAAAATTTCCAAGTCCTCGCATTGCGGGGTGAGATGAACGCCTGCATTGCGACGGATCCCGTCACGAACACGTATGTCATCGATCCGGGTGTCTGGTGTAGGATGAGTGATTAAGCATTTATCAACTGAGGAGGGAAGGCTCCCTTGTTTATCTCCCTAGGCAGCCAGCCTTGGCCGTCGAGAAAAGCGAGCGCTCTGCGTAGGACTCAACCAAGTTTCCTCGCTTACTACCCACACATTAGCTCCTCAGGGCACAATCTCATCTGATCTCGAATAACGTGCGGGAAAGATGGGGAAGGGAAAGTAGCTTTCTTCACGTTGCGCTCCCTCTCTCTCTCTCTCTCTGGGGTTGTTAATAATGTAACGTGATGGTGGCAGATTCAAAAGGAGTGGAGGAAGACTGCGGGAAGGAAGAAGCGGCTTTTGGAGGAATCTTTCGCCTTCTCCTTAGGCTTCGTCTCGCCCCCCTGGCGTCTCGGAGGGGACGGCGTCCTATGTGGGCGACGGGCCTTGTCCGTCTTTCTATGGGAAGAGTCTCAATCTTCTACGACGCTCAAGGAACTCGGATTTTTTTCTTTTAGCCCATTTTTCTTTCAGAAACTTCCATCGGCCTCATTCTCGTCCTTTATATTTTGTCGGCTTTTTTGTTGCAGTTTTCATTGCCCGTCTTATACCTGCATGTTTTATACTAATAAGTACGTGTATGTATATTTAAATCCATCTATCGTGTATTAAAAATAATAATTATGTATTTTTATATGCATCAATTGCAGCGGATGTGTTTTTTCGCGAATCGGCCTCTTGGGCTATTATCGGAACAGATCAATTCTTTTTTTTACATTATAGAATGAGATCCTTTTGCGAACTACGCGAGATTAAAATAGAACACGTGATTAGCTCAGAGAATTTAAAGAACTCCGTTCCAAATTTTTTTTAGGCTTGAAACTTAAAAACAACAACAAAGAACTAAGCGGCTCTGGTTCTGCCCACTTTATCCATTTTCCTTCTCTCCCTTATAATGTTTATATACGTCGTCGTACGCCCTATTTTTTCCCGTCTCTGCCGTCAATCAACCGTGCCCTCGCTTCGCCGTACTTACTCAACATACTTTTTCTTCGATGCAATAAAACTCTTACGTCTTTGGGATGAAAAAATACCCGTCCGGAAAGTTTACTCTCCGGAGTGATGTGCGACCGCATCGTGCATGTCCTTCGGCTTCCGTTTTTTTTTTGAGCCGCAGTATGTGCTTTGTGCATTATTGAAACGCTCTTCTGACTAAACCTCGGATCTCCTGCGCAAGGGAGTGGCATTTCTTTTTTAAAAAATAAGGAGATTCGACGTAGGAATGAAAAAAAAGAAACGCCGACGGCGGAAGTCGGAATTAATGGGTTGCTGCGAGAAAAATCAACGTTTGGAGAAAAAGGATGGTGGTGTGGAGAATGTTACGGCAGTGGCGTCGCGGGTGAGTGGTTTCGGTACCTAACAAACAACAATCTCTGTTCGTTTTTAAAAGCTCCTGCCGTTATAGGGGCGTCACGCATCAATGGCGACCATCGATGTTGATTTAATTTGCGCCTTTCTCATTAAACTTCCAGTCCATTACCTTGTCCGTGGATGACATCCCAAATCGTTGAAGAGCAATTGCTGCTTGTGATTTTGGTATCCTGAATAGCTCTTATTTCTTCAGAACCGCATCGAATGATATATATTGCATCCGATATAAACGCCTTGAGAAATCGCGTATTACGGATTCCGACCAGTTTTGTTTACTTACGAGTTTTCCAAAGTATATACCATTAATGAGATCAGGATCAACTCTGTGGAATTTACTCATAATGAAAAAAAGGAAATTAAATAAATAAATAATTTAATTTAATTAATTAAATTAATTTGTGGAAGTAACAAAGTTCCTTTTTTCCTGATATATACGATTATTTCATGGAAACGGTTGGCTGTAAGCTTTTTTCCGTAAAAGTTAAGTAGTCCGTGTTAAATTAATTGTCCAATCAATAGTTTTTCTCATAAGAAAATTCCATCTATTTTCCTCCCGATGGTTTCAACATAAAACCCATAGGTAAGCATTAAACTGAGCGTAAAATAGATCGTTTCGTCACATTTGAGAACTTTGGAAACATGTGCCTCTTCAGTAATCGTTATCTTGATGATTTGTTACGTGTCTTGAAAATAAGTGAGGCGCACATCCTCTGCTAGGAACACGCGAAAGGAGGCTTTGATCTACTCCGCTTTTCCCTTGACGTTTTAATGCATTTTCTACACTTTTCAAGTAGAATAAGAAATATATATCGTGTTACCTTAAGTTTTACGTAACTTCCTATTACTCATAGATGCTACGGGATTTCTGTCTGCTATTTTCCTTCTGGTTTATCAGTTTCACCCTAATATTATTGTCCATTTATCCGGGTATTCCGTTATCTCGAGAACGAGCGCTCAAGTATCAAAAATTAAACCCTTAAGTATTTGTCTTTGGTATCTTAGATAGCCAAAAATTGGAAATACCTTATACAAGTACTTAATTTTTGATAGGAATGTACTCATTCTGGAATTTGTTTTCAGCCATAAGAAGAGCTCGATAATTCTCTAGTATTAATCATGAATGAAACTACATTTTACTAGTCGCATTTGAATGAACAATTAGGTTTTTCGTATGGAATGTCTCCTTGTAAGAAATATTTAACAATTACTTCGGTGCTATTCATATCTTCTTCGCTATAAAAATAGTCTTCGAAGTAATCGAAAGTAACAAGACCCTCCGCGCCCGAAGTATTTCAGACTATATAACCGCAGGAACCTTTTTGGATCCTCTCGCCCGTTTATTAGTTATGAAAGTAAGCTCGTTCCTTTTTTTAAGCCTTTATAACGTGGCCCAGTTTTCGTAGAACTCTTCCTCTCCTGAAACCTTTTCAGGTTTTTAATGAGAAAATTCGGATGGTTCACTCAAGAAGTAGGAACCTCCCGTATCGCGTTGGTCATCGCCTTGAGAAGTGGCTCGAGATATGGCTACTCGTTTTATTCCTTTCCCCTTCCCTCTCTCCCCGTGTGGTCTCGCGGTGGTGCGGATGAAACGATCCAAGAAGTAAAGTAGCCGTCAGAATTTGGAATTGGAGAAAATGTGGTGTACTTCCTTTTTTATAAGCGTTGGCTTTGCGTTAAATCATTTTAAAAATAACATCGCATTCAAAGAAGGGCGAACTTAAGAATTTTTAACGTTATCGCAAGTTTAAGAAAGCCCTGAGATAGTTTATTTCTATGATATAATGTCTCTCCCAACCAATTTTGGTGGTTTTACTTGTAGTTGTCAAGAGAACTTTGAATGACAGATTCGAGGATTGTAATTGTTGACGCAACGAAGAGAACAACATGACACGGATGACCAAACTGAAAAATGTAGTTTTAGTGAGAATATGTGTTGATGCAAATGGCAAGGCAAACTGGATAGAACATATTCTTGAGGCAGAACCGGGATGAGGGCTAGGCGAGCGAGGCAACCGCCTAGCGCGCAGCGCACTTCGAGGCGCGACAAATGACAATTTGAACTTTTAAGTGCAACGTTTTATATTATAAAATATATTTTATATATTTCATTTTACCTCTACATTGTAAATATACTAGTTTTGAAAGATACAATTGTGTACTCTTTACTTTCAGTAGGGGTCGTAATTTTCAAACCTTGTCCAGGGGACAAAAATATCTTGTACCGTCTCTTCTCTGAGGCGAGATTCCACTATTAAATATTCGATCAAAGGAGAGCTTGAAGGTGGAAGATGAGTGGCAAAGAAAGTAATATAGACGATGCGGAGAACCCGGTTTAACCTCTAAAAAAAAAACACCCGACCTGCCTGCGGACGGGTCACTGATGATGATACAACGATGGCAGCTAAGGTTGCCCTTCGCGACGGCTTAACGGGTAAAGCATCGATCGTGAAAGGGGAAGGAGAGGCGAGGTCGAATCCCGACCTCGTCTGAGGTTTTATCGTCCTTCACCGCGCATAACCAACAAGGAGATCGTGAAGATCATTGCGGAGAGTTGCGTGTATTTCCTTTACCGGTCAATAAGAGGATTTCAAAGTTTGTTCCCGTTGTCGATGGCGACGGTCTTCGTCGTCCGTCCTGCACCAACGTCGTGTCCTGTTTGGAGTGGCGTATCGTGTCGAATGCGAGGGGAAACTTCTCAACGCGTGAACGTGCCCTCAAAAAAAAACCACCGGAAACGGTCCATTAAAAAGACGCCGACCTGCGCTACTGGGAAATTCGGCGTTGGTTTAACGCGGATCGAATCGAACTTGCTTAATATCTTTCGTCCTCGTTTCCGCGTTACGACGTCCTACCATGATTTCCGTTTCGCAGCGTTAAGTATTCTATCTCTCGAGGGACGTGGCTTAAATCTAGGGTGTGGCCGGCATCCGTCTTGTTCTCGCGTCGGCCGTTTCGCCCCGCGTTTTTCTTTTTTTTCTCTTCACTCTCCGTCAACACGGCGGGATTGCCGAATGCAACGGATCACGGACGCGTAAGGAATTGATTTCGGGACGGGTTTGCGGTTCTCTGCCGGCTTCTGTCTTACGGATTATGGCGTCATGTTCGCTGCATCGCTCGAAAATGCGGACTTGTAAGTTTAGAGGCGTTTTGCGTTTAGGGTGCTGGTTCGACGGGTCTCGTTCTCCATACTGCCCTGCTTGTTTACGGCGCCCCCTGCGGAATATTGAACGAGGCGAGGAAATGGGGGTTTATGGTAAGGTTAGGTCGAAGAGAAGAAGTACTAGAGAGAAACGGGAGGGGTTTGGTGCGAAAGAAGTGAGGGCGTACCGAACGCCGCTGGATGAAGGGTGCCTCCCTACCTCCCTCTTCCTATCGATGTGTAGTTGTTCCTCTCGTTAAAAACAAAATCAGCCAACACTGACGCGGGATATTCCGCGACGTTTCAAAATAGTTCGATAAATTAATCTGCTAAAAATTTATCGATTTATAGCGGCAGCGAACGGAAAAATTATATGTTTTGCTTTTTAAAAAAATGTATTCGCAGAGAGTAGATATATCTCGTGCTATCCAACGATCCGGGGCCGTTTGTTCGGTTTAATCCTGCAAATCACTTTTTAAATTGCTAGAAAAATAATACATAAATGCATTTAAGTTTTCACATTTTGTCATTTCCTGAAATCTGTTAAGAAAAGTTATTTTTTCATTATATTTCATTCATTTAATTACATCTTGTTTGACCGCTTTTTCTTCTCATATTATTATTCAGTCAAAATCAGCCGATATCATTGAGAAATTAAGATTATTATCTCGATTTTTAAATTCCGAATTCACATCCTGTGTTTCAAAGTGCAATCCAAGTCGCCTCGATACAGGAAAACATCTTTATCAATCAGAGCGATTTTATTTGTCAAAGACCGCGTATTTTCAGTCCTTAAGTTCCAAAGTTCTTCTGAAAAATGTGATATTTACCTCCTCAAATACTTTTTTCAACACCTCTTGTTTTTTTTCGAAAAGAAGTATTCAGAAGTAGAACTTCACCTTTCCCGAGATGACGTCACGGCGGGAGAAAATAAACGAAAATTCTTCGCTCGAGGAGATCCAGAGGTTAATGTAGGTGGCGCTGGAGATGGGACATACCTGTACCTCACGTCACGTCTCCCTCGGGGAGGAGGAGGAGGGGGGTAGATGGGGCGGAAGGTGGGGCTGGGAGAGGGAGGATGGCGCGCAAAACGGGGTAGGGGGAAGAGTGAGGTGGAGCATTGGTAGGAGGCGCAGGTTTTTTATAAAATGAAGGCGAGCGAGGGAATCTTTATGGAGTAGATGGAGTTGGGTGGCTGTGAATTATTCGCGAGCGGCTTATGAGATGGCCACCGGGAGAGGAATTTTCAATGAGGACCCTCCTGCCCCCACCTCCATTCCCTCGGCTAAAAAAATGCAAAAGAAGAGAAAGTAGGGGACCCATCTCCGTTCACACCTTTTGCCCGCACTATCCGTTATCCTGCACCTAGCTCCATATATGGCAGGGGTCACCGGAATTTTTTACTAAAGGGGTCACGTGAGGCTTTTTATATCGCTCCACTGGCCATATGAGACCTTTCAAATGACTGATAGGGTCGCGTGTCAACTTCAAAGATCAAGCTTTGAAGGTTTCTTTTTTGATCGTTTAATACGTCATACGGTTATGTTATAAGTATAGTATTGAGTCCACATAATCGAAAAGTATCGCTTAGCTTTTGTCTTAACGCAGTGGCGCCCAAACTTTTCGGCTCGAGGGCCATATAACTCACTTCCGCCTTCTTCGAGGGGCACACCCTGTCAAAAATAAAGACGAAATAGTATATGACTTTTATAATTTTCTATTTTCATTTTGTTGCACTGGGGCCTCGAATTAAAAGGAGGATGTACCACACATTAGATTATGTAATGAAGTAATCTACTAATTTTTTTCAGCCTCTGTGAAATACATGCCACTTCTGCTTAGGGATATCAGAATTGCTCTTCATTTTTTCAGAATTCTTCTTTCCTTAACTATTTATTGTAATAATGAGAATTCGATGTCTATGATATGCCTAAGGCCCCATTACACGCATTAAATTAACTCATGATACGCCGGACATTGTCCGTGGGGCGTAGTCTGGGCATCACTCAGTTATGCGTATGTAAATGTATGCGATAAAATTGGTCGCGGGCTGCACTTTGAAAACCTCTGGTCTAACGACGTGCTGGCAAATAATATGAACGCGTTTCGTAAAAATATTATGAGGTGTGGCGGAAGGGATAGGGCTCCGCGGGCTGTAGTTTTAAGGACCCCGGCTCTACAGCATCCATCTGTTCTCTATGTTTACTTTCGAATATCCTTGCTTCCCTCTCTTTGCTTCTGACTCTTTCCCACTCACTTTCTTCCGCTCTTTTCCGTATCTTTCTCTCACGCTCTCTCTTTTTATCTTTCTTTCCCCTTCTCATCACATTTTTATACTTCCTCCTCCTCGTAAACCAATACTACTTCTAATCCGTTTCTCCTTCACTTTGCTCGAGGATCGCATCTATCTCCGCTACAACTTCCATGTACGCATCACCCTCGTTTCGCCATTTTCAACCCTCGTCTCTCCCTCTCCTCCCTTTCTCTCTTTCTCACTCCATCTGTATGCTGGAGACCTTTTCTGTTTAATTTTCCAATTCGAAGCCTCCATATCTCTTTTTCCTTGCCCCTCAGCCTCCCTTTCCCCTTATAATTCCAATCTCATCTAGTACCTTGGGTGTCTGCTTTGCGAGGCTTCTTCAATTATTTTGCGTTTCAAATGTTTTTCTCCGTCCCTCCTCATCCGCTGGTTTTTGGCATCCTCTCTTGGGAAAGGTCTCGTGAGTTATATTTCGACGAAAATAAACATAAATTCTCGGTTATTTATGTAAAATTGTGCACTTGAGCGGGAGTATAGTCAAACCCCGACATAGCGCCACCGTTTGTCCGTCACTGACATTGGCGTTAAACCGAGGGTGGTGGTAAATCAAGGTATATGCTTGCTTTATGTAATCATAAGATTCACAACTGTTCGTGGGCGATATGCGGGGGTGTCACAATATAGGGGGCACTAAACCGAGGTCTGTCTGTAGTTGGTTAATCGGTATTCAGCGCGAATCGATTTGTGTCTGTTCGGATGGTTAATGGATGAATTAGTGTTTTTCTTTCTTTTTTCGAATGGATGGTTTGAAGCGACGCCGGGATACTGGTTAAAAAACAATGTTTTCGGAAGGGTAGTGAAGTCGAAAGCTACGCCGTATGACGGCCAATTCATGTATAACCCAAGCGTGAAGGAATACTATTTTCGGAAATTTCTTGGGGGGGGAAAAAACAAAATTTTCCTTCAGTCAACCCTTCCGTGATTCCACCTGATAAACTGACAAAGTCGGAGCTACCCAATTAAAAAAATATGTAAATCCAATGTTAAGGAAGAGGGAGATTTGTACTTCGTTCTTCCGTCCATCTTTCCGTCTATACGGTCGAAATCTTGACGTTCTCTGTTGACAAGGAAGAGGCAGCGCCGTAGTGCGGGGCAAGCGGGCCGAAGCGAAGAGACTCAGGCATTCCAGTCGACATTTTGTCATTAATACGACGCAAAATATTGCCACTGAGCATTAGATTTTTTAAATTCGGCATCGACGGCGATAATTGTATTATTTGGCACACGATTCGAAATTCTTACTTGTACGAATATTTAAGTTTTTTATTGCGTTTTGCTGTCTATCCCCGAGAGTCTAAACTCTCTTGCTTCGGCACTGGAAAAAAGGATATCTTGAACGGTATCGAAGCGCCTCTCTGTTTAATCGTTATATCTTCCATCTCTCATCCAATATGGAGACGGGGTTAGCCCTCGTACAATAACCCCAAGATTTGGAATCTAATCTCTTACGTCGCAAGCGCTGCATCTCCCCCTTATCCTCTGTGACCTATATCATCGCTCTAATCGCGCACTCGCTTTTCGTATTTCTATTTTTTTCTTCTCTTTGCACTTTCACTCCTTCCTCTCCCTCTCTCTTTTTAATCTCCTCCTGTAATGTTTCCCTCTCCGATCCTTCGACCTCTCTCTTTCCTCAGTTGTCTTTGCGCTGTGGCCGGCGGCACCGAGCTCTCTTCAACATAGGTCAACGTGTCGAGTGTGGAATTACATCACATGTGTAAAAAAACAAATAGCTCCAACCTGCGTCCCTGTGCAAAGCTGAACCTTCTTGACTCACATTTTCCCCGCTGCCTGGCGATAGGATAAGAAAATAGCCACAAATAAAGCGAGATGCATGACCCGAAGGAGTTCTCTGCATTGTAAGAGAATTTTTCCTATTCTCTGTACTCTCTTCATTGCATTTCTCTTTGACTTTCCATCCCTACCATTGTGTGTGTGTGTATATATATATATATATATATATATATATATATATATATATATATATATAAGTTGAGAATCAAGTTGGCTGCTGGAGGCGTCGAAGAGACACGTAAAAAACACGCACACAAAAACACGGAAGCTTTTCGGGCATATGCCCGTGCCGAAACGTCTTGTCTCATTTTATCCAGCATCATCATCTGCCGTAATTTATTTCTTCCCCGAGCCATGAACCGGTGTCGCTTTCTTATTTCCCATAAGAACCCTTTGCTTTTGATTCTTCTTCTCCTCTCCTCCTATTTCTTCTTCTTCTTCTTCATCTAAAGGAAGAGAGAGAGAGGAAGACAAGACACGAGGAAGGAGAAGAAAGGAAGTAATGGAAATGGAAGGAGGAAGAGAGACAGAGAGAATCAGGAGAGGAAGAAAAGACACGAGGAAGGAGAAGAAAGGAAGTAATGGAAATGGAAGGAGGAAGAGAGACAGAGAGAATCAGGAGAGGAAGAAAAGGATGGAGAGAGAGAGAGGAAGACAAGACACGAGGAAGGAGAAGAAAGGAAGTAATGGAAATGGAAGGAGGAAGAGAGAATCAGGAGATGAAGAAAAGGATGGAGAGAGAGAGAGAAAGGAAGACAAGACACGAGGAAGGAGAATAAGGAGAGGTAAGAATGGAATGACGTAGATAGGGATGGAGCGAAATAAAAAAGAGAAAGGACTGAGTAATAAAAGGTGAGATTGAGTGACGTCGTGCGCGCAAGACAGATTGAGGGACCTCGAGACGCGGCATCACATCTCAACTGTTTGTTTCGTTGAAGAGACCTATTTGTATATTCGTCTCCCCTTCCGCCGAGTGGAGAACTTGCCGAGATTTTTGTCTTGACTGCTTGCGGAATTGTTGTCGCGATTCTTAAGCTCGAGTGATTTTCATCTTCTCCCCCCCCTCTCTCTCTCTTATTCCCTGTTCTCTATCTCCGCATAGCTCCAAATCTGTCACCCATAACTCCCACTCACCCTCTCTTTCTCTTCTCGTTCTCTTCTCTCTCTCTCTCCGTCTCTTCCTCTTCCCATTTCTCTCTTCCACTCTTATTTATTTATCTGTTTATTTATATATTTAAATATAAACGGAAAAGGTCCTCTCACAAAAGTTTTACAAAAATCTTTCATAAATGTAAGTAGAAATATAATTTTTTAAGAATTACAAAATAAAATGGATTAACAAGAAATTTATTGCTCAATAAAATAGATTTACAAGTTATAAAAGACACTATAAGACATTTTATATTAATGGTAACCAACGAAAAAACAGTATTATGATCAAGGAGAAATCGCTGTAAGTTATAATGAAACACAACAAAAATATTTTTTACTATTGTGGATAGTGGGAAAACTGAATGGACTTAATGGTATTTTTGAATAAATGATGTATATATCTTATAGATGTTACCAGTTTTATGGAGTTTTATGGGACTGTAATAACTATAGTTTGTGTGGTGCAAGTCTGTATGGAAGAGTTGTTGAAGTCTTGTAGGTCTTCATACCTATCTCTCTCACTCTCTCTCTCTCTTCATACCTCTCTCTCTCTTGCTAGACGTCAGAGAGAACACGCTTCCATAGACTAAATATCCGGCACCGATTTTTTTTCTGTTTTTCACACGTTTTGCGCGACATTCTTTTTCTCTATAGATCTTTCGAATCTTTTCTCGGCGGTTTAACGGTCGGGAATCGTACGCCCTTCATTTGATTCTTGGGAACGTTTTTCCTCCTCCTCCAATGTGAATGTTACGCCGAGGCGGAATTCCGCAAGATCTCCCAGACCGCTGTCATTGAAAGTCTTTTGAAAGCAACCCGTTGTTGGCCGTGCTCTCTGGGAAACTCTTCGAAGGCGGGGTCCGGTTAGGTGTTGACCTATTGGGCAAGCCGTGTAGGGCGCTCGGAAATAAATGAGGCGGGGGAGACGTGGCGCTGGAATTTCTGAAATCTCTCCTTGTTGCCGGCCGCCGTCGCATAATGGTATCCTGCAGTCCTTGGGTGGCACAGAAGTGAACGCAATCGTGCGTGTTTTGGGGGGAAAGGGGGAGTTGTCTGTGGCCGGCCGCCCTTGGCTACGGCGGAATTATCCGCACGGTTCGGTTCTCGTCACGAAGCGGATTTGGCGAGCATGGTAAATTCAGTAATCTCATGGCCGCGAAAACATTAGCTCGTATCGATGATGGAATTCGATAATCGACCTCAAATATTGTTTTGCTCGTTGGGTGTAACAAGTCGTGATTACTTCCGGGATCGTTTTATGGCCGGCTTGGTAACGGTGCGACTGCACCGAGCCCCGCGCCCTTTAAAAATATTTCTCGTATTATAATTGTATACTATAAGAGCAAAAGGGGCAAAGTTCCAAAAATACAGAAGGAGCTAATTAGTGTAAAAGGGTCTATGTCCTATGCCCAATGCATTTCTAAAGGGTTTTGTCCCAGAAGCTGTCTGTACTAGTCTTGGCATTGCATCAAATATGGCACTGGTTATATGTGCATGGATATGAAAATAAAACCTTATTTTCAAGTTTTCTCTGTTTTACAATTTTGGCACATAGACCCTTTTGAACTTACGGTATACAATTATAACGTGCACACATTTTTTAAAAAAATCCAGGAAAAACTTATTGAACAGTCATGGCGAGAAAGAAAAAATGCTTTATTTATTAAAATATTTATGTATTACTATATTTTATATTTTAAACTACAAGAAAAAATGTCTCGGAAAGTAGACCTATAATGTTCCCCGCAGAAATTCGAAATATATAATGTGTAGTACTAGGACTGGCTTGATGGCGGTGCCGGAGGTGCGACTGCCGGGAATCCACTCTCTCTCTCTCGGAATAATATTTATTGTACATGTGGAATGGATACATTTAAAATAAATCGGAAAAATCGAACACTGTCATAGTGAGAGAAAATTTGCTTTATTTATTAAAATTTATTATTACGCTCACTCCGCACCGGGTCCCGCAATTTTCCAGCCCGGTCATCTTTTCGATAATTTTAGCTTTTCTCAGAACTCTGTTTCGTTCTCATGACTTGTGCTTTATTATTATTATTTTTGTGTTGTACGATTTTAGCCAATAAAATCTAATTTTCTGGCATTATAATAACTAGTTATCCAAAAACATTTAACGCGTATCCTAGGAGTATAGTATAGCATGTAAGAATGCGGAATTAAACTTCTTGATGCTCACGTTAATTAAATTACTCTCATGTTACTTACGACCTTTCTAAATTCAGTGTTTAAAACTGCACCGTGGCTGTTATTTTTACTCAGTAACGTATTTAAGGGCGCGAGACTATGGTGACATTAGTTCCCATTGTTCGTCTTATTCCATTTATCTTCCCAACCGATTTTCCTCATCATTTGTTCTGGCGGAAACGGCAATAAATTACTAAGAGAATGATTGCAAAAAGGTACACCTCTGAATGGGCAAGGTTTTTTCCTTTTTTGGGCGAGAAATTCCTCATATCCTTTTTTACGAGTGAACCGTATTCTCTTTACCACCTCAGTTTGCGGGGATTCTTTTGTACGTAAGCGGTCAAATTTTTGCTCTTCAGGCACACCCGTCGTTTTCCACAATTTGTCTTCAAGAGTTTTGTAAAAAGAAGACGCCTTCGCCATTTTCAGCAGTCGTCCTCCCACTCCCCCATTCTGCGTCTCGGTCGATGTGACGCCATTTTGTATCCATTTTCTATTCAAGACGATCGATGTGACGCCATTTTGTATCCATTTTTCCTTTCTATTCAGCCATGGTTCAGATGAACTGGGTTCTTTTCTCACAACTCCTACCGCTTATCGCCTTCATTTTATCCCCTGACAGTTCCTCATTCCATCGGAAAAAATACTTCGGGAGTCCTTAGATAAAAAATACGAGAAGTTGGAATTGAAAGTAGTTTCCGCGGGTCTCCCTAGAAATCCATCCGAGTGGATAAAATTGCTCGAGGAGAGCGAAAATATATAATATTTCAACCTATCTGGAGCTGATTGTTTTCAATGTAATTTTAAACACAACTGAACTTTTTCAATCACGGTTTTGTTTTTCCAGTAGCCGTATTGTTTGGATTGGTGGGTCGAATTGAGATGTAAAGAAAGGTCTTTTCGTTGCAGACCTTTAAGCGTGAAGATCATCCGACCAAGTCGTATCTTTTTATCCCCTCTCTTTATAGTCTTGGGTTGATCTTATTTCAGATATAACGCCAAGTTTTGAAAAGATACGTTTTTGTGATATCCCTGCGCTTTTTCCATGCGCAAAGATCGTTCTCGTGTAAACTTAATCGACGGTATTCTGCGAAATATCGCTCCATCCACTACTTTTTGGAGCGATATTATTTATTGAGGATTTTGTGCTAAATGCCGTGATATGATAAAAATGAGGCATGTTAAGTTGATGAAATTAAATCAGCAGTTGTCATTAAGGTAATTACTCCGCCGTAAAAAAATTTTATTTTGCTAAACATGGTTCAAGGAGATTCCTTGCTTTGAATAATTTTATGTTTATTTAAACATTATCGCATCGTAACTAGGCGATTTACGCATCGCGGTTGCTTGGATCTTTCTCCAATAACTTTATTTCACTAAAGAGAGAAAAAACCTCTTATGGTCATCGGGAAATATTTTTCCACCGAAATTGACCCGCGCTCTTAGATATTTGTTAAAAAAAAACCTCGTCGTCTATTGATGTTGGCAGTTTTCTTATTTCGCAGAATCCTTTCCAAAAAGCCATGTTTCTGCATTTCCCCTTTCTTTTTTATTTACTCGACATGCAAAGTTTGGACGCAAAAAATAACCCGTTCATCTTAATGTTCGCTGTAAGAGTTTTGCCATCGAAAAATTCCGCCGTAGAAAAAGAGAGAAAGATTTCACAGGGAGAATATTCGTCTTAACTTGATCCCGTAAATTGACTTCTGTCTCTGATTTTTCTTTAAATCCGCGTTCATTTTTTCATAAAAATGTCATAGTTTTTCGTTGCCATTGGAAATATCCACTTTTCTATCTCGATTTCCTTCCATCTCTCCCCGCCACCTCTCTCTCCCTCTTTTCCACCTTTTGAGGTGCCTTTCCTAACGGCAGTTTGGTACATGCACTCGAATACTTCAACCCTGCGGACTGGAAGATCTTTAGGGGTCTTTCCAATTTTTTCCCGCGAATCCGTCGCTATCGTTCGGTATTCTTCCGTCTTGCTGCTGTTCGTTTTTGCCCGTGGTTTCGGGACTTATACTGCTTTGCCGTGAGGCTTTCAGTACTCGTTCGCTGTTTTGTTCTTAATCCGGGTGTTTCCGTTATGGCGGGTTTCGGGTGGGCCTTCCGTCGCCCACATTCTTCCGTCGATTCGATCCAATGATAGCAGACCGATTGACCGTTTACCATAAAGTGACCGTCCGTCATGCACGTACCCAGAAATTTACTTCGGGCCGGGGCGGGAGACGTATTTCCTAGTTTTAACGATCTGATCGTACCTAATTAATTGATTTTAAGTTGTTAATTCATCTGTTTAACTTTAACCTTGATATATTCGTAAAAATTTACAATCATTTTCTGCGAGTTTTAAAAATTGGCACTCCAGCTCTAACGAAGGAAGCATTTACTCTCGTTTACCCCGACATTTTCCTCATTTTTTTCTAATACTTAAGGGAAAGTATGGGGTTTAGCATTTTTAGCTAAATAACGACCACGTCAATTATGCATAGAGCACCTTACTTTACAGTAGGGATGGACAACCTTTTTTGCATGGCTGGCTGCATCGGTGTTGCGAATACTTCGGCAGTTCGGATTAGAGTTTACATAGGAAGTTACATAGAGATTCTGAAGCATCATGTGAGCGAAAACAAAATCCAAATAGTGACTTTAGACTTGAAATTTCAAAATTAAAGGTTCCAGTGCCATAACTTTATCAGAATAATATTAATTTGTACGTTAAATTTTGCGGATCGCTTTTTCATCACAGCCTCGCGGGCCGCATAAAAATGCCCTGGGGGGCCGCATTCGATTCGCGGGCCGCATTTGATTCGCGGGCCGCATTCGATTTGGGGGCAGCAAGTTGCCCACCACTACTCTTGAGGCTAGAATTTTTGACCTCGCGCGGTGGGAACGAACGTGCGCGAAAGTTACTTTCTTAAACAGGCTTTGCGAATTTTTCCGTGCGCATGACACGTGAGTAGTTCGCCGCTCCAGCGGTTGCGAAATCGGCTCCGGTGAGCGTAGCGAGGCGATCCGCAGCAATTCGTTCGGTCATAACTCCGTTGCAATTCGATAACCCTTGGGAAACCGCGCCACTCATGCTTTTTCTCGGCTGACCACTCTCAAGACGAGCGGTCATGTTGTAGAGGTTGTATTTGCTCTTTTTTATTCGAAACCTCAAGTTTCACGATGGAAAAGGTGCATTGGTTGCTGTGGCAACGCCCGTTCGCGCGGAACGTTTTCCTTGAGAGTCTTTCGTGCATATATTTGTGCTTCTGTGTTAAATCGGAAATGAAATGTTTTTCATTTACGAAGAAGTATTCAGCTAACAGAGCAGGTTAACCGTTTAAAGAAGATAAATTGAAATTGATAGGTTTCTGTCAACCGGAATTTTCTATAAATTGCTTGTTTTATCTTCTCGTTTAATTTTGTACAGAATGGAATTCAACTCGAAGCGTGCATCCGGCTCACCCAAGCCCGAACTTTGTCTCTTGCTAGAAAAGCTGCGGATTAAGATGGCTGATGACGCGTATTTTTTGTTTGTTTTTCGATAACATCATAAATCTTAAGAGAAAAATGTTTACTATTCTTCTCGCCTCAAATTTTCAAGAAGGCGAAATGCGACGGAATTTCGTTGCAAAGAACAGCGTATTAACCGCCGCTTTTCTCATTAGCCTCCTTGTAGTGCTGCGTGTATTTATACCACAGAGAGAAGAAGGATTGTAACGGGAATTACGGCGCTCTATTCCTGAGGACGCTGTGGCAAGAAGTCTTAATCTTATGCAACCGATTCCATCCATTTTATTTCCCTCGGTTTTCGAAATACCTTTTCGCTCCTCCTGTTGAAATTGATTCCGAACCTTTTTGTCATATTCATCTTGCCTCAAGGAAACTGATTAGGGACGACTTAAAGGACGAAATGTAACCGGAGGTCGTCGCCACTATCACTTTTATCCGGAGTACGTTAAGACGGGAGAACGTCGCGCGCCGTCTGTGAAGAGGTTTCCTTTCATTAATCGCCAAGAGTGCATCTGGTTTTGCCGATAGTTACAGTCGCAGATCCCGGCTCTCTAAACCCTTTCGTGGCCATATTATTAATTTTTGGTAAATTCGGCGAAAATAAGCCATTTTTGTCGTTAAAATCGATCATTGATCGTGAATATTTATGAATTTTATTTTTTGTTATTTGTAGGCACCATGTTAAAGAAAGTGTTATATATATATATATATATATATATATATATATATATATATATATATATATATATATATATATATATATATATATGGATGTCAACAAGGTGTTGGGATGTAGCTGAAGAAGGAGTAGTTCCGAAAGCTTTACGTTTGTGATGTTTCTGTGTTTTTGTGTTATTTTACGTGTGTCGCTTCGACATCCCCGGGGCCTCGCCAACCTGAAGTCGTCTGATTGGTGAGTGCTCACTGGGTTTCCTCATCCCAACACCTTGTTGACATCCATATATTCATTTTACCTTTCCTTTTCCGTAAGTTGTTATATATATATATATATATATATATATATATATATATATATATCAGTAAACTAACAAACACACACACGCATATATATATATATATATATATATATATATATATATATATATATATATATATATATATATATATATATATATATATATATATATATATATATTTCAGTAAACTAACAATTGCAAAAAAACAATTAATTGAGTACTTGCAAATAGCAATTGGAAAAATGATAAGATCGAATGGAAAGTATAATATGTAATAAAATAATGTGTTTTTTAGTACATTTTGATAAATTTATCGAATTTCTTCTCAGAAAAGCCTAGAATGTGCCAAAAATCTCAACTTTTCCACCGTAATCTTCATTCGACCAAAATAAAAATTTGAGTGTTGCTTTACTGTTTTTTTTCAAGTTCCTAAGTGTCCCAAGCAGTTGGCAGCGTACGAAAATGTGGGAGCTATAATCGCCTGGTAAACTTGCGAATAATTTAGTGGGAAGTATATCAGTCGATGGTCACGAAAGAATTAAGCACGCGGCATGCAGTCGAACTAATTTGTAATTCGGTTGCGCGTTTCATTTTGCGGGCAACTTAAACTCTCGCGCAAATACACATTCAGGATATATTGTTTGTAATAGTAATTGCGCGCTGTTAATGTAATTGGAAAATAAGGCGTTTTCTGTAAGGCGTAAGAATCGCGACCGATGTTCGTGTTCGACGGCGCTATCACAGCGAGATCGTTTCGTTGGAAGCTTGGATGCCTCAAATGATCGAGTTCTGCCTCATAACCCGATCGTCATTTAAGAGTCTTAGCGCCATTGTGGTTAGCGACAAACTCGAGTTATCATGATGCTGGAAATACGTTTAACAATCGTTCAGAGTGGCTTAACGTAGTCCTTGGAAACGATAGTCGCTTGGCAACCGACCGTAACGAGAAATCACACCCGACCGGGTCAATCGATTCGTTTACGGAGCGATATTCTGATGTATTCTACCCATTAAAATGAAAAAACTTGTAAAGTTCCGCTAACAATTTTAATATACGACCGGTTTCGCCTGTTACATCATCGTCAGGTTCTACCCTACGAAGGACATCGTCACCAATAAGAAGCACATTTTTCAAATAGTAAAAATGATAATAATAATGGTGACGGTTGTTGTGGGAATAACGAAAGTTGAAAACGTGTAGCCTTTGGGGAGAAATTTTCATCTGTCGCGTCTAGCTCTATATTCACTCATTCTTGGCCTGCCATCCATATTTATTTATTTTCATCCATATTTGTCAATTTTTATGCATAAACTCAGACCGGGGTGTGGTCAAAGTAAACATCCTCTCTTTTTCGAAGAAGAGGGGAAAAAAAGACGGACGCCGCGCAAGTTCCGCTCCGCTCTAGTGACGTAATCCAGAAGTGGCTCTCGTTTGCCGAGTGGAGGGGTGGGCGTAACAAAGAGTCCCATCTACGTCGGAACGACCTCGAGAAATTACCTCTCGGTCCGCATCTTCAGTGCTTACATTAGCAATTAAATGCGACGGCTTTTAAAGTCGCTCCGTTTCGCTTGAATCTCGGCCACTATTAAGCCATTTTCGCGGTGGTTCCATCTCTATGCAAAAGAGGGGGTTCTTTTTTTTAATTAATCTCCCACGAGGTTTCTCGAAGTTGAAACTCAGTGTATGACTACATTTCAGTTATTAATAAAAATATTAAAGATGTCATCGCGCTTCGTTAATCGGAAATGAATGTAAAGCGTGACAGACAAGGGGCGGATCTAAGAACGGGCTGTGCTGCAGCCCTGGGATCCCGGGAATCTAGGGATTCGTTTTGCAGAAATTAATTGCATGTAGAAACACACAATAATTATTATGTATAGTAGATACTTTTCATATGAATTTTACCTCTCAATTTTAATTTATTGTTAGCGTTCTTTTTATCCTCTTTGTAATGGTTATGTCCGTCAGTTCATCCGTCCGTCACACTTCCGTGTCCAGTGAATTACTTCTACACCGTTCAGCTTAGAGCAACCAAATTTTGAGGGATTGTTTATGGTCATAATTTCTTCTTTGGAGGCTCCAGGACCAACCTAAGGGGTGTGGACTTTTTTATACTCGCTCTTAATATCTGATTCATCAGTTATTTCCTTACATGTTTTATGTTATGTCACCCCAAATAACATTAGTCCTGGGCCCCCAAACTTCACCATCCGTCAATGGTACTAGACGTAATTGAATCCGTAAGGAATCTTCGCAGCTATGAACCTTGTCACAGTTTATGGAAAACATGCTTTATAAGATTAACTGTATTAAATAATAAATCAGAAACCGCTCTTCTTTCGAATGAATCTAAATGCTTTATGACATTTTTCAATCGAAAAAAACTACTTTTTATTTTTTAAAAAACTTCCCACTTTAACTATGTGAATGTGAGAATCCTATGACATTTATTAGTCCTGAGGGAATGGCTAAATCCATCTCTCATCGATTTTGGATCCGTGTCAAATGCACTTCCCTTTATCGCCTTGTAATGGGGCATTTGAATATGTCAGTGTGTCCGCGCGCGTGCGCACCGCTTCCTTTATGGATTTTAAAGGATCGGACGCAGGGGCTAGCGGGACCCCTTCCACTGGGCGTCATGCATCGCCCTTTCGGACGTCTTCGCTCTTGAAGAGAGAGAGAGAGCTGTGTAAACATGCACATCGAAAACGTGTCGGTATTTTCCCCGTGAGGTTTATTTGGATCGTTGGTACGAGAGCACGGGAACGTATAGAGGGCAGGGAGGATGCCGAATGCGCGGCGTAACAAGCGTGGCACGGTTCGCGGGACGTTCCGGAAACTCCGAGATGGACGGCGAAATTAACGTTTGTTTGTCCTCGGCCGAGTTTATCGCGCGACGAAGTCGCTGTAGTTGGAATGTTTCAGGAAAGAAATTGGGGCGGGAAAAACGCGTGCTTTTTTTTAGCTCAGTAGATTGCGATTCATAAGAGGATTTTATCGGAGTCGCCTTACGGCTAAAATCGAATTTAGAAGCTGTAATTCTCCAAAGGTTATATGGAGGTTGGGAAAACCACGCGGGCATTTCGAATGCAAATGAGCCATCATCGGTGGCAGTTCACCATTTAGAATCCAGTGAAGATGGATCGCCGCTGATGACTGTTGCCATGGGCAACGGGTTTTGCCCAACCTTTTTACAGTCATTGGACAAACATAGTTTTTCCATCGATTGGCTTTGGTTTATTTGAAGGCAACTTGTTTCGGATGCCTTTTATAACGCTACTTGTCATGGCGACAACGGTTCGTATATAATAAACGTAGAAAAAATAGCACTCTCGGAAACTCTAGACGTCTATTCTCTTTGGCTCACATGTCGTTCATAAATTGTCGCTTATATAAATTTTTATAAAGTTCGATAAATATTTTCACTTTGGCAATTATTGTCATTTGGAGAAGTTGAAGAGAAAGATTTAACGATCATTCGGTCTCAAAAAACACCTGTAAAAGGTTCAGTAAGCACATTTCATCTGAAAATTTTCTTCTCTCCGCCAATTTATGGATTCTTATGATAATATTGGAATATAAGATCGAACGTTCTTAACACGAACCTCGAGGTGTGACTGAAAATTTCCGATTAATCTCGAAAATTCGCGTTGTAGATCGTCATTCCAACGTATCAGAATGGAAACAGGAAAAACATCTACTTCGACTAATCAAATATTCGAGTCGCTCGAGAGTTTCGATCTATTCGTTCGATTTACTGAGATTCGACTGCACAGTGTAACAAAAGATCGATAGCTTTTCACTGAGGGTGATTGCTTTCGTTGCCGAACTCCTCCAACAATTCTTCTTTGTTCACAAGAGTTTTTTGGCTACAGGAAATACATTAGATTATCCACTAGATTAAAGTTATGAAATCAGAACTATACTGCTTTTTTTTTAATTAATATTAATAACCGCGGATGTTTTTTACCACAGGAGTTCAAAGAAGATATTCTTTCGCTACGAATGGGGTTGCATGCCCGCCGAATGAACGTTGACCAGTTTTAGGATAAA
This sequence comes from Tanypteryx hageni, assembly GCA_028673005.1. Taxonomy (NCBI): domain Eukaryota; kingdom Metazoa; phylum Arthropoda; class Insecta; order Odonata; family Petaluridae; genus Tanypteryx; species Tanypteryx hageni. Next base: position 82,055,233 of record CM054117.1, on the reverse strand, counting down.
ATTTCCTAACGAAGCTAATTTACAGCGCTGCGCATAGCCCAAACAAACATTTATTTATAACCGAAAGAATAACAATTTAGCGCGGAAAATGTCAAGTTCGTTTTCACATAACATACGATTTTGCGAAAAGTAAACGGGGATGTGATATCTTCGAAGCTTTTCACTTATCGTGAACCGTTTACTCTCTATCCAAAAATGTACCCGTTTTTCCTCCAACCAGGATGTCAATTGCGCCAGTTCCAGCGCTTGGAAACATTTTTAGTTTTATCCGCATTCGAGGCGCAATTCCGGCCACTTTGATCATATTTTTATATTTGTCGCACAAACACACTGCGTGTAAGGGTGTGTGTTCCCATCTGCCCGTTAAGGCATCCATGTGTGTCCGGGAGAGCGAATGCAAAAAAGGTTTTCGAATAATATATTGTCGCAAATGGATTATGAAAACGTTCGTTGCCTTTCTAATCCCGTTCCATTTAAGCCCGATAAAAAAAGGCTACAAGAAAAACATTCGGCCAGCCATGCGTAGAAAAATTCATTCCGTCATATTGTTTGTGGGAAAACGTTACTCCTGTGTAAGCGCAGGCGTTTTATTCTTAAAAGCATTTGCTGATGTGATTTATCTGCGACCTTAATGTGAAAGTGGTCGCTATCAAAGCGATTTTTTTTATATGACTATCTTTCTCTCTCTGAACTTCTGTTTACCCAAGTAATAATGACATATAGCTTCCACTTTAATGATTATTATGCCTTTTTATTTTTGTATCATTTTCTGGAGAGACTTTCAATTAATTAATTCGACGACTTTGTCTCCTATAGCGTCACTTCTTTTTTATGTTGTATCGGCCATTATTCGCTATTGTTCTTGTAATCTTTTAAAGAGAGAATGTTGTCAAATTCTCTTTCAATAACGTTGCCGTATATTTCTCTGTGAAATACAATCGTTCCCTTGGACGGAAACTTTCGCGCTTATTTAAATCATTTTTGGAAAATAATACCTTCGAGAAATTTCTGGATATTCGTTTGAATTCATTGTGGAACATCCGTATGGGCTCGCGTGTTTGATTCTCTTTTTTTATAAAATAAGGAAATTCTGAATTGAATGGGAACGTTTTAACAAAGCTGGGACGTTTTTGCCCCTCTTTGCTCTTCAAATAGCTCCCGAAGCATCGGCAATTTAATCCTAAAATACCGACCAATCGATATCTCCATATAAATAGTTCGAACCCTAATATAGGTCCCGGCAGGAAACACCGAACGTGCAGCTTTTACTAATATATGTGTGTACCATTCCCGCCTTAAATGCATGGACGCCTCGAAATCCGAGCGAATGCAACCCAGCGGAGCATCTCTGCGTTTCCTGCTGCCTATATTCCAGGGTTGCGGGGCGGGATGTCGCCTTTCGCTTCGTGAGGGTGAGATTTTCGAAATTAGGTCAGAGGATCGGGTCGAAAGAGAGGGTGCGAAGGGGGGTTGGCGATGGTGCGAGGGATTAAGAGGGATGGGTTGGGGGGGGGGGGGAAGGCAGGAGACCAACAAGTAGGACAGCGGGGGGAGAATGCCAAAGAGAAAGGAGAGAGGGGTTGAAAGAGTCTCCTCGCTCAAGTGCCCTACATTCGTTCGCGCATGCGCAGGACCTCCAAACTGCTGAGTATACCGCCTTCCTCCTTCCAATAGCAACCCTCCTTTTCTCCCGAGCCCGTCGCTTTGGAAACCCGACCACTGTTATACCGTCCACAACCTCCTGCGATTCTTCTCTCCTCTCCTCAAACGTCGTATTCTCTTTGCGAGATTTTCTACTTGCTCCCTCACCCTGCCATTCTCTCACTCTCTCCGTTTTCCTTTTATTTCTCTCTCTCATCTCGTTTCCGGCCCGTTTTCACGAGCATTACGTAGAAGTACCATAAATTCCACCCGTATATTCAGATTGGGAGCGGATTGCGCTGCGTTGCTTAAATTCTCGGAACCTATTCATCCTCTCGAAATGGAAATGTTTTCATGTTCGGTGGAATTGTTTTTCTCCCTCCTCTCCTCTCCCCGTTGTTTCCGAGTTATCTCGTTCTTTTTTCGTTTATTTATGGAATTTGTTTATTTGCGAGGTTTTTCGTTTGTTTATGGTAGTTTTCTCGGTTGATATTTATTTATTCACGATTGCGTTCGGCCATTACCAAAATCCAAATAACCGTCCGTTTTTGTCTTTGTCGATCGTTAGCGAGTTTACATAAAGTTGTCAAAGAATAATCTTTTATCTTATCGAGCCGACGTAAATTCTTTTCTATCGTCGCCATTCCTAATGCAAGAATGGTTGCAAGTTGAGCTCAAGACAATTTAACTTCATCTATTGGCAAGCCAACCCTGCTTTGCGCGCTCTTTTTTTCAAGCACACATCTACGGCACGAAGCGAGGGATGAGTGTGTCTCGTGCAGTTCGTGGATTATGACCGCGAGGCATTTAACTGTCTTGACAAATTGGTCGGGTTCCCAATGCGCACTTCTCTTCCCCATCTCGTCCTTTCCACGAGGGGTTTCAGGGATGGACGCCTGCAGCAACTGGCGCAGCGCTGGTGTGGCGAGATAAATGTGAACAAACGAGCCGAGTTTAGGGCGAATGGACATTCATTCCTTTATTTTCGCCGTCGAAGTTTCCGTTCTTTGAGAGGATAATTTTTGATATCACAGTAAAATTGTCCTACAGTCATGAGGACTGTGCGAGTAATTTATACACCCCATAAAACGCGAGCAAACAAGCTCTCTAAATTGAGAAAGTTGCATTATTACTCCAGATTAACTGTTGTAGTCCGAAGCTACTGGAAAATGTTTCGTTACTCTTTAATACATTTTCCAGAGAAAAGGTTCATTCCTCTGTAAATCGACTTGCCATTTCCGAAGATTTGAAAAAATGTATGTTTAGATACTAATTCCACCTCTCGATACGCAATACCGTAACTAGAGTATGGTGAAGGTGGCATCATCGCCATAGGACCCGATTGCGAAAGGTTCCGAACGTTCCCGCAGAATATCCCAAAAGTTTATTTTCCCATTAATAAGCAGGAATTTAATACTAACATGTTAAAATAGTTTTTAATAAATATGCTAATATCTTTTATTATAGCGTAGGAAAAAATTATATTCTGACTAACTAAGGTGTTCCTTAAAATATTACCATGCTCCATACACCCTACGTCTCTGTCTATACTCGCACTACCTGTCCATTGAATAATATTACGGTAAACTACGTGACTGTATTCATCATTGCGTCAAGTGCCTTCTTTTTCAAGCAGTTCTTTGATAAAGGGATGCATTACGTCACCCTCGGAGCGTATTCCTCTGGGCGGATTCGAACGCCCCTCCCAAATTCCCATCTCTCGCCATCCATCCCAATATCGGGTGCCATCTGCAGCCGAAATCAATCCAGCGATCGCAAACGTGACTTTGCATCGTGAAACGCCCATCGTTTGAAACTCTCGCTTCGCACGCCAACGGCGAATCTTTCTATGCTACGGAAAGAAAGACCTTCCACTCGCGTTTTCAGATTCGAGTGACATCTTTTATTCATCTGGGTGTTTACGTTAAATATATTTCGATTTTTTTTCGTCTCTGCGGCTCGGTAAAAAAAATTAATAAATGGAAAATGTTTTTCTTCTCCCTGCTTTGCAATGTTTTTTTATTAATGCGGGATCGCGTGCGCAAATTGTTTTTTTGTGGGCCTTTGAAATTAAATTTGGTCATTCGCGCAATACCACGACACAACTTTAAAACTCCCATTGTTATCATTTTAATTAAGCCACGAGAATTTCGGTCTGTTTTAAATGCACCAGATAGGATCATGGCCGAAACCCTTTTAGGATGTTTTCAAATCCCCTCCGTTGGGGCCTGACCTGTACTTTTGTTAATTCTCTGAGCTAGAGGGTATGAAACGATGACCGTCATGCCTATTACGCCCTCCCTCTCTCTCCTATCCCTTTTCCCGGCAGCCACTTCGAACAATGGGGCCAATTTCCTCCTATCTCTCTCTTGGTATTGGCGCCCTCCAATGCGGCTTTTGCGAGTTTGTTTTTTTTTTCGTTTGTGTATTTCTCCTCTCCACTTTCTTACCCAGACCGAAGGGAAGGATTCTAGCGGTCAGAACTCTCTTCTCCACTTAGAATTGCTCCTCGTTCCTTTCGTTTTTTCCCTCCTTTCTCTCGAGCAATCTGCCCCGTTCGCCTCTTCGACTACTTTCACTTTTGATTCTGAATTCTCTTTGACCCTCTCTCTTTCCTCTCACTCGTATGTTTACCCAGCAATTTCAACCTTCCCTCGAGATAAAAGAGTTGTCGAGGAAAGGGAACGTATATATGCGAGTGGAAAGCGTCCTCTTCGCTTTATTTTCTTTTTGGTCCCATTTCCTATTCTCTCTCCGCATCCCTCTCGCTGTTCTATAAATCGCATTATTCTCTCGCATAGGCTTGCGATTCCCGATATTTCCGGGAGAAGGCCGAAATTATATACCGGACAAAAGAATTGAGCGTTTATTTCCACAACTCATCATTCAGCGATGCGAAACCCACGCGATTCGTTGGTCGTGAATGGATGGAGATAAATAAAGAATTGCCGGAATGCATTTATAACCTGATTTGACGGCCCAAGTTTGGTTTGTTTATTTGTTTTAACCGAACCATAAATTTGTTTACTTATTTTTTTAACTGGACCATAAACAACACTGTACGATCTGTTACAATGAGCGCAACAACGATAGCAAAATACGAACACGTGAGACTGCGCCCTCGGTGGAATTCGAACTGGGAACGCTAGCAATGGGAGCTTAAGATTAAGCCTTAATCTTAAGTAGAAGCTTTTATTAAAAAAACGGTAGTAATAAGCAACTCGGTGTGAGTTTCCTAGCTTTTTTCGCGCTGTGCTCAGTAAGGGACGTCGTCGGAGAGGCTTTGCATCGATAGGAGGATATGAAACGTTCAATGAAAATAATTCTTATCGACTGTCGTCCTCTCGAACGAAGTGAAATGCGATTTATGCTTTCGTCCGCGAATCGGGGCGACGGCCGTAAATAAACCCATCAACCCGTCCTTCCTGTTTTTTTGGTCCTATTTCTCGAATCCGAAGACATTTACTTTTCAAATCACGCGAAAGGAAATCCGATTTTCTGTTTTTTTTTGCGCGCCCTTTCACTCCTCGGGGCCAGGATTCGGAGCGGATATTATTGATCTATTTCCTTTACGAGTTTCTTCGATTTGTCCGAGTCCTTGGCGCGATGGTAAGTGTCCGTTGGGAAAGTGAATGGTTGGGTTGCGAGTAATTGATTCAATATTTTCATTTCATATTTTTTCGCTTTTTCGTGTACGAAGTAAATGGAGAAAGAATTGCGGTGGCGAAAAAAAATTCACAATCCAGATTTTGATTGATATTCGCTTTTTAAGTGCCTCTTGAGTACGAAAAAGTTTTTTTTCGATTCTCTCTCGCTGCAGTCTGTCATTTGTCTGCTACTGTAGGATATAGACGGTTTGACAAAATCTGATAAAATATGGTACTTTTATAGAGTATCATCCGGAGTAGAATTCTTGTTGAAATGAATCATGCCATGCGAAAAAGAAGGGTTAGTTTATCTTTGTCGAATTTCACGAAGTGTCGATTTGCTTGAAAATGGCGGCATAGATTCTGACTGAACCCCTTCGAGGTATAGAGCTTGATATCATAAAATAATATTTCATATACCTTATTTCTATGCAAGTAATAGTTTTCTCAAAAAATTCAGGGTTCTGGTTTTCCTCCTCCCTCCCTTTCGGAAAGGGGCAACCCGCACGGTTGGAATGTAGATCTTTACCAGACCTTCCCATCCGTGGAAACTTCACTCCTCTAGCTTCAGTAATTTGGCTACAATACCATTTCAAAATTTTGAAATTTCCGTCTTTGAAGCCATCTAGCAGAAAATCTATGAAATACACGGAAAATCCAATCGGTGGATAGTTCATAGATTGTTTGTCCTCGGACAGAGTGATCACATTAGCACGTTTTTTTCTTTCAAGAAAACGTTCTAAAAAATCACTATACAGTGTCCGGTGGCGTTAAAATACGTTGCGTTTTTACACCCAGCTACCGCCAAGCCCTCCCCGCTCCAACATCAGCAGCAGTATTGATACGCGTCAAACTGCTCGAATATGCGTATTAATGTAAACAGAGGCGTTTTAATGCTGACCAAACGCATGCGGATATGAGAAAGTTGATGCGAAGTATGTTGAACCGATTTTTAAGAATGCCCGCAGATTAATAAAGAAAAAGATGAGGCGTTGGTCCTCTGTTCGGTTTTACCTTCCGGGGCATATTGGCGTTTCTTCTCCAACATCAGCAGCAGCATTGATACGCGTCAAACTGCTCGAATATACGTATTAATGTAAACAGAGGCGTTTTAATGCTGACCAAGCGCATGCGGCTATGAGAAAGTTTGTGCGATGTATGTTGCACCTATTTTTAAGAATGCCCGCAGTTTAACAAAGTAAAAAAAGATGCGTTGGTCCTCTGTTCGCTTTTTCTTTCCGAAGCATGTTGGCGTTCCTTCTCTCTCTCTCTCTCTTTCCCTTTTATTTGTATTAAGAGTGAGGAGGAGGGAGGCGTGGTAATCAGGTTCGCCGGCATGGCTTCTCCATACCCCCTTCTCCTTTTTAGTCTCTCCCCTCCCAATACAACGCCTTTCTTTTCCTCTTTTACTCCGTGACACGACCCGTAGGTGCATGTGTGTGTGTCACATCTGCGCTCCCATTCTTTCTCTCTCTCTCTCTTGCATTTCCTCCTGGAATGTCCCTCATTAGTCGGAGTGTACAGTGCGCGCGCAAATATCTCTCTCTTCTCTGTCCCCTCGGCGTATTCATTTCCTCGTCTCCTCTTCTTCTTCGGGTCCAATTTTTTTGTTCCACCCGTCGTAAAACGTGTAAATTATTTTTTGACGATTCCTTTTTATCTTTATGAAACTCGGTGAAATGGGGTACAGCTTCAACGAGAGCGGCGCTGATCAAAATTAAACTTGCGTCATTAAGTTTGCGTTAATATTATTTAGGACAGGTTCATTATATGTATGTATGTGTGTGTATGTATGCATGTATGTATGTATGCATTTATGCATTTATGCATGTATGTATGTATGTATGCACGTATGCTTGTATCTATGTATGTATGTATGTATGTGTATACATACACACTCTACTGAATTCCTTGGACGCGATGCGATAGCGATTATTTATCGTAAAGCATAATTATGCTGGAGCATCTTCTTATGTTTCCCAAGCTTTATCAGTTGTACTTCAACATTAATTATACAAATTTGAAGCATCTACCGAAAATTTATGTATTCTTGGCTGGAATTTTTTATGCATTCCAAAATATTTTTTATCGAAAATGCCTTAAAAATAGTACCTATTGGTCGTGATTTCATTTCAGTTTCATGATCCGTTATGATTGCTCTGCCCCAATTAGTGCGCCTCTATAAGGATGTAGTAGCTGACGAATGATGAAATCAAACTCAAGTTTTCCTTCTCTGATTAAGTTGATCCAGTGAGCGTGTGAAGACGGTTAATTATCGATTTAGAATCTATCGTTGGCCGTCGATTACCACTATATGCGATGGGTTTAATTCTCCATCGGAATTAAGCTTAAATATAATGTGAAAATAAAGTTTCACAGTCATTTTACAATCCTGGGATTTCCAGATCTCAATGGTGAATGATTAGCACCGAACAGGATTATATCGAGGAGCGCTCTCTCTCTCCCTCTCTCTCCAAAGCCATAAAAAGGACGGAAAAAACCAACTACATTATAATTATCCTCTTATTTTACTATCAGTGAGTCACCACTGATGACGACTGCTTTGTATCCGAAATGCGCATCTGCTTTCTCTAATACGAGAAGCATTATTCGTCATTTTGATTTGATTCGATGATTTCTTCTTCGAGTATGTACTTCTTAACATAAACAGTAGCCTCAAGATTAGTGGAAAACACGGCATTATCGTTTTATGCCGTTTTGTTCTTTCCTCTCCCGACAGTCGCTTCACCCTATTAACCGATTTTCCATTTTTTTTGCGTGACTCGCTGTATTCCCCAGTCGAAAATAGCGAGGCGAACGGACGTCGCCCCTTGTGAAATCTCCCGACGGCAATTCTCGTCTTTTCGACCTCGGAGAAGGAGAATCTTGATCCCTCGACGACGCTTACGCCGCTTTTCGAACGGTCCCAAGTCACGGCATTCAGTCTACCATTGTTTTTCCTCACACTCGCTCTTCCGGTCGCTTCTTTGTGTGTGTTCATATATATACATCTATATATTATATATACATATATATATATAATATATATATATATATATATATATATATATATATACATGCATATATATACATACACATATACACACCGAAAGAGCAAGTGGGAAGAAACAACGGTGTGTGTGCGTATATATATATATATATATATATATATATATATATATATATATATATATATACACACACGAGTCGATACGGTATATTCCACGCTTGGGAAATCCTATTTCTTCCTCGCTATTACAAAGTCAATCCGAGGGAGGTCGATACTTTCCAGATAGGTCGCTATACTAATCGTGTAACTCCATCCTTTGCTGGCTCGGTTCTTAGTGAGGTGGATAGAAAAGATGATATCTACATGCATGTAACTTGAGCAGGTGAAATTAAAGTAAATATAGCTCCATCTCAATACATTTTTGGGACATCTAAACTTTATATTTTCTATGGCGAGAAATTATAGTTACTTGGCGGCAGCGATTTACTTATAGGGACGTTAATGCAGTGAACCCTCGTACAACGTAGACTTCCCCCACGCGTTTTATATTATACACGATTAAATGTGACTCATTTGCCAGAAAAATATAAAATTTAAGCCTCCGCAGTCCTAAATTAACTCAAACTACATTTTACCTATGTATGTGAGGCGAGTAAGCTCGTTGTCCGTACTTAATTAAATTTGCGCGACGTGACCTTTTCCAAGGCGTTGCGCGAAGGTCTGTCGCCAAACAGAGTCAAACAGTGAAAGATCCTAACTTTCATATCATTCCACATTCATCTAATCGTATCAAGGAAATTTATTCGCATAATGTCGTTCGGCATAAAAAGGTTCGTAGTTAATCGCGTCTTTTTGGGCTTTGATACCTGTCGCGGGACCACTTTTCTTCCGTTAACGTAACATAAATTCCAGAAATAGTTGCCGAGTAAACGGCAAACTATTCGCAATTGTGTTTAAAAAACGATTCTTTTCGGAGCTTCTTTCGCGAAATTTAAAAAAAAATCAATTTTCATTTTCCCTCCTGAGACTCTTCATTCGGAGGACCCTTTTCCATTGAGACGTTCACGTGCCGATGTTCTTTTGTTTTTAATTGCTATCTTTTATTATCGCTCGTATAAATGGTGGCGTATTTCTTCTTTTGCATCGCTAGAAATCGAAAGGGCATTCGACGTGTGACCTCATTCGATTGTTTTCTTCCGTCCAATAGAAGCGGGAGTTGCTGGGCCGAGTCGGTAGCAAAGAGACTCATTCTCTACGTATCCGAGGAGGAGACATTACTTTATCCCAGTCTATGTCCTCCCACCTCCCCCAAGGAGTCCTCTACTATCGATTCCGCACTGGAAATACTCTGGAGATTTTAAGTCAGACGTCCATATGGCGAGCTCCTTGACCACCTGGCGCGCTCGTAAATAGCGGCGCAGATCCGACCCACCAAGTTCCTAGAGGTCGCCTTCCTCTCTTACTTCTTTTGTTAACGCGCTTCCTCGCCTTTCGCAGGATTTCTCTCATTCTTCCGTTATTATTCACTCCCTTTATCTCTCTTTTTTCCTCTTCATCCGAGCTTCGGACGAATCCCTTGAAGTTCCATTTCTAGGTGTATTTTTTTTCAAGCTTCCCCAGCATTCTCGGCCTCCGGTCAATATTCTACTAACTCATTCACTCTCTCGTTTGATTCGGCTGGTGTTCGTCATACTGAACTACCTTTTAATTAACGACGATGAAGTCTGGTTATCGGTCGAGATGAGCCTCTAGTTTCTCGGCTGTTTTGTGGCTGTGAAAGTTAGGAAAATCTCATGGGTCAGCTTCGTTACGCTTTCATTTAGAGTGACCATACCTCTCGGTTTGCTAAGGGCAGTTCCAGATTTACATCGGCCGCCGTTGAGTCCTGGTTTGCTGGTCAAAGTTTGAATAGGTTTAACTTGAGCTATTTTATATTAATGACATTAGTATGTCACCATGCATTAATAACTGCGAGACTGATTCGTTGCCCATTTTACTTCCTCGGAACATTATTGATGAATTCGGTAGAGCTTTTGGTAATAAAAAGGTAGTAAATATTATCGATTGGATTCCGGCCATGAGGCGGACTCAGTAATTCTCTTTTGAATTCCTCGGGACATGTTATGTCCTGCTTTTTTTTCTCGGAATATGGTCGTCCTAATTTCGAAGCATAAGTGTTGTTTGAGTTGCATAAGATGAACGATAGCCAGGTTTTCTGCGGGACTTTGAATCGATAATCAAATTGCATAGTTAACTCCTGCGGTCGTAAAGTCATTGGGAAATGGAGATGCGCATCTCGGTTGCAAAACAGCCCTACTCGGCAATAATTTAATGGTCGCTGATTATAGGACACGAAATTCGGTTGGCGAAATGATTTCTTGTTCGTGATTTTTTCCCATCGCATGAATGTCTTTTCTTTTGATAGTATTATATTCCAGTCGCTTTATGGTCGACCCTTGTAAATATTCAACGTAAAAACTCGGTGTCAATTAAATTGGCAGATTTATATAACACGGTGTATAGAATTCGTGGTTCGGTTCTTCACAAGGCTTAGTAATTGCGGCGACGTATCGTGCCACCTAAAACCGTACGTCACGATAAGTTAGCCACAACATATTGCTGAAATATGAAGTGATGTATCTAGATTCCAGGAAAGTTGCCACTGGGTTTGGAACTCTTCATATCATATACGGTAGCTACTCGCCAAATGCGGTTAATTTGTACTGGTCGTTAGTTAAATAGTAAAGTTGGGGACTACTGTGAAATTAATTTTAAAAATAAAAATAAAAACCTTTAGGGTTAGTGCTTGAGCGATTGAGTGAGTGCATGTGTGAGTGACATCAGGTCCCTAGCGACGAGTAACAACCCCTATACCTGTAAGTTTGTATTTTTTGTTTCCATTTACTGATCTCTCGCCTTTTTTCTCGTTTTTCCCCTTTTTTCTTTCTTTCTCTGTCTCTAAATTTCGAATCTTACGGCTAAGGAGTTAAATTGTTAATTTTAACATGGTCTTTGGTTAATAAGTTTTCGTCAGATTTTGAAGTTATGTCTTAAATATCCATTTGAAAAATGCGCAATTTCGAGTAAAATTTCAACCTTAATTCAGATAATGCGCTGCTGAAGAATTGAATAATTACGTTGTATGTAGATTGCCTCACGTGAAACTACGTGCAGACGCAGGAAGCGGAATCACTTTGGGTCAATCTTGCTCGGTTGAGTTTCATGCCTTCAAGATTAATTCGAATAAGTTTGTACTCAGTTTATCACTATTGCGTATATGTTGCGTCATGTGATGTAGACTGTGACGCGATATCCGCAAGGTTTGCGACCACCGAAATCCAATCGGACATCGAGGTCCTGGAACGCTAATATATTCGTGAAACTTCTCGTTCGATTCCATAAAAAGTTTGCAGGGCGTTACGTTAACTTAGTTACCGCCCACTCGAGCTTCTTTTAGATGCCTGGAGATATATCAGCCCTCTTTGTTGATCAGGTTTCTCGGAAGAGATAAGAGACGAAGCAAAGGGTCGGCTAGTTTATTGTCGGTCTGAATACTCCTCCATAAATCCATCGCTTGCGACTTATCTCCCTCCTTTCATGGAAGTGCGTCGTTATGCGAATGTTAGAATCCATAAGGCATGTTGCTGTAATTCCACGGTTGTTTGAAGGCGCACGGATTATAAATTTTGAAGCAGGAGCAATTGTGCAATGGATCTTTTTTAAAACATATTAGATTAATTTGAAAGCAAAAATAAGGTAGATGGTTCACGTATTTCACCGCATATATGACGGAAGGAGAAGATCCGCACCTGACGTGACGCAATCCTTAAACACGAAATACGTAAAATAGGTAACGCGCGTCAAGCGTTCGTTAAAATATAGTCATGATCCTATGCAAGGTGGGGAGGATGCTGCCGCCAAGCCGAGAAGCCTGCCGACGACGCGTCGCAACCGCAAATTAAGTGCAAAGTAATAGCGTCATGACCGCGAAGCGTCGTTGTCCGAGGGATCGCTGTACGTGCCACATCCCTTTCCAGTAATTTCTCCTTCGATCCGTCCATCCTTCCCACGCCTTTCCCTTCTCCCATCTCTCGCCCCAGTCGATTCGCCCGTAGAGCACCGCCCACACTTAACTCCTTATTCCATACCTCACTCAATATCTCCGACCGCACCGCCCAGCGACCTGCCTCTTCTTCCCCCCACCTCTCCCTATTCCAACCCTCCTTTGTGTGTAGCCGCCGCTAAGCTACGCTGTCCTATTCCCTTCCGCACATATTCACTCTTGCCCTTTTTTAAACCGTTCCCAAATCCCCTTCTATATCTATCTATCTTCACCCACCCCCTCTTCTGTCACTCTCCCTCAACCTTACCTCTTTTTCTTCCCAATCTTTCCCTTCATTTTATCCCTCAGTACCGTCTCTATTTCATCTTTCAATTCTCTCCCATCCCCATTCATCCTCTTTTATCTACTTTGGCATTTTCTACCTATTTTCTCTTCTACGCATTTTTACTTTCATCGTTATCTTCTCCCATTATTCTCCTCTTCTAACATCATGCCTTCCTTCTTTCCTCCCTCCTTTTCTCCTCGCTTCCTCCTTTTTCCTCTCTTCCTCCTTTTCCCCTCCCTCCTTTTCTCCTCCCTTCCTCCTTTTCTCATCCCTTCCTCCTTTTCTCCTCCCTCCTTCTCTCCTCTCTTCCTCCTTTTCTTCTCCCTCCCTCCTTTTCTCCTCATTTCCTCCTTTTCTCCTCCCTCCTTTTCTCCTCTCTTCCTCCTTTTCTCCTCCCTCCCTCCTTTTCTCCTCACTCCCTCCTTTTCTCCTCCCTCCTTCCTTTCTCCTCCCTCCCTCCTTTTCTCCTCCCTCCCTCCTTTTCTCCTCCCTTCCTCCTTTTCTCCTCCCTTCCTCCTCTCCTCCCTTTCCCTACCTCACTCCTACTTGCTGCAGTATGTCTCGTCAATGAATTTGAGGGACATTTTTCGTCACAAATCGCGTCGCTTCGCGTTTACGTCGTTTTTGAAGAGCGACAAACGGAATTCCTTGGATTCCAGTTTCAGCGAAGATGATGCTTACATTGCTTCTCTTTAATGTTTCGTATAGAGGTGTAGCCGAGTGGATGGTTGATAATGTGGTCGATATTTCTGACGCAGTAGCGATTTAGTCTCGCTCTTGCTTTTGTTCGACCGTGGATTTCTCGCAAAACTGTATCTTTTGTCATCCCTACACTAACACCACCGTTTATTTAATCATTTACGTTGGCGTCTCGTTTAATAAATTAATTCCGCAGATTTTTACGCAGTGACATTGCATGTTACGTATTGCTTCATGAATGAGAATTCCCAAATAACGACTCCTTACCCACGCAAACCTCCAAAAATAAGCTCAGTATAATCTCATGTGAGTGCCATAATGAATATATATTTTATTTCATAAACATACTTTCATATGAACGATATTATTTTTCGCAGTATTGCGGTCCATTTGGGTTAAAATTGTATACAAAAATTCCACTGGGAACGTGACTCTTACATTTACTATGTAATGTACATGGGCAAATAAGGATCCGCTATTTACGTCGTTTTGTTTTACGCCGCAGTTTGCAGGAACGCGTCTCCGACGCATAGCGGGGACCTGCTCTGTTTTATGCAATCTCTCTCCCGACTAAACCTCCATTCTCCCGCCTTCTCTCTTTCTCCCTCTTTTAAAGTTTACTATCTCTGTTTCCCTCGCTCTCCTCTTATGGAGGGTAGGGCATGATCTCCTGAGTCCTCCAGACGGCGCGTCTCGGAAAAGTATTCCCAGCACACCAGGACTTAGCTTTTAACGACTGCCGAAGTCGACATCCCCCTCGCTAAAAGGTGGCACTAAATTCGCTTCCTTTTATCACGAAGGCTAAATCTACGAAGTAGGCTCTAAATAAATCTCTTCTCGGTTTCATCCCTCTCTCTCTCTAGGCCAGGGGTCTCAAACATGTGGCCCGCTGGTTTATACACTGCGGCCCTCTCATTGCTTTGATTTTGCCGTTAATAAGTGTGACGTTCAAGGAAAAACGAAGAGATACGAAACGATTTTAAAATATTTAATATTTAGGAATTATGTCGTGGTTTGTTTTTTATTGATATACTCGTATACTCCTTTTAAAATTAAAATTTTTAAGGCTGAATTCTTTGTAATAAAAAAGAATCCCATATTCTGTTCCAGGGATGGAAATCCCGTCGACGTTGTGAAATAAAGATATTAGTCGCTCTGACTTGGTGAAAGGATTTTAACCTTCTTCCGTCTCGGAAGAGTTGCGTAAATTCGTTAAGAATAATTTTCATCGATTTAAACAATGCCCACGGAAACGTTTCGCCCGCGTTGAGAATTACGGAAGGTTCTTTCGCAAGTTCCACTGCAAAATTCTTCATCTTTATTCGATGAGTTATTTGCTTCGCTCCGGAAATTCCCCGCGCGAGTTCCTCTCTCGACGTTCCTTAGGCTTACAAAAGCGATGGTTGTTCGGCCGTGGGAGATTTTTTAGCCGAAAGGAATATTGTTTTTAGCTTAGCGTTAAATGCTAGAACGCAGTTCGACCTTCCGCGGGGAGAATTATTCGCGTCAGCCATTCGTGAAATTCTCGTCTCCAATTTGTTTTATGAATCCCACGCTTCCCTTTCTCTAGAACGACTCGGAAGGTTCAAAATCGATAAATATTTCTCGAAAAAAATAAATTAATAAAATGAAATTTTCCGAGTTGCGAAATCTTCGGACTACATTTTCGGAAAAGAGGGATAGAAAATGAGAAACGCCATTTTTACCTCAAAATAAAGGATGCGTGCGTTCATTCTCTTGATGCTTTCCATCCGCAGAGTCTCCCTGAACGTGTCTACCACGCCAGCGTAGTCGTGTGACCGAAGATCCTCATTAAAAGTGCGCGAAAAACGCCAGCCCTCTTTAAAGGTTGACAGAGAGAGAGAGCTTTCTCTAATCATCAGGCGAATGGATGGGGGACGGTGTGTATGCGACTTCTTTCCCTCATTTGTTTCCTTCGTTTTCCTCGCTATCTTTTTCCTCCTCCTCTCCCTCTCCGCTTACTTCTCCCCCTTCCTCTCCCGGCGCTCTCTTATCCCATAACCTTCCCCTATCATGCCTCTTCTTTTATGAAATTCTCTTTTCTATCCCTTTCGCTCTCTCTCTCTCTTTCGACTTTCTCCTTGGCAGTGTATATAAGGGAAAGCATTGAGATAGAGACGAAATTTCGACAGAGATGTTGATGGATATGCGCGATTAAGGCGTTCCTGCGTTCGAAAAAGTTGTTTTCGTGATTCCGTCTGCAGTGTTTGCATAGTTCTAGAAGGTTAATGTTAAGAAAAATGTGAAGAAATCTCGTTTTTATAATGAGTATTTTTATAGGGCATTTATATAGGGTGTCCTCTGTAATAGAGGGCTTGTTGAAATGAACAATACCTTACAACAATGGAAGGTAATTTATTATATTAGAATTTTCTCAGTATTTCGATGTACTCGAAAATGGCTTCAAGGGTTTTGTTTAAAATTCATGAAGTTATAGAGCTTGGTGTCATAAGCAATATCTCAGAATCCATTTATCTAAATAAATAAAATAAAGCGTCCAAAGACGTTGTTATATATCGAATTTCAATCCCAGCTACCGCCAGAGCTATCCCTACGGTATGTAATCAGTGACATTGATATATGGACCAGAAAAGTACGCAAGGGGCAAAGTTTGCGCAGTTAGCGTTGAACGAAAATTTTTAACCTTCTTTTCCTTCGTGGTGTTATTGGTTTTCATTACAATAATTCCTATTTCTCTCTCATAGCTTTCCATCTTTTATTTCTTCCTGTCTTCCTCCTCAAATACTCGTCTCCTTTACCTCCTCCTTCTGTCCTTCCACTCTCTATTGCCCTTTCCTTTCCTTCTTTTATTTTAAATTCTCATTTATTCTCGTGCCTTTCCTCTTCTTCAAAATCCTGAAAGCGTTGTCGCTCCGTTCACCATTTTCCCTCTCGTTCGATTACGAACGATTGGGATCCTCTGCCTCATCTACCCTTCTGATTATTCGAGTGGCGCTGAATGTCAACTTACGGGGGATTTCGCATGTCGCTACTTTACTTTAGGGATCGGCGGAGAGAGGCTTTCCGCCAAAACCTAAAAATAAAATGTCGGCTTCATTTTCGCCAGTCATTTTTTTATCAATTCTTTCGGCGTGGGCGGAAGCTCCTTCATATACTTTTTTCGGGGATAGCGAGGATGAATTAAGAGCGGGGGATCGATGCTGTACTTTTCAACGCCCACGGCGGGATACGTTGCCTGTATCATCGGGGCTTTTAAACGTCGCGAATGACGTAACTGGCTCTGCTAGCTAATGTAAATAGGTCTCTTTTTGCCTCGTCTCTTAATTTGCCTGCTGAAAAAATAGCCAAGTCTTTTCGCATCAAATACTTCGTCTTAAAAATAAAGACGCGTAGGGAATTAATTATTCGCCCTTTGTGTATTTCGCGTCTCCTCCGTCGTCTTTGTTTGTGACGGCCCTGATTGGATGTGAGGGCGTATCAATCTTCCAAAACGAGAGTAAAAACTAGCGAATTGAAAAAAAAAGAATCTAGTCCATGGGTCGGCAACATTTTTCCGTCGGGTTCCACTCTTTATCAATATTCACAGTCTGTGACCCTTCTTGCGTGCCTCAAATTTATTTTGCCAGTAACACTAATTAATACTGATTATTATGCTACAAGATATTTTAGATATAACGCTTTATAATTACGATGCGAAATATAATTGGAGTCAACGTAAAATTCTTTTTAAATACAGATTTTTTGCAATTCTTCTCTGAAAATAATATTGTGCCACGTAAAAACTCTTGACACCCGTGGAATAGTTTGCCAACCACTGATATAGTCGAGAGATCTTTCTCCTTATATCTGGGAAACCGAAATTCACTCGTAAAAAGGGAAGGTATGAAACTTGGTAGTGACAAACTCGTGTTTTTAACTTCCTCTATCTTGAAATTTAATTCTTCCTTTCCTTAACGCAGCGCGACGCTGAGTACTCATCGTTTTAATCCCCTAAAATTCTCTCGCGTCCTTCCCCTCCCCTCTCTACCTACAACTGAAAGCCTCTCACTATCTCCCCTTCCTTCTCCTCTCGCCTCATCTTCCCTCCCGCGCATGTCTCTTCCCATCCCCCTTCCATTCCTCCCATCCTCGCTTCGCGTCCTCCTTTCCCATCCCTCTATCCCATCTCCTGTCCCGTTTTCCCCTTCTCACCCATTCTCTCTCTCCCTCTCTCTATCCTCACCTCTCTCCGGGACCCACATATAGTCCCGAAACGACCTCCTACATTCCTACCCGCCCTCCGAACGTTAGTTGTTTTTCATTCGGCATTTCGCGAGTCTCTCTCTCTCTCTCTTTCCCCCTCTGTTGCCGTTATTTTTTTTCTTTCGCGCGGAGAGGGGGAGTAGGTGGAGGAGAAGGGGAGTAGGGTGTTTATTTTTAGAGACTTCGAAAAAAGACAGAAAAAATAAAAAGGAACTTTTTTCGGGCTTTTTAGGGGAAATGGACCACCGCTAGTTTTCAGTTCGGAAGGTGGCAGCACCCGTCTCCCCGTTTTTTTCGTCATTACGTTGTTTCCTCTCACTCAGACCTTTCCCTCGCTTTCTCTCCCCTCCCCTTCTCCCCCCTCCCCTTCTCCCCCCTCCCCTTCTCCCCCTATCTCTCACTCTCCTCCGTGCCCAGTCTGGGGATTCGTGCCATGGCTGTTGAGGTGGTCGCGCTTACAAAGGCCTCATCTGCGCAGCTCCTACGGTTTTAGTTTGCATAGCGACGCAGGTTCCCAGGCGGTAGCAGACAGCTGCTTCTCCCGCCGCCGCCGCTTTCAGTGTGTGTTTTGCTCCCCGTGCGGAGGGAGCGACTCCTATTCCAACTCCTGCTCCTCCTCCGCCGCCGAGAGCGCGACTTTCTCCGTCATATATTCCCGGGAACTCCCGCCGCAATCCCGCGGCGAAGGGACTTAACGCCGTCTCCCGCTCTTCCTCCCGTAATAGAGAGATAATGGAAGGAAGCGGACCTCGTTCTCGCCTCTATCGCGCTTCTGAGGAATCCGGCAGTGGCGTTAAACTAACGACTTCCTCCCGTACGATACGTCTATCCCGCTGTTGAAGCGGGAGGAGGAAGGGGTTTCCAGTCATCGCGGAGGTTTTCCGATCTTCTCGCTCTCTCTGTCTCCCTCTGCCGTTCCCGAGGTCCCCGGAGATCGGGGAAGCGAATATATTCGGCGACCGTTCGCTATCCGTGGATTGTCTTTGTCGCTCGCACCGGATCGCTTAACGTCGAGACGCGATGGAAATGAAGTTCAACCCGGAGCCCAGGGAGGGCGGGGAAGGGGCGCCGTCGCAACCTGTCACGGAGGAGAGCCCAAAGATACCGCAAGGTCCGCTCATCAAGTCGTTCTGGGAATTCGCCCGTGAGTATGCGATTGGAAATGGTCCTTTTTATCGCTTTTCCCTAAAAAAATCGCTCTCGTATACGGTTTATCTGTCCGTCCGTCCGTCTGCACAGGCAGTATCTCTGGGATATTCAGGGTGTTCTAGGTGTTCGCCGCACATCCACTGATTAAATAATTTTAACCGAAATATAATGAAATTCACAGGATATTGATTGCTATGGCAGGACCGCTTTAAATATTTAAGAGGACATTTGTGGATGGTCCATCTTTTTTAGCGCTTTTGTATTTCTAAAAGAAATCGCTTGTGTTCGGTTTGTCCGTCCGCCCGTCCGTCCTGCCGTCTGTATGTACGAGCAATAACTTCGGAACCTTGCAACCTGCAGAAGCCATATTTTCAGGATGTGTTGGTCTATACGTGTAATAATCGGAAAAATCGCTAAAGAGTGCATGCTCCGCAAATGCAGGCAACCAACAATACATCACCTTCTTTACTCGGATGGAAAAAGAGCAGTCGGTGAAAAAAAACCACCTTATGTAATTTTGCTCCCCAATTCTTCCCTCGCTCGTTTTACCTGCGTTTATGTTTTGAGGTGACGTTGGCGGCGCAAAGAGCTGCGTCGACGGATATTTGTCAGCTGCGACCGCAGCCTGTTTAGCGTTCTCTTGTTCTCATTTTTCGCTGACCCGTTTCTATATGTTTGATCAGATTTTACGACGAGCGGAACTAACCAAATTTTTTCGGCAAGTTCTGCAGCCAAAAATATATATATACGATGGAACTGTATGCGCATTGTAACTAGGAGGTATCTATTTTTAGTGATAACTTCGTTAATAATAATCCATCGAGGGCGGTAAATTTGTATTTAAAACGTGCGTATGGTTCACTCGGGTATTTTATCGTTATTGTCTTCGTGTATTTGAAGCAATCCCTATACTGAACTTGCATTTTAAGTTCTTTTCGTCATTGCTGAAAAGCACTATTACTTTCGTGAGAACCGTCCGTACGTACGCTTATATCAGGGAATAATTGGCTGATCCGATTTCAACCAAATTTGATACATAAAATCTTCACGTAAATATGGGACGAAAATAGCATATTTCAACCAGATCGACTCAACAGAGGTGCCACAATTACAAAATTAAACTTTTCGGTAATAATGAATTTGGAAGGAATTGGCTAAACTGATTTCAACAAAATTTCTGATTAAAGATTTGTACAACATACCATAATTAAATCACAATGTTTAAAGCGGCGCTAAAATCAGGGCTACCACAGTAAAAAGAAAAATAATATTTCTTTTACACGTATTTCTAGAGAAATGACCGCAAGTATAATCCAATGTGGCACATGAAATATTCATATAAATAAATAATCAAAATAGCCTATTTCAACCGGGTCGACTAAACAGGGCTGCCACAATATCAAGGTTAGAATTTTTCTGCAACCATGAATTTCGAAGGTATTGGCTGAACCGATTTCAAAAATAAATTTCGTTTGTAGGGCGAGTATAGAATTGCAAAACGAAATGAACGTGTAGAACGAATCTAAAAAGCAGGGCTACCACAATACAAAGAAAAATAATTTTTCATTATACATGTATTTGCATAGAATTTTCTGCACCGATATTTAGACGAAAAGCGCTTCTGTACCATGGAATACCCGTGTACGTACCTACTTGTTTGAAATATGCAGACGTTGACTATATGTTTGTTCCAAGCACATCTGTGAAGTTGATATTAATTGAGTGATTGTCTAAAATTTGAGTGTTCCGACATCAAACGAGGTATATCTTTTATCCGCATAGAGACAGAAACAAATGTTAATTACATTTGAGACTTCAATTCAAGCGATGTCGAATTTGTTCGGCTGCATTTTAAAATATGTATTTCATTTGTCACGAACATAGATAATTTTGTAATTGTGGGACGGATATTAGTAGCCAAATGCCAATAAATGTTTCCGAAGATAAAATAAAAATACGCTTACTCTGCTATGTCATGTACGATTATTACCAAAATGTTGTTGATTTTAGTAGAATCGTTAAAATGAAAGGCCAAAGAGAACAATCAAGGGACGCATGGTGTATTTTTTTTAAATGTACCTTTCCAAAATGTATTTCTTTTTTGTTTTATCACATGTGAAACTTAAAACTTTTGCGTGATAACAAGCAAGGTTTCGCGTTGATTTGATTCGTCGGTACATATACTATTTTTTTAAGACCACTTCGTTCCAAAATCGGAGGAATCAAGAAGCTGCTACAATACTTGCGAATTCGGGCGTTCAAATCACGACTTTGATGCTGGAATCTGAAGGACGCGAAAACGCTTGACATGGACCTTATTTTAGCCAAAGGAATTCCTCGATTCAAGTCGTAGAGATTTGCTTCGTTTAGATGTAACGTCGCGTTAAAATGTCACTAAACAAATAACCATGTACGTCACGTCGTTTTGACGTTGAGCCGTTTTCAAAAAAATACCTAGAGCTTTCCGCGCTTCTTACAATCACAAAGCTTAATGTCTCAAACGATGGTAAGTAAGCTATATTTTTTTTAAATCAGCACAGTCTCCGGTGACGCAACATATCGAGTTTTACGCCCAGCCAATGCCATGCTCTCTCCACTAACAGCAGCGGTGTTATTTTTATGAGTCAAATTTTATACGTATAAATGTAAAAAGAGACCGAATAAAATAAACTATACAAGATGGTATTTTTTATTATTAAAATGCGTTTGTTTATTTCCACAGATAAATGCGAACACGACCGGTTTCGGTTAATACTCGCCACCATCAGGTAGTGTTCGCATTTATCAGTGGAAATAAGCAAAAGATTTCTAATAATATTGTATTGTTTAGTTTATCCAATTATGGAACTTCACGAAGTCTCGGCCTCGTCCATTACCTTTTTCGTAAAAAGAGACATTATTTGCGTGGAGTAGAAGCGAGTGAGGGCTTCGGAATTCAGTGGCGTAGGTATGCGTTACAGGCACACACACACACACACAATCTTAAAGAAGATGCCACAAGCTATTGAAAGTACACGAAATTGTTGATTCGACACGCTACGACCTTTTTCTATTAACGTACAAAGTGTTGTCAGCGTTTTTCAATGCCGTCACGTATATTTATGCATCCTTGAAATTCCTCTCCAAGATGCCGGAGATGCCGCTTCGTACCTCTCATGACTTAAGGTCAACTCGGGAAGCGTTGGGGTTACGCCTGGAAATGATCGATACGCTTCTCTAATTTTGAAAATATTTTCGTTCTATATTTGGGTTTTATGGCCCTAATCTCGCATGTCTCGCCTCTAAAGGGTTTTTTTCGGAAGGTCGAAGAAAAACGCTTCGATTTTGTTATCGCGACGCCTTGTCTTTCATATCGATTTGATTGCCACCTAGAAAATCTCTTTAAGGCTGTGAATGTAATTTAATGCCAGGTTAATGAGTCGATTTGTCTGATTTTTGCGAGTTTCGCATCAGTGTGACAGGTTCGTAAGATAAATGGAAATTATGATAGCCATCCGGCAAAAATTGTAGATTTTTTTCATCCCATTACGCAACAGTTTAGCTTATTCAGCTCATTTCCCTCGACTGCACGGCGCCACTATGATAGGAATAGGATGACTTGGGTATTATATGAAGGCATATGCTGAAATTCGCTTATAGAAGTCGATTTGTTTCACGAAGTTTCAGAATGCTACTCTACAATAAAATCTCCTTGCCCTTCCCAAAATACAAGTATTATGTGTATGTATTTATGTATATATACACAGACACAGTCACATACATTTGTGTGTTTGTAGAGAAAGGGATACGCCAAAAACAATAGCGTTGCGCTCTGACTCGTAGATCGTTTAAGAAAATATTTCTTCAAATACTGTGTAACAATACCATGAATAAACATTCCTTCGGGATCCTTTTTGATTCGGTTTGGTGAATAAAAAATAAATGTAATCAGAAATCATTGTCGATTTCGAATGTTTACGTTTTCATTTCGTGTGAATCGCTCCAAAAACGGCTATAGGGTAAGTCCGGGATAGATGGCCATATGGGAGAGATGGCCAACCGTTCTCTTTCCTCTAGTAGCCACTAGAACGATACGGTTGAGGAGTTAGTAGGGCCATTGCAGTTGATTAAAATAGTTGCTGTATTCAGGCTCATCAAAAACATTGCTCTAGTGATTATTTTAATGTTTTTTTATTTTGTTCTCTTCAATATTTTTCTACCTCTTTTGAAAACTATATGGTAATTATCAATTTTTGTGAAATATTTGATTGAAACCTAGTTTAAATGAGGAATTGGACTTCGTTGGTGCGTACCTAACCTATAATGCTTTTCATTGAGCCGGTCATTCCTGAATACACGCTATGGCCATCTCTCCCTGACAAAACAGGAGAGATGGCCTACTCGTTTACGGGTTAGTTGGCCAGCATATATCTCTCTGTTTGGACCATTCTTTTCAGATGCCGAATAAATATAAAAGGAAAACGGGTACTACCCGTGGGAGAGGGACCCAGGAAGATTTGATTAAATCAAGTGAAACCATCCGTAATGGCATTTCCCTGCAACAAGCCGCTATTTCATTTGGTATACCCAGGAAAACATTGGAACGGAGATTGAAATGTGGCAACACTGTGAAAGGTTCGATGGGGTCAAGTTGTTTATTAGGCAGAGACAATGAAGAGAGGTTGGTACGACACATTAAAACAAAGCAAAAACATGGCTTCCCTCTACAATTTTGCGATGCAACTGGTAATAAAACGAAAATTTAATAATAACACGGAAAAGGCTGGGTACGACTAATTGCAACTATTTCTATCCATATAAACAGACCTTGCCTTGCGCAAGTCGGAAAGCGTATCGTTAGCTCGAAGCCAGGTGATAAATCTAGAAGAAGTAAACGTGTACTTCAAACTTTTGAGACAGGTTTTGGAGGAAAATAGACTGCTTGATAAACCAGGGTCTATTTTCAATAAGGATGAATCAGGGCTTCAATTGTTTAATCGTCCTGGCAATCCAAGTGTCACTTTTTCAGAAAAAGGAGAGACTATAACAATCATAGCATGTTGCAATGCAGAAGGAGTAGAAGAAACAAAAAACAAGAATTTCAAGATGGAATACCATCAGGCACTGTTGTATTCATGTTTGAAAAATCGGCTTATCGTACATCAACGGTGCTCTTTTCTTGGATTGGTTAAAAAACCACTTTCTTCCCCGGCACTTCTAAACAGAGTAAACAACTGTCCACTCCCGCAAAGTTGCTGAACGAGATTTCACCCGTACCATTGATCAACACATTGCCTGCGTCGAAACGTCAAAAACTGCACGCCACTCTTCTGACGTCACCTGATAATATATAAAATTGGAAGTCGAAGACGAAAACTAAAAAGAATTGTAGGCCTAAGCGTGAACCAAAGAGGAAGCAATCTAGTTCATCAAGCAGCAGCTCCAAAGAGGAGGTAGAGATTCAGTATGTGACCAGCGACGAGGAGTACGACCTCGCCAACGAATGTGTTGGATGTGGTGAGGATTACGATCGCACAAAGAAAAAATTGATTGGATTGCCGAAGATGGCTGCACGAAACGTACAAATCTTTTAAAGATGTGTGCCAGCGCTGCGGCAAATTTATAATAAAGAAAAATGAATTTGTCAACTTTATTTGTTTTTTTCAGTAATGTGTTTTGAGTAATTGTTTTTAAGCACACTACATAGGAGGATTTCATTATTTCCCTCCTTCCTAAGTTTCTCCAAAAGCGTAAGCATTAGAATAAGATATGACCAACTCTCCCTTGATCCCATGGCCATATCTCTCCCACGCACTAAGGAAGAATGCTTGTTTTTCAAATTCTGTTGATTTTGTCTTTTTATGACTTAATCTTCTCCCAAAATCCATTTGATTATAAAATCAAATCACCAATACGGGTTTAATAATAAAGTCACACATTTGGTGGAAAACTATATCATTTTATTTGACTTGCAAAAAACTATGGCCATCTATCCCGGAATTACCCTAATGATCCAAGAGGTTGATTAACCAAAAATACACGCACACACGCTCCAAAAACGGAGATGAAGTTGTCGATGTCGAAGATAAACAGTTCAATATCCGCGTAAACGGAAAATCTGGACGCGCGTTTGAATCACAAAGCAGCCGTCGGTAGCGGTGATCCACGGGTCGTTCGTTTAAAAAAATTAATAAATTTATTCGGCGAAATTTTTATCTGGTGTTTTCCCGATCATTTTGTTTGACAATTGGATGGAATGAATTCATCATAAGATCGCTATGCAGACAGGCATAAGCTGAAATTTTGTGAATAATTTGAAAACGGCAGAGGAAAACTTCAGCATCAATCACGTGCACAATATTTGAAAGAAATAATCTTGCAGGAATGTAATGTACGTTGCAGTATCCCCCCGCTACAGGACGCCCACATTACGGAATTTTGTCATAGCGAAATTTATAAAGTATGTCCACAAAATTCGCGATACGGAACGAAAAATTCGTTATTACAGAAATTTTTATCTCAAAATTAGACATTTTTGTGGAAAATGAAAGTACAATATATATACTGTAATGAGTGGTTCCTCACAAACCTCGAGATTCTGGTTGTTTTTGAAGGTATGGCGAGATTGTGAAAAGGATTCCACCGAGGGATAACTTCCACTTCCACTCTTGGGGTAAGAACCTCGACACCTCTGTTCAAGAACATTTGCATGTCGATTAATATTTTAGATTAAGAGATATATCCTCCCGTGAAATTCTTCATATTGCATTTACCACATGCGATGATTCGAATTCGTTTGGCTCTAACTTGATCAGTCATTGATGTATACTATATAAGTTAGTTAGTTCATGCATAGTCGAGATTTTGATCCGTAAGAACGTAGCTACTTATAAATAATGGGATTTAATAGATTTTATCGATTTACGGAATTTCGAAACTCTTAACCCTTCCGTAAATCAAGGGATCACTGTGCATCTCGCGCTTCGCGAATCGGTGACCTAAATGTTTTGCACCTGCGTCTGAAAAAAGTCTTCCTCTTTTCGTAAAATTGGAAGAGTTAAGGTAATTAGTGTTGAGTGCGTTCGGTGGGGATGTCGGGAAATTTAATTTTTGACTCAAATCCCGGTCACTCCGGCTTTGTTAAGCGTGGCGACTCACCCGTTCATCCCCTACAACTCTCTCCCTGCCCCCTCCTCTCTTTCTCCATCGGGATTCTATCGATCGGTTTAAAGGGGAGGGGTCCCTCTCGCTTCGTCGAGAGCACCCTAAAGCATCGCCTCCGCGTTTCCTTTGTTTGGAGTTCTTTTCCCCGCGGATTCGTATCCCGTCCGTTGGTTCGTGTCGTCACGTGGTTCCCTTAAGTCTTTTTATTCTCTCTCTTCCTCTCCTCCCACCTTCCTCCTCTCCGCATGTTTGTGAAGGAGACCGTTAAAAAAATGCGGTAAAATTGGTGCAGACAATGGAAACTTAAAGTGCGTTTGGAATTATATTTTCTTACATATATTTTTATGCTGTCGGTTATAAGCAAGGCCTCTGCAGGTTTTTCATTTCATCTGACATATTTATACGTATGTATACCCACACACACCCAAATCCTCGCTCTGTGCTGTACTTGCGTTCCTGGAGAAGACCGCGCCAGGTGAGGTAGGTTTTTGCAGGAATACGTGAAGTTACATTTGAATGCCTTCTTGAGGTCAAATTGCGAAATTTAGTCACATTATATCCGATATTCCTTCCCTTTGTCCTTTCTTATGACCCCCCGTGTCGAACGAAGATTTTTGTTTGCTTTTTAATGCTAGATGGCCATTTCAAATGCCGAAATCGACGGCCTTTCGATTTAAGATAGCTCTCTCCGAAATGAAAACCATGCTAAAAAGTGTACCTAAATCTAAACCGCGCAATTCGAGTGATTGTATGTCTTTATACTTGTATATGTGTAAATAATGAAACCCCCATTAATGTAATCACATAGGGTACACTTTAATCTACAACGATAACTATTGGTAATATTTATCGGCGGCTACCACACACAGTACGTTTTTATTTATATAGCTGATTTGAACGCACCGCACGTAAACTGCCGAGGTAGGAGTGTCCTAAGCAAATTCCACGTGTGCTGACTCACACCCAGAATGAAAAGATTGGGTTTTCGATCGGGAAGGAATGGGTGGGAAGGGTTTTGAGGGCAGCAACTCCTATTGGGGGCCAACATTATTATTCGACTGTGAAACGACAGGCCAGTCATGCGCGATAGGTTGAAGTCGTCTGGAGTTGCTGGAATGGTTCCAGAATTAAAAGAAGGAACGGCTCGCCTTTTTTTATCATTTTCTTTTTTATCATTCTCTCGGTTCAATCTTTTGTCATATGCTGGAAGCAAACCGATGGAATGGAAAAATGGACATTTTTTCGCGACCTCATGAATTGTTCGGAAAACCAAGACTTGGAGATTTATTTAAGTTTGGTCGCGGACTTGAAAAAAAAAGAATTTTATTCCAGACGCGTTTTTATATTGTAAAACAAACGCTTGAAGGGGTGGCCTTATTCGCGATTTTATGACCTCGACACGAACCCTTTTTTTCTGGTCGGTTCGCCGTGCGCGTGTACGGACCTCGTTGTACCGCCCCTGGATCTGGTCTCCGTACACCTGTGCGGTCCCCGACTGCCCTCGACTCGAACCTGAAATTTCAGAACCACCTTTATGAACTTTTCGTCGACGAAGATTTTCCTCGCATCAGTAACGCTTGCGCCGCGCTGGCTATTTTTGTCGCCCTTAAGCTTATTATCGGCTCTAGGGGCTAATTCTGGATCGGCGATAAGTAGAAGAAGATTCAGCAAGAAATAGTGACGCTTTCCGTTTCATTCGCCTGCGATAAATCCGTTTCCGTGCATGCATGAGACATCCATCCGGGTCGCGTGCCGTCGAAGTTGACATCGATTCTTTATCGATAGATATGCCGTTTTTCTTCTTTTTTACCTTTCGTTCCTTCCGCTTTCTCCTGCAGATGGCGAGCTTTGACAATATAATGGTGAATTACCGCGAAGGTAAAGACCGTCGCGGTAATTCACCATGTTTTTTACTTATCGGCGGATTTAACAAAAGTGGTGCTTAAAACGACTCTGCTCCACTCAAAAATGAATGGACTAAAATTTTCCAACTCCGCGAGAGAAAAAAACCAATGGATTTTATTTTTAAAAAGAACGCGACATGATCCGCAGGTTCCTAAATTCTGGATTGGAGAATTTTTTTATTCTAAAAGACTTCGCCGTTAGAGTTTTAAAGTGGATTTTCTCGCGCCGATCTCAAGTAATTTTGCGAAAAGGTTCCCCTTTCTGCCGAGCTGATGTGCTTAACGTGGATCCCTAATGGTCCTATCGTTATTTTTTTCGTCCTTCCAGGAATCAGTGCGTATATATGTGTTTTGTGTGTGTGTAAATGCAAATATTTATACATATATTTTAGTAAGTACGTGCATATATACGTAATGTGTGTATACACCGGTAGGCGATTTCACCAGCAAATGGCCAGTATGAAATAAAGTACAATTTTGCATGATGGTAACTATTCAGCGCTCCCTTTTTTTACGCTCAAATTTTTATGGCACTTTGTAGAGTTTCTTTTTTATCGCTGGCACATAAACAGCGATCTAATGCCAAATGCAAAGAGACCAACTATTTTTACGTATATAAACATTTTTTATGTAACATGAATCTCGATTTACTAGTGAATTATGGACCTCGTCTTATGGATGGAAATAAATTCAATAATAAGCACTTAAGTATCAAAAAATTGAAAAACTTAGTACTTGTTTTAGGTACCTCCAATAGCCATAACAAGGTTATAAAAGTTTTTTATAGCCTTGTTATGGCTATTGGAGATACCCAAGACAAGCGCTTAAATTTTCATTTCTTTTTTATACTTAAGTACTCATTCCCGAATGAATCTCAATGTTTAACGAAATAATTATTATTCTTCATTCAGGCGAATAACGGAACGAATTTTTTTCTGGACAAATAAATTTTTGCTGTATTTATTTTTTTTTTGTTTGAGAATTTTGCTTTTAAAATAGCGCCCTTCGAATTAAGCGTTATTTACCATCATCCTTTGCTCAACCCTCATTCCCAGTCGACACGGATAATGAGCTTCTTAACCGTTCTTATCTCTCCCCTTTTCGCCTGGGTATCTTCTTTCGTTTTATCTCGGCGAGAGGTGAATGGATATCTCGAAAACGTCGATTGGTTTTATTTTCGTAGCTTCGTCTATTCCTGTATCCCGACCGATGCGCGCCCAATGGAAAGCGAGCTTTGAACGTGATAATAAACGAATGGGTTAATTTTTTTCCTATGCCGACATTTTTCTGACTCCACTCTCATCCACTCCAGCGAAATCCGTCCTTGTCGGAATTCCTCGCGCGCCCTCTCAGCCCCTTCGCTCTCCCACCGCCATGTTCTCACCTTCTCTCTATCATTAATCCCTCCTCCCTTTCCCCCTCTCCTCCCTTTCCCCTCTCCTCCCTTTCCCCTCTCCTCCCTTTCCCCTCTCTCCTCCCTTTCCCCCTCTTCTCCCTTTCCCCCTCTCCTCCCTTTCCCCCTCTCCTACCTTTCCCCTCTCCTCCCTTTCCCCCTCTTCTCCCTTCCCCTCTCTCCTCCCTTTCCCCCTCTCCTCCTTTTCCACTCTCTCCCCCCTTTCCCCCTCTCCTCCCTTTCCCCCTCTCTCCTCCCTTTCCCCCTCTCTCCTCCCTTTCCCCCTCTCTCCTCCCTTTCCCCCTCTCTCCTCCCTTTCCCCCTCTCTCCTCCCTTTCCCCCTCTCTCCTCCCTTTCCCCCTCTCTCCTCCCTTTCCCCCTCTCTCCTCCCTTTCCCCCTCTCTCCTCCCTTTCCCCCTCTCTCCTCCCTTTCCCCCTCTCTCCTCCCTTTCCCCCTCTCCTCCCTTTCCCCCTCTCTCCTCCCTTTCCCCCTCTCTCCTCCCTTTCCCCCTCTCTCCTCCCTTTCCCCCTCTCTCCTCCCTTTCCTCCTCTCTCCTCCCTTTCCCCCTCTCTCCTCACTTTTCCCTCTCCTACCTTTCCCCATCTCAACCCTTTCCCCCTCTATCATTTCTTCTTATCTCTGCACTTCATTCTCATTCTCTCTCTTCTCCCTATTTTCCCTCTCCCTCTTCATCTCTTAACTCTCTCAACATCCTTTTCTCTCTTCCTTTCTCTCTCTCTTCTTCTCTCGCTGTTTTTTACTCTCTCTACTCCCCTTTGCGCTGCTTATCTCCTTTTCCCATCTCCTTCACCAACCACCCTCTTCAACTTCACCTCACTTGTCTCTATCTCTCTTCTGTCCCTCCCTCCTGTTCCTCTCTCCCCCTTCTCTTCCTCGTCTACTCTTCCCCAACCCTTCTCTCCCACGCTCTCTCTCTCTCACTTGTACCTTTTAACTTCTTTCTCTATCCCTCATTCTTATTCTTTTTATGATTCATTCCCACCTCTAATTCTTACGTTTGCATAAATGTGTATACATATAAGTGTGTGTGTTTGATGGTTGTGTTTTTACTTAGTAAATGTAGTTCTTTCGTGTGTATCCTTTAGAATTAATATTTACATAATTTATCGCTGTTTGTACGTGGCATTATGATATGTATTGTGTAGTGCATGTAATTAAATGTAAAGTTTCCTTAGTTTTTCTGTAATGGGTTAGCGAAGGTTTTTCACGTATCTCTTCTTTTGTGGGCGTTTTTCTGCAAGTGTGTTTTGACTAAATCTGATAAACTCTCTTAACATTTAACTTTTCCCATTGAAATCAACTAAATAATTATGTCTCATTTTAACCGCGTCCGTGTTTTTATAATTTTCATTATAACTTTTTCGTGTATTTATTGATGCTCGGTATGTTAAATTGTTAAATGTTTAACGAATGAGTTTAAGTTCAAGAAGGGGCTAACAATTCTCAAACTAGTCCAAATGAAGACATTTATCTATTTCTTCTCCGAGTCTCTCTCCCTCCGTCTGTTCTCATCTTGCTCTCTTCTCTTCATATCCTCTCTCTGTTTTATATCATTCTGTATTGTTTCATACTATTTTATACTGTTTTATATCATTTTGTATTGTTTTATGCTATTTCGTATTACTTTTTATTATTATGTATTGTTTTATATCATATGTGTTATTTTATATCATTTTGTATTGTTTTATACTATTTCGTATTACTTTTTATTATTATGTATTTTTTTATATCATATGTGTTATCTTATATCATTTCCTTCTTTCTTATGTTATGCATGATCCAACAGCAATCTTCATATTCATTGTATATATTTCAAGTATATTTCATCTTATTCTGCCTAATTATTGTATTATATTTCTTGTTTGCATTACGTTATTACCTATATATGTATTTTTATGGCGGTATACAACGACGCTGTATATACGAACACTTACTGTACATACTCCTTTCTATTTAATGCTGTACTATTATATTATCATATGTACACTATCTAGGGTTTTCGCAGGTTTTTCACACACCCCTTCTCAGTGGGTGTTTTCCTGCGTGGGTTTTACATGCCTGTTTTACCTAGGTTTTCCCCACAATCTCTAATGTCTTCAATTTTATATTTTTTTACTCTGTATGATTTAGGTATATACTGTTTATGTAATGCGTATTGTAATATCTTACTTTACCATTTCTTATATTTATTATATTGACGAAGGGTTAAATGTAAGAATGGATCTTGTGGTCTAAATTTCGCCCGAATAAAGACAATTATCTATCTCTCTCTCTCTCTCTCTCGTTTCTTTACCAGAGTCCCTTTCTTCCTCTTTTCTCTCCTTTAATTCCTCTCTCTTCGCCATCTCGCATTTTATCATCCCTTTTCCTCTCCCTCTCCACGCCGCTCTCTCACTTCCAATCGATGCCTCGCATATTACGAGCTGTTATGAAGGGAATCCATCAGGAGCTGTCAAGCTTTTTTTGAGGATCCATAAAAAATCGTTCTCCTTTTTTTTAACGAAAAGAATTAGTTTTGGCTCGTCGTTGGGAAGGCCACTTACCTTTATAGGGGTGATAGGTGATCGGTGTTTGATGCGTTCCCCGATGGAAACTCGCTCATTGATGTTTGTTTGTTTTTATTTTTATCCGGTCGACGAGCGGATTTATGGAAAGCAAACGACGGCGCATCTTCTTTGAGTACACTGTGAAAAAAACTCAACAGTACAACTACATGCGTTGCGCAAACTTTTTCTAATACCTATACTCTTCTACCCCACACGATAATGTCACTGACCATATTTATACTTGGGTGAATTTTGACTCGTGGCAACAATGACGCTGCTGTTTGAGGGGAGAACTTGGCGATGACTGGGCGTAAAACCCGATGTGTTGTAATATTGCTGGACGCTATATAATATATAGATTATTTAAAATTATTGATAATATTAATGGAAATATAACTGGAAGAATTTTAATCAAAATTCTCAGTGTGTAATCGATAGTGTGAAATTGGGCAAGAATAAAATACCCTCCATTGTTGCGCGACACAGTTCAATTCAAACATAATGCTTCTATTCCGGGTAGTATCCTATACGAATACGTAATTGTATCAGATTCTGTTCAACCGTTTAGCTGCGTACAGACGACAGACAGACGGAGTTGGAAAAATGTCTTTCACGGACTTTAGGGCACCTAAAACGTGCATACTCATCAAAATCTCGAATTCGAATTTTTTTGCAATACTTTTTTATATGTTTGGTATTAGATTAAATAAATAAAAATAACAAAAAATGGGTTGCAAAGAAGGGGACGTATTATTATGCCGTTTTGTTATGCATCGGTCCTTCTATGCAAAGTAAGCCTCGGGAGCGTATGATATTCATTTTGACCTTCCTCTTCGTCAGAATTATCCGGATGGCATTCGAGTCAATATTTAGGGCGAAGCCAATGCGATGCTGGTTCCGAATTGAGTTTGCGCCGCGTCTTCCTCCGCCGGAAAATATTCTCGGCGGCCTTAAACATGGCACGACGCTTCTGTATATGTAGAGCAGAGATCTCAAATATGCAGCCCGCTAATTCGAGAAATTTTTCCTCTCGTCGGTTTGATTCTGCTGCAATTTAGTGGAGGAAAACGCGAGGACGAGACAACAGTGAAGTAACAAAGAAATGCTAAACAATAATGTTTAATAATTAGCAATCGCAAAATAATTAATTAATAATTGAAATATATGCCATTTTGAGTCGTGTGCGTGTAAGTTTCAACAATATACTCGTCATTTTTCTGACGTGCGGTCCACCATGTACATAAAAATCATCGTATGCGGCCTGCCATCTACTTAAAAAATTATCTACTTGGCTCCCGTTGAAGTTTAAATCAGGGGTCGGCCACCTGCGGCTCGTTAGCTTAATGCGGCTCTATAAAAACTTAGGTTCGGCTTCATAAACCAATTAAAGCGCTTAGAACTTCAAATTTGCTCGGGACTTCAATTGCCAACAGTTCTCATTTACTCATACGAATGCTCTGAAATATGAATTTAAATTTCTCCAAATGAGAACCGTCTTTTTCACCTGCACTGCGGCTCCTATGTTAGGTTCTATGATGAATCGAAAAAAGGTAGCTCTTCTTGTTAATTCGCTTGCCGTTCCTTGGTCTAGAGGAAATAGTTTGCCCAAACGTCACCGAGCCGCGGTATCCGACCACGGCGTTTTTTTTATGTCGCTTGCGCTTTCCGTCTCCAAACCAAACCGTTACATTGTTTCAGCGCACTTAAACAAGGACGTTGGCGCTGGAATTGTTGGGTTTATAGCCGTCGTAAGGTTTGCGAGGTCTCTTGAAGTGGGTTGTCTCGCTACCTTGGTCTTCCAGAATCGTCATAAAACTGGCGTCTGTAACGTAGGTGAGGCAGGCGACTGCGGATCGATGAGAGGACATATCCCGAGTTCAACCCTTTTCACGCTTGCGGGAAATTTGTTTTTTTTTTGTTTCTTCGCTACAATCGCTGATTCACCCTACCCAGTTTTGTTTCCGAGCCCAGTTCAAGCACCAAGTTTGAAGAATTAAACTTATAAGGTCGTATCCTCGTCACCAATACGTTAAAGTATGGATGAGCAACCCACGGCCAACGAAGCTATGGTGGGAAAGAGATCAGTAAAATTTAACGCGCGAATTCATGTTTTTAAATTCGATCTATATCTATAAATCTGAAATGCTGTTTGTTTGTTTGTTTGTCCGCTATACAAACCCACACATTTTTATATATGGTCAAGAAACTTCGCATAGGTATATAATTTTACCCTGCGAGTAGCATAGACTATATGGCGATAAAAACATTTGGGAGGTTGCTTAGTTCAATAAATGCTGTTTTCCATCTATCGTTAAGAAAATGGTAATTTATGTCATAATAATCTCATGTTTAGATACTTCATAGTATAATGCATTAAAATGTTGTTTTTTAAGCGTATTCAATAAATTACATTTTAGAAAAAAGTTCTACTGGGTTAGGCACTTTGCAACACATTCGATTGCAAAACATTAAGTTTCTGAATCAATGCTGATAGATAAAACTTAAGCAATGAATTAAGTATATTCTCAGTATTTAAAACATTTTACGGTGACTTAAAATGGTCCCGGGCAACGCCGGGTACTCCAGCTCGTTTATGATAAAAAACATTTTATATAGAAATTTTAATCGTAAAATCCTAATTTAGACCCGATTTTCACTTTCACTCAGAATCTCTTGATAATTTACTATGTAGACTCGAATGCGGCCCGCGGAAGCATTGTGGACTTCCAATGCGGCCCGCCGGAGGATCCGGTACCACCAATGCGGCTCGCCCTGTAGGAGTGGTTGCCCACCCAGGCCTTAAAATTCGCGAGTGAAACGGGAAATCCCAACGTGACGAAATAGCTTACATGCCCTCGGGAGTCGTCCGCGTCTTTCGTGTGATTCATGCCGTTGAGGTTGAACTCTCTTAAGTCAATGTCGAGAGATTTCAGTATGCTTTTCGCATCGATTAGCATGGAACGATTTTTTACGAGGGTATCCTCTACTTACCGCCTCACGTCTAACCGCTGCACACATTCTACGCCCCCGCACCCCTCCCTTCTCCCCCGCTCTCCTCCCCTCTCCCCCGCCCTCCTCCCACTCTCTCTCTAAAACGCTCGTCACGCCACGGCGAGGAAATCGATGGACAACGATACCGTTGCGCTATTCACGTGCCTTTGCGAATCGAAGGGTACATTATGCTTCTCTCTTCCTCTTCGTCTCCATTCTTTTCTTCTCGAAGTCAATTTATCTCTGTCTCTTCCCCTCTTTTTCGTGACTCCCCTCCCTTCATCTCTTCCACCCCTTATCTCCTTCCACCTCTCTCTCTCTCCCTTTTAAATTTAAGGAGGAACCATACAGTCTCAATTAATAAAGTCTTATATCTGTCTTTTTGTCTCTTGGCGAACAACCCTTTCAACCTATTATTTTTGATGACGTACCCCTTGGAGCATTTTTTTTTTAAATAATCGCGTACTCCATGCCATGTTTTTAAATGGCGAACGAAAATTTTGTATTTAAATCCATTACTGCTGCATACAAATGTCAGCAATAAAATTCGATATGATACATTTCTATTTGTTATATACAATAACTACCGCACGCGATTTTTTCCATGGAAAAGACCTACCTATATCTCAATAATTCACTTTCCGTGATGCAGGAAAAATAAATTCTTGTCCGTTAAAAAAATTCTATAGAACATTTTATAACGTTATTCAAAATGTAAAATCGCAGCCTTTGATTTCAAAGCCAAGCGTGAAAGCTGAAATAGGAAAAAATATTCTCTCGAATGTTTCCGCAGGCTTTTTAAAAACGCTGCACCTGTCCCTGGTTGAAAACTCGTGCCTTAGAACAGTGGTGCCCAAACATTTCTAATGGCGGGCCGCATCAGTGGTTGCGAATCCTTTGGCGGGCCGCATCGGAAGTTGCCAATTCTTCGGTGGGTCGGATTAGAGTTTAAATCGGAAGTTTTCTGTTTTCTGAGGTGCCATATAAGTGAAAATCAAGTCTTGAGTCAGGTTTTCATGGCTAACATTTCAATATTAAAAGTTTAATTATCGAAATTTTCAAAAAATGTATAAATTTGTGTTGAATTTTTCGAATTGCTTTTTTCTCCATAGCTTCGCGGGCCACATTTGGCCCGCGGGCCGTAGTTTGAGCACCACTGCCTTAGAACATCGATTCCCTGGCGTTTTTCAAAAATAAAAGCGATTTCTATTGCACCCCATACCTTGAAACCAGATTTTTATATTCACACATACGAACATTACAAACTTTGAACGCATCCATTTGTTGGTACTACAACAATCAGTTTATCGTAGCCAAAGTAGTGTTACCCTGGTGACCTACCATAATTTTCGAATCCTTCGCTTGTTTACTTAAAACGTTTTTTTCGCGGCACCCCACTAAAAATCAACTGCGACACCCTCCAAGCGTGCCGCGGCTCTCAGTTTCGAAAGCGCTGCTTTGGAATCATTCCCTCCGTCTCTCTCCTTTTTTCGGTCCATTTGTCTCCCTGCTAAAGAATTCGTCGGTCCGGGGTAATCTATCTTGTACCCTTCCAGACCTTTCTAACCTCAACAGCGAGAAATGTCTCCCCTAATCTGTATATATTCCTCGGAGGGGTTTAAGGTCGGGTCCAGAGAGAGAGAGAGAGGCGTCACGTGTCCTCGCAGAAATTTTCGATTCATACTCGCACGTCCGAATGCGTTCTCGCCGGAAAGAACGCGGAAGAAATCTTCTTTTTTTCTCTCTCTCGTCGAACGTGGCCGTTTTTTTAATTCCGTATCTGCGGACGCTCGCATATTAAACGCTCGGAGATGGAAAAATGACGTCTCTCCCGGGCATCCAACAAAAAGACAATAGAAATTCGCGCGAAAGGTCGGAGTGTGTAAAAATAAAACGTGACGATATGAAAAAACGAAACCGAAAGTTTCCCGTACTTTTGAAAATATCCGAAGTCGGTAAAAGCTTAAGAACCGAATAATGTGAACTCCCGAAAAAACGGATTACGAATGACCGGATTTTCGATTAATAGGAGCTTTTAATGGTTGAATTTTTTAGTGCATTGTGTATGTACGCGCATATGCTCTATGTTAACTTTTCCTGTACCTAGTAAAGGTGACAGCCAGTATCACAGTATTACATGACCCGTAAGCTTACTTTGTTCTATTAACACTAATAATAAATAACGGTGGAGACTGGCTACGGTGAAGAATAATATGGCGGAAGGGTCCCTCCTTAATCGTATCTTACTTAAGTTACTTATTTACCCAATTTTCGTTTCATTTGAGTGCATTGCAGTGCCTGTAAATAGGCACATCGATCATTCGGAAGATCCGATTAACTGGGATAGGCAAAGGTCCCGAGGAATCCGGCAAAGCGGGAGTTTACGTTGAAAGGTTTTAGGATACTGGAAATAATTTCAACGTCGACTTTACGGAGGAGGAGGAAAGATGGCATGACGCGTAATCCACTGTCGTCGATGAAGTCGACAGAATGAGACTTTTCTCTGTCCAATATCTAACAAAACTAAAACGGGATTGGTGTTGTGAATCCGAATTTCCTCATTTCCCAAATAGGCGATGTGCCTAACACCTTGCGAGCGTTAAAAAAATCATGGATATGTGTAACTTGAAGAACTTTGAGGGTGGCTGATTTGTTGCCGGACTGGGGATTTACCTAACCGTTTTCGATCTTTTGGAATCATCTTGATCGTCGGTACATGTTTTAAGTCCTGCCATTGGTTCCACGTGACTTCGTTTTCCTCCTTCCCTGTGAAATTATCTACTTTTAATCGAATTTTCCTGGATTTTTAGGCCTCGTAGTCCTTGGCTATTTGATTTTAAGATTTTTACAAATTTTCCCTTGGATGAAGAGTAAAACTCGTTTTAGCGCTTTTTTTTAAATAGCTTATTCGACTCATCCGTCCGTCTGTCCGTGTACAAAATAACTCAAAAATTACCTAAGTTACGAACGCCGAAATCCAGGATAGATAGTTTTACATTAGAGCCACATATGGTAAAAATTTGGTGGATTTAGGATCAGCTGCTGGGGAGTGATCGGAAAAACATTGCAAAACAGTACATGCTGCTACAAATGTAGGCAACCAATAATACATCACATCTGCGATTCTTTACTCCGATGAATAGATAGCAGTCGGTGAAAAAACGAGCCTCATGTAATTTGCTCTGCAATTTTTCCCCCGCATGTTTTTATTTGGCATTTCCCTGAGCTTCTATTTTTTTATGTTGTGTAAATCTTGAAAAACTCTCGTTGCCAGGGATTGTAATTAACGAGACGTGCAATCGACTTCGTCGGCGAAGAAAAATGCATCAATTTTTTCCCGCGTACCAGGTAAGAAAAATGTTCCACGATCCCAGCCTCGCGCATCTCATTCGTTGCGTGAATTGCGTACATTTTTTCTGCCGTGAATTTTCATCTTTTGCGTTCACAATTGATGAAAATGCGCGATGGAGTGAGATTGAGCGACGCATCGGCTTGTCAACGCGAGTGGAACTATTGATTTAGACCAATCTGTCACGATGCGGGGCAATTAACGGCCTCGCTCTACGTCGGAACGGATCGAGATCTCTTCGGCCTTGCAACCACGAACCCTCGCGGGTTGCCCTTCCGAATATCCCTTCGTTTAGGATTTACTGAGGAATTATCGACCTCGCCTGAAAGCAAAAATTCAGGAATAAGCGCTTAACCGTCAAAAGTTCATTTTTTAGAATCTACTTTCTGCGAATCACCGCCGAAATTCGCTTTGGGGTTTTCATAACCTTGTTGTGGCTATAGGAGATGCCTAATATAAGTTCTTATGTTTTAAATTTTTTATGCTTAAGTGCATATATTTGAATACGTTAAGGGTAGATAGCATTGCAGGAGGAAATTCGGGATTAGCGGTGGAGCGGTAACGTGCGACCCAAATGAGACACTCTTTTCGGGGATCAATCGAGGTATCAATCCCATCATCCCATTACCATCGAGAAAATCTCGTGTCTCATGATCATAACAATCAACTGGACTGTTTAACACGTCAACGCATAGCATCGGTCAAGAAAGAAATGACTATCATCACTTAGCGATATGTGCGAATTGATCCGGTACTAGTAATACTGTGCATTCCCTCAACGAAACGAATCCTTGGCACATTGGGACTGTTCCTTTTAAATGAAAAGATCAATCGGGTCCATCTCTTCACGCCTCCTCATTTTTCAATCGTGACGGAAAGGAAATGAGTGGAGTTAAGAATAGGACCGATTTGTTAAATATTTTCCCGTTTATAACTCAGAAAAATCCTGTTTTTACCTCAAATGTTGCCGTTTAGAAGGATAAAATATTACAAGCTTTCGGGGATAGATCTCGATGGAGGCTTTAGTTGCGGATCATAATCCAATTATCTCACGTCGAACGCAGGGAAATAGCTTTGTTGTAATAATTTTGGTAAAATGCCTGTAACTTTCTTGCCCATATTTCTCCAAAGTGCGTGTATTCCTAAAAATTTAACTTTAAAATACCCCTTGTTATGTCAGGAATTAAAGGTGGAAAAACTCTCGCTGACGCAGTGAATGGATTCGCCGGTGAAAATACTTTGAAATCGTCCCGTCCTTTTGACGAAGACCGCAAGCATCCCTTCCACACGCAACCTCATCCCCTTTCCATCCTCAGGTTCCCCGACCCTCGGCGGTGATCTCACTCCGCTATTTAGAGCCAATCCAATTAAGTTCTCTCCTTACCTCCCGACCACTCCCACTCGATCTTATCGAACCGCCTAGTTTAGTCCATCTGATCCACCCTCATCCATCCGACCACGATCATGCTCGCGGAGGACCGCGGGCCAACCTCGATGGATTTAAGGATGTGAGAGGAAGACGTTGGACTTAAAGGTCGCGGTTTAGAGACCCCTTCGGTCGCTTTTGTTCTCTTCTCCTCCGGGAATAGATCGAACCGCTGACAAGGGACTTCGGATCCAATCAATCGCTTCCCTTCCTCGATCCTCCGGGATTGCTATATATCCCTGTCCTATGAAGCTCTGCCGTTTTGCGCAGACCCTCCTCCCCCTTCTCTGTCTACCTTTATGGGCAACTCAATTGCTCCCTCCCTCCCTCCCAAACCGCGCGCAACCCGTCGCCCTCTTCCCATTTACCTTTCTGCCTCTATATTCCTCTCCATCTTGTTCCTTCTCGCCAATTCCCCATGTCTCATCTCATTCCGTCCTCAGTCCGGTTCCCTTAAATCTCTTCTCCAGCTCATCTCCCCTTTTCCTCTTTCTTTATTCTCTCAACATCCTTCTGCCGTGCTTTCGATTCTTCAGCTCTCTTTCAGAATCGCTTTCTTTTCCCCATTCGTCTTTCTCTTCATTTCTTTGTGGCCATCTCATCCGATTCTTTTGCCCTCTCTTTCCCTCCATTTCGATCTCTCTTTCTCGCCCCCCTGCCTCTCGCCCTCTCCACCGCTCTCCACCTCCCTCTTTCTCCTCTCTCCGCTTTCCTTTCCATCTCCTTTTTCTCTACTCTCCCAACCTCCCTCTCACACCGTCTCTTTTTTCTCGCTCACCTCCCTCTTGATGATGGTTCTTGCTGTTACCCAAAATTTTTCGTTTTTTTCTCTCTCCACGTCTTTTCTTCTTTTTTTCTTTTTTGTCTTGTAACACAGTTTTTTCATCTAGTATTATTCACCTTGACTATATGCACTTTTTGTACATGCACATGTAATTATATGATACATTTCCTTAGCTCTTCTATTATAGGTTTTCGCAGGTTTTTCACGTGCCCCTTTTTGTGGGCGATTTCCTGCAAGTTCATTTTTTACTGTATATTGTAAGCTCTTTTCATAATTAATTTTTCCCTCTTAAATTTTACTACATCCTTCTCTCTCTTTTAAACTTCATATCCAATTGTACTTATATGTTTACTTTATTCATCGTCTTTCACAGTAATCTGTAAATATGTATTTAAGATTTTGTATGTAAAATTGTAAAATGCTTGACAAATGGGTTTAGGTTTAATCTCGCCCAAATAAAGGCATTTGTGTGTCTTTCTCTTTCCCCAACCTCCCTTTCTCTCTGTCTCTCCATCCTCTTTCCCCCATCTCTTCACTCTCTCCCACTTTCCACCTCAACTCCCTCCCTCTACTTCTTTCCAACTCTCTTTTATCCCTCTCCTTTCCTCTCTCCCCCTTTATTATTTTTCTCTTCCTCTTTCATCTTTTCCTCCTTATCACTCTCTCCTCCTCTCCCTCCCTACCCCTCTTTTAAATTTAAGAGTGGGACTTAATAATAAAGACATTTGTCTATCTATCCCTACTCCTTCACTTCCTCCCTCATCTCCTTCTCTCCTCTCACCATATTTCCTCCCGTCCCTTCCTCTTTCTCTCCCTCTCTATGGCTTCCAGCTCGTTCGCTGCATACTTTCTTCCGATACTGGCTCGCCCTCCACGTAGAATTCTTCCGATCTCATTCCCGACTCTTTTAAGCTCTTAAGGAGTGAGTCACCGTCTGTTGGCAAAAAAAGGAGGTAAAACCATTTCTTCCTTCGTTTTTCATTGTTTTTGGCGCCGTCGCCACATTCCTCGTTACATAGTCTGCTGCGTTCAGGGTTCGAAACGTCCGTTTTCGGTCTTGGACGGTGACATCTGACGGTGATGATCTGAACTGGAGGAACCGCTTGCTTGCCAAAGAGAAGAAAAATATACGTGTTTACAATCGGCCGTGTCTGGTTTTGATGCGCCTCCATCCAGCAGGTTAAAATCATCGGGCGCTCACTTAGTCGGATATTCTGTTGATTTGATTTTTGCGCAAGAAATGCGTGTAAACATAAGTGCCTCACACTCGGAAAGAACGGCTTTCGTTCAACGGATCCAAATGTTTT
The DNA here is from genome assembly GCA_028673005.1 of Tanypteryx hageni. Classification (NCBI taxonomy): domain Eukaryota; kingdom Metazoa; phylum Arthropoda; class Insecta; order Odonata; family Petaluridae; genus Tanypteryx; species Tanypteryx hageni. The sequence goes on along the minus strand of CM054117.1, from coordinate 82,013,610 downwards.
GCGACCCTTTCTCACGAGTTTAAGAAAATTGCCCCATCAAAACGATTATCTCCTTGTCTAAAGGGAGTATCCCGCGACGTATCACCGTAGTCGATGCAAATTAATCCTGCGAGAAGTGGGTTACGAGCTTTCTCGGTAGTTAGGGCGGAAAAAATTGCCGTATCATAAAAACTTGTTAAGTTGTCGTTCGCGTTGGTTGGGCGTAATACTGCTGCCGATCGCAATGAATGCCTAGCGGGATTCCGACGGCGAAAACACGATCAAGGTGTTTTGTGAACCTCAACCTTCCAAATTTTCCCTTAAATTCTATCGTCTTCCCCCGTTTCCTGGTGGCGTTGGGACCGTATCTGTCGTAACACGTGCAACAATCCTTGGTATCGGTCGTTCTCCACGCGAATCGACGCTTTTGGTATTTGCTATAATGGTTGTAAAGGTCGTCTTTCATTAATGCGAGTCGATAAAATGCGGTCGTATGAATTAACGGGCACGTTTGATTGCCGCTTAAATCGTCCTGCATGCGGAATTTGGTGCCCACGAGTCGGGTCAATCTCTCGAGAGACCAAATTCGACTGCCGGTGGATTGACTGTTGTATTCGGTTGATAACGACAGAAGTCGGAAAATTATTAAGAAATGTTTTCGAGGCACGCATTTCTTTCGTCATATTTGGCGATGTCAATTTCTCATTCGCGCATGCCTTTGGAGTAAAAGGAGGACGCAGGTGAGAATTTTGAAGCGCTTAAACCAACCAACTGGAGAGGTACAGTAAACAGAGTGTTTACCAGAAAATCAACCTTGCGTCTATGGTAAATCGCGAACATGTCCATTACCTTACGTACAACATTCAGCGACGCATTTTAACGTTTGGGAGCCCTGGACCTCTTCCTAGTTAACGGGATAGTGCGACCAATACTTACTTCATTTATATCCAAATAATTGTAACGATGCTTGAAAAAATTGGCGCTGATCGATGCATCTCATGATATATCACGTATTCGTGTAGAACAGGGGTCGGCAACCTACGGCCCCCGAAAGCACTTTATGCGGCCCGCGAAGCTGTGATTAAAAAGTGATCGCTGAAATTTAATATAAACGATTTCATATTTTTTCAGTAATAACCTTTTCTGATGAAGTTTTAATGCTATTTGATTATTTGGTCTTGATTTTCACTTTTATGAGACCACAAATTGTCTAGTTAACTTCTGATGTAAACACTCCTCCGGCCCGCCGAAGCTCTCGTAACTTCCGATGCGGCCCTCCGAAGCGTTCACAAATACGAATGCGGCCCGCCATTCAGAAAAGGTTGCCGACCCCTGGTGTAGAATATTATTAATAAATTGTCATTTTTTATTTTTTTTAATTCTATATCCTTTGTGGAGTCCCCTAAAATGTGTGGAGCGGCCTCCCGGAGCGTCCTGTAAATCCGTCCCATATCAGATTTCGCTGAAGTTCACGCTTCAATTTTACGTAAGAAATGAAAAGAAATTCGTTCCTGGGAAGTCCGCCGTTTTTTGCGTGGGCAATAAGACGAACCGTCTCACATTTTAATACGACGAATTTACTTACATAAACCGGCTTAAATTAGAACCTGCGACAAATGACGATGGCAGGAGACGCTTTTGTTTGAGATTTCGAAAGTCGTTTCCATCGTTCGATCGGTCGAGGTTGCCATCCTCGCCAGGGTCAACGGTCTCCTTGGGGACTCCAACCGATCACCGCCAAACGCAAGCTGGAAGATTGCCGATTTTTTTTTTTTTTAACTTCCGTTGCATTGAAATCGTGGTCGGTTGGCACGGCGAGTTGATCGAATTTGGAATGCGCAGCTCGATTTTGCGGAGTACGTCACAAATTGCGGTTGTTCCTTTATGCAGAATGGCGATGGTAAAATATTCCTGTAGTGTCTTTGCGTGGTTAACTTTGGACTCGATTCCCAGTTTAACATCTTCCGTTATCCGTTGGCTAGGGAAGTAAAGCTGAACTGGTACAGTTGGTTTCTCGTCACACTTGCATTTCTATCTCATTGGATTTCAGTCATGTCGCATGTGGTGTCGTGTTCCTCCAGCTTTTCCTCACTTCTGGAATTATTATTTCTCCTTCAAAATTATTTCTGGCATGAAAAATATGATGCGGTATGTGACTGGAATGGTATTTTCCAAAATAAACTCGAAGAATGTTTTAGAGAATCTACTTTCGGAGACTTGCCACTGAAGACGGCTGCATTGTAGCCGAAATGCGCATCCGTTTTTTCATAACCTTCTTTGGAGATACCTAAGATTAATTATTTGATTTTTCAATTTTTTATACTAAAGTGCTTACTCTAGAATTCGTTTTAGGCATAATACGAGATCGATAATTCTCCAGTGAATTAAGAATGGTCGTGTTTAACATTTTATCGGGTTTCTATGGCTTCATCGTAAGAAGAACTGAATGGCAGTGAAACAATAATATGTATTCTACTGGTGACGATACCGCTCATCCACTAGAATGTGTCGATCTACTCATTCGAAGCCGCGATTACCCAATGAACATCCCGACCCCATTAGAAGTACCGTGCTTAATCAAACATTTATTTCTACCTTTCGGGTGTTTCTTTTAAACACCGGATGTTTCCCAAGGAAAATAAAGGATGCGTACTGAATTGCTTCGAAAAAATTTCCAATATTTTAAAAGGATCCTGAACTTCTTGGCATTACACACGGGGTTTTCGTGCCTCTAAAATTAACATTTCAAACTTTTTCGCGTTTTTACGCATGGTTAAATGCATTGATCAGTTAAATCTACCGTGTCTTTATTCTTTTTATATCTCGGGACCTATTTAACTCTTAGATCCATCTCTAAACTTGTAATTTAATCCAGAATAAAAAATTGAAAATTTCAGTACTAGCCTTAGGCTCTGCAATAGTCGTAACAGTGACCTTGTTATGCCTATCAGGTATACCTGACACAAGTACTTAATTTTTCCATTTTTTTATAATTAAGTGCTCATTCCGGAATTTATTTTCAGCCATAGAATGAACTCGATAATTTTCTAGTGAGCTCTAATTTTAGTAAAGATGTTTCCGTTATCTAAATTACCTCCATCGTTATGGCAACATCGTTCTATAATCCTTGTCTCCCTTTCCGTTGCAGTGTCTGTGGACCAAAGTCTGACGTACTCCAAGGAGGCTGAGGTGACAGAGCCATCTAACAGCAGCACCAGGCGGCTCATCAAAGTCGACTTCTCAATGTTGAAGGTGAGCAATACTCGGAGCAAAGCGATTCATTGGTGTTCTTAATGCCCCAATCGATTCGAAATGAACCCGTTTTGCTGCGGTGTCGGTAAAAAACGACTATATTTCTTCGCGAAAGACATCGGTGCTTTTCGTGTCAACAAAGTGTTTCTGTCATTGCTTCTGAGTCCGCATTGTTGTCCGTGTTTGTTAATGGCAATAATTAGAGGATAATTAGCTTCCACGTATTATAGGTTTCTTAGTTGCTGGTTTTTGCCTCTGTAAATTTTAAAACTTTAAAATGAATAATGCTCGCTATTTTTACCGCTTTTTTGTCGCTTATATTATCACTTAGTCCTTCCGTCCGTGAGCAAAATATTGAAGTAACGAGAAAACTTGCGTAGCTAAGATTTTCGGAATATTTTTGCTGGTGACAGATATGAGCACTATTGATTTTGGGATCCGTCCGTCTTTTTGTTTGCCTTTTAGCAGGATTAAATAACAGTTATGAGCTATCTATAAGGGTCCGTTACTATGGTAAAGTTTCGTTTTGTTTGCGTTGCTACGACATTAAAAATGAAGCGTAAATACGTTTAATTCACTTTCGAAAAGGGATAAAAATCGCTTAACTTAAATGCTTAACTGCGTTGAGGCATGTTTATAATTAACAAGGAGGGAGAGGAGGTCGAAGATTTCGAAAACTGATGTGAACATTCTAAAAGAAAAGCGCTTTAGAATTCTGCTTTCGCAGTTCTTAACTTGATATTGTTTGGCTGTCTTAAGCGCAAGGAAGAATTTCACAAAAAGTGATAAAAAAGCGAAATTTCTGCCGACCTGGATTATCTATTATAAATAGCTGATTCTTGCGTTTATAGAAGGAGTATGTTGAAATAAAAACTGTTGCCTCTAGAAGGGATACAGATCTGAAATTTTGCATGATGATATGTCACTAGGTGCAACCGAGGAAAAAATTCTAGTGGTTTTAATTAGGAATTAATAGACTACGTATATTATAATACCGTCGTTATCAACCCACTACGTAAACATATGTTGACGTCATAATCCTAATGCACGAAATATCCCATCAATTTTTAAAAATTCATTAGGTACTTATTGGAATAAGCCAGTTACAGAAAATGTATTCTACATTTCAAATATTTATTAAATTCCTTTTGAATTTGTTTTAAAATAATAAATTCAATAGAGCTCATCTTATGACTGAAAATTTCAAGAATACCGTAATTTTCCGATGATAATAATAATTTTTTTCCTCAAAATATTGGCAAAAACTTAGGGTGCGTATTATACATGGTAAGAAACGCATATAACTTTTTACAGTAAGGAAATAATTTTATTTTCGGAGACTTTCTAAATAAATTGTCATTTTCATTGCATTCTGATAGCATTTATTTTTAAAAAATTCAAAACAAAACTGAGAATAATTATTTATTTATTTATAGCTGTCCTAATCACTAAAATCTCCGAATTCGCAATCACTGCCCTCATTGTTTTCAATTAGTTCATCCGCGATCTTGTGTTCACTCTCATCGTCTGCGTAAATGGCATCGCCGAGAACGTCGTCTTCATCCGCGTTATCCGCTTCGCCGAAAACGTAAAGCGATATTTTCGTAAACTCTTTTCGCTCGCCGGAAAACGAGAACTGTTAATCCAACCGACCAGATTTATACAAAATGCGTCGTTGAGACATATTATAAAACATTGCGTCGATCTTGAATAAGTGAGTCAGGACGTAACGTGATATCCTCATAAACTCTCTCGCGCGTGTATCACTTGGCGGCAAGGCGAGAACTGCATCGATACTGCTAATAACTTAGTGAAAAGTTACACTGATCTTTATACAAAAAATTAGGTGCGTATTATGTATGGCGATAAGACATTTTTCACATTTCATTCGTAAAAACATGGGTGCGTATTATAATCGGAAAATTACGGTAAGTACATCAGTATCGAAAATTGAAAAATCAAATAATTAATGTTAGATATCTCCAAAAAATTATACTTGGGCTATAAAAAACAAGATGCGCATTCGGCTACAATGCAGCCGTCTTCAATGGCAACTCACCGAAAGTAGATTCTAAATGAACCTTTTTGCGGCTATTGGAGATACAGTCAAACCCCGATTTAGCGCCCCCTATACAGTGCCACCCCCGCATACCTCCCGGGCGCACCCGTTAATCATTGTGAACAGAACATCCATCTTACGATTACATAAGCCAAGCACATACCTCGTTTTACCGTCATCCCCGCTTTAGCGCCAATGTCAACGATGGAAAAATGGTGGCGCTAAATCTGGGTCTGACTGAACCTGTGTTAAGTGCTCTTTTCATTTTTTTTATCTAAGTGCTTATTCTCTAGGCCAGTGGTGCCCAAACATTTTTACTGGCGCGCCGTATCGGTGGTTGAAAATCCTTCGGCAGGCCGCATTGGCAGTTGTCAATTCTTTGGAGGTCCGATTTAGAGATTAAATATGTTCTAAGGAGCCATATAAGTGAAAATCAAGTCCAAATAAATTTTTTATGATGAATATTTCAGTATCAAAAGTTTTTTTATAAAACTTTTCATAAAATGTATGAATCTTTGCGTTAAATTTTTTGGATAGGTTTTTCATCATACCCTCGCGGGCCGCACAAAAACCCTGCGCGGGCCGTGCTTTGGGCACCGCTGCTCTAGACCGCGCAAGTCAGCGCTCCGTTCTTCGGAAAGGTCGTTAAGCAGTTGCCCACCTTGGTGCTCTTAGTAAAGATTAGGCTAATGCCGGCACCGGGTTTCCCTCCTCCCTTGTGTGTGTTCGGTGTGGAAGTAGTAATGGCTATAATAATCCAAGAGGTTGATTAACCAGAAATTCCATACAAACAAACGGTGCTTATTCATGAATTTGAAAATAATAGGCGAGTGAGGCGCGCCGTCAGACGAATTAAGACTCCGTAAGGAACTAGAGGCAGAGCCCCTAGATTCAAAAAGTTCCCTTGACCGTCTTTTGTCTTTGCACGTAACACGGAAAAAATCCCCGCGGCTTCTCAGCAGAAGCGCTACGCAGTGCGTGACAAAGCTTTTTAAATTCCCATTTAACCTCCCCCTCCCCCGCATGCCTTTTTAACTGAGCCCGTGAAAGTACCCTCTGCGCAACAATGCGGGCGCGTGAGAACCATCGACCATTGTCGACGTTTGTGCGTGGGTGCGTGTGCGCTGGTGATGGCAATCTTCCTGTCTGCGGCTTTGCCTATCCTCCGCAGTTCTTCCCTCCTTTCGTCCTAAATAAAGTCGTTTGTCTGTCTGTCTGTCTGTCTCCGTCCGCCTCCTCTCTCTATCTATCCCAAAGCCACCCCTGCCGCTTATTGACCTGGCAAGTAGACTGTCGTGTCCAGGTGTTTTTTTAACTCCATTACCTTTCTCTTAGCTTGATCCGATTCCGTCTCGGACGTGTGTCGTTCCGCGTTCACCGTTTTACCGTTTTCACTTTCTCATATACCTTAGTACGAGTGTGTGTGTGTATATATATATATATATATATATATATATATATATATGTAGAAAGTATTGTTATCGCGAAAAAATCGACTGCGAGATTTGACGTAAAATACACGTTTTTGGTGTCTCCGAGTCCAAAAAAAAAAAGGAATTTTCGCCTGCCGTCTGTCTGCGCTCGGCTCTAAAACCTAAACGGTTAAACGAAATCGAACGGTGTTTCGTATTTAGGCATGCTATTAACCGGAATGGAAACTATGAAGAGGTGAACGATATACCGCAACAATTAAGGTTAGTTTATTCTTGTTGATCTTAACAAAATTTCGATTTTTCAAAAAAGATTTTGATTAGAATTCACTCGGTTATAGAGCTAGAAGTCACAAAAATGCTGAATAAGCCAAGAACCGAGAAAAGACATTTTTGCGCCCTAGGGAGGGTATGAAAATTAATCCCTCCTCCTAATGAAATTATGCAGTACAGAATTTCATCTCTCAAAATTAGTTTATTTACAATGCAGAGGTAAAATAAAATACGTAAAATATATTTTATAATATAAACCATTATTCTTAAAACTTCGAATTATCATTTGTCGTCGCTCGCCTAGCTTTTGTCCCGGCTCTGCATATGCCCTATTTCTCAAATATAGCTATGTACTATATAGCGTCCAGCGACATTATAATATAGTCGAGTTCCGATAATCCGACCTTAGATTGTCCGGCATTCCGCGTAATCCGACATAGCCATAGGCAGCTACATTACACATTCTGTGGCGAAAAATTATCGGCAAATTCGGACGAAATTTTGAAATTTAAAGTGAAATTTCGTTATATCTTTGACAACGAAGGATTGTTAGGTGAGCAGATATATAACTGCGATGAGACAGGTTAAACTATAAAATGCTGCCTTCAAAAACTTTAGCTTCTCGGGCTGAAGCTTCAGCTGCTGGGTTGAAACGAAGTAAAGAAAGAGTGACTATTCTAGCCTGTAGTAACGCTACTGGTAACCACAAATTAAAACTCGTACTTATTGGAAAGGCCAAAAAAACCACGAGCTTTCAAAAACCTAGCTCCCTTACTGTTCTACCACTTTTGTATAAGTACTGCTAATGATGTCATATTATTGAGACGCTGGCGCGACCTCGCCGCAAGGAAGAGAAGCAAAGCCTGGAAACAAACCTCAATTACTCAATTTTTTAAACAATAACTTTAACTTCAAATAATAGTTTTGTACTCTATTATGTGTTGTACTGTAGAATAATGATTCATAAACGTGATTTCATACTTATGTTACGCTTCAAATTTTTGTTTCGTTTCGCCCCGTTCTTTTCCATATAGTCCGACATTTTCGGTAATCCGACCACTTCTCGGTCCCGTTATTGAGACTCTACTCTATATCGATTTTTTCGCCCAGCTCTCCCCAGTTCTCTCAACAATCCTCGTCCAGCAATGTTGCTTCAGTGACTGTGTGGCTTCGCCGATCCACATAATACTCGATATTTATGTATGGCAACGGTTCCCAACCTTTTTCACTTCGCGATCCCCTTGAGTTGACCTGTTTCTCTTCGAGAACCTCTTGTATCGTAACAGTTTTGGCGACGAGCCCCCCTTATAAGAGCGAATTAGTTTTGTGAAAATTAATCTTTTTTGAACACGTTTAATTCGTTAAAAATAAAAAGTATATATAACGCGTAGCATGTAACACGTTTACAATAAAATCGGAATCCCTGTTATTGTCATCAGCTTCTGGTTAGTGCCCCGTAAAATTCAAATATAATTCCTGAAACAGAAAAAAGATCAAAACGAAAGCATTTAACTAATTAGAAGGAAATTAATGTATTGGTAAGAATTGTAGAATCAAGAAAGTGATAAAAATTATTACCAAATTTTTCTCGCCAACAACCGGTTGGGAAATGCTGATGTATGGTATAAGCATTTATCGTGTTCGATTTTAATATGTATGAGGCTATCGATGTATTAATACCATATGCGTGTAGAAAACATTTCCCGCGGTTTTGTTGCTTTTGTAGCATTTGGAGTTTCTTCCATTCAGGAAAGAGTGTACAGATCTATTGAAAGCTTATGGCACCTAAATGCGCTAAGAGTCACGTGATGTAGGGGAAGGTGGCTGTGGAGGGGGAAAGCTTAAGGGGAAGGTGGCTGTGGAGAATGACTGATTACCCCATGCGTATATACCCTCACCCCCGCGTAGCTCGCTTTCGAAAATGGACTCTTCCATGCTGAATTCGTGTTTGTGCGCAGGTGCCATAAGCTTTCAATAGATCTGTAATGAGACCAGATCTGTACGTATATGAGAAAGTTCGTGCAATGTATATTGTACCGATTTTTTCTTGTTCTTTTCCTATCTTATCGCTAAATATCTGTTAGATGAAATCTTTCCATAAAAACATTTTTCGGCTGCTCTGAGAGATTTGTTTCGCGAGAGTAGATTTTTCACTATCTCCGCCATATGGAAGGATCGATCGGAATCGGATGGTTTTTATCGAGCGCGGGAATTTGAGACGTTTCTCTAGACAAGATGTTCCCAACCCGGTGCTCGCGAGCACCATCGTGCTCTTTGGTGGCACGATTGGGCTCTTTTTGCAGCCTGCTTTTCCACTATGCTTAAAATCGCCTTTCATGGCACCAATAATTTGATTTGTTCGGTTGCTTTCTTCCTTGAAGTAAGGACATTTAGAATAGGTAACTTTGACGTTGATTTGATTTTATTTACGATCATTCCAAAAATATAGTGGTGCTCGCTTTGTATTCCAAAAAATAACTTGGTGCTCGCCATATTGAGGTTGGGATGCCCTGCTCTGAACTGAAAAACAAAGCACCGAGCAAAGAATAGCGCTAGAACGTGAGTAAGTGTCCAGTCCAAAACGTGCGGCTCTCTCGTGACATGAATTCGACGGTGACTAGGCGGAAAATAAATTGTGAATGAGGCAATAACGGAGTGACAAATAAATTTGAATCACTGTAAAAATGTTTAACGAGTGAGAATTGTAAGATAATTTGTTTTTGATTGAATTACCTATGTACCATTTTGTGTCGTGTGCTTTTAAATTTCAACAAAAGGCTTAGGCTCATTCTTATGACATGCGGCCCGCCATATATATATATATATCGAAATTATCCCATATTTCGAAATTATCTATTTGAGTTGAGACTTCTGCGCCAGGCTGAAGCTCTCGGAAAATTATAAGACAGTAATTGACTGAGAATGTTTAGGTATAATTTAAACTTCCTCGTATATCGGAAGATTTTACTATAGCGATAGTAAGGTTCGTTGTTTTTCTAGGACAGCAAGAGATCACAGCAAAACAACTGACGGCCGAAGAACCGTTGGTGACAGGTTAATTGACACTTACCGATCTGGTGAATATCGGGGTAATATGTATGTAGATGTCGCCAACGGCCCTCGTAAAACTTTTCATTTGTCTGGTAATTTTCTTTTTTCTTCTTACGGATCGTTATTTCGCCTGCGAAAATTATATTTTTAACGGGAATGGTTAAATGGCTTTATTCCAACGTTACCTTAGCGTGCTGAAAAGGTAAGAAGCTACATTATCGAAGTTATTGCTAGCGTCGCTGGTCGAGATCGTATTTCTCTCTCAGAGTCATCTAACATTCTTTGGGTTTAAAAGCCTAGCGATCTTGGACCTGACATTTCTGGATCCTATAATTTTCGATTGGATCCCGACAATAATCATAATCAGGAACTTACGCGCGTGCCACTCTTAGATTCATTTATTCACCACGCTTACGAAAAGTGGTTAATCGCAAGGCATCCCGAATATTATGCGATATAATTACAATACGGAATTAAATTGTAATAAAAATAACATTCTTTTAAGAATACAAAATTTTATAATTTTTCTCGGAAATATTGTGCCACGTAAAATTGTAAAATAAGCGAAGAATAATCAACAGGTGCAAAGAACATTGGGCGGGCGAACTTAATTTTTAATACCTTTCTTCCACGGAATGACGAAAACGAACTTTGCCCAACTCGAGTTAATTTCGCCGCCTCTTTCGATATTTCGTTCCTAGCGCCTCTTTCACTTCGAGCGAGCTTCGTTAGCGAGGGCATAACGTAATTTCCGGTCTCTTGACGCGGGAATCCCACTCGCAAATTCCCGCACACTACAAAAGAACTGCTAATGGCAAGTCGTCGCGTTGCATCTAGGTCAAGGACGGAGCCCTCGGTATATTTCTCCCGTGTGTTCCCTTGGCAACGGATGCGGGCATCGGCCAAAGGTTAAAGGCAGGTGCGGGCGTGTCGTATGGCGATGGTGCGGTAGGAGTTAATGTGTGGGGGGGGGAGAGGGGGAGCAGCGCGCGTGTGGGAACGGTTGCACGGGAAGGGGATACCTATTTCTTTTTTTTCCTCGTGGGGAGAACGGGTCAGGGAAGGGGGCGTGGTTATTTTCCGAAGGGGTGTTTTGAGGGGGCGGACTGTTGAGGAGCGCGCATGCGTCTCGTCCAGGTGCGGCGGGGGACGTGCCCCAACCTCGCCCGTCGTATCGACGGCGCCGCGACGCACGAGTTGGGCGGCGGGGTGGAAGACGGCGGAGGCAGAGGGCAAGGGAGAGAGCGGGAGGAGGTTAGGGCGGAGGTAGGATGGGGGGAAGTGGGGGAGAAGTCTGGAGTGCGTGGGCGAGAGAGAGCGCGAGGGAAGACCTCTTTGCCTGCAGGATAAGTACGTCTGCACGCTATCCACTAAATTCATGTGCGTTTCTGGCCCCACGCTGCCTCTGCCGATACCTTTCGCTCTCACGCCGTCCCCCTCCCGCCCTCTCTTTTTCCCCTCCCCACCACCCCGAAACCCTCTCCCACTCACGTACGCACGCTTTAATGCGCCCGCTCACCCTCCCTGTCTCCGCGACCGAATTATCGCCGCGTCCCCTCCGTTCTGAGAGGGTTCAGATGAGGAGGAGACCTCGTGGGAGTGGTGCCTGTGTCCGCTCTGTTCTCTGTCTCACTCTATCGCTAGATTGAGAAGTTTTCATAACGTCGACTAAGAGACCGCTTCGATTAAAAAAAGAGAAATACGGCCGAGACCGATGAACCTAACGTGTTCGTGTTTTTCGGGAGTAACTGAAAATTGCAGCTCCGCGCACCGATCGCCTCCGCTTCTGCTAACCATGCTTGCCTTACCTCTCACCAAACTCTCGTTCGTCTCTTTTTGTGGCTTTTTAATGTCGGCTTTGTGGAAAACTTGCTTGGTGAATTTGCTTTAGTAGTTCATTTTTGCTGAGTTTTTTGCGTCTGTTTGATGGCGTTGAAAGGATACGTCTCCCATTTTCCTTGCTAGATGTTCCATATGAATTTCTGTATATCAATGTTGCTAGATAGAAAGATCCATTCGTGTAAGCTTGGTCCCAGCTGGACAGATGAACACAAAATCCAAAGAGAAAACTTATGGATTCAATGATGAGAGGTTTCAGACTCCAGTAATTGAGAGGTAAATTTCAGAAAAGAGTCGTGGTTTCATCTTTAACTCACTCTATATCGCACCAAACTCTTATATTTTTAAACTCTTGACATATGCATCCGTGTGCTTCTTTGCTTAGCATTTCATATTAATGCACGATCAAAATTTCTTCCTGGAACCTACCATAGTTTATATTATTTGTTGCTATGCTTCTTAATAACCTAAAACGATTTTCCAATCTACATTTTCAGGAGGACTATGATGAAGATGACGATGATGATGAGGATGAGAATGCCATCATCCGTGAGGTTTTGGACTCTCCTCTAGACGCAGAATTCAGCGATTTCTCTGGATTTGGGAGGGAGGTACAGGTGGAGGGAGTGCAGGACAAGTCAGGAAGGGGAGCAGGAAAAGGCAGAGCACCAGCTGCACCCTGGCGGCGGACAGGTATCCCCTCGATAACCAAGACAGACACGTCCAACATCCCTGGCACATCCTCCTCGTTGTTGGCAGAGCGAAACCATCGTATTCTCGAGTGTAGGAAAACAGTAGGGGGCTCTTATTGGCCCAGACCAACACGTGCCCCTCTTTTTCATTATCTCAATGTGGCTGAAGCATCGGCTGGCCTCTCTTTTTTGCAAAAGCATGTGCCACAGAGTTAATTGCTGGAAGCAAGGTCTTCATATTTGTGTGCATGTAGTATGCCTTGACTGAGGTGTACAGCTTTTTAGCGGAGATGTTAGTGCAGGACACGTAAATTGTGAAAAAAAACTCACCAGGGCATTTCATCAAGGCACAATGAAGAGAATTAATCTTGGAATTGCACGTTAATATTTTATATATAAGGAAGTGCGAAGAAAGATTTTTTTACTGTTTTTTGATAAATCCGTTACGGCACTATTGAGTTAACATTTTTACCGACGCTTAGGTTCATTGTTTTACCACAAGACTGTTTCGATAGATTAAATTCTAAATTCATTTCATATCAACAGCTATTTAATCTAATGTTAGGAATTACTATTTTATAATGTGAATGAAATATGAAAATGACAGGAAGTAAGCCATTATAGTCATTTTGGGTGTCTAAGTAAAAACTGAGAGAAAATATCTCTTAAAATATTAATGCCCTGGTAACATACACGCCAAAAACAGTTAGTTTCTCATGAATTTAATTTGTATTATCTATTCTTTGTTATTATTGTCGTAATTAGTAACATATTTTTACTATCTTGAACTAAAATTAGGGATTGAGAACCGTGGCACTGAATTTGCATTCTGCTTACGCATTTCATCTGTTGAAAGTACAAGTATTTGATTTTTGTGTAATTTGGTAGGTGTTGAAACTTGTGCGTCTCTAAGTTTTGCATGGCCATGCACTCATCACACATTGTTACCTTCCTTTCTTGTCTGAAACTCATCCTATCACTCTTGATTAAGACCTCACAATTTCCAAAATCTACTCAATTCCTTGATTTCACCATGTCTCATTGTCCACATGACAATTCTTAAAAGGATTGTACAAGTGCTTCATTTTTTTCAACCATCTTTCATTTTATTTATTCTTCACAAATCTCTATACAGGCACAATATTCCCGATGATTGGTTAGGATAATTATTGTTGTGTTAATTGAAAAATACGCTCTTCACACTGTCATATATATACTTTGCTATCATTTACGCATGGTACAGTTGTTGCTGTCTAAGTAAAATGTTGCATTTGTAGTTTAGGATTTTCTGTGGAATATTTGTTAAAATTTATTAGACAAATTAAATCTTGACTTAAGAAATGTTTTCAAAATTAATTGCTCTTCATAAACAGCTATAACATGACTGATAAACTTTAATCTCCTAAAATAAATAATTATCGTTAATATTTTAGTGATTTATTTAAATTAAAAAGTCTTATTTAGATTTGTGATCTCTTACTGAGATACTATGTCCTGTAACTTTGTTTTAATGCTTAAATGATTTATATATATATCATTTAACTCAATTAAATGCTTGCCATCTCCAACTAGCTGATATTTTTAATTCTTTAACATAAAAGCTTAAATAAATAAACTCATGGTAAATAAAAGTTAAATGTATGTTGTTAATATCTAATATTAAATTGCATATGTTAATATCACATTGAGAGCAGTGTAGTTTTCAGCATGCTGCATTTGGACATGCTTCTTTATGTTGAAAGCAAGTAAGTGATTATTTTTTTAGTATTTTCAGTGGTTTATAAATATTACTGTCTTACAATTAGCTTGTATGTTGCTTGAATTTGTGTAATAAGGATTTACCTATCCTTTATGAATGCTCTGTATGTTATATTTTAAAATATTGTAAATATGTACAATTGTGTGTGAGTTAGTATTCAATTGGAATTAATATATGTGGGAAATCTTCAAAATTATTATGATGCATCATTAAGTTTTTTGCCAAAAGCAATTCCAAATTTTTATTATAAATTTACAATCAATCATTATTTGACATTCTAGCATTTTTTTTACAGATTTATGATTTTCTCAGTTAGTAATCATCATTCTCTCAAAAGATAGAATATTATTCCCATGCTGCTATCTTTATCTGAAGCACCTCATTCATCAGGTCAAAAGGTTTGAGCAGACCTTAAGATACATGAAGAGAGTCCCACTTTAATTGCTTTGAAACTAACTAGCTACAATTTGTTCTCAGTAAAGCTAAGTTGAGTATATTCCTCTGATGACTCTTTGCCTAAAATGCTTTATTTTTTGCTACAGCTTATGACCTTGCAACACAGTGTCCCACCAGACGCTCATTGGTGCTGAATCGCAGACATTCTATTCTGGGTTGTGAACGAGATAGCGTAAATCAACCACATCTAAGACCTAATTCTGCTTCTTCTGCTGCAAACTCTACCATCTCGACATCCTCATCCTCTTCAGCAGCATCTGCGGCTTCAGCCCTCAGCTTTGACAGCGAAGCAAATCTAAGCTCTTTGCCACCCGAGCTAACGTGCTCCAGAATCTCACTACAGGACGAATTCCTGCAATCGGTTAGTCAAAAATTTTGCCCTTGAGCATTAAATCATCTCTGTGATGTGTGTACTTATCAGTATATTTAAATAGCCTGATTGGATCATTATAATTTTAATGCTTATGATTGTTTTTGATGATGTTGTTGAAAATTATGATAGGTTAACTTGTTTAATATCAGGGGCGTGCAGTTAGAATTTTCTTGACATAAATTTTTGTGTAAGTTAACATGTTGTTATGTACCAGTATTAAGGAAGGTATTGTAAATTTAAGAATAGAATGTATGTTTTATCCTTATTTAACTGCAGCTAGTAAATTTTTGATTATATCTTAAACTTTTTTTGCAATTGCCTAGACTAAAACTTAATCTTATGAATTTCCTTGATTTTTACTACAGTTTGTCTGCTTCTCGTTACTAAGTTTGAGACTCTGAATCTTTTATTTTGGGAAGAAATTTTACTATAATACTGTTTAAATATTTTAATTTAATGTCTTAAGTGTATACATTTCATTGTTTTTATTATTATGACCAATGTTTTTTATTTTTATTAATTCTTGATATGAGCAAATTTATTGCAATTTACTTCATAGGGTACTGTAAGCAGATGCAGATTGGCAGAGAGTGAATGGGAACAGGAAAATAGGGTAAATAATAATTTATTTTAACTCTATTTAAAAGACTTTTTCCTTGTCTCAAATTTGGCAGACCAACATTGATTTTGTTTGTGAAGCTTGTTTTTCTTTAGTGACAATCAGCAGTGATAATAATGTTGAGCTTAATGTTTTGAAATATATCTTGGCCAGTGGTTTTTGTTCTTTATGAAAACAGCATCTTTGCTAAAAAAAATGCAATCAACTTTTGCCATATGTAATCCTTTAACTGCATTATTGGGATATAACCGACCAAACTGCATTGTTCGTATTTACCACACACAGTTCAAAAATAATTCTGCTACTGTGGTATTCTGGGAATGCTAACATCCATAAAATATGCACCAGTCTCCTTTATTGCTCCTATCTTTCCTTTCAATATTTTGTAGAGAATTGACAAGTGAGAATTCCTCTAAATTTAATTATGCAGTTAGAGGGTTACAATCAGAATATGTAGTTTTTTTGCTTTAAAGTCTATTGCAGTAAATTCATGAGTGGTAATTCTTATTATAGGTAGTTTACTGAAGAGGCAGATACTTTGTGGAAGTAGGAAAGGACGTGTGCAGTACATAAAACACACGATATTACTTCGACTTGGTACTTATTTCAATAGAGAAACTGCTACAATACCAGTTTTGATGGTTTGTCATTGCCTGATAATAATGCCAAATCATTGAAACTGGTAGTGTTACAATTTTCTTCTGCTCAAATAAGCGCAAAATTTGGTTAATATCATGTATGTCTTTTATTTACTGCATGTTAGTTTTGTTGTGTCCTTTCCTATGACAATTCCTCATAAGTGGTGATCCATTATGGTGTTAAAGTGCCATAGAAGCTTAAAGCTTATTGCTTTCTTTATTCAGAAAAATTCCTTGCATCTCCTAGAGTGATCACCTGTTGCACCCTAAGATGTTTGTAGCATTTAAGTGGAAAACCACTGCTCTAGAATAATATGCTCTCGTAAAATTTATTTTTTGTGATATTTAAAATTTGGTCTAAACCCACAAATCTATAAAACTTGGATTTGATTACAATTCCTTTGTTTTATAAAAATGATCTATTGATCTCCAGTTTATTATATGTGATATAACTCATCAAAAATTTCATTGGTTAATTTATTAAAAATACTGTACGCCCCTGGTATTGAAAATTATCAATCAAATACTTATTTAGAAGCCAAATGTTATTCTAATAGGAGGAAATAAGGTTCCCTGCAACCACCTCTTCATTCTTATTGTTATTTTCAACAGAAACATTGCCAGCAGGCAATGGAGTGCTTGACCCTGACCTTGGAGGAAATAGTTCATATTCGAAGTGTTTTGACCAAGGCTGAACTTGAGAGTCTCCCAGTTGAAGGCCATGTTAAAGAAGATGTTGAGAAGAGAAAGGTATGCAATCAATTTCCAACTTTTTCTCGTATTTCATACTTATCCCTTAAGCTTTATTAATCTTAAATTTTATTTTGGTCATCTTTGTCAGGTCCAAAAATGTCACCATTAAAACTTTAAGTATGTACAGGTATCCCCTGATATATGTGAGAGTCGTGTTCTTGGAAATCGTCGTGTAAAGCGAAAATGCATAAATTTAAAATATTTTTCCTATTAAAATTAATGTAATAGGCATTGTTTATGTTCCTGAGCAGAGGTGTTCTACTTAGAAATGTCTTTAAATTTGATTTAATGGGTGTTTTAACCCCTCAAGCATGTCCGATGACATATGGCATCCTGTGCAGCATCCTTTTTTCTAGTTCCTTAATTTTTTTGTGCGTTGAATTTCTGCCATAAATCATAGATGACTCAAAGCTCCTTCAATCACTGAACCTTTCTATGCAAATATATTCTCCTCACCCAACTCAATGAATATTTTTCCAAGGATTTTCCCTCCATACAGTTTAAAATAATTTATTTGTTATTGATTCAATAAATAAGTGAACTCCATTGCTAAAAGTAGTTTTTATAAAAAAATTCTTCAGTAAATGGGGCACTCGAGCAGTTCATTGCCTGGGGCACCAAAAAATCTAGAGCTACTTTTCGCTATAATTTCTATAGATATGGGAAATTTTGAATAAAATCATGATTCATCATATCATAAATACATTTTTCTTCTCGCAAGTGATGTGATATGTTAAATTATTCAACTATGCTTGAAAGTTTTTCTGAAATTAATTACAGGTAACTCATTTTACGCACGTTTGTTTTACGTATTTTTGCTTTAACGAACTTGGTTAATTATGAATTCATAGTGGTTTTTTATTTACATTGCCAACAGTGCATGTGCATTCCATCTGCACGGTCTCTGCTGTGCAGTTGTTAATCTGCGCATGTGATTCGGGTGGATTCGGAAAATGAGTAAAAAACCTAAATCTTTGTATCCTGCTGCAAAAAGAAAACATTCTATTTAAGATATTAATTTTAGCAGATAATGCCCCTGGACATCCTCCTTCAATTCAAGATTTAAAAGAGCATATCAAAGTTGTGTTTTTACCTCCGAACACTACGTCATTAATCGAGCCTGTGGATCAGGGGGTAATTGCTACATTGAAAGCATATTATCTAAAAAAAGTTTCAATATAATGGTGAATGGAATGGAGAAGAAAAATATAAGTGCCAAAGAGTTTTGGAAAAGCTTTAATATCCGAGATGCAATACTGCTCATTGGCGAGGCATGGAATGAGATTCCTCGTTTGAGTATGAATGATGTTTGGCGAAAATTGTGTCCGTATTTTATTTACAACTTCAAAGGGTTCAGTGTTGATGATGATATCGTTGAAACAAAAAAGAAAATTGTGAAATTGACAAAGAAAGGAGGATTTGAAGACATAGAGTTAGATGATGTAGCAGAGTTATCAGCAGCACATCAGGAAGATTTAACGAATGAAGATTTAATTCAATTTGAAAGTGAACAGCGAAAGGAGGAACCGGAGGAGGAAGTGACAGCTGAGAATGAAGTGTGCATGCTCACTAGTAGAAGATTATCAAAAGCATTTGATGAAGGTTTGGCTATTTTGGATGAAGATGATCCAGACTTAGAAAGAAGTGCAAAAGTAAAGAGAAATGTTCTTGCTTCATTGACATGCTATTCAC
Organism: Tanypteryx hageni; assembly: GCA_028673005.1. Lineage (NCBI taxonomy): Eukaryota > Metazoa > Arthropoda > Insecta > Odonata > Petaluridae > Tanypteryx > Tanypteryx hageni. The sequence goes on along the minus strand of CM054117.1, from coordinate 81,994,745 downwards.
AAATCTTAAAAGAAAAAAAGACGAATGCAAAGCAAATGTTGTTGCTCTCATATTTTAAGAAAGGTGAATCTGTTACACATGAAACATCACCAGCCTCGTTATCATCTGATCCAGACAATCCCGCCTCCCTCATGTAACCTCCATCACCCTCAAGCCATCTTAGCAAATGTTAGTGCAATATCTATGTAACTTCGTTAAGGTAAAAATAAATATTTATTACTTTCTTTCTTATTTTGCATTTATACAGTAAAAATATGAATATGCATATGTAAATATAAGATGTATAAGGTTTCTAGTGGCTGGGAAATGCAGGAATTGTACGTGATTTTTTAATCGGAGGGAGTAGTATGGAGATTATATGACAAAGAGGATTTGTTTTAACTTAAGGAAAATATTCAATTGCCATTTATTATTTATACATGTTACAGTATTTTGTTAACAACATTAATTAAATATTATCAAAATAACAGTGATGAGTGAGATTAAGCGACGCAAGACATTTATATAACACAAAAAGTGGTTGTCCAAAACATGAATGGGGTTGGAAAGGTATTATGCAGTGGTTCTAGCAAAGGGGTCTGTGTTGGGAAATGCTTGAGCAGGCTATTATAGGAACTGGGAAGGTGGAACAGAAAGGAGCGTTTAGTGAGGGAAAGGCGGGGCGGGGCAGTGGAACAGGTCATTTCGCCAAGTGGTACCGGGAGGGGGGGACCCTGAGAGGAAAGAATGAGATAAGATCGGGAGACCTGTATTTTCCATTTATTATATTGGTGAAGAAGTTGTGATCATTTCTAGAAAGACGATCCTTTAACTCTGGAATACCAAGAAAATTTTGTGTGTGGTGGAGAGTGCAGTTACAAAGGGGGGATTTTATAGTTCTTACATGCTATAGAAAAATATCCCAACCAATACAGGTAAATTAGGCATTAGAGCCATAAACAAAAACTGTTACAATCTTCAAATTTCATGACATTTTATCAACCATTAGGGGCTCCGCCCCTGTTGCCTATGGCGACACAAATTCATCTGCTGCATTGGCTCACCCCCAGAACCTCTCCTTTCAGCATATATTTTAAGTGGAAAATTATATCAAGCCCCATCTTGGGGTTTTTCTCTTAGTGGACTAAATGTTTCATACACATTCATTTCTCTGTCAATTAAGGATTTCCTTCTGGGACTTTTATATGAAATATTCTGATGCAAATGTTCTGAAACATTGGGCTGCAACCTCTTGGGGGATTGTAAAGGGAGAACGGTATATTAGCTAACAGTTTCAATATTTTTAATGTTTTAGCTTTTTAAGTTGTCTTGGATTATTCTACTACATTTTTAATTCACGAATAGAATAAATACTAACAATATTTTAAAATTAATGTTACATTTTATACTTATTCATTAAGGTGGTCATGATAAGGTCACCTGTCATAATAGAGGGGCGTAGATGCATAACAAGTGAGGACCAGTCTTAAGGCTTATTACAGAGGCTAAATTTTTCAGTAGATGAATGAGGAAAAGAGATATTCAGCATGAATGTACAGCAAGTTTGGAGTTCCTGTAGGAGAAGTGGCTTCTATATTTTACAGACCATGCTATTTATTTGATAGATGAATTCTTCCATATACTGATCTCATTAGTGGTACCTGTTGCTGTTATAATATATCATAGAGTAAAAATAGTTTAAATATGTTTATTGAAGATCGTCTCTTAATTACAGCATATATATTTGTAAATTGACATTATTCACTCTGGAGCCTCGGGTCCTTCACGCCTTGATCATCACATACCCGCTCCCTTTTACCTCTGCTAGTAATTCAGTATAGCTTGCTCAGGTGTTCTTGCCTTTTCATACTTCCGTGGCTGACTGCTGTTTTTAATCATGCAAAATTTCTTGAAAGGCAATGTATTCTGTTTCCTCTCCAGCTGAATTTTGATTCAGATTTTAGATCAGTAATGTGACAACTATTCATAAAGCAGCACATGGCTAGCAAATGTGTCGTGTGCAATTCTCGCCCCTCAATCCCCTCCCACATCTCACTTCCTAACAGGTTGTATGCACAATCCACACTCCTCCTTCCCCACCCCTCATTAATAATACCGCCAGAACTTCCCCTCCACGAAGTATTAGGTCCAAGCATGAGGGAGGAACAAAACTTTTTTAGTAAATAGAGAGATTAATTCTGAGACAACTTTTTTAAACCATTCAGCGACTTTTGTTTACATATAATATTCCATGCAAAAGATTGCAGAAACTATTTTCTCTGCTCCAAACATTTGCTGCCAAAAGAATGAACAACAAGCTGTAAAACATGCAGGAAGGTTGTTTTAAGAATTGCTGTTATTTTAATCTCATAATTATAGTATTTAAATTATAGGCATTATCTTCCATTAATGAGGATGAGCTTATATGCAACATTTATAAAATCTTCTCTTGAGGACTTGTCAATTAGATATAAAAATCGAACAGTGCAATTCAAAGTAATATGAAAACTTTTATTGATAAACAAATTCACTCAAGCAATTTCTTATTTTTTCACTATACTATTATCTGTGAAATAATGGCTATTAATGATAATTTTTTCTTTAGGTGTGCTTCTTGTGCTTGAAAACACGATTCAGCATTTTTGGACCATGGGGGCAGAAGTGCAAAATGTGCAAACGCACAGTTTGTGCAAAGTGCTATTCTAAAGTAAGTTGAATTTTTTTACAAAATACTCTCCTACTAGAATTGCTTATTCAAATTTGGAATGTGATATTTAGATGAATATGGCACAGAGAGGAACAGAAAAATTTCATGTTTTTAAGTGATCATTTGCTTCTAGCTCACAGATTGTCAGAATTTATTTTTGGGATTGCGAAATTAATTACATATTTTACATAGTTTTTAGCCATTTACATCATGTAATATTTTCCAGTGGAAGTTTACCTTTGTCATGAATCCTAGACAATCTTTCTGACCTGTTGATTATATACCGTATTTGCTCATGTACCACGCGCACCCCTATTTTTGGGCCAGTTCGGAGTGAAAATAATAAATTCATGCTGGAGTAAGTTTACATCTGGGATTTTTAAAAAAAGTCGACCTCTTCACAGATTCCCCCTCCCTGAAACAAGGTCCACCCAAGTTAAGTATACCTGCATGATGCAGTTTATTGGGTTATCTCTTTATGCAGATGCTAGCAGAAATCTCCTCCTCAGTAGTCGCCCCTCTTATGTTAATGGGGCATCAAGGGCTCATGATGAATTCGACAAACACAGATACCAGATGCCAACTTCCAGCAAAAGTATAGGTAGAAATTGATAGTCAACTTTTAATGACAGAACTACATATTTTGAGTAACAATAATAAACACAAAACTCATTTAAAAGGTAAAGCTTTAATATTATAAAAATATAATGTCATCTCAATCATCAAAATACTTTGCACGTATACTTTGTAGAATTCTTAGTCTTCTGCAAGTCCCGATTTTGGTGGGGCAGTCCCGCTGTCCCCAAAAAACTTTAGGGGAGGCAAAATTGTCCCGCTTTTGGATATACTGGTGATAATAAATGTACAGATTATTCAAACTTTTTACCAGTAAACTATGTATATGATATGACTAAAGTGACCAGACAGTCCCGGATTTCGAGCAGCATGTGGAGCGCTAGTCGAGTGCATGCATTGGAATGTGAAGTTCAGTGCTTAATTCCCCAAAGTAATTCATACCTTTTGATTTGTTTCGTTCTCCTTTTCTTTCCCTTGCAATGCAGTGAGAAATAGAACAAAGCATACATTTATAACAGAAAAATTATAATTTTATACTCTTTGTGAACAGGCTAGTAAATTTTTCTTTACAAAGATTTTTTTTAAATTTCACAATAGCTAATCTGAAATGGTTTTGTCCTGCATTGATTGACCTGAAATCTGTTTTGTCCCACTTTGGCTGATCTGAAATCTGGTCACTTTATGCAAGTATAAACATAGATGCAAGCATGTTGCAGTGAATTAATTAACAATTCTCGCAATTTATATAACCTGTTCAACAAGATGCACAATCCCTTTTTTACCGAAATTTTGGAAAAAAGGTGCACACAGTACACAAGTAAATAGGGTAATTTTATTATCTGCTGAATTTATAAATATACCATTGCTTTCCTCACAGAAATCTTAAGAAGTTTGGTAATAACCCAATGTTAAAGAGAAAACTGATTGTTTACTGCATTGATTTCTAACATGCTGGATTTACCTCCCAGTAGGGTGTAAATATTTTTATATTCACCATCCAATGAGCTTTTTTAGGCCATATGAAGTACATTATTAGGCTGTCATTCTAACTCTTTAGTTCCCAAGACATGCTATTTGATATTTTTATTATGGCATTAAGTAAAAGCAAAATAAATAATATAACAGTTTCTAGTAGTATGCATTTGTTAATAATGATCAAAAATGATGTGAAACAAGGAGGCAGAAGCACAGTTTTCTTGGGTGAAGGGAGCACAGCCATGTTAAGTTTCAAAATCACTAGTTTATCTTGTTTACAGAAAGTATTTGAAAAGCTTTCATTTATTTTTGGTTTATTTTATAAATATAATAATTAGTTTGATTTTGGTCATTATAGAATAAATATTTTGAGGAACATTCATGGCTAAGAAACCAAAATTGCCAGAGTATTAGGCAAATGTTTTTGTAAAATGCCCAAGTATTTTGTTAATTCAGATGTTAATTTCCATACTTCTTTTACTTTTTGATGCTACAAAACAGTAAAGGGAATGTAATTTTACTTATTTTTCTCTTGTTTATTTAGTCAATTCATAGGAGTCATAGCAGTTATCCTTCTTAACATAGAAACCATAATAAATACTGAAATTTTTTTTGTAAGAGCCACCAATCCATTCTAAATATACCTCCATTTGTGCTCTTTTTCAGCATCAGATTTATGCATACGTTTACATGTGCATCCTTTAAAATTAAGTCAACTGATGATGCAGCAAAAAACAAAACTGTAACTTGTATATTTGAGATAAATCATTGGCTCTTACGGAGCTAATAGAAATTTATCTGGTATGACTAATAGTAAGATCCACAAGGTGGGTCTAAAATCCAATTGCTTTTCTCTAATGAACATGTGTATTTTTAGATGCGCATCCCTACAGAACACTTTTCAAGAGTTCCAGTCTTTGCTCTGAGTCCTAACCTCTCCCCCGAAGAAGAAGAGGATGAGGAAGAAGAAGAAGTGAGGGGGAAGGCAGGTCCCTCCTCTTCCTCCACATCTTTCCCTCGTTCATTTGTCAGCCGACTCCTTGTCGCAGAGCTTCCCCAAGGTCTCCTCCTCCGTAACTCCGTCGGCAGCGCTCCGTCTTCTCCTAACTTGCCTCGCTCTCCCTTAAGTGGGTCTCCACAGCACCAGCAGAGCAACAACACCTCTAATCGACTCCCATCTGCCAATGCCAACGTACCGCACTCAACGTCTTCTTCCTCGGCCGACCGGGACACAGGAGAGAGGAAATGTGGCGATGGGGCTGAATCTGCTCCCCACCACACCACAACCGCATTACAGAATGGCTCGGCTCCTAACTCATTGCCAGCCTCAATGTTGACATCTACACCATCTGCGAGGAGGTATAAAATCAATTTACCTAATTGTTGTTAGGGATACTGAAGTGTAGCTTTTTTAACCTTTAAATGCCGGATTCATCTTAAGGTCTTTAAACTACCATATTTCCTCAATTCTAAGACGCACTTTTTTTACTTTTTAATGTCTCTGAAATCGTAGTGCATCTTACATTCGATTCAATTTGTAGTATAATTTTTTTCGAAAAGCTATTAATAAATCTAGGGCCTTACAATCAATGGCATCTTAGAATCAAGAAAATAAGGTATTTTTGTTCGTTTTCGGGAAAATCGCATCTCAGGAACTGTTGGTAATTAAATGTTCAAATAAAAATGAACTGCATGCTTCTGTTTTTAAAAGAAAGAAACAGGTTGAAAAAATACTATCAAAAATATTATTATTATGAAAATTCCACTCACCTTAGATTGCTACCACTCTAGATAGACAACTGAATAAGATGGCTCAAAAAAAGCAGATATGCAAATGTAAGAAGAAAATAATGGAAGAACATTATGGGGTTATGTTTACAGCTTCTCGAATGTGAAAGCTGTTCCGAGACCCTGGCCCTAGATCATTCTTGCCTTGTTCTGCCATGACATAATTATTCTGGGATGTTCTCATCTCAAGCCTCAGACTTTGTCAAATACGACCTCTGTAAGTGGTCTTGAAACTATGCAGAACATATATGGTGCTTATGCCCATGAGCAAACACATGTTATGGCATCCAGCCGCATTCGGCATTTAAATGTTATATGATAATCCTTACTAATGATGGTTACATATAAAGAAGCATGACGTGAAAGCTGATTTCATAGTTGTATGTGAAATTGTTTCATTGGTAGAACTACTACCGTTTGAACCCTTCTGCAAAAGAAATTTTTGGGCCTCTTCACAATGCATTGTTTAATATAGTATATACAGTACAGTCAAGAACTTTGCAGTATTACAGTTCCACTAATGGATTGTGTATGCAAGTGTGAAATGTGTGTATGTGCGCAATATGTTTATCAGTTATAAGTTAACCATCATCACGGAAAAGGAAGGAGATAGCCACTATGTAACTGAGATGGTGATGATTTTCTAAAACAGCTATGAGGATGGCGGCTTGTTATAAGTGTTACATAAAAAATTTCTTTATTGAACCTTCCTAAGTGCAAGCCTCCCACCTAAAGTTATTGGTCTGCATTGCCCAGCCAGGGAGTCCCTATGCTGTGTAATATCACGTATTGATATGTATATTAGAAAATTCTGAAGTTTTCGTTTTGTGTGTTTTCTCTAACTTTCTCAAGCTTTAGTGTAGTGAATTGATTTTTTTTTGTTCCCATGAACAACTTAAAAGTAAATGCATGCATTGAAATTTTTTTCTCAAAAATTTGTTTTAAAATCAAGGTACATATTATAACCCAGCAAATAGGGTATCTCTAGAATATTTCTTTTATTTTATGAAACTTTTCAAATTGTTATATGGATTAGCTGAATTATTGTACATATAATGCATTTTATATTTCTGAACTATTCCTCCAATTTTAGGAGCTTCTTCTCATTTAAATATCAAGCATGGAAATGTTTTTGATTAAATACCAATATTAATGAATTTCAGATTGTTATTAGGCATTTGTCATACTTTTTGCAGTAATTAACTTGCACTTATTTTGTTTACAGGGGCCGCCTTACTAGGTCAAAAACATTGGGTAGGCCAGTTGGAGGACCACAAGCAGAAAAGCTAAAGGGGCTGCAGATGAATGTCTGCCATGACTGCAAAACAATGGTCCTACACATCATCAAGACGTCACGCACAAAACGAAACAATGCCATTAAGAATCTATCTCTTGACCTATCCCCAGTGTACTAAGGAGAGCTGGGTGTAATGTAACCTACATCCAACATTCTAGTGTCTCTCCCCTCAGCTCATGTAAATGCAAAGGCTTATTTAAAAAACCCACCCCATGTGAATTTAGGTGTGTGGAAGACTTCTATTTTTATGGACTTGAGAGTCTGATTTATTTCCTGTCATTTATGAAGATTTGTATAGTTAAGGATTATTGTTTTATCTGTAACTCTCGATGTTTTGTTGTACATTGGAGCATGATGGAGGCATGCAGTCATTGAAGTTCATACTCATGACCATCTACATTATTATTTAACATTTTCACATCATCCATTCCCAAGATCTCATGTTCTACACTGTATTGTTTAATCTCTGCAGCTGTAGATTTTCCTTCTCCATTGTCATTGATCTAGCAGCTTTTGAGGATTATCATGTAACAAAAAACACAACACTGGGAAAGTAGAAAGAAAAATTACTCTTGATCTGTGATATTAAATTTCTTTAACATATATAGCAAAACACATACACCATTCATCGCTCACACACTCACTATTCATATGCTGCTATTCATGTGTTTTCACTTTGTTTATGAAATTGCTGTCTGTTCAAAGAAATGAACTTTTAGGCTATAAAATGCAACAAATTGTCAATCCCTCTTTAAATGTCAGGCATAACCGCTTACTTGTAATGTACCTTTAATATCTTATGAAACCCTGTATAACCTGTACGACAGACTTAATGCCTCTAAAATCAAAATGTTATTGTCTTGAATAGGGCATAGTGTAGGATTCAACTGCATAATTATAAGTGATGTAATTTTTGACAGATATCTGTAATGCTCAGCACTTTTATACAAAGAACATAATTTGAGTTAAATTATTTTTATTGTGTATTTTACATTTTTCCTCAAAGTGATTTTCACTATCTCCAAAAGGAAAAATCATGGTTAAAATTTTGAAATTTTTATGTTAAATTACTTTGAGTGATAATTGATTTAATTTGTGATTTCATAAATATATGCAGATGAATCTTTGTCAAAAGAGTGTGTGAGTTTTGTCAAATAAATATTGAAATTGATAATGATACTTCAATCTTTTAAAGCAAACTTATTTCTGAAACTCAATTGAGAAATTTATTGATTATTCCTGATTTAATGTTTTGCTATTATGCCATTTTGTACTCTTGAGCTATTCTAAAACCATAAGTTCAGCTATTGTTTTATATTTATTTACTTGAAAATCTCATTTCTAATGCATAATGATATGTATATCTTGCCAAGTTTTGTTACTGAACTAGTATCGCCAATTTCTAGAGCTTTCAAAGAAGAAAATTTAAGAATCAAGTTAGAAGGATGTAGGACCTTTATCCAAAATGAGGAACTATCTATAAAGTAGCAAGGAGGTATGCAGGAGGGGGGGTCCGAACCCCCTCCCCTCCCCCTGGTGTACAGACATTTGTGAAATTTGCGATAACCACGCTACCAACTTGCTACATTGCCTCTTGCTACACTGCCACTTGCTGTGTTGAGGTATGAAAACTAAAAATGTTATAATAGTTTATATTATTTGAATAGGACTTTTATTTAATCAATTGCTGGAAATTGATTTTCAGGCTCAGACCCTCCAAGTAAATTTCTGGGTATATGCATGTAAAGTAGAACAGTATATCTCTATTAATAAAAGGCGATGTGTGTGTGGACAGCATATCTAAAAGACCAAGAAACTTAGAGACTTAAAACTTAGTACACTTACTAATGGGACCATAAAGATGTGCACCTCAGAGCCAGAATTTTTATTTTTGGTGGGAGCAGGGGAAGGGGTGTCATTTTCCATAAGTTAACACAAAAAATCAATTTTTCGACTTACAGGCTTTTATTCTTTTGCAAATTAAAATTAGAAAGAACTGACCTATGATCTTCGGACCTGGACCATTTTCAAGAAAAATAAATAATGATTCTTATTCTTATCATCACATTTTTTCTATGATACAGAATCACACGTGTTCTATGTTTAAATCATTTATTTGAAAAATGTAAGCTTTTTAACAATATGTTGCCTTGCCGACCATGTCATTGTTAAACTTTCAGATTGTATTGTCGCCTTAATCCCTATACTACATGCGTTAGGAAAGCATGCTTTGAATGCTTTAATATGAGAGAGAGTAAGTAATAAAGAAGAAGAGAGACAGAGAGGTAGATAGAGACATAATTAAATATTAATTAAAAATAATTTTGGGCATATAAGAATAGTTCAAAAACTATTTTTACTCTCTGGAACACTCAATTATGTGAATTTTATATTCATTGCATACATTTTATTGCATTTAAAAGTTGATTTTATTTATTTTAACTTAATACTTAATCTATATTAATGAAAGGCGGTGTGTGTGAGTGGACAGCATTTCTCGAAAACCAAAAAATTTAAAGCCTGGTACACTTACTAATGGGACCATGAGAATGTGCACCTTCAGACCAGAATTTTTATTTTTGGGGGAGGAGGGTGCCATAAAAAATCATATGCTTCACCATTTCTCAAAAATCAAGAAACTTAGAGACTTTAAACTTGGTAGAGCTATGAAAGAGACTGTGAGGATGTGCACTTCAATGCCAGATTTTTTTTTGTGGGGTGTGAGAAAGGGAGGAGGTTACCATACAAATCATATCCTACGTTATTTTCGAAAACCAAGAAATTTATAGATTTAAAACTTGGTACACATATTAAAAAGACCAAGAGGATGTACAAGTATGGCCAGAATATTAATTTTTGGGAGAGGAGGCTGCCATACAAATCATACCCTGACTAGAGGTGTTAATTTTTTTTGTAAAATTACACAACTTATTTAGAATTTTCTTAGCAAAATATCAGATTAGCATCTATATTTGATTTTTTCATACCAATTGAAAGAGAATACTGGACACTTATATCGAGAGTACCTTTAGTTTGAATGAAAATATTAGAGTGAAATGAGCATGAAATATTCTACTGTAAAACCCAGGTTGAATACTAAAATGGTTATTGATCATTTCAATCAACAAATGATTATGGAAATAACTTAGTTTCCTCATGTTCTTATTGCATTTCAAATTAACATTAGCCCTTGAAATGTCCACATTAAGCCAATTGGCTAAATTTCATATTTTCAAATGACAAGGTCCCTCAATATGTTTAACCCTTTTAGTGCCATGCAAATTTCGGTGAGTATAGCCAGAAGTGCCACAGGCAATTCGTGAATTTTGTTTTACTTTAGGAATATTATCACAGTGAAATTATTTCTTAAGATTTTTTCAGATATTGTGACAATCTGGGAAATTAAGGTTTAATCTTATATATATTTACTTCAGAAGTAATGGAAACAGAAGGTATGAGATAAAACAATAGGAATAATACAAATATAATTCAAATAAGATAAAGTACTCCAGATGGCTGCTAAAGGACAATCTATGCTCATCGTAGCCATGGCTTATCGAAGGGTCTCCCACCTCTCATCTCAATGAGCTGTTACATAGGTTTCTTTCTCCCACTTGATGGTATCTGTGGAAAATTCCATCCGGCATGACTCTTGGCAGTTGACTGCTTTCGTCTTCTCAGGAGACTGAAGCAACTCTGTAGAAGTTATTTCTACTGAAAGAGGGCAATGCCTTCATGGAGGTTCGTTGGCGAATTCCGATGATGTCATGATAATGATAATTTCATTGGACTATAGAAGTTGCTGCCCAAACAAACACACATGGCAGATTGCATAAGAAGCAGATGAGATAGGCAAAGAACAGTGGACCACTGCAGTTTTGTGATCATAAGGTTACTTTACTTTAAAAGAAACTCCCACAGGCTAATATAGAGGAACTATAGAAGTAAAGCTTGGAGCCTGTTGGAACCACTATCCCAATTTTTTACCACATATATCTCATACCAAAAAAAGGATGTGAGCCATACATGGACATATGCAGGATTTTTTCAGGTGCTTAAAATGAGAATGATAAATATTGTTATTTAAATTTAATTTTAAAATTATAACAACTATATTTTCAAATGACCCTGGTGTTAGCCATTAGATTCTAATAATTACAATACAGTAATAATTTTATAACATCAATTTAACTGTTTGTGGCATACTTTGTAGAATATTTCCATCAGAAATAATGGTATTTATGGATTAACAGGACACTTATGTGGCACTGTGCGACGAGAAATGGAACTATGTAGTTTGCTCTGCTTTGTGCACCTGGTCTCCTCTGGCATGGAGAGGATGGCATGGATGTAGGCAATGCATCACAGGCACCCCTTTAATCTCCAGCTAACCCACCCCGGGTGGAGGAAGTAGAATGAACCCACCAACCAAACTTATCCAGCGAAGATTGCTTTGGTGGGTTCGTTCTATTTCCTCTGTCCGGGTTGGTGAAGTGGTATGCATCCCGCCTACGGCGCACTGCCTACATCCATGTCAGCAGAGATTGGGTGCATAAAACAGAGCAAACTCCACCTAGTTCCATTTCTCGTCACTCATGGCATCATGTTTTGCATTTAGTCCATAAGTACCAAAATAATTTTAAACACTTATTAATATTCCAATATTTTACTATGCTTATCCACCCTCTCCTTGCTGTTTTCCATACCTACCACCACAGGATTCCTTAACCCTTTGGCTTGATCATTCTATCACCCCCCATTAATCAGCACTCTCCACGGTCTACCTGCACAAGTCCTTTTTTTCTCCCAACCTTCCCTCCCCCATTTGTCCACAACTCCTCTTTCCAATCTCTTTTCCATTGTTTACCTCCTATATATACTCAGCTCTGTATTTCATTCTTCAGCTGAGGATGATATATTACCTCAAAACCAAGGTCGCTAGTATCAAATAAAACAGTAGAGAAAAAGTATGGGTTTAAAGTTATTTCTGATATGGGAAATTTTCAATAATTGCAATAATCAAAATCAACGTGGAGGCCAAGGTCTTCCTACATACACAGACAAGAGTTGTGGATCACATCCTCAATTCTTATTAGATTTTGACAAAGACTTCCTACTTCATTCTCAAAATTACTCCAGATCATTCCATGGTAAATTCAGGTTGCAATTATTAATCATTTTTATAATATCATTCCACATCAGTTTCACAGACCAAAATAATAATATATTTATTGATTCCTAAAGGTCAAGTACATGACATGGAATAAGTCAAAATACAAACCAAAAATAGTTGATACACCAAAAATGAAAAGTATTTACAAACTGTCAATCAGAAATTCATTGATGCCATAATAAGTTTTGAGTAGCAGTAAATTTTTCAGTTTATTTTTAGTGATTGGAAGGTAAAGATTTAATATACATGGGAAGATTAGTGTAAAATAACAAAGGCAAAATGGCGAGGTCTGTTCTGGCTGGAAGTGAGAGCATAGCCATTTATATGAATGTCCTTACTTCTTCTGGTGTTGTTGTGATTGGTTGATTCATTGGAAGGAAACAATGGGGTTGTTTTTCACAAAAAACGCACAATTGAGGATATATATAATGTGAGAATCTTGAGGGAAGAAAAAATGAGCAAAAGATGAACAATCATCTTGAAGGCCACAATTTACTTATTTTATTCCCGAATCATAAAATGAGCATGCATGAATAAATTATACCTTTATATAACAATAGTTATTGTTGCCGGTGGTGTAGTGGTTAGGACGCTGGCTGCTACTCGCCCGATGCTTGAATAAGTCATCGGGTACGAAACCTGCGCGAGTAGGATTTTTTCTCAAGGTCACCCGGCCCCCTGTTTGCGTGGTTTGAGGAGACCGCGCAAATTCAGCTGTTCCGTCCTTCGGAAGGGACGTTAAGCCGTTGGCCCCCTTGGTGTTCTTCGTAAGAGCAGGCAAATGCCGGCACCGGGTTTCCCTCCTCCCTTCTGTGTGTGAGTCTGGTGTGGAAGGCAACGGGAAACCACCACACCGTGTATGTATATTCCCTAGTCAAAAACCAATTAATTGGTAGGACCTGTCGCAAGACAGAACACGAATGAATGAATAACAATACTGTCGCAAGACAGAACACGAATGAATGAATAACAATAGTAAAAACCCATTGATGAAAATGCTGCAACATGGCACACGGTAGCCACGCCACTAAATTGATAATTTCTGGTGTTTTTAGATTTTGATGTTTGTCTAGTATTAAACAAAATTAATTAATAGAAAATATCTTTTATGTTAGCTAAACTAAAATTCAACAGCTACATTTGTATCGCAATTTTTACCCATTTTCGATTCAAATTTATGACCTGTTTAAATGTAAACGTTAGTTAAGTATCAAAAAAGCTTGTTTACTCGTGAACATTACTTTTCAAGGATGTATTCTGAAAAGAACTTTTCTTATTAACGTGTTATTATAGAAGCAACTACTGTTCAAATAAATGAACATTTTCCTGTATATCAAAACCCACCTCCTTTCATAAAGTTGATAAACACAGATTCGAAGCTCTTTACAATCCAGAAGACAAATATTAGTGATATCATCAACATTACCTCAAACTAGAATCGATAAGGATGAAAATTAAAAAAGAAATGTTGAATATTCAAAGGTTTGACAAGAGCGGTACACGGTTTAAGGGCATGTAAAAGTTTTTCTATGAAAACAGTAAATGATAAAGTGTCACGCAGCAAAACAATATTCGTCATGGAGTTTGATCCCATATTGAACGGATTGAACATACAATGAAAACGTTCCGCAAGCAGATGTCTATACTAAACAAAAAAAGCAGCGGTTTAGGTAAAAAATTGTTTGCTGATTCTGAGGAAAAAAATGCCAAATCGTTCTAAGGCAGAATGTTAAAGAGGTACATGTTTGACGGCTTTAATGGGATACGATTACAAGTAACTTTACGTAGTAGGGTGTTAATACGAGCTAGAACCTGCCGAAATGCTAGACGTATTACCATGTATCTGACCCACTTTGGCCTTTCCTTTTCAATTTATGTCATGCGTTGCGATAGTTTTAACTAGAGCCAAAAAAAACTTTTATTCTGATGCTACATCGGGGCAGCGACTCTGCTGACATAGGATACGGTGTACTTTTGCTGTGAATATATGTTAACTAGAGATTCTTAAGCTCCATATGTGTGAAAATCACGTTAAAATTAGGCTTTTTGCTACTAAAAATAAAATTTGGTAGCTAAATAAAGAAATGAAAAAGTATGAAAACTATTAAACACTGGCGGTGGGCCGCATGTGACTCGCGGGCCGCAGGTTGTGCACTCACGTATTAAATCTTTGGGCTCAAACTCAACTAAACCAAATTAAAGCACTTATATAACATCTAAAGTTGCATCTCCAACGAACGACCTATTTCGACACAACCTTGAAAAACGATAGGTTTTTGTTTTGTTTTGAACCAAGTTCAATGTGTAGATATTGGTGCACTAGGAAAGAAGGGTTCTCTAGACACGTACGCATGAATTGATATTTATAAAAACTGAAAGCATATCTGGGTCAGGTATTACTGCTTTCATAAAGAGAAATCAGACTTCTAGCTTACCTTGCGGATAGATAACTATCCTATTTACCTTGACAAGATGCCTCCTTTATTGGTTTGAAGGACTATGTAGTTGGGAATTGTGTCATATTATATAGTTGTATTTAAAATCTCGTAGCAGGCGGTTGCCAGGTTTTCGCTGCACGTTCTCAGTGTTTATTGTATCTTGTTACGGCAAAATGGACTTACTATCTTTTATTGGCATTGCAGCTTTATGTTACTGTTTAGTGTACATTGTACTTCTTTCGTTTTTGGACTGCGATCTCGGATTAGCCTGGGCGGAAAAGTTTGGGAAACGTGTTGGTAAGTTTTGAGAAACATGTCTTACAGCAAAGATGGTGTAGATTGCATCGTGATATACCTTAATTATTCACGCAAAGGAAATCTTTTATAGAGTGCGATTAAAGATTTTTATTAAAATACTTAATTATGGTTTATCTTATAAATATTAGAATCGCTTCGAGGGAAAGTGGTATGGATCACTGGTGCATCAAGTGGAATAGGAGAAGCAATTGCTGTAGCATTAGCTAGAGGTGGAGCCAAACTTGTAATATCTGCTCGTCGAGAATTGGAACTCGAGCGTGTTAAAAGACGATGTATCGGTAAGCAAATAAATATTTACGTTTACATGCACGTATAATCTACAATATTATGGTCATCATTTGATTAGCGTGTTTGCTATATCTGTAAAAATTTCTTTGCTTTATTCCACCTTAAAAAACTGAGTTTTTCAAGAGATTTTACGTAGTAATAACTTTTAATGCTTATATTTTTCAGAAATTATTACTTAAATACTTGTTCTGCGGTTGGAGGTAATTAATATTTTGTGAAGGGATCAATATTTTCAGAGATTCCTGTAAGCCAATATTAAAAAAATATAATATTTTAACTCTTCCATCACTCTATCTTTATGAGCTAATAAGCTATGTCAATAAGAATCAAGATTACTTTAAAAATCTTCAGCCTGAGCATGAATATGATACAAGAGGCAAAGATAACTTTAATCTACCACAGCACAAATTAAAACTAATGGAAAATAGTCCATATTATAATGGTATCAAAGTTTTTAATAAATTGTCCATAAAATTTAGAGAAAAATTTAATCATGTAAAATATTTCCAGGAAGAGTTTTTGTTAAAAAAGTGTTATTATTTATTAAGGGAATATATGGAAGACAATGATGTGGCATTTATTGATTAATATAATGTTAAGTATATTGTGAATTATAATTTAACATTTATATTGTAATTTATATGTGATGTGTAACAGTTATATTGTAATGTATGTGTAACGTGTAACAGTTAATGTTTGTATGTATTTGACGAGACACCTATTTACTGACAGACTTGTACTGAAAACATGTAAATGTAATGTGTCAATAAAAATTCTATTCTATTCTATTAGTCTCATATTATCTACAAATGAGAAATTACTCTCATGTACATGCAATAAATTATATAGATCAGTGTTCCTTTTGTATTGTAAAATTCATATTTTTTTTATTTTTCAGAAGAGGTAAATGCAAATGAGGATGATATCTTCATCCTACCTATGGATGTGACTGTAATGGAAAGGCACCAGAAATATTTTGATAATGTGATCAAAAACTTTGGAAGGGTAAGTCTAGTATTTGAATTGAAAAAAGTATTTTCATCTATCATTTAGATCAGGGATGCTCAACCTATATATTATTACATATATGTTTATAAAATAAGTAGTGCATCGCCACTCTGCCCTAGGGAAAGTGGCACATCAAAGGTATAGGGTTGAGTATTACTGATTTAAATCAACTTTTTCAAATATACAGAAACACTACTAGAAAATAATATATCCATGGAATGCTATCAATCATATTTTCAGTCCTAGATTTATCGCAATCTCTCCTAACTTTTAACAGTTATGTTCTTATTTTCTCACGGCTAGTTGGACTTGTTGGTAAGCAATGCTGGTCGATCTCAACGAGCAAACTGGGAAGAGATAGATGTGGCTGTTGACCGAGATATGTTTGATCTTAATGTCTTCTCCGTGGTATCACTTACACGTGTAGCAGTCAAATATTTCTTGAGCAGAAAAGAGGGAGGACATGTTGCGGTGACTTCATCAATTGCAGGCGTGATTGGGGTCCCATATTCTGGTTCTTATGATGGAGCAAAACATGCCCTACATGTAAGCACAAATGTGATATTCAATATGTTTTTTTTTTTGACATCAATGGAGTTTAGCAAAGAAATTAGTTGTGACCTCTTAGCTTTTAAATTACTTATTTAAATTTTATACCTCAGAGTGTCAAATTTCTTGTAAATATTTTAAACCATTTTTATTTACTCTACATGAAATTGGTTCTTTACAATGTAGTAGTGTTCAGTGGGCCTGTAGGCAAATTCCACTAGTGAGCCCCCCACACTTAGTTTTTAGCTTAAGTTTTCCAATAAATTTTCAATAAAAATAAAATGTTTTGTTCCAAGGCAATTTCAGCAGTAATAATAATGAATTCCCTCAAAGGTAGAACATAAGTAGTCTTTGCAAGATTTTACTTTTTCTTATGCTAAATTTTGTGTATGAATAAGCATCAAATGGTAAAAATTACATTTCTGTATGTTATACAGAATCCAACTTATCTTTTCACAGATATAATCTAAATAATTTCTTGGGCATTGTACCTTCTTTATATTTGTGCCCCATCTGGTCCTATCTTCTGCCTTATAAAAATGTCCTGTAAGCATTGTAAACCTTGCATGCTATTGGTAATCCCATCATTTCTTTTGACTATTTTTATAGCATGTGAGTACATAAGCAGGGAATCAATTTTGGTAATGATGATTTGAGTCAATAAAACATGTGATTCAACAATTAGAGGACCCTTTAAGTTTCTTCTGCCTTGTTCTCACACGAGTGACAGAAGAAATCCTTGAAAATGTTTTTTCATGGATTTTCATAGCCTAGATCAGGGGTTCCCAACCTTTTCCATTTGGTGAGCTCCAATTTTTATTCTTGTACATAAATCGAGCACCAAGATATGAAAAAGAATAATGATCATGAATAATAAAATCAAACCAACATCAATGTTATTTGTAATGTTAGGAAGAAAGCAGCCGGTCATTTCAAATTAATGATGTTTTAAAACGATATTATAGCATCACAAAAGTGCACAATCAAGCTGCTAAAGAGCACAACGGTGA
Source organism: Tanypteryx hageni (assembly GCA_028673005.1). Classification (NCBI taxonomy): domain Eukaryota; kingdom Metazoa; phylum Arthropoda; class Insecta; order Odonata; family Petaluridae; genus Tanypteryx; species Tanypteryx hageni. Next base: position 81,976,639 of record CM054117.1, on the reverse strand, counting down.
TAATGAGCACCAAGTTGGGAACCCCTGGCCTAGATGGTCCCAGTCTCTCATAGTATAATACTTTAAAAGCCTGCACGTTTTGCTCATATTCAAGTAATTCCATTGGTGCATCAAGATGGAACATCAACATATCACCAGAAAAAATTATACCTCATGGGAAGTAAAAATTCACATTTTTCACAAATCAGTAGTTGTTTCAAGATTCAGGAGTAAATGTTTATGTTGCCCATGAAACGATTTCTCCCTATTCACTGCCATCAAAAACTTGACCTATTTAGTAATTTCCTAATATTTTCCAGGCTCTTTTTCTCTAAATCTGTCATTAAGATTATAAATTTTTAGTACAGTCATCTTACTGAAATATTTTATTGGATTTGAGAGGTATTATTTTAATATTTTTAGGATTTCTATGTTTAAATGTCCATATTGACAGAAAATGAGTGAAATTACCTCTTAATCCTTGGTTAACAAGCACACATATGGTTAAACACTCGGAAGATATGTTCCATAGCTGGAATTTTTATTACACTACAGTGGTCCCTTGCATAACGAATTTAATTCAATCCACAGAAACTATTATGTGAAAGTTTTTTATGTGAATTTGGGAAATACATACATATTAAAGGCCTAATTCGTTCCAAGACCATCGTAAGTTAACCTTTTTGGGTGTCACTGATTGATTGAGGCCTGCTGAGTTCACTTAGGAGCACTCTGATTGGCAAAAATTGGCAACCTCATGGCTTTGTTAGCAATTCGTTATGCAGGAAAAATTTTTTATGCGAGTCAATGGGAGCCTATGGGATGCAATTCATTAAACCAAAATTCATTATCTGATGACTTCATTATACAGGAGTCTACTGTGTATGAGATTAATGATTAAAAAATGGAAGATTTTTCTTGATTTTGTTTAAAAATTGTGTAATTTCTTATTCTTGATTAAAATATGTGGATGCCACCCATTTGAAATGTTGTAACTCACCAAATGTCATTTGTCATTGTCTTAAAAGATTTTTTTTTCATCTTTCACAGGGATACTTCAATGCCCTTCGTGCAGAAAAGGTTGGTCAGGGTCTTACAGTTACACTTCTCTGCCCTGGTCCTGTTTATACCAAATTCCTCTCGGAGAGTTTTACCGGAAAAGCAGGGGAAGTAAGTATTGATTCTCTCCTTAGACAATATTCTTAACTCTCTTTTGTTGTCTACTTATTCAAATGTTGCTCAATCATAGTGAGTCCATTGAAATTCATTTTTTGATCTTTACGTATATTTAGGTTTTGCAAACTCATTATTTAGATACAAATGTATTTCTTAACAGAGCTTTTTATAAATGTTTTTCTGCATATGTCAAGTTAGAAACACTTCATTGCTGGAACTACAAAACTCAGTGTATCAACTTTCAGCATTAATTCATCACAGTTTTATAGAAAAGCTGTGTGTAAAGAGGACAACATTACTGTATCTGCCCAAATACAAGCCGATGTTTTTTGTCAAAATCCATCATAAAAAAATCACTCAAAATCACTTCAAAATGAAGTTAGAGATGATCTCAACTTCATCTCCAAGGTCATAACTGGTGATGAATCTTGGGTTTATGGTTATGACTCTAAGACAAAGCAGCAGTCGTCACAGTGGAAGTCACCAAATTCACCGCAGATGAAAAAAGCATATCAAGTTCGCAGCAATGTCAAGTCCATGCTGATCATTTGTTTTGACATCAACGGGATCATCCACAAAGACTTTCTCCTACCTGGTCAAACTGCCAATGGAAAGTTTTACTGCGATGTTTTGAAGTGGCTAAGGGAGAATGTCCAACGCAAACGCCCAGACAAGTGGCACAACGACTGGGTGCTCCACCATGATGCGCCCACCCACACATCACTTGTTATTAGGCAGTTCCTGGCTTCCAAAAACATGACAGTTATCCCCCTACTCTCCTGACCTCGCCCCCTGCAACTTTTTCCTGTTCCCCAAAATGAAACTCCAGCTGAAAGGGCGACGTTTTGACACGAGAGGACATCCGGGCAGTATCGCAAGGGGTGCTTAACACGCTCACACTTGCGGACTTCCAAGGATGCTTCGCATCATGGAAAAAATGCTGGGAACGCTGTATAAAAGCCCAAGGAGACTACTTTGAAGGGGATAGTGGAAATTAGGACTTAGCGTAAGTGATTTTTTTTATGCACAAATTCCCGGAACTTTTGGGTAGCACCTCATATATATCATTAAGAATAGTTAGCAATTGGTATTATTTTTCATTATCCATTAAAAGAAGTTCCTATTAGTTTTACTTGGCTATTGTAGTTATTGCTATAGCCATTGTAATGTTTGTATGCATGTTAAAACCTCATTCATGGAATCTATCAAAATTGCATACATTGACTATGCAGACAATTATGCAAAGTGCGATGACGGCTTTTAATGCTCAACTGTTTGAATTTTGGTAAAACTTTACATGAACATGTATAATTATAAAAATGCAATTTCTTAAGACAATGTAAATGTTTATTTTATAGGAAATAGACTTGGATTGAAAATTATCTTGGCTATTGCTTTATTTGACCTTTTATGAAAATAAAGATGAATGAAATTTTGTCACTGAACGTGGAACATTATTCATCAATGCAAAATTATCAATTGGAATAATATTTCAAAATGTTAACAATTAAACCATTTCCCACTCTATTTTTTGATCTTGAATAATGTATTCTAGGTCGTGCGTGCATGCCCAGCACACTTCAGCATAAAATCTACGAAATTTACTTTTTGTCAAAAAATGGTGGAAATTTTTGGGGGGGTCGGCTTCTATTCGGGCAGATACGGTAATATAACTTTGAACAAATTTAAAGCAAGCAAAATAATGCCAATATTTTATGGCTGGAATCGCTTGTTATTGTGATAAAGTCGATCTCACTTTAACCAGATTGGTTGCAAGACAGAGTGGTGTGTGATGGTGGTATTAATTGGCATAGCTTTTATTTCTAGAGTAATTGCCTATCAAAAACAAGTAAGGGAAGAATTGCAAAGCAAATTACAGAGGTTACTTTTTCACAAAAACTATGGTAAATAAAAATGTATTGTGAGGTTCTGCCAAAAAGCAACAAAAAATTAAGAATAAAAAATTCATTGTTTAAAAATAAACCCCTATAGTTGTGTTTTAAAATCTGATGCAGTATCCATTACACCAACGTTTCGACCATAGACACTTAACTTTCTTGCTTTAATTCTTCTCGAGTTATTAGCAAAGCTCGGATGTAGACACCAATTGCTCCCCAGTGACTAACCCTAGATCCACCAATTTTTTATCATATCTAGCCCTCACATAGATCAAACTCTCCTGAAAATTTGGCTTCTCCAGGTTGCAGGAGTCCAAAGGTATTGCCCACACAAACTGACAGACATAAACCGAATGCATAAGCAATTTTTTAGGTAAAAAGCACTAATGACAGGTATAAATGAATAAAGGGGGATCAAACTTGTGATCTTATGATAGACAAGATGTTGAAAAGGTGTAAGAGTTAAATCCCAGGATATTGTGGAAAAAATTTTTTAAATCTTAGTTCATGTTCTCAAGTTATTCAGCATGACACACAAAGGGACAAATCACAGTTCCCGGAGTGTTTACCATATTTACTTGCATATAAGCCGCCGCTGCATATCAGCCACGCCCTTGTTTTTTGAGATTGAATCTAGGGAAATAAAAGTTCCTGAATATGTATAAGCCACAGTTAAAAAATCGCGATTAATGCGCAACATTCTGGCTAACTAGAGACCGTTAATATTTAAAATTAACTGCATACAAATACCATATTTACTCGCATATAAGCCACACTTTTTCCCAAAATTTTCATCTCCAAAACGAGGTTGTGGCTTACATGCGAGGAAACAAAATGGGAAAATCCAAAAATGTGAGATAATCATTGAAATTCACTATGACTTTGCTAAATAACTGGGCAATTCAATAAGCAGTATGTGACGTATAAAAACAACAATCACAGAAACAAATAAAAAGGAAAAGAAATGTTATTATTGATGATGGAGTTACAGACATCAATTATTGCAGAGAGTCACTGCAATAGCACCAAAGGCCTGCAAGAAAAATTCCATAATTTGACGGATATCAAGGGATCATCACAGTTTAGTTTCATATTCCAATAATTCTATTGTAAGAAACATTTCGATGGCATTCCATATTTACATGATAAAGATAGGGATACGTCTCACAAGTAATCCTAACTCCCCTCCAAGATGCTCTTCTTTCGCTTCATAACGACCTCTTGTGCGCTAAATACAAACTTAAAAAATTAACACTGAATTATACTCACCAATAAAAGGAAGCAGACAAGCACAAGTGGTGGCTGTTGTGAGTGACGTAATAGTGGAGGTTTAAAGTGCTGGAGGGTTGTCTTGGCACAACGCAAGTTTCGCGGGCAAGGAGACAAAATTTCTCAAGTGTACTCAAATAGTATCACAAGAAATCTCCATCTCATCTCCACTCTACAATATCCTCTCCACTCTCATCTCTTTTACTGTAGTAATAATACGCAAAGCATAAAAGACACAGAGATCGAATGGTTGCCTTGTGGTGTAGTGGAGAACTTTCTTTCATTTATATTGCACTGGCCGCGTAACCACATAAGAGCGAATCAAAGACGTATAAAAAGACATTCCAGTAACAATAACTTTGTTGCATAATAGTGAATTCACATAAAGCGAACCCGTATAAAGAGAGGGAAACTTGTACTTTGTATCTTGCAAAATGAATATGTATATTGCTGATCGGTTACAAATAATTCATTGAAATACTTGATTATTACAAACAATACCATTATTTACTGATGTGTGTATTAATGATACATATTAGTAATTATCCAGCATGTTTTATGCCTAATCATGATTTTTTAAGTGCAGCTTATTTTCGGAACCTTTTTTTTTCTAGGTTCAGCCTAAAAAAACAAGGGTATGACTTATATGCAGTGACGGCTTATATGCGAGTAAATATGATATCAATAAATTTAGTTGTTATATATAATAATAGAGAATTTTGTTGAATTATTTGTAGCCAATCAGCAATATATTTATTTCGTGGGATACAAAGGACAGTATTGCCGATAATCTCGGAATGCATAGCTTTTTACCCAAAACATGCTGCACACGAAAAGCGATGAAAAATCACAATGACTTCTAAAGTGAAAGAAACTTGACCAAAATGTTTCTTATGATATAATTATCAAAATATGAGACTAAACTGTGATGATGCCTTGATATCCGTCAGACTAAGGTATTTTTCTCGCAGGTCCCTGGTGTTACCACTGTGATCACCTGCAAAACCTGACTTTTGCTTTTTTTATGTGTCACATACTGCGCACTGAATCATCAAACCATATAGGGAGGTCCTGGTGAATTTTAATTTACAATCTGAAATTTTTCTATATTTCCCATTTTTTACCCCACATAGAAGCTGCATCCCCGTTTTGTAGTCGAAAAATTCGAAAAAAGTGTGGCTTATGTGCAAGTAAATACGGTATTTTCTCCATTTGATTAAAACTGGTATGAGTGTAGCACGCTAATCATATGTATTTTAAAACTACTTAGAAACATTGTGTGAACGCAGAATTTGGACAGTTCTATGCTTGAAAGAAGTTTATTTTTTTGGGGAGAGAATTTAACCCATGTTGAATTAACATAAAAATGTGTATAGAATCAGAAAACATGATTTTTTCAGCCTTTTGCAATGAAAAAAATAAGCTATCGTGACAACACCATTGTTTCTGCATATGACGCTCCTGGAATCGAACCCATGATCTTATGATAGACAATAATGGCATGTCAAAAAGGTGGGGTATGACATAATCGTCGAAATCATACTTACTATTCTCGAATTATTCAGTATGATGCATAATGGCATAAAACATAGTTTTTATTATACTAAGATGATTTGACAGTTTATTATTGTACATCGGAGTTCATAATGTTTTTTTTTAATTTCACTCTTTCTCAAAAATACATCTTACCTGGCAAAATGTTTGTTTTTTTGTTGTTAAAGTCTAATGTTTCTCTTAACATATTGATTTATGCCCTTCCCTTGTTCTAAATCTGTCATACTTCCCTTTACATTTCTGTTCTATGTGTTAAACAGAAGTATGGGGTCAATGCAGATGCCAATGACCGTCGATTAACGGCTGACCGCTGTGGACACCTCTGCGCTGTGGCCCTCGCAAATGGTTTACGTGAAGTATGGATGGCCCTCACACCTATTCTACCTTTAGCTTATCTGGGATGCTATTTTCCAAATGCTGGATGGAAGTAAGTGAAAGAAGCAAATTTATACAATGAATTGGAATTCTCCCTAGATTGTGTATATCTCTTTACAGCACTTATAGCCTCACTGCTATGATGCATTAATAGCTATACTCTTCCTATACTTGTGTAAACAAGGAATTCAGTGTGTTTCAAATTTCTGCTATTCGTCGTTAACACAGGCGACATGTTGGTGAAATGTTGTCCACAACTACGTGATGCAAAATTATATAAATACTCGGTAACAAAATCTCACAAATGGTGGTCATTTACCAATGGATGCAGTTATGTTGTAGTCAACCCTTGTTGATTCCTACAGCTTATTGATCTTTGTGGTAGGAATTCGTTCAAAAGCTGATGGCTTAATTGGGACCTTGACAGAGGGATGGATCCTCTGTTATGCTTTCAGTGCTAGGGTCATGGCTTTTAATTAGGGATGTGGGAACGTCAAAATTTCAACTCGAGTCAAGTTCGAGTCGAACATTGTTGAAAAACTCGAGTTTTGAGTCAAGTTCGAGTTTTATGTTTAAAAAAATATTGAATGATTTTGTTAGGTAGAATAAAAGGGCTTCAAAGGCCTTTTTTAACTCAATATTAATTATTCTTAATTTTTTATTGATTCATAACAAAGAATACAGAACCTGGAATTGAAAAATTAAGCCAGATGGATCAAAAAGTTTAAAAAAAATCTATTTCCAATAATATAAGGAAGATTGCAGGTTTAGATTTTATTAATTATACTCTAAAAGCATTGTTTTTATTTCAACAATTTTGTTACTAATCAAATAAATAAAAGAAGTGATAAATTTTACAGATCAATACAAATTTCATCAAAGAGATCTTAAACTAGAGGTTGAAGTGGGGGAAGAAGAAAGCAAAAATTATATTCAACATTTTTTTACTATAAAAATATTTTTTATAACATATTGATAAACAGTTGTATGATTTTATTTGGGAATGCATTAATATATACAAGATGGAATAGTATATTCCATAAATGGAATATACAGAGATTTCAAAGGTGTTCTTTATAGAAAATACATGCAAAACGGCATCGAAATATTCTTGAATTTTTATACCTGAAATTGAAGTCGTAATTATGTGGTCTCACTGTCTGTTTTACGGCAAATGTTGTCATCTATCCGAATAATTTTTTAAATATACAACTTACAGATCATATAAAAGATAGGAAGATAAAAATATGGTATTTAATTTTTGCTTGCTGATACTATCAATGTAAACAAAATTGAGATATGTGAGAGAAAGAAGACTATGGCAAAAAAAATTGAGGATTTACAACAAACTCCTAAATCGTATGAATCTACGGTTTAGGAATTTGTTGTAAATTGTCAAAATATTGTTTTGCTCAGGATTTTCTCGAATTATTATCACTGAAACTATAACTCATAGTTATGTTGTTTCATGGACTTCGTGGTAAATGAAGTGCTCTATCTGAATATTTTTCTAATCTATACCTTATAGATCATATAAGAGCTAGGAAGAGAAATTTATGGATTTTTAATTGTTGTTTGCTGAGAGAACTGCCTTAGCAATTGATGTAAACAAAATATACAATATTTCACAAAAAATCGCATGGTTTTGTTGTTATGTTTGGAGTTTTTATATCCACTTAAATTTATTCTTAATAAAAACTCATAATTCGCATTTTCATAATGTGCGTATGTTAATTTTATTTAGTAAGCCAGGCAGAATCGGTATAATCGACGAAGCCGATCTCAGGCTCGGAAAAATAAATACTTCGGCCCCTTGATAGGAAAAGTTTTTAAACCACTGATCTAAATCAACCAATAATAAAGGATTAAATTCGAATGCAACTTCAATAGTTGTAACTTAATAAATCTTGTGAAATATTTTTTTAACAATCATGTAGGAATATTTTTTTTTTAATACCACATTTTTTTGATAGTTCGAAAATTTCGAACTTTTTGTTTCAACCTAAACTGAGTCGAGTTTTAAAATAAAACTCGACTCGGTTCGAAATTTCGAAGTTTGCACATCTCTACTTTTAATCTTAACAAGGACAGGGTGGTATGCACTTGCCTCTCTCAAAGTTAAAATGTTTTTCATGAGAGGGTTATAGTAAATAAATACACCATCTTTTTGAACTTCACGAATAATTGGTTCCGGAAAACTGACGTGAAATTCAAATTTGCGAAGTGCATCCTATTTTCCCATAAGACACCATGTTATTACAAGAGATTGGTTCCCAGCCAACCTAAAAAATTTACTTTTTTATCATAAATTTAACAGGAAATAAAAGAAAACATAACCGCAAATGAAAAACCTAGCAATATAAAGTTAAAAAAATACTTTTAATTACATTCAAAACACGTAATAACAAATGAAAACCCAGCATAACAAAGCGATTACACTGTTTTCCACACTTGTATAGTTTACCTCCACAATATTTTGCATGTGATTTTCGATCTTCTTTTGTTCATTCTAAGGAAATGGTTTAATTTAAATTGAACTACTGAAATGGAATGTTGAGTACATCATGTACAAATGTTGTCCTGGATTCTGCAACAAACATTTCCAAGCCACAAAAAAACACTAGCATTAAAAAGTGGTTCCATTTCTTTTACTAATTACATTATAAATGTATTACAGAAAATCAAAACCTACCGTAATCAAGATATAACATTTCTTTAGTAATTGTGTTCAAAATACCCGGCAAAAAATCTTATGTTACAAGATGATAGCAATTCTTAGGTTTACATTCAAAATACAAAGATAAAAGCGTTGTCTCTTATGTTTCTTGGTTTAACATTGATATTGGTGAGGCTTCCATCAAAATTGATCAATTGGTTGTTGTGATACCTTCAAAAACCGAAATTTGGACCAATCATTCAATGGGGACCAATTAACCCATGGACCTAAATAGTTCTGGAGATAATCTGGAAGATCTATTCAGAGCGTTAGGAACTCATAAAAAATTTATGAATAAAGGATAAACTTCTAATTATCACTCTCTGGCTGAGAAAAAGTAAAACTCTTTCACGCCTTTTATTTATGGTTTAAAAATGTATCTCATCAAAACATTGAAGTTTTCATCAAAATCGGTCAATTCGTTGCTGAGATATAATTTTAAAAACAAATTTGGACCGGCACTAACATTATGACCCTTCGACCCCATGGACTGATTTTGTCCATTTTTGGCTCAAAAATGTGTCTCATCAAAATATTGATATTGTGAAGGATTCATCAAAATCAGTCGATTGGTTGCTATCATATCTTTAAAATAAACTGATGTGGGCAACACATGACTTTCTCCATAATTATATGGCAAATTACATGTTAGCTGTGGGATCGTTGTCGATATTTACTTCCGGTTGACAATTAAGAAAAGAAAGATGAGCGTTACTGAGACGTAACTAAGCGTCAATTGTTAACAATAGTCTTCGGTAGGTGGTGTGGTGGTGGCAGCTAAGAATATAAGATATCTTTTAAACAGTGCATTATATGGAAAAATGTTTAAAACAAAGGTTGTAGAAAATAAAATTTCCTACAACGTTTATTCCAGTACATTTTTACATTCATCAAATATTAAAGCAAATACATATTTCAAAATAACGGATAAGTGACTTTAGTAAATTCCCACTTCCGGTTGACCGATTTTTACCAAAAACTAATCTGATGTTCTAACTTTTATAAAAATGTTAAATATAAAATTTTGCGTTGACCTGATTAATAGTTTTTGAGTTAGAATGCCCACAAAAATCTATCGCATACAGACAGACACACAGACATCATTGAGAAAATAGTCAAAACGTGTTCAGGGGACCTTAAAACATGTATTTCCGTTGAAATCTCAAATTCGATTTTTTTTCATGAAAACAATACTTTATCTATATTTCGTATATGGGGAAAGTAAAATGGAAATTGGACCCATTTAATTATTTGAGCCAATTTAAATTATATTTGGCACTGCAACTCTTATGATCAACCTGAAGCTGCTGCCAAAAATTGAAACTCCTACCATTGTTTTCTGATGAGTTACGACTGCCACAGACACATCTTCTTTTATTATTATAGATGTATCCACATACATTAAAGGTTAAATACCCAAAGAGTGTATCACAGTGGAATAGATCTTTTGGTATCTATCTACAACGTTGTCATAGGATTGTTTCCATCCATATCTGGACGTTATTGATGTATATTTTCAGAATTGATGTGTGTGTGGCATTACATTGTGATGTGATTTGCCATCTGTGATTCATATAACTTGTACAATGATGACAAACTCCTCATTTACTTATTTTCAGGATTGGAGAGTTTTTGGGATCCAAGTATTTGCTGAAATTAAGGGATTCCCGTAATTCATTGAAAAATGAATGACTGACTATCAATGATTATTGAAATGGTAATAAACTTTTAGAATTATGTAATATTGTATATTATTAAGATTTTTACTTAAATGAATGAAAATGTTTTTGGAATGGACTTTTTCATATTTCTCCTTTGTTGTGATGTGAAATTTGTTATAATATTAGATCAAGAGGTATAACTGATTTTAAAAGACTGAAATTCCAATATTTTCTATTTTAATGGATATTGCCTCATGTTATTGTTTTGTTTTCACCTATCATAAGAAAGACATAGCGATTATTATAGGATATTGTGCAAGTACAGGCATGCCTTGTTTAGCGCAATTTTGGAATTGCACAATTGCATCTCAATTTTTATTTTTTATAAAATAATAGCTGAAGTTTCTAAAAGGCTATGGTCTGTTATTATGATCCCAACTTTTTTCTTAATACCTTCACTTCTCTGTTCTGATGATACTCGGTTATGTTTTACTTACTAATTAAAGACAAATTTGTTGTTAATTATACGCTTATTCACTTTACTTGTCTATTTCACTAGTTCACTTTTACTATGTTTTTACATTGGTTTGTCACGATTCCCGAGTCTTTCGCATTGATGTGAACTTTGGAAATTTTACACTTGTTAACAATACTGTTGGGGATGGGTAGGGTTGGGTTCACTTTGGGTGGGTTTTTGCTTTGGGTTTGGTTAGATTAGATTCACTGAGTTTTAACTTTCATAATCGGTATTCATTTGTTATTTTGATGTTATTTTGCTGTTGGTACCTATGTTACATTTCCTTGCTTGGAGCTGCATTGCAATCACTGGAACGTAATAACAGACCTGTTTCGTTTTTGTTAGCACTGTAAAAAAAATCCCTTATGTTTTAACTTTGTCCATCTGTGCACAAAATTTTGAAGTAACAAGAAGAGCTAGGAAGCTAATATTTTTAGGATAGTTTTGGAATGTGACAAGCATTAACCCTATTGATTTTAGAGTCCATTTCCTTTCATCAGGGTTTTTAAAAAACCTTATGACATATACGGGTCTGTAACTATGGTCAAGTTTTATTTTGTTTATGTTGCTACAACAATAAAATTCAATTTATTTTTTAATAGAGATCATATTACAACTACTTAACTGCAGTTCGGTATGTTTTAAATTACTTTTGATTGATTTTGTGTTTTATGTTGTTTTTAAAGTTACTAATGAAAATTCAATGCATTGCATTTGATCGCTTAATCTGAATCATGCATATACATTACAAAAAGTAATTAAAATTAATCGTTAGTAATAATAATTAATATTAAATAAATATTAATAAACTAAATAGTATTCATGTCTATTTAAACATTTTTAATTAAACTTAAAAACTATGCAAACTATGCGTCATTAATCCTTGAAGTGGCAACTCAATTTTTCGACACTTAGTCTACCCCTGCAATTTTCATTTTCCATCATAAAGAATTATATTTTTGAACCTGTTGCACACCACTATATTCATAATATATAATTGTTTAAAAATAATCGTCATAAACTTCATTTTCTTGACTTGACAGCGGTGTATAAAAATGCCATATAAGTTGCAAGATAAAAATAGTAAAATTTCTGACTAGTAAAAATCAATTGGGTTAAGTACTACATTATAAACTATTTGTTTAGTGCAAATTTGGTTAGCGTAAGGAACTTTCGGCATGCATCCCTTGCACTAAGCAAGGCATACCTGTACATTTAAAATAGTATAATTAGCATTGTGATACAATTTTGTGGTTGAATTGACCTACAGCTGAGAAATAATAGTTTATCCAAACTGTTGCAAAAATTTAAATCGACTCCGGATAGGAGTTTTCTCATCCAAAAAAATTCAACTTTTTAGATCTTTAACCATGAGACTGAAAATGTCATATTTAATATAGTGTTACTTCATTTGAAGTAGCATCTAACAGGTTGACAGATTTTAATCAATATGTAATGGCAATTATGAATTTAAAATGTCTTGAATGTGATCAAAAGTGTCTTATTTGAAGTAAACAGCCATAGCATAAAATATCTTGAATGTGATCAAAAGTGTCTTATTTGAAGTAATCAGCCATAGCATAAACTACTTTTAGATGTAGCCATAATATATCATTACTCGGACACCTTCCCTCTCTTACTCCTGCTTTATTGACATGATATCTCCTAGGGCAGGGCTGGTAAACCTTATCTAGCTTGCATGCCAAAATTAACTTAATAAGGGAAAATTTGCGTTTTTGCGTGCCAGTATCATAAAAAAATGTTATCTGGGTCTATTCTTACAATGTAGCATAAAGTATAGTATGTCTTTTTCCACACTGGAAGAAATTTATATTGTTTGATTCAAATGATATATTGAAAACAAAGTACGAAATATAGTTTTTATTGAATTTTTAGAGGTAATCCCACATCTTCTAGACTTTACAAATAATATTAAATGCTAATGAAAGATAAGGTCAATTAATGGGTAATGTTATGTTTAGTGGAGGTGCTACTCTCTAAAAACATTAGGTATCTCATGAAAAATTGTTATACGTGAAAACAATTTAATAAATGACATGAATGAAGTAATGAAGAAGATGTATGACATGAAGGGACTGATCCGAGGCATCAACCTCCATTTGTCAAATTCCAGTTAAATACTTATCAGATGTTGACAATATAATAAAAATGTCAGATACTAAATTCTGTGCTGTTGCCAGGGGCAGATTGAGCCGCCAGAACACAGAGCATAATCCCTGTGGGTCGATGACATCTTTGAGACGATTCCTTCTCGGGCCAAGATGTTTTTTTTTCAAACTCGAAAGATATTAGATTTTCACATGCATGTGTATGTAGGTAATTTCAGCGTCACCACACAAAACACACGATTCGTTATTGTTCTTTTCAATTGCACCATACCTTTCAGTCCACCAATCCTTAAAAATCCTTTCGCTTCCTTTACCAGAAAATTTTGCTTTTTTTATTCCTCGATTCTGCCATTATTCAAGGATAAAAATTTTAAACGATATAAACTGCTATTCACAAAAACAAAAATTACTTAAATTCACTTGAAAACCTGAAACTCCAACAACTAATAAAATAAAAAGGAGCATAAAGTGTTTACAATAGTCGCCGATAGGTGGTGTAGTTGTGGCAGCTAAATAATTTAGTTTTTAAAATATCTCTTCAACAATGCATTATATGAGAAACAATCATAATATAACTCCGAGGTTCCCAACCCATGGGTCCCGGCCTCATTGGGGGTCGGGGAAAGAAGTTTGAGGGGTCGCGAAGGAGTGAGAAATAAGACCTAAACATCATTCTTTTATCATATCGCTTGACATTGTAGTTAGTACAATGTAATTGGCGACACTCCTTCGCGAAGCCCATTGTAGCTCCTACAATGCCACGCATTACGATATAATAAATAAAATGTAGTTAAACAATCTGGAAAGGCCTGATCAAATCCTCCGCCTACGATGGCTATTATTTTAATTGTTACTGAAACTTGTTCGTCTGTTTCATGGACAGGACAATCTTGGTTAAATTCACGGACAGTGAAGTGTGAGAGATAAAGAGTGAGCATCTTGTCTCATCTAGTTTCCTGCATTTAATTTGTGTTTTGTTGAGCTCACATTAACCATTGTCAGCTGCATACGACCCCGTCCCTTTCTTTCAAGTAAGTGTTTCTTTCCATTAGTGTTGTGGCCATTCCATCAGACCTTAGTTTGTTATATTCATCTCCATGTCGTTATATTTATATATGTTATCAGTGTTTTTATATTTATATTTTACGTTTTTACTATAATAGGATTAATATTTAAATTTAAAGTACCCATATCATTGACATGGATAAATGGATATTAAAATTTAAACAGTCAGCAAGTGGCAAGTGTGAGGACGTAAGTCCAACTAGTGAGACGTCAAAAAGGATGAAATTGAGCTGCCTGCCAAGTGAAGTGGAATTAGGAGAATCATCACAGTTTAAACAAGAGGGTAAGGAAATACCAAGAACATTATATTAAGTATGGTTTTACTTATACCGTAATAAATAATGAAAAATGCCCGAAGTGTGTAATATGTTTAGAAAAATTATTGGATGAGAGTATGAAACTATCCAAGCTCAAGAGACATTTAAAAACAAAGCATGCAAATGTAATGAGCAAGGATGAAACTTTTTTAAAAGACATGCGAATGCATTAGAAATGCAGAAATGTTTTATGAGCAGGCATGCAAGAGTTTCGGAAAAAGCGTTAAGGGCACATCATTAGAAGTTTCATACCTGATTGGAAAAGCAATGAAACTGCATAATATTGGTGAAACTCTTGTTTTGCCCACCGCAATAATAATGTATTCAATTATTCATGGTGAAAAATATGGTAACAATTTAAGATGCTTTCCTTTATCAAACATTACTGTTTCCCGGCATATTACAATCATCATCATGAGGTGTTCTGCCTCTAGGCAGGTCCCTGGCACCAGCGTTGTCTCCACTCATTTCTGTTCCTTGCCATTTCTTTCATTTCCTGATACCCTCCCCTTTCTTTCAAACATTTTTATTCTTCTACGTCCCCTTTTCCTTTCCCCTTCTACTGATCCTTCCAACACCATCAATAGTAAACCTTCTCCTCTCAAGATATGCCCTAACCAGTTACTTTTCCTCCTCTGAATTGTTTCAAGTAATCTTCTCTTCTCATTCACCCTTGTTAGTATTGCTTCATTCCTTATCCTATCCGTCCACTTAACCTTCTCCATCCGCCTCCACACCCACATTTCAAATGCCTCTAGTCTTTCTTTCTCTCTTTTCTTTAGCGTCCATGTTTCACACCCATAAAGCAATACACTCCAAACATAGCACTTCACAAGACGTTTCTTCAGATTTAAATCCATTTTACCACATAGTACCCGTTTTTTCTTATTAAATGTTTCTTTTGCCATTGCTATTCTTGTTCTTATTTCTTTTTCACTTCTCCAGTCTTCAGTTAGCATGCTTCCCAAATATCTATACTGTTTTACTTGCTCCACTCTTCCATCCTTTATTGACACATTCATAATCTCTCTATCCCCTATTCTCATCACCTTTGTTTTCTTTATGTTCATTTTCATTCCATATTCCATCATCCTGTCTTCTAGCTTTGTAACCATTTCCTGAATATGCCTCGTTTCATCTGCCAAAATTACCATGTCATCAGCAAACCTTATACAATTTATTATTCTACCCCCAATACTAATTCCTTTATCATTCCCTATTCCATTGTCAATCATTTCTTCAGCATATATATTGAACAGGGTTGGCGATAAGCAGCAACCTTGCCTTACTCCTCTTCCTAAATCATACCATTCGGTCTGTGCATCTTTTATCCTCATAGCTGCTTTCTGTTTCATATACAGCTCTTTAATTAACCTTCTATCTTTCCAGTCTACTTTTTTTGCTTTTAGTATTTCCATCAGTTTTTCCCAGTTCACTCGGTCGAATGCCTTCTCCATATCTATGAAGCACAGACTAATTCCTTTACCCCTTTCTATATATCTCTCTCCACTCATTCTTATCAATCCTATTGCATCTCTTGTACCTCTACTCTTTCTAAATCCAAACTGTTCCTCTGCAACATTTTCTTCCATTTTGCTAATTAGTCTCCTGTTCATAACCCTAAGTAGAACCTTTGCTGCATGTGTAATTAAACTGATTGTTCTGTGTTCACTGCATTTTCTTGTTCCTTGCTTTTTCGGAATTGGAATCATAATTGTTTTGACGAAATCCTCTGGCCACATCCCCTTGTCATAGATTGCATTACACAACTTCACTATTTCTTCCAGTCCTTCCTCATTAAGACACTTAAATAATTCTATCGGTATCTCATCTACCCCCATTGCCTTCCCATTCTTCATATCCTTTATTGCTTGTAGCACCTCTATTTTCAATATCGAAACCCCTGTTTCGTCATTATTTATTTCATCCTGCTCTTCAATACGGAGATCCTTTGGTTTTTCATTTGATTTGTACAACTCCTCCATGTATTCTCTCCATCTATTAAGGACCTCCTCTTCCTTATATAGAACATATTACAATACTCGCAGATAATGTAAAATTCCTATTGTTAAACAGGTTGAAAGATTCCTCATATTTCGCAATTCAGTTGGATGACTCCACTGATGTTGCTAAACTTGCTCAGCTTCTTGTTTATGTGAGATACTGTTATGATGGTGATATTTTGGAAGATTTTTTATTCAGCAAGGCTCTGAAAGCAAGAACGACTGGTGAGGAAATTTTCAATGTTGTAAATAAGTTTTTCCAAACAAACTCCATTTTATGGTCCAATTGTGTAGCAATTTGTACAGATGGTGCAAATGCATTAGTTGGCAAAAGCATTGGATTTAAGGGCAGTGGCGGCTCGTAGCTAAAATTAGTGGGGGTGCTGCTCCAGAAAATTTTTAGCCTTTGTTTTAAAATTGTGTAAAAGGAAAAAAACATGTATAAAAAGAAAATTTATTCAGGAACTTGATAAAATCTTAACAAAAAAAACCAAACATTTTTTTACTTACTTTAACTTAAATTGTTACAGTTCAAGTTTGATCTATTCATTTAAAAATGAAATCCGTAAAAGAACCGAAAAAAAATGAATCAAATAGAATAGCTGGAAGCAGAATAATAATCTAATTCTACACTCTTCTACACTTTATCACATTCAAGAATATGGTACACGGTTTTTAAGCACAACACACACTGAGTAAAAAAAAACTTCCTTCCACCATCACGCCAGAGCCGGCACTGCGAGAGCAACAGTGCTCTCTCTACCTGGCAGTCCCGCCTTCCTCCCACCCCCCTCCTATGTGCGCATGCGCACAACAGTCAAACATCACGTCGCTGGCACTGTGAAGTGCACAGTTCCATACAAAGGTTTTTGTATCTTTTTCATAAACTGGGGGATGGCTACTGAAGTACTGACATTAAGCTTAAGGAATATATATTGTACTACAAAAATAAAGAAAGAATTAAAGAAAAAAGGACTCATTATATTAAATGTTATCGATAATATCAAGTGGAAATAGGGGGTGCTGCAGTTCCGCAGTGCCTATACACGAGCCACCACTGTTTAAGGGTAGAGTTAAAGAGATTGCTCCACATATAGCTTTTCACCACTGCATTATACATAAAGAATCCTTAGCTGCAAAATCACTAGTGCCAACTTTAAAGAAAGTACTGTGGGAAGCTGTAAATGTGGTGAATTTTATTAAAGTGAAAGCTTTAAATAGTAGATTGTTTGCGATGCTGTGTACTGAAATGGGATCTCATTATGACAAGCTTCTTCTTCACACTGAAGTTAGGTGGTTGTCACGAGGAAAAATGCTTCAACGATTGCTTGATCTGAAAGATGAAGTTAGGATATTTCTTCTAGGTCAGATTTACAAACTATCTCAATATTTCTTAGACAAAAAATGGCTAGCTAATCTTAGTTATGTTACAGATATTTTCGGAAAACCAAATGATCTAAATGTGAGTTTGCAGGGTTGATGTACAAACATTTTCACTCTCAGCGACAAGGTAGAATCTTTTAAAAAGAAAATAGCTTTATGGAAAAATGAAATTACACGAAATAATTTTGAAATGTTTTCATGTCTATCCGATTTCATTTTGAATAACAATATTGATTTACATGAAATTAAAACTACAATTTCAATTCATCTGACAAATCTGATAGAAAATTTCGATGTAAAATTCGAAAAATTTCCGGAAGAAGATTTGGGTTGGATCCATAACCCTTTTTCTTTTGATAATTCAAGTTCAAATAATAACACCCTTAAAGAAAGAGAACAATTGATTGAGTTATCATGTGACGAAAATCTACATACAAGATTTAATGAGACGACAATAGAAGTGTTTTGGATTTCCGTCAAAAGAGAGTATCCAGAAATTTCTAAAAAAGCTCTGATGTCACTGCTTCCTTTTGGTTCAACATATCTATGCGAAACTGCTTTTTCTTATCTCACTATAATCAAGACAAAGCATCTTTCTAGACTCGAGGTAGAACCAGATTTACAATTGGCAATTTCAAATATATTACCAAATTTCGATGAAATTCTACCAACTATCCAGGCTCAGGTTTCACATTAAATGTATTCATTTTATTAATATGTTATATGTTTTGTCATTATTGCACTATATTATTTATACTGTACCATTTTTGTGTCAATACAATAAATATTATTAAAAACCTATAAATGGGGTAAATTTTATATATTGTTCCTAAGGCAAATATATAGGGGTTGCGTGTGATTGTCATCTATAATTTTGGGGTCAAGAGTAGGAAAAGGTTGGGGACCCCTGATATAACTGATGGTACCTCTTGTAAATTAAGCCTCTCTCTTGCATTGTTTCAATACGTACATTTATTAGATTTCCAGGATCACTTTTGCCATGTTGCTGTATTAGCGAGTAGCACATTTCATTTCTTATTTCATTTTGTGGGGTGCCAACCAAAATCGTTCCGCATGCCATAGGTTCGCCAGCCCCATCCTAGGGTGGCTTCTGCAAACCTCATTCTTTCATTGTGTTTTCAAGTATTTCAATTGCATTGTTCAAATTAAGACCTTACTCAAACATTTGGATGGAGCCCATATTCTTAGTGCAAAGTGGCCATCATCCTGAGCCACCTGCTTTCTGAAAATGGTCTCTCTTGGCTATATAAACAGTGAAACCTCTTGTGCTAGTTGTAACACTGTGATATAATTTTGATGTGGTAAATTGTGGGGCAAAGTTTTAGGTTAATCGTAGTTTTATTTTATCTCTGCCTTAATTGTTGGTTTTCTTAAAAATGTTTCTCTACCAGAATAATATGAGATATATAATTATACAACTGACATACTGTATTAGCCCCAAAGGAAGATGAATTTGAATTTAAGACGACCACAATAAAAAACAAGATCTATTCTAGAAAAAAAATTGTAATACCAATTTTTAAAATAACATATGGTGGTAACTTCATGCCATCCATTAACACTGCCAGCATTACAGTAATGTGCATTTTTTCATTCCCCAAAGTTTTTATAATGACGTTTTTAGCACCTTTTTCATTAACTGTGTGAATTTTCTGTGACACCATTATATACTTCTGGAAAGCAATAAGTGTGTCCATGTAGTCAGAAGGTAAATGCTGGCAAAGAGAAATTCTTTGCAGGCAAAAATCATTACAATGCATCATCCATATGCACCAACCATTACTAGGCTTGAATTCTTGCCATGGGATGTTTAGTGATCATGCTAATTCATGAGCTTTCAGTTTCATGATTCCCTGTGACACTGATTTGTGGTCCTTCCTTTGAGTATCCACAAGTTTTACAGTCTCTTCTTCTAATTCATGAAATCGACCTGGTTTGGGTTTTCGTGTTGAGTTAGCACCTTCAAGTTTCAGTTTTGCTTGCTTCCATCTTTGCACATTTGCCTCCGTCACATTATATTTCTTCTTGGACTCACAATTGTTAGTTTCTTCGGCATAATGCACCACCATTAGCTTAAAATTTTTATCAAAACTTCATCTCATGCCTTGTGATAAATTCCCTTTAACAGAGGTGCCTTTCTTCTCTACACAATCTGTAATTTCAGTCCTAAGATTTTGGATAACTTAGTTAAACCTGCTAAAAATAATAACTAGTCCTTACTTCACGTTAAAACTTAGTGAAGTGTGTACCAATCCTGTGCTCTCATGAATTTTATGGTCTTCAAACTGCAGTGTATTTGTCATCTGCCACTGGCAAACCAATTGAAAAGTAACAAATATGTTAAAATTGTAACAAGACAGGCATAAAATTCCAGAAATCTTAGTGTATCCATTTTCAACGCAGTAGATATCAAATTTCCTACCCAGCCAATTACAAGTTCTGACGTAGATTTGTAAACACTCCCCTTCCACCAGCACATACTTACGAGGTGGAAAGCCAATTTTTTGCACATTGTGAACTTCAAGAGCATGTATAATTGTATTTTATTAATAAATTAAATGCATTGTTTTGAGCATTTATAGATAAACGTCTTTTCGTGGACATAGATAGAATTGGCATAGGGGTGTTCCATGCAGTGTTTAAAACTTTGTACTAAGATGATCCTTAATTTTTTTACTGAAATTTGAAAAAAAAACTTCCGTTTTCCTTTCGAGTTAATATAGTAATTATAGTGGTGTATTTTTATGAAATATATATATATATATACTAAGAAGCACTAATATTGAATTGAATGTATGTGGATATTAACAATTTAAAGTGATTGGTATTTAATTACGTGATTTTTTTATACCCCCATCACTTTATATGGGCATTTACTCTAGAAAGTATATTGAAGTTAATTAATTATAAAATAAAATTATTCATATTAAGAATTATGATTTGATTCTGTAAAATCACAGCAAAGATAAGCCTCAAGAAAGATGCATCAAATATTAAGCTGAATTCTTTTTTGTATTAGTTTTAATTTTGATTTTATCTACTCATTGATTTTGTCATTTAATGTTTAGTGATTAGTAAAACTTAAAACATTTAACTAGTAATATTTTTTTTCCAACTGTGCCAAAAGTTTGTCACATTTCACCGCTCAGATATGATTAGTTTATTTTCAATAAAGATTAAACATAGAAAAGAAAAGTTCAATAAGAAGCCAGATTTTGCACAAAATAATTAAGCAATTTAATGCATCCCATAAAATAATGGGATATGCCTTTTTGCATCTTTAAAATATTATTAATTGACCATTTTGAGTATGGATAACAATCTGAAATCTTTCTATTGTAATTTTTATTTTGTAACTATTGCTACATTGCTTAAATATAGTAGTTAAGGTAACTGTTTTCATTCAACTTAAAAATATTTTTGCAGCTGTCTTTTGTAACTGAGTGGCCAATCCTCCATGAATAAAGAATTTGATTTAAAATACGAACATATGTTTTTCAAATGTATTACATTCAGGGGCGCACCCAGGATTTTCTCTTGGGGGGGGGGGGGGGCTCAACCTTAACAAAATATATCCCACCGAACATATCTAATGCTTGACGTTTTAATTTGAGATAAAAACGTAGCGATTCTCGGATAGAGAATAGGGGGTATTCATTAAAGAAAAGAAATGCGTTCTATTCACTAGTAACATAAAAATAGGAAACATTCCATTTTGTGAAATAATTAACTTTACTTACCAAATGCTGTAAATTCGTCGCCGTTGAAACTTCAGGAAAATAAGGATAATAAGATGAAACACTCGAAACTTATGGTAACAAACGTTCCAAAATTAAGATTTCACTCCTCAAAAAAGAAAACTATCCGGAAGCAACAGGATATGGTGAGCATAACCGGTAACTTGAGATTTTATTATAAAGGTAACTTATTGTCAACTTTTATTATTTCTAACGAATTATCTTGCATTCAGAATACACAAAACAGACGATAGAGAGACGATGTGAAACTGACGCTCAAAAATGCGTTCCTTTCTCAAAATGTGCTTTAACGTTCTTAGAATACCTTTCCTTGAATTTCCTCTTTGCGTCGTTCACATGTGTTCTCTCCATCTGGAAGCTATTAGGGATCCAGGGTCACTTACCTTTACCCTTCACATGGAGGACAAAAGAAGGCTGAAATGACCACTTTCTTCAACGCAGGTTGCCTTCTTGTCACTATATCGTTGGTGTAGGGAACAACTATAATGAAGTTAGAAAAATGGATGCAAAAAAATGAAAAGAAGTCTTACTTCGGCAAGCTGCATAGGAAAACGGCTGAAAATTTACCGATGACTACATTTCCTTAATGATCGACATTGTGAAGAATTTCTCGAGAATATTATTAGAAATCTTACGAAAAACCAGCAGATTTACTTACAAATAGTACAGCCTTTCTGGTTAATACTAAAGCCCTAGCATGAACATGTAGATTTTTTGGGGAGGGCTAAAGCCCGTCAGCCCCCCCCCCCTGGGTGCGCCCCTGATTACATTTGTGATCAATGGTTATTAAAATATATGATTCTATGACTTGCCTATTAATATATACAATCAACACAACTATGAACTTGAAAACTATTTGAAGAATTTAATGGCATGGAAAAACTTGGGTACTTGCAAGGTTTCTATCATAGTAACTTAGGATTGATTTATGCAGTGGTGTAGTTATTGCCTTTGCATCCAAGGTGAAGCTGTGAGGCCTGCAAGAGACAATGCGAAGGCTTTGAAAAAATTTAGCCTGTGGGCTATCACAGTCCTAGCTATGCCATTGACATTATGGCATATTATTCATATTCATTTGTGTACAAATTACTTACAGAGGCATAGTAAGGGGAGGCAGGGGGAGACAATTGCCTCTGGCTGCAGGACGGAGGGGACACATACTCAGGGATTGAAAACTACCCGTTTTGGACTTTATTTGGGGACATTAATGGTTAATAATATTCATCGTTTAAAATAATTAGATGAATGATAATTACTTTAGTTTATGACTGAGCAGACCATCAAAACAAAAAAGTTGGCCCACTGAGCAATTTTACGCGACACCACCATTCCATAGTTTTCAAAAGTTTTTTAATTTTAATTTTGATTCATCTGCCAAATATTATTTTTTTATCCAGCAAAACCTGTTAAAATATCTAGCGTTAAATTGAGTTCTCTCCGTAAATATTTCCCAATTCAAAAAAGTTCTTTTTAATGGTATTTTTTTATATTTTCTCGCAGGTATTTTTAAGATTGAATTCCATCATGATTTTTAATATTGAAATGTTAAACCTAAAAACCTAACTTTTAACTTGTTTTTCACTCATATGGTGCCCGAAAATCTCTAAGCAACTTCTGAAGCATTGTCTATTTCCAATGAGGCCCACTCTGCAGAAAAGGTTGCCCACCTCCGTGCTAGTACAGTCAGTTATTCAACCCAGAGGTTGGTAGCAAATGATGTGATTTGATTGTTAAACATCAGCAGAAGTTCTTCGTTAATAAACAGATAAAGGAAGTGAGTCATATTTATATGTTTTTCTTATTTGAGAATTATCTTAAATTTTGAAAATTTTAAAAGGAATTATAGAGAGGCAAATTGAAGGAATTGATATTGAACTTAATTCTTGGAATAACATCTAACATTAGTTTAAATACCAACTTTAGAAAAATTATATTAATTCTCAGTCATCAAAATCAAATCCAATGAGGGATTACTCGCTGTAAATTTTTTTTCACTCCCATTCAGATGAATAATGTAATGAAGATGGAAAGATTTCCTGTAGAAAAATATTGATAGATTTTATAATTGAAGCTAATGAATGATCTTGAGATATGATTTGAAAGAAGTTATGGAAATTGTTTTGTTTAGGTTAATGTCATAAAATTGTAAAATCTTGAGATAGAATAAACTTTTCTTCTGAAATAACATTTGCTCTATTTTTCATGAAGTAATTTAATTAATTAAGTAATTTAACAATATATAGATAAAAATCTTTTTTGAATGATATTGAAATTTGTTCTTTACTGAATTGGAAATATAATAATTATTTAGCAAAGACAATTTGCACCCTCCCCTCATCAAGGCTCTTACATTAGAACACTATAAAGGATAATATTACTTAATTGTACAAAAACAATAAGATAGAACTAACTTAGTGTCATTTGAGTTTGAGAAACAAAATTGATGTTTGTATAGATAATTAAAAGCCAAAATCGTGTTTCAGCAAACGTGGCTCTCAGAATGTCAAATATTACTTATACAGGTATCAGACCTAAAGCTAATAGCAGAGCATTGCCGAATATCATCATCAGGAGGTGGTATAGCAACATTTGTCCATCCCATCCTTCCTGTGAAAAAAGTTGGTGGCAGTCTGCTATAGACTACATTTTTGAATTTTGTTAATGAATTACCTCTTAAGGTAGGTGGTTATAACAAATGCATGCTTATAAATGTGTATAGACCTCCACAAGGTGACATTAAAATGTTTGTCTATTTCAGAAGAATTATTGAAGGAAATTTGTCAATAACTTACACATATCTCCAATCATACGTGAAAGAATGCACACATGGATTCTGTATTCGCCAAAGAAAGACACCGTTTTGCTTCTTGTGCATGTTTGCATCTGAAATAAATGCTTACTACCAAATCTTAGATCTTTGTTGTCTTCCAATTCTTCTTTAATTCTTTGTGCATTGAATAGGATCTGTGATAAGAAGCAACTTTGTCTGTGTTTTTTCTTTACTCTGACTTTTCTCACTTGATTTATGCATAAAGTCCTAAGAAAGCATGTGGAGAGGTGAATACAGAATTTGTTGATATTAATAATGCGATAAACATTACAGTGAGATGTTATATACACAATATACCTGTTTTTTCACAAAAGCCTTAATGAATATAACAATTCCAAAGAAATACTTTAACAACGATGCATTCCAATGTAGCAATTTCAACGATGTTAGTCAGGCATGCTAGTGGCGCCAGTGACGTCAAAGTGGCGGGGTTTTCAAAATGCCAACCAAAGTATCCCAGTCATATAGACTCTTCCCCACCCTTGACCCTTTTCCTCCTTGTGAGCTAGGGCTGGTGATGGTAAAGTCGAACCTAGACTACCCAACCCTACCCACCATCCCCATCCCAAAACTGTTGCTAGTGATGTCATAGTGACGGGTTCTTCAGAGTGACAACTTAAGTATCCCAGTGACCTAGACTCCTCCCCATTACAGCAGCGGTTGGTATTACGAACCGAGACTCACTCCCTCACCCTCCTTCACCTCCTCCTCCCACCCTCCCTCCAACACCTCCTCCTTCCTCCCTCCCTCCAACACCTCCTCCTCCCTCCCTCCTTCACCTCCTCCCTCCCTCCCTCCAACACCACCTCCCTCCCTCCAACACCTCCTTCTCCCTCCCTCCTTCACCTCCTCCTTCCTCCCTCCTTCACCTCCTCATCTTCAACCACAGCTGGTGCCGGAGACTACACATTGGCCCGTATTTCAAAATGACTAGCAAAAATATCACAGTATCGTAGGCATCCCTTCTCCATCTCTTCGCCTCCAGTCCCAGCTTCCCCGCCCTTACCATCCACACGTCACACATCCCCCTGCCTTCTGTTACGTTACTGTGGGCAAATTTCGAACCCGGGATCCCAGGTACACAGCGCTCGTCGACTTTACGTAAATCCGCCACTGCTTAGATGCACATCACATTCATAGTAAATTTGTTTTGAACTTATTAACTTACAGCAATACTGCAGTTTAAATGACAGTAACCTAACGGTTTAACATAGGTATTTATTTACAGTATTCTGGTGTAATTTGGAAATTTCCTGCCCCTAGGCCAAATCATTTTTCAATCTCCTTTTTGGTGCTTTTTTCCTAAAAGAATTGCTTTTGTATTTGGTTTGTCTGTCCATCTGTGGATAATAATGGTTTAATTCATCAAATGTCTACGTAGTAATAATTTTTTATTCCCACTCCAAAATCCCATTTTTATAGCTGTCCCAAAATCTCGCCACCCCTAAGCCAATGCCTACTTTGGCCTTATTTCAAATCCGCTACTGGATGTAATACTTAACTCGGCATTAAAATTCTAAAAATTTCGTCCTTGCATCCCCCAAAAATCTAGGGTGTGCGCCAGTGGCATAGCGAGAGGGGGGGGGGACACGGCTTAAGGGGCACAAACTCACGAACCAATTTTTATCGATGATAGCAGATCTGCTAGAAGGTTGTGGACTAACGTAATATCCTAGCAGATTACGGCTTTAGAGAGGCGCAAGTCATCAAAATTGAAATTATTTATGTCAGAATATCAAAAGTTCCTAATATTGATTTTGTGGTTTCTTTTAGTTCACTAGACCTTTATATTAAAAAACTACTTTAAACTAGTAGAATTTTGTTTTATTTGAAGCATTAACAATATCACTATAAGCTTATCCGGTAATTTATATTTATGCATTTTGGCATATGCACGATTTTATTTTTACCGCCATTATTCGATAATACGCGTCATGTATTCGCACTGACACGATTTTATTTTTATGACCATTTTTCAATATATGCATCGCGTATTTGCATTAATGTGATTTGTTATGCACACAGTACAAGGGTGAATCAAAAAGTTCCCGGAATTATCATATAAAAACAAAAGAAACTAAAAAAGAACCATTTATTTTGGAGTTATTTTTCAACATATTCACCATTTAACTCTAAACACTTTTCCATTCAATGTCGCCATTGTTCTAACCCATTTCTGTAGAAATTTTGATCGTTTGAATGAAACCAGTTCAAAACTGCTTGTTTGGCCTCAGATATCGATTCCCAGTGAACTCCCTTGATGTGCTCCTTTAATTTGGGAAACAGAAAAAAGTCCGAAGGAACCAAGTCTGGACAGTAGGGTGGGTGAGACAACGTTTCCCAGCGCAATTCTCGAAGCACAGCTCTTGATACTGTAGATGAATGTGCTGGAGCATTGTCATGGTGAAACAGAATTCGCCGATGCAGTTTCCTAGGTCTTTTTTTATAAGCGCAGTGTTCAGTTTTTTTTAAAACTTGTTCATAATAACCTCCTGTTACTGTCTGCTGCCTCTCAAGAAAATCGACCCTGATTATGCCTTCACTATCCCAAAAAACAATTGCCATAACCTTCTTGATTGATCATTCAGCTTTGAACTTTATTGGTCCACTTGACCCCCTTGGTAACCATTGTTTAGATTGAATTTTGCTTTCCGGATCATACTGGTAGATCCATGTTTCATCACCAGTCACTATTCGGCGAAATAAATCTTCTGGGTCTGCATCAAATCGGTTGAGGAACTCAACTGCATGGTCAGCTCTCGGAGTCTTTTGTTCAGGGTGCAACGCTTTCAGTACCCATCTAGCAGAAAGCTTGCTTAATCCTAAACTATCTTGGAAGATTGATTGAGCTGAGCTATATGAGATGTCCAAATGTTTGGCTATCATTTGCACTGAAACTCGTCTATCTTCTTCCACAATTGATTGGACGGCGACCACAGTTTCTTCGTTGATCGACGTTGATGGTCTTCCAGTTCGATAGTCATCTTTAATGTCTTCTCGTCCAAGCTTGAACCATTTAATCCATTCATAAACTGCAGTTTTCTTAGATGCATCATCCCCATAAACTTTCTGCAAAGCCTGAATAATGGCATTCGATTTCCAGCCATGTTTTGTCAAAAACTTGACATTTACTCGAATCTCAAACTTTAAGTTATCCATACTCATGAATTAATGGGTGAGAAAAACTGCTTTTATATTATAACAAATGAATGAATTGTTACGAAATATTGAATTGTTATGGCTAAGATAATGCTAGTTTTAGGCAACAATGTTTTGTTATTATTTGGAATGCAGGAACATTCTTACTGAAACTTGCCGGGAACTTTTTGATTCACCCTCGTATCTACCATTAATATATTTTATTATGTATTTATTAAATATTTCATAGATTCTTGCCCGTTAATCATCCGTGCAGTGATGGCATTCATTGCATCATACGTTAGAGTAGGGTTTTCTGGGTGCTCCTACAGTGGTAAAATCTCTTTTTTTGTTATTCCCATATTAGGGCAAACAATGCCCTTGTAACTACTCTTATTTGTCCTGAAGAGGGGTTTTCTTCTAGAAAGTAATGCATTGTTAGCGGTTAACAACTGTAAGGGGGAAAACCCTCACAAAAATATTCATTGAGATGGGCAAGGATATATATTTTTATAGGAATGTTCACTGATCGAAGGAGCTTCGAGACATCTGTGATTTATGGCAGAAACTCAAGGCTCAAAAAATTAAGGAATTGTAAAAGTGGATGCCACACAGGATGTCATATATCATTGTACACACTTGACAGATTAAAATGCTCATCAAATCAAGTTTAAAGACGTTTCTATAAAGAATACCTCTGCTCAGGAACAAACAATGCCTATTACATCATTTTGATTGGAAAAAAATATTTTCAATGTATGCGACGATTTCCGATAATAAATACTCTATAATATGATTGCGGCATGCTTGAGTTTACCAGAGCCATCGTAATGAGGTAGCAAAACAGGGAATTGCCTAAGGACACCAACACGCTAAATTGAGGACAGAAAACCCTGTAAACCCCTCCCCCCTGAAACTTGGAGACAAGAAAAAAGATATGGCCCCGACTGGGGATATAATCCCCTCTAGGGATGCCAAGAAGAGGCCTTGTCTCTGGGCACCGAAGACCCTAGCTACGCCACTGGTGCACGCTATACACAGGGTGTATACAAAAAAATCAGGGTTTTTTACAAAAAGGAGGGCAGTGGTGACACCCAAAGGAGGAAGATCACTGCCCCTCTCCCGCTGGATCCTCCTCTGCCAGTCTGCCCCTGATTCCCATTACAAAACAGTTTATTAGGAAGTATTTGTATTGCATTAATGGTCACTAGAATTACTGAAGACGTTTAGATAGGTAAGACGTTTAGATAAATTTTAAAGTTTTAGCGTAAAATTAAAAAGAACAACTTACAGGTTTACTTGATTTCAACAAATTTTTTCCTCATTTTTAGGCGTTATTTACAAGCGAAACTATGGTAGCGGAATGCCTTATCGGCATGTTGCCTCCGTCCATCCGCTTGTTTAATCTCCAAAACTACTGGATAGATTTTAATTAAATTAAGTATTAGTGATCCTTATTAAAATTTATTGACAAATTCTGATTGTCAACTGCATCTGTCAATTAAAACACATTTTATATAAGCACTTAAATAAACGTATACATACTGGTATGTCATTATAAACTCAAGCTTATAACTGAAAGTTATTCTGTCTTACCTTAAATCTGGTCCTTCTGAGTGTGAAGAGGGAAGCAAATGAGAAGATAGATTTTTATGATGTAATCAATCAGTTTGCGGCAATGAAGGCAAGGAAAATTAACTTGATTTAACAATTATTGAAGTCATCATACCCAAAGTTCCTAACACTGACTGCATTATTGTTTTTAGATCATTGGGAATTGAGACTTAGAAAAAACGACTTCAAACTAATTCAACAGGGAACTATTGAGCTTGTCTTACAGCTGAAAAAATTAAACAACAAGCATTTAAAAAATAAAAACCAGATGTGCATTTCTGCTACAAAGCAGCCATCTTCAGTGGTAATTCACCGAAAATAAATTCTAATGTTGTGGCTATTAGAGATACCTGAGACAAGTATTTTATAAATGCTTGTTTTTGAATACTTCAAACTAGTTAATAGAATAAGATTAGAATACTATCCTTTGTTTAAATTTTGTGTTATTCGACACATTCATTAATACTGTATTACTCTAAGTTTCCCCTGCCATTGGCATTTGGCAGTGAATTCAAGTTATTTGATTGTATTCTAAATTTGTAATTTTCTTAATTAAAAAATTAATTGATATTCCATTTTTCATAAATCATATTCACATTCGTATTTTGTGTTTACAAAGCCTGAGAAACAGGACTTTCAGTATAAAAAAAGAATGTTTTGATATATGCCAAATGTTCTCAAAAACATATGTAGTATGCTTGGGTTTTCACCCCATGCCCCATACTAAATTTGGCTGGAACTTTGGTTCTGAGGGTGCAGATTTTGTAAATTGTCCCATGGGCATAGAAGACCCTTAACTATGCTACTGATTACCTACAAAAATTAGGTACCAAAACTTCTTATAATATTATTGGTTTAGTATTTCAGATTCTGTCAGTTAATTTAATTTGAGTTTAAGGCTTTCGCAGCATTATTGAAGTCCGGTGGATGCTTTTGAGTTTGGCTGCATTGAGGACATTGCTGACTCTCCATATTTTGCAAGCATTGCAGGCTGGAATGCTTGTGAAACGTCGAGAGTCAGCAATGTCTTCAACACAGCAAAACCCAAAAGCATTCACCAGCTGTCAGTTAATTCTCCATGGTATATTTAAAAATTACTGGACTTAATATGACTAATATAAAATTATTTTTAGCTAATTTTCTAATGGAATTGATGAAGACAACATTCATTTTCATGAGGATTAATGACTGGTGTGATCATATTGTCATGCAAAACACTGGTAAAATTACTTAGTTTGAAGCTTGCTATTTATGGAAATATAGTTTTATTTTAAGGTTTGTGGCTTGTAAGTTATCCATTGAATGGCATAAATATGGTGACAAAATAACATGGCCATTACATTATTTGTCTTGAATAAATAATAGAATATTTTTTTAACAGCCCTTAATGAAACAAAGCAAATAGTGCTTTTGAAAGGACATGCCACCTCTATGTTTTATTGAGTAAGAATCACAATATCACAAACATATCACTGCATTATGGTAAATTTAACTAATTGAATGCAGTATTGAATATGTACACCTAACAATTTAATCCCTCTTGCAGATGATTAACTGAAAAAATCAATCTAAGTTTGATATTAACATGTAAATTGCCTTGGATTAATGATATATTCCAGGGTGATTTATATTATTGCAATGCATAAGAAATTTCAGATTCAAAGCCTGCAGCAAGTTATTGATTCATCAGGCCAGTTCCTCATGAATTTTCCAGTTAGAGATGACTAAACATCAGTTCCTCAATGATGCCCAACCTTTGATTTCCAAGAGCTGAAATTTGTGCACCATCTTCTTTTAAATTGTCAATACTAGGAAATTCCTTCCTAATATGCACAGTATAATGCACAATGAATGGTTTAAAATCTGAGAATTATCTTAATTCCTTTTATCAGCACCTTAATAAACAACCACAAATTTTAAAAGGGAATTAAATTGACACTAGACTTTAGTATGTTCCATTTGATATGCAAATCAACTAGAATCGCCTTTTCCTCTCACCTATTATGCATACTTAGTCCTAAATCATTCTGTATAATGGTAGGATCACCTCATCAACATTTTATCCTCAATGTGGGAGGCTTTTCTACTCTTACAAGTGGCAATGGATTGCTGGCCCTCTTTTGACAATGACTTCTCATTGCTCTGTGAGCCATTATGACCTGTGTACCAAACCTTGACAATCTAGGACTTCTTTCTGCAATTCTTCTTTGTATATCTAACCCATCAGGAGCTAATACTAATGTGACATCTCTCAGGAAAGCTTGCAGCATGCTGAAGATTTGGTTCTCCATGTTTCCTCCAGGAGCTGCTGTGGGTATAACCTCAGAACCCCAAGAGTGGTGACTCCTATTGAAGTTGCTTTGATCCATTTCACTGTCTCGTCTTATCAGTGCAATGTCCACGAGGTCTTCCAAAAGCTTTGGCGGTAGGTGCCGCACCAGTTCATAGGCCTTCTCGTTTGCCTGGCCATTGGGCAGCAGCATCACCGACGTTGGCAGTGCTTGGCGTCGAGCCAAGGGTGCAACCATGCTTTCCAGCAAGTCCACAAATTCAGCCCTCTTGTACAAACAACGAGCCTGTCCTTCGCTCTTCAGTGCTTGTGTGTCACTGACTGCCAAACCCACGATTAGGTTGACAAGCACAATAGATGCGACGACAACAAATATCAGGAAGGTCACGCGACTCGTTCCTTGGAGCACGCTCTTCTCGTTTTCTGAGGAGAAAATGCTTGTGTACTCATATTCCCCCGTCATCATGACCATTGTCTTTATGAAAGACCTCCAAGGGTTGCCGAAAGCAGCAGGATGGATGTTGTGGAACTGGACGAAAAAGCTGAATGAGAAACCAAGCACTATGCAGCCGAGCACTATGAAGGTCCAGAGCACATTCTTGAGAACAGCTGTGAAGAGGAGGGCGTGCGATCCCCAGAGGGGGAATCGTCCCATTAGTAGCATCAGCCCCGCCCATGACAGTGGAACCGCTATGGATATGAAGTGCTTGATCCAGTTCTGGCTCTCCCTGGTGTGCATGGCAGCGTTCGAATATTCCAGCGCGAGTATCCACAATATGGATAGGGCTGCGCTCACCCCGTTGGTCCACGTCTCAAACTGCCTCGAGTAGTACCTAAAGTGGGCGATGCACTGTCCCACGACGTTCATGAGCACGATGCAGGCGAAGAGGAGGTGGATGTAACGCGTCGCCGTGATGAGGCGATCCACCTCGCTGTTCCGAATCGGTGTGTCGGGGGGATAGAGGAACTCCAACGTCACGTAAAGGGATAGGGACACGACGAACACGGCGTAGACCATGACCACGGCGAAGAAGAACTTCCTGAGTCGATGCCACTTGAAGCGGACAAAAGCCTCCACCAACGGGTGACCCAGGATCGATCTTTGGGTGTCCTTGGGGATCCCTTTCGCCGTGATGACGGAATTAAGGACTTCCGTCTGTCTGTTGCCGCCGTCGGGAGCCAGGATGGCGAAGTCCAGGTAAAGCATAAAGCCCCGCTCTTCCGCGGCGGCTGAATTGCATCGTATCCTGGAGTCCAGGAGGTCGAACATGAACCTTTTGGGTCGGTGGACGTGGTGGAGCATCGCCTCCATAGCGGTGACACCCGTCTTGGTGCGTAGGCCGAGGTTCGCTCCGTGTTCTATCAGGAACGACAGGCAAGAACGGGATCCGACGTAGGCGGCCCTGTGAAGGGGGGTGCGTCCTATAGCGTCCACTTTGTTAGCCAGGCTCCTTCTCTTTTCCGCGTCCTCTTCGGAGAGCAGTAAGATTTGCAGTATGTCCAGGTTGGCGCTTCCCGCCGCCTCGTGCAGGGCGGTGATGCTGCCGCTGAAGGTGCTGCTCCATCCAGGGTCTGCTTTCTTCTGGAGGAGCATGATGGTGGCACCGGCCGAGCCGAGGGTCACCGCGTTGTGTAGGGCGGAAGATCCGGTTCCTGGATCGCATGCAGTTGCTTTGGCGCCATTTTGTAGCAGGTCCGAGACTACTTGCTCGTATCTGCTGACGGCCTCGGCGTCCTGCGGGATGACCCCTGCCCCCGCTAGCAGGAGTGGTTGCATTCCCCTGCTGTCTACCGCGTCTGGTTTTCCACCCAACGTCAAGATGAACGAGACGCATTCGGGACTGTTCGCTTTCACGGCCTCGTGTAGGGGAGTCCGGCTCCCGCAGTCCAGTACAGGCATCTGTTGGGTGATAATAAAAGGGGTGGACTGCTTTAAGGAGGTCTTTTCGAGAGCAATGGTTTTTGTACCTAGTAGTATGACAGATCATGTGACGCGGCAGCGTGCCAAAAACTACTCGTGCGGAGCGCAATTTTCTTGGTCCATTCTTTTTCGAAAATATGTTTTTCACCCCGGTAAATGTGACTTCGGATGATGTCACGGTGCAAATTACATAGCACTATTTCGGCAACTTTAAACCCGCATCAATTGTTTTCGGATAAGCTTCTTGGTTGGTATAGGGTTTATAGCAGGGGTGCCCACTATTTTTGGGTGTAAGATTTATTTTTCTTATGGTTGCCTAGTGAAGATTTACTTATCTTACGGTTACCAAGCCGAGATCTATTTTTCCTCGTATTTGAAAAAGAAAGGACATACTCAAGAAGATTTTTAATAAACGTTAATTAAACAAAAAATCAAATTGATATTTTTAATGGCATGGGTCTAGGAAAATTCACCGACCACAATTCATCGAAGCACAATTCATCGACTACAATTCACCTAATTACAATTAATCGAAAAAGCAATTGAATTGAATTGATGTATTTTCCGTAAGTCCGGCCCTGGAGGCTAGAAATCTATACTATTAGTTTCTGCAATGGAAGGCTTTAATTTTTAACTTGAATATTTTTTAAAATTATTTCTCATCAGAAATTTCATATTTTTAGTCTGTGAACAAATTATTTATTATTTCGCTTGAGATCGATCAGTCGACGCGATCGACTTTATGGGCACTCCTGAATCGTCCGCGATTTTGTCCCGTCGCGAGGAGACAGTTAACGGTCTGTTCACACTTAAACCACGCCCAAGTATTATATTAAGATCAAATAAAAAAAAACGAAACAGTAAAATTGTAATAGACCATAAAAAAATGTGCGACAGAAGGAATTTTCTTATTTTGGGTGGTGAATTGTATTTTTAAGATCAGTCTTGAATCTATACGGCTCATGTTTTAAAATCCTTTGCAATAAACGATGTAAGTAACTCCAGTAAACGTGATACGCTCGATTAAAACAATACGTCGATCTTCCTTCCTATCAAAGATCGGAATAGGACCAGTTCTCTAGTTGAAGTTCGTAAGTAATTTTACGGCTGGAAATTTTACATGCATTTATTGTACAAATCAAGCAACATTAAATTTAAACGTTATACGTTAATTAAAAATAACGTCTTTTATTTAGTTTATTTAAAACGGCTCATGAACCAGTCTTTTGTAATGAGCTTAATAACAACAAAGACGATCACATAAAACCATGCCCGAGTCAGGGTTCTAACCCGCGATCCCAGTAATGAGAGTCAGTTACGATAACTTCTACCAACCCCTATGTTTTTAAGTAAACATTGTAATGTATACATCAAAATATACCCTATAAATGCTTATATATTATTTGCGAATTTAGTGAAAATTTATAAATTAAAACGTAAAAATTTCGTCGTCGTTTCCGCCATTAATTCAAGGCTTATTGGAGGCTTCAGCCAACCCCTGAGTTGCCACATCCGAGACAAATGGTCGAAAATGCTGAAAGACACTACAGAGGTGTTTTAATATGTTCATACGGCTAAATGTAATGTAAAGCGCCCCAATCCCAAACAAATCGAAACTCTCACGAAAACATTTGAAATTGATAAATATTCTCTTTTTAAAATTTATCGCTAATTGATATTGTTAGACCTTTGGCAGACTGCCCTCGTAGTCACTGCTCACCGGGACTAGTTGATTTATCCGATCTAACGGATGCTACTAGATTTTAAGACATTTTTCAGAAGAAATTTTCAATGCACGTATAAATAATGTCTATTTATGGGAACAAAAGCAATTAACTATCCCACTAAAATAATCATATGGAATGACGTTCATCTGTCGTAGAACCCGACGCAGCACCTAAATTCACAATGAACGACAAAATGCTGTGTTCTTTAAGTCACGCACATCGACGGTGCCTCCTGCTAATTTGTTACTGCACAGCAAGTGAAGGGAATCACCGGGCGGGTGAATCAGGCCATTAAGGAAGCCTTAATTTTGCGGCATTCCGTATTTAAGCAAAAAGGAAAAATAACGATAAAAAGTCCGCCTTAATGAAAACATGGCGTCATCGTCACCGGATGGAGACGTTACGTCATAATCAGGTGATGATGACGTCGTTATACTGAAACTCGGATCGTGTTTTATCATTAAAGTGGTATTTTTGCCGAGTTATTATCACTTTTAAAAATGTTTCCTTAGTTCTTCGATATAATTTTATGTTCCCCTGAGAGCTTCTTTTATTCCATTTTCCTCCCATTGATGGAATCCTGCGAGTTAACCGACTTCATCGGATTTATAAAATTAATTCTGTGTACAGACTCTTCACAAAGTCCGTTTGAATCGTCGGCGTCAATAAAGCATTTTTGCATTCAACCTTCCAATACCAAACGCCACCGTTTCTCCGTCGTGCATCTTGCTAGGAGTTCAGCAAGCGGAGTGACAGGGTATCGTAGGCCGACGAGACGCAGGTCAGTTTCCGACGAACATTTTTCGATATAACTGCGTCTCATCGTCCGGAAAAGAAATAATGGACATAATTCTACAAATTCGCGGAGTTGAATCTGACCTGGAACCCGTCGAGGTACGGATCGAATTCGTATCCTTTCTTCACCATCGACTTGGCGCTGGCCACTATGGAGTTCGCCAATCCCGGCGGGACCAAATCGCTCGGATCGATCACCTTGGTGGCGGCGTTGGGATTCGCTCCTGCCTCTATGAGGTAGAGGACGCACTCCTTGTAGCCCATGGCAGCCGCCAGGTGGAGCGGGGTGCGGCCGTACATGTCCGCCGAGTTCGGAGACGCCCCGCACGACACGAGGTATTCGACCATCTTGTGGTTTCCGAGCCAGGAGGCGAAGTGGAGGGCCGATATGAAGAACGGAGGGGCCTGGGCCCCAACGTTGGCGCCGCACAATATGGCCGTCTCCGCACCCTCCAGGTCGTTCACGCTGACTGCTTTCATGAGCGCCTTGTTCAGGATGGGGTCGTGCTTTATGCGGTTCCGACGTGTCGGGGTGACGGGCAAAGAGGTGATCTCCGCCTGCAGTCCGTCCTCGACGGTCGTCTCCTTCGTGTCGCCCCCGTGCGCCCTCCCCTCTTCGGCCAGTATCAGATCTTCGAGCATGATGCTCGCACGGTCGGCGACGTCTGCGTCCTCCGCCATCTCGAAATTTGGCCTCCCCCAAAAAATCCTGTCGATGTGAAGGGAAGAAAAATATTTCGGCACGTCGGTTATTTAGTTAATTTAAACTCTTTGGACGTTTCGATTTTCGCGCAAGTTTAAGAGTGGCGTAGGCAGAGAAAGAGAAAGTCGTAATCTAATCGCGTGGACAGTGCAACTTTTACGGAAGTAAGTAATAACAGCTATAACAGCTACGATTCTCTCTCTTTCCCTCTCTCAAATGTTTTCTGGCTTCTTTTTTTTAATTAAAAAAATCTTTGCGACCCGTTTCCCCCTTCTTCCAACCGAATGATGGACAATATCAGCGGGGTGACTACTTACGATTAACTATGATTCCATGCCGGAAAGCGAATGAAAAGCATTTGGGAATATGGTGTCGTTCTTATCAACGGAAGCGCTTTGGAGTTTCAAAAAAAAATATATTTTTCCCCTTTTTTTTCTGAGACGGGAAGTAGTTTTGCGGGACTTATAGCTCATCGCGCCTTCCGCCCTCGGTCAGATTGGATCTGAGCGATTCTGCCGAGAAGCGTCTCCGCGCTCGGGGAAACGGATAATTCCGCGTCTCTGTCCGTTTCCATTCGTCCGGGAAATACCCACGAGGAGACTGCCATTGTGACCTTGGTGATCGGCACGGAATCAAACCAAGTATATACGACCGCTCACGGTACACTATTTCGTAGAAATGAGTCCGTAATATAGATTCGAATCGGCTTAAAGTTCCGATCTTAGATTTATTCGCGATTACAATGATGAATCAGTTCTGCGGATATGTGAGAAGTGTGAATTTGTTTTCTTAGTTCCTCTTGGATGCGAAAAATTGTTTTTTATGCGCGTGTGCGTGCAATCCTCCAATACCTAAACGGTTAAGCAGGTTCTATTTCGAACGGTTTGAGTTTGTGATTGTTTATATCCTGGAAAATGGTATTACGTGTTTGAAACTAACGACTTAAAAGCTCGGGGTTACTTTGTACGAAAAATGTCAGTTTTCTCGAAATTCCGAAGCGACCTTGATTAAAATGTGGTTCATCCCTAGAGAGTAGATTGATTGCCAAATAATCCAGACGCCCTGAAATATTACCGTGTAGCGTACTTTGGAGCCAGGGCGGATCAACCTATCGGACATTCGGGCAGGCCCCGACTTGAATGACTTTTGGAGCGTTCCATTGTGTTGATTAGGAAATTTTGTTTTGCTTTGAGAAAATCTGAAAATGGGTTTTACAGCAATCCTTTTATTATTTTTTCCCTTATCTAAATGCCATACTTATCAGATCGCTAAATGTTTCCCTGTAAATCGCCATAGATGAGAATGAATTTTTTTAATCATCACTTTCTCCCGCGTCATTCGTTGCAGCTAATAACTCATGCTGTAGAACAGTGGTCGGCAATCTAGAGTTGGGAGTAATCTTCGACTCGAAGCTTCTTTTCCAAGATCATATTAAAAGTATTTCCTCCCGTGCTATGTCGTTAGTAGGTTTAATTTATCGTTATACAGAAATAACTGACATTTCCGCTCTTCGTA
This sequence comes from Tanypteryx hageni, assembly GCA_028673005.1. Taxonomy (NCBI): domain Eukaryota; kingdom Metazoa; phylum Arthropoda; class Insecta; order Odonata; family Petaluridae; genus Tanypteryx; species Tanypteryx hageni. The sequence goes on along the minus strand of CM054117.1, from coordinate 81,938,285 downwards.
CCTTTTTCTTTAGCTGCGTTCTCCCCATTCTTGATTACTGCTCCCCAATTTAGTGCACTGCTTCGCCTTCTACTCTCAAGCTCCTTGACCGACCCTTGAATTTCTTTCTGTCTGTAACTCGTTTTCGTCACCCTCCTTTCCATAACTCTTCACTTAGTGCCATGCGAACCTCCCTAGGGATTCCATCCCTTACTGATCGACGTACTCACACTGACATAAAAGCATTTTCAAAAATTATTAATGGCAATTTTAGGTCACATGAGCTTCTTTCTTTATTTCCACTCCGGGTCCCCGCTCGTTCTACTCGCTTGAATGAGCTTTTTCACTGCCCTACCCCTCGCCTCTCAATCACTAAACGCTCCTTTCTCTATCGCCTTCCTGATTTTTGTAATAGTTTGCTGAAGCGCTTCCCTGACTATGACCCCTTCACTAAGTCTCCTAACTTCCAATTTAAACCGAATATTTGATTTGTTTTGTTGCCTGTTTTCCTTCCCCTTTCTTCCGATTTGTTTCTCTTTCTATTTGCTCCTTACCCTGATTTCGTGTGATTGGTGTACTATGTATGTCTTCTGTGTATTTATTGCTAGAGTATTAGTTATTTTGTTTAATAGTTTTATTTGTGTTTTATTCTTGTTATTTCGTTATGTGTCCAATGTAATTGGCCTTGTGCTGTTTTTGGGCTTTTTCAAATAAATAAATTATATAAACATCCAGGTTTGATTTTTCTTTTGTCAAATTTTTTAATTAGCCCATCGCATTTCCCCAAAACCTTTAGTTGACCCGCTGTCAAAAAAGGTTGCCGACCTCTGCTGTAGAACATGGGTGGCCAACCTTTTTGTAGGAAGGGCCAATAAAACGGCACGATTTTTTTTTGACGGGCCGCTATCCTATCATCCGGTTTAAATCGATAGCTTAATCTAATTTAAATTATGCAAAAAATAAATTGTAATGATATAAACAATGCCATACTTAAACATTTATTTAGATGACAAAATTTGAAATATTAATTTAAAAAGAAAAATATTGATATATATATCTCAATGTGATTTTTGAATTTTCTTTTCAATTAATAATTTCTCAATATTAGGACTGATTTTGGACGTCGATAAAAGAAGCGGACTGGCCGCGTGAATGTCTGTTAAAACGGATCTATAGTTGTTTTTAACAAAGTTCATGGTCGAAAACGTCGGTTTGGTCCAAATTTGCACACAAAACGCAGCGCAAGGTCATGTAGTTCGGGGGTAGTTATTTTCGGGAACAAATTTTCAAAAGGCTTTTAAATCTGGGGAAGTTGGTGACTCACAAAACTCGCGAAATTAAGTTATAAGGCCTGAGTGATACTTAATGTCAGCAACTTCCAATTGGATTTTCTGTGGATATTTCTTTATTTCGCTTTCCAAGACAGAGGATAGATTTTTGAATAGAGAGAGAGAGACAAACGTCTTAGGTTTTGTCACTCAGGCCAAAAATATATTATTTTTTTCGGTTGAGTGTTCGTCCGAGTACCGCGTGGCAGGGGTTGGCCACCCCTGCTGCAGAAGGTAGGATGCATGTTTTTATTCATAGGAGTTTTTAATCTTGTTTCCAATCCATTCTAAGCCTAAAGAAAAAAATATTTCACCCGCGCGATTGGAGGAAGGAAGGAGAGAATAGCGATGCCATCATATTGTGTAATTCGCCAAGGGGCTCCGTGGTTTTTTCTTCCTTTCCAAACAGCGCGGTAATGAATATGCTTTACTATATTAAATTAAGAAACGTGACGCATTATAAGCAACAGGACGCGGACAACCAAAAGACCGACGATATCAGTTTACAATAATATATAGTGGAAACTCGTTTATACGTCTTTCACAGGATGCGGCAAAAATAACCTGTATGTGAGAAAAACGTTCATGAGACGTTTTTCTCGTAATTGTGATTGAACTGCAGTAATACTTACTATTTGCTGAATGTCCTTAATATGCACTATCTTACGTAACCACAACATGTTATTCAGACGGTACAATGGTGGGATACTCGATCGACTAACAAATTACGGTACTTATGACGCGTGCACAGGTGAACACGGACGCACCTGCGTTAGATGGCGCGCCAAAGCCGATCGCAATGCTTCCGTGATAGTCAAAGTACTGGAAGACGTGCGCAACATGATCACATTCGCCCCGTGGGATGCCGGTGGTGTAGTGGTTAGGACGCTGGCTGCTACTCGCCTGCTGCTTGAAAAGGCAGCGGGCACGAATCCTGCGCAAGTAGGCTTTTTCCAAGGTCACCCGACCCCCTTTTTGTGTGGTTTGAGGAGACCGCCCAAATTCAGCAGTTCCGTCCTTCGGAAGGGACGTTAAGCCGTTGCCCCCCCCCTGGGGCTCTTCGTAAGAGCAGGCAAATGCCGGCACCGGGTTTCCCTCCTCCTTCCCTGGTTATTCATTGCACTACCTCTGAGATACCCATTTGTGCTGTAAGAGAGGCGAATTGACTGGGCACTCAAACAAACGTTCACCTCGAGTTAGATACATAACGAGCGTGGCCTGTAAGCGTAAATTCGACAACGTAGCTTCCCCTCTACTTTCTGAGTGTAAACATCTGAGAGGCCAACTAGTTTCTCCCCGACTATAATAACCAATTCCACCTAGCCTCTTGATTTTCCTTCCTCATCCATTCGGTCACATTAATTGTTGAAGTATTATTCTGCCCTTTGGGTCAGAGGCATAACTTCAGTTTTAAGGCCCTAAGGCAAATAATTAAAACGAGGCCCAATAAAAAATTAAATAAAAATAAATACATGTGATATAAATTTTTATTTGACATTTTAAATACATAATAACAAAATATACTATATTAGAATTGCATATTTATATACATTGCGCTTACACAATTCACAAAAAAATATTCCTTTAATAAGATCAGTAAAGTAAGAATGTTTCAATTTACATTTTTTATACTGAAAATAGGAATTATATTTTTACATTCTACTAAAATATTAAAAATAATTTGGTATTAACGATGCTCCACCTCCGCAGCGCTCTCCTGGTGGCGAGATATGAAACTACTGGGCGCTGAAAGTGGTGAAATTGGGAACTAACGTTAAGGTTTTGGCGGCGGAATTCAGTGTCGTTTTATTTAGATGAACGCTTCCCTACTCGAGGGGTCGAGGGCGAAACACTGTGAACCTTAGGAGGAACCAAAACACTTCCGCCAACCTGAGCTTTCTAGCGACAAAATTGCTAGATTTTAAAAATCTTTTTGTCGCCATACAACTACACAGGTAATTTTTAATTAATTTCACCTTTGAAAAACTTCTTTCATTGGATGCTAGCGAAATAGAGAGTCAAATATATCATAAGTGCTGTGCAAACGTTGAAATAATCAGATGCTAGCCCCCATTTAATAATTAAATGTTCCAAGAATTCCTTAACGTCCTTGCACTCGTTTTATTCCATCCTCATATTTGAATTTGTTGTTAGTGCTATTAATTCGTCTTGTAAACATTGAGTCAAAAAGTTTTTCTATTTATCGTGAAATATTTTTTGTGTGTTCACAAATTTCAGATGCGCTTAACATTAAAAGCTTCTTTGGATCGAGAAAACTGAAAAAATTTCTTAGTTCTATTATTTTCTTGAACCGCTTAGCAATTTGTGATATAACCAAATCAAACGTTTTACAAAAAATATTCATTTTAAAAATTTCTGCATCACTTCTAATGAATTTTTCCTCAACACTAGCTTCCTCGAAGAATTTATTTTTAATTTGAATTCGTTTTGTTTTAAATTCGATTGATATACTATGTATCATTTTATAGTCATTTGACTTGCTTCAACTTTAAATTCATCAAAATCATTTCTTGGGGGGCAAGTGTTTCGGTGCATTTTTAAATTGCTTTTATGGTCATCATTAAATTTGTCTCCTTCTTTTGTAGAAGTAAACTAACGGCAACCAAACTCATTGCTCTTAAAATCGAATCGTGTCTGAAACGAACTGGATATATAGGTAATATTAGCAATATTTTCTCGGTACTTCAGTACTGATTTTAGTGGCTGAAGTAAGTGTCATGTCAAACAGCCTTAGCATGCCCCTTTGTGGCCACCTCTGTCGCGCTATAAAAATGTGAATAACTCGATAAGGGAACGAGATTAATTTGTGATATTTGGAAGGAATGATCGATTCACGTATTGTAAGATGACGACGAAAAGAAATCTCGAAAAAAGTCCTAGGTTCGACTCCAAGGTAGGGATATCCATTTCCCATATGATAACACGTAAAAATCGACTTTTTGACTTGCAAGCTTTTATTCTTTTTGAGATCTAAATTAGAAAGAATTCACCTATGATCTTCAGATCTAACCCATTTTAAAGAAAAAGCTATGAAGTTTCTTATTCTGTTCATCTTTTCCCGCCTGAAGTTCGAAATGCCTCACGTTAAACGTTTAATTCCCATATTTTGGCGAAATCTTGCTATTTTAACGGGATGTTGCCATGCCAACCAATTACATTGTTAAACCTCGAAATCCTATTGTTATTTCAATCCTTGTGGGCTAAATAATGTTTTGAATGCTCTTACAATTAGTACGAGAGAGAAATTCTTTTCAAAGCAACGAATGTAAACAACATCCTTTGCGTTATTTACGAGGAGTACATTTGAATGAAGAACATTAATCATTCGCATATTAAAATTAAGTACTTAGAATCATCGTAGGAGTTCGAAACTTGAAACAACGAACGCCTAAAAGAACGAAAGTTTGTTTTCTTGCCATCCAAAGAAAGTCAAGGTATATTTATGATCATTTTTTAATTCACAAAAACCTTTCCCATTGAATATCAACGGGCATCTCCCTAGTTATTAATATTGTTACATTACAAGAATTAAAATTTAACCAATATTAATTCTTAAAATTAAGCAGCAGCACAAAAGCCGACGAATCAGCGTGTGCATTCGAGTCAAGACGAATATTTTGATATCGCAACTTCAAAGGGATGCTGTTACCGCAACGGGTGTTTCTTAGAATTAGGAAATAAGCAACACTCTTGACAGTGAGAAAATGTGCATGAAATTTAATGGACAAATTATTGAAAAATTTTACAGTGGCTATTCTCTGTAGGAGGGGGTATTTCATTACTTTTTGAGGCCCCTTCGGGGCCGAGGACTCAAGGCAATGCCTTGCCGTGCCATAGTTCTACCTCTGCTTTGGGTATAGTCGGCCCTTATTAGTATTCCGGCCCTTTTGAGTGCAGTCGGTCTTTAGGATGTTGGCCCATTGACCCCGACACATGAACAACGGATACAGTGGTACAATGCGATATATCATCGACCTTTTTCTTATTTGGAGTCGTAGCCGGGAGATTCGCAGCTTATGACCAAGTTTAAGTGAGCTTGAACGAAAAGAAATCTTCTTTTTGTCTTTTGCTGGAGTCTTGGAAAGCCATGGGGCACCTATGGGTAATACCACCTCTGCCACACGCTAGATGAAAAACCTAAGTGCACGCATAGAAATGATGTATGTGATGAGATCTTCAGCTTATAGAGGAAAACTTCATAACAGCGTGTTTACTAAAAACGAGGCCTATTTGGATGAAAACATCTAAGCAACAAGCGCTGGAATTATACCGTGCCAACAGCACCCTGGACAAATTTGTGCTACAAAGAAAAACAAGAAGTCGGTGTGTCACACATTGCACGAATATAAATATACAGAAATCTCACATGAATGGCAACATACAATATGTGAGGACAACTTAATACTAAATTTGAATAAAAACTCACTGCTGTCTGCTTTCAGAAATTCAACTTCCTCAACTTTCTTGCAGAAAACTCGGCTATTAGATCATTGTAATCCAAATCTGAGGCTATTTATCTCTTGATAGACACTATAGCCAATCCACTCAATCTCTCTTGGGACATTGCTGTCCTAAGATAGTTTTTTATTGTTATTATTTCAAGTTTTGAAAAACTTCACTCTGCTGATGCCACTGTAACTGGAATTGCAAACAAAATCCTATATGCTATCTCTGTATTTAGGAAGGAACCATTTAATAACTTGAGAAACTTAAGGATTTCAAATGCACCTTTTGATCCTTGGGAGATCAACTGTCGAAGCACATACTGTTCTAAGAAAAGGTCTGTACAGTTGGTGTCATGTGAATCTTTATCATTCAATATGTTTTCCAAATTTATGCACTTTAAAGAATTCTTCGCCATCCTGCAGTCCTCTGCTTAAACTGAATAACTCCCGCATATGCAGATCAAAGGTTACGAAGTTTCTTGGCCTGAATATCACTGAAAGACTTGATTGGTCAAATCACATTAATGCCATTGTAAAGAAAGCTGCAATTGGCATTTTCATGATTAGAAAACTAGCACCCATAGCTTCTATCTCCATTCTAAAATAAATTTATTATGCTAAAGTAAATTCACGCCTAGCGTATGCAATAATATTTTGGGGTAATTCTGGTATGTTTAAAAAAGCTTTCTCCACACAAAAATGAGCCATCAAGGCAATACTTAGAGTTTCTTACTGCTCTCCTGGTAGGCCTCTATTCCGCTCACTCAATATACTTACCCTTCCCTCGGTGTACATATTACAATGTGCTACTTTGGCAAAAAATAGCCAAAACCAATTCCTAACAAATAATGAATACCACAACTATGGTACTCGCTCAAGGAATAATGTTCATATAAATGGCTACTCCTACTCCTCATGCCAAAAAGGCCCTCATCACTCTGCATCCCTAATTTTTAATCATCTACCCACTGACATCAAATCACTTTCCTCTCCAAAAACCTTCAAAAATAAGGTGAAAAATCTATTACTGGCTAAATGCTATTACAGTGTGGATGAATTTATGGCTGATTAGCTGATACAGCAGAATTTTTTAAATGAATTTTGTGTTTTTTGTCCATAGTTTTGATATTTGTTAGTATTTCGATGAAAATGTCTGTGTGCTGTGAAAATTCAGTCTTGAATATTGTAATTAATATTTTGACTGATGACTTCCATGTCATTATCTATGTCCTCAACGGAATAATAAATGTATTATTATTATATTTAAATGATAGTTCATTGAAATTATGTATGATAGCCAATTTTATTTTTTTTGTTTGAATTCTTGTACTTCACTTTTAGTGTTATCTCACTGTACACCTGACTTGTCCTATATCATCTGAATGTATGATCCCTGGACCAATAAATTTATTATTATTACAATTTTCATAAAATGGCTAATACAAAGTAAAAAAAGTATTTTAGAATAATCTTATAGTAAATTTTATAAATGCAATTAAATCTTAGATTTCTTATTTCTACCTTATTTTCATATAAAAATGTAAAAAGTTCTTGCATAAAAGGCAGCTCAGTTCATGCTGTGAATTTACAAAGGCCGCACAGACTCCTCCATTTCCGCTCAGATAGCCACATTAGAGGGAACATTGATTGTAGCATGATATTTAATTTGAAAATAAATGCCATGTTTCCCCTACTGCCTCAAAATTATTTTCTGATGTGTGTTATAGCATAAGAGACAACTAAGTTTGAGTGAAAGACTAGCTAAAACAATAACGTCAAAGAGAAATCACTTAAACTATACTAACCTGGTGCCCCAGAACCTCCAAAGGGTCAAGTCCTGGTTGCTCCTGAAGATCTTCTCATCCCCCCATGCCGTTAGGTCCCAGAAGACTTGTGGGTTGCCAACATTCTGCAGGGCAAAAGCAAGGCGCTTTTCCTTGTGGTGTTGCAGCAAAAGAGTTTTGATGGCAGGCATGAAGTTTGCTATACCTTGCTTATAGTCCACCTGCTGCAGTCAAGCCTTCGTGCATGCTCTTTTCTAATCGAGCCTTGATGCAGAGGATGATTTTCTGCATCTTGTGCAATGGTTTCGTTGTCCTCTGCCATTGTCACGCGGCGGCGACCTGAACGAGGTCTATTCCTTGTCCAGTTATCACCCTCTTCTTCGTGGCGTTGAATCCACTTCCTAACAGTTCGTATGTCCCGACACATTGCAATCGCTATCTCAGCATCCGTTGATCCATTCAAATGCATGGCGATTATTCTTCCTCTGTCAGACTGGCTTGTTTCCCTTACCCCATGTTCACGAGACATAGTTTGACGAAACGTGCTCAGCTTTTAAAGTGTGTAGAAGTGGCATTGCAAAGAAAAACAGTGCTATTTCTTTGCAGATTATTTAATTTTACATAAAATATTACGTGTTAAACATTCTCCATAAGTTAAATAAAATATTAATAAATTAATTGTTCCAAATTTAATCTTATAAAAATATTGATTATTATTAATATCTCAGAATCTATTGCACATATATGTCAAAAATGGCACTAGCATACGCGAGTGTATTTACAAAAGAACTAAATATCTCAAAAACTATGGGATTCACCACAAAATATTTTGAGGAAAAACTTCTAGAAAAGTTTATTCTCCATAAATTTCCTGTTTTCATTTAAAATAAATAAGGAAGTTTGAAAGGAGAATTTTTGCGAAAACAAAAAATTTAAATATCTCCGAAGCTCTGCACTTAACACACTCGATGCAGACGACATCATATGATGTCATCCTGCCCTAGCACAGTTATGGGTGACATCATATGATGTTCCCTCTCTAGGTTTTTTCTCCTTCACTTCTCTCTCTCCTGTGGCGAGGATTTGACTTTGGGAAAAAGGCTGCAGGGGGGTTTAGACTCAGAAGCCTGTGGGCTTTCGAACAGTGAGTATCATTTTCTAGTCGAATGCATGGTTCATTAGAAAACCAGTTTTTGGATTTTTTGTAGGAAATTTCAAGTAAGCCTTATTATTTTTTATACACTTTGTTTTTTTTATTTACTTTGTTATTTCAATGTAATATCAAAATATGTTTATGCTGAAAAAGTGGAAAAACATTTTTCTTTTATTTTTTTTTAGTTGTTGAAATATATCAAATTATTTACGTTTCAAAATGTAAATAATTTTTTTATAGTTTTCGAACTAAACAGATCGTCGAAATTCATTGCACGAATAAGTTAATTTATAGTTTTAGCCATCCAATAAAGCAGAAACGGAGAAATTCGGTCAATATTTACATATTTTAATGAATTATGGAATAAAATTTTGTACATCAAAAAATCGAAACTTCAGTGTAAACATATGGGAAAATATAATCATCTCCTGGAGTCGAACCTGAGTCACTTATGTAAACGAAAATAGTTTTCACAAGCTCTCCTAGTTTGCAGAAATAAAATGGCTTTTACGGTATTTCTCTATGGCAAACTGTCCAACAGATAGAAGGGGGGACGGATGGACAGACGGACTGTCTGAGATTGAGTAACTATATATAAAAATAATAATAATTAATAATTGTATTTCTTGAAACAATTAGTTATAATGTAAATTTTAAATGTAATTGTAAATTTTAATTATTATTGGAAATTGTAACTTTTATTGTAAATTGTAAATATTATTGTCAATTATAGTAAGAATAATAATAATAATTGTGAAAGAATACTATAAATATTTTATTATAAATAAACCTTTTTAAAGGGAATTGTATAACTATTACTTAAAAATAACCCATAAATTTATAAGAATTTGTTTGAATATAAGTCACACCTTTTTTCATATTTACATTCCTGAAACCTAGAAACCATATTTGGTAATTATGTTTTGTTGATATTTTAGATGCAATAAAAGGGTTAGTTTATCTTGGGACTATCCGCAGCGCAGATGACATCACATGATGTCCTCGTTATCTTTTTTTTAATTTTAAAAACAAAGCTATATTGTTTTTTGAGTCTGAAAGTTACACTCGTTTACGATAATTTCTTAGATTTTTGGACTGCAATGAACGTGTTAAAAGATTGTTTCAAACAAAAGTAGAAGAGAATATTAATATTTACAGCATTTAAATTTATACATTGTGACATCTCTGGAAAGGATGTTTTTCCAACTTCAATTGTTTTTCGAATCGATAACTTTTTGATAGCAACTACAGCAGAAGTAAATTCTAGGCAATAAGGGAAAGCACATGGTTGCAAGTCAACCTTCCCTCACAGTCAAGTGGGGAAGGTATGGAGGGTTCTGAGCATAGGAGGGTTCAAAGGTCTTTTCAAGAAACTCTAGTTCGAGCAAAGCACATTCCTACCAACCGAACTTTTGTAAATTTCTCGCATGTTAGGAAGGATAGCCTCTTTCCTTGCGCAACAGAAATTGCACTGATTACATGCCTGCACCTTCGATAAATACTCTAGAAACCATGAATCGATGTTGTTCTTGGAGACTTGGCCACCTCCAATCCAGTCGATTGATAATTTGAAATCTCCCTAAAGAATAATTTGCTTATTGGGTCAGAGGAAAAAAGCGAGATTCAATTCCACTATTTGGAGGATGGTAAGAAATGCCAATAAGAGTTTTAATTCATGAGGATGTTATTTTAGCCCATTCAATTTCATAGTTAATTTGGAGATTGGGTCTAGCTTTCAATTGTAAACTTTTTTTATGGCTAGTCATAAGAGGACACCACCATCTCTAGAACCTTGGTCGCGACGATAAATGCTAAAAATTCTGAATTTCAAAAATCATTTCCAATTAAGGAGAATATTTTGGCATAACACATTTAATAAGAGTCCCAAGAGAAAATCAAATACCTTTAATAATAAAAAATTAATTAATATCATATACCGGGACTCGAATTCCAGATCCGCCTATCTGGGAATATGAGACTTGTGCTCAGACAAGCATGGCCACTTATGCTGCGCAAATGCTAGAGTGAAAAACTGTAACCATAGCGATTAAGTAAAGCATAGCTTAAAACAGTCTGCTTTACTTCAATTCTAAATTACGTTGTTATTCCTGATATCCATAACAATACAGAGCTATGAAGTGGTGTATAATACCACCAGACACAATGCGTTCACAGCGTGTGTTTGGAGCTAATTAATGGCAGATGATTTGCTTGACTTCAAAATTTCTCATACCAGCGATTTCGCAGGTAATCCCGCATAGCTCTTGCATTTACTTTTGCACCCGATAGTACTAGGGGAAAAAAATACTCCAGCTTAACTCTCAAGATGAATGGTAAGTTTATAGGGATTATGGAATAACTCAGATAATATTTAACACCAGCTATATATCAAGAATGAGGTCAGGCTCAACCCTGTGGAATTTACACATCGAGAAAAAGAAAGAACTTTGTCACTTCCACAAATTTATTTGGCACGACCGGTTTCACTACGATCGTAGCATCATCGCAACGATCATAGCAAAACCGGTCATGCCAAATAAATTTGTGGAAGTGACAAAGTTCTTTCTTTTTCTCAACCAACCATATAATTTCCCACTCATATTAAATTATTGATAGGAGAAAAATTTTTAACAATGTAATATAGATTTATTTACTGACATAATAGATCAAAATTCAAAACTTATAACTACAAAGTATACATAATATATGTTACAGCATAGAGTTGTAGAAACAATGATGTATCCTGTCATCTTTAATCCTTATAAAAATAAACATCATAGTAATTAATAGGTCCTGCAGTACATTTATCTACTGGTCATCATGACAAAAATAAATGGGATTCAAATAAAAATCTAGCACTTAAAACAGTTTGTTTCAGTACTTTCCTGTGTGGAGAAGCCAAAATAAAATAAATAGATAAATGTAAGTTCAAACCACAACAACCATGTTACAATGGTTCAATAAGTAACATATGAGGGTGTGTAACACGATATTTATTAAGTCAACATATATGTCCATACCAAAAATAATCCTAAAAATTCCTCTATTTTCCTCTATTTTGCCAGTGATAATGAAACTGCTCAGTCCCAGTGCTGAAGAAGTCAGGACTAAGGCAGGATTCACACGAGCAAAATATAGACAAGAGCTTCATGGCACAATTAAAATGGTAAAAATCTCCAAATACCTTACTAAAACTTAAGTTAAAAACTCCCTCAAAGAGAAGGAAAGAGGGAGGAAATTTTTTTAAAAATTCAGAAATTAATTTTTTTTATTTAAAAAGGAAAAATACCTCACCCATTCAAACAAACACTCCACCTGCCATTTAGGGACTTTTTAGGGCCAGCACCAGAGACAGCAGAACAACACCCAGGTTTACGGGAGACTTCTCCATGCCAGTGACCACCAATCACGCCCACACACTCGCAAATCGGGTATGCAAAGGCAAAAGATGCAGTGACCCTTGTAAATGAAAACAAAACAAAGTGGGACTATCGGGTGTGCAAAAATTGCAGTGACCCTGGTCGTAAATTAAAACAAGCAAAAGAAGTCAGAAAGGAAAATAAAATAAAAAATGGATGGGACCGATATGAGGAAGGAGAGAGGAAAGGGAGTGGGAATGATACACATATTTCAGCTACTAAGTAGCCCTCTTCAGAGTCCAGAAGGTAAGACAAGGCACGGGCAGGGATGCTCTGTGTTTATATAGTGTTGGTGTGGTGCAGTTGGGGAAGGGACGAAAGAAGACGGTTTACCAAGATGAAGGAAAAAGTGAAAGGAAGTAGGAGAGGGGGTTGTTGTAACCGTCAACTAAGTGAGGAAACAAATTAAGGGAAGTGAACCGACAAAACCAAGATTCAAATTTTTCTGTCAGAAAGTGCATACAGCGATGATGGGATGGGGCCACTATCCTGATTTAAAAGGTGGTTTTGATTTTTGTAAATCAATAAACTCTCATATGGGTCAATCAAGTTGTTGGGAATGTGTTTTATAAGCTATAGATTTTCGAAGCTGACTTTGTGGTTTGTGTTAATCATATATTCAGCTACACTTGATCTTTCATGTTTTCCATATTTGTAGTGGCTTAAATGTTCTTTAAATCTGGTGGAAATACTACGTCTAGTTTGACCTATGTAAGCTTAATCACAATTTGCACAATTAATTTCATATATGCCTGATTTTTCCGTATGTAACGGTTTTTCTTTCGTGTTTTCTAAGAGGTGTCTCTAAAAAGCCCCTAAATGGTGGGTGGAGTGTTTGTTTGAATGGGTGAGGTATTTTTCCTTTTTCCATTTAAAATATATTTTTTTTAATTTCCCCCCTTTCCTTCTCTTTGAGGGAGTTTTTAACTTAAGTTTTGGTACGGCATTTGGGGATTTTTACCTTTTACCAACCAGAGCGATAAATGATATGCGATAAGCAACAAGCAATCCACGATATCATATCGCCTGTGTGTTCGCACTGGGGGAACCATTTGTGTACGATACTTCACAGCTAGATTAGAAAATGTCAGTGAATGAAGTGGTTATTTCTTACCGAATGTTGCGGAAAATTTGAAATAGGAGAAGAAAGCGTTTGTGCATGCGAATACTGTTGGTAACAACAGAGTGTGAGAGAACTTAGTCATGACCCAGAAGTATTTCAAAACTTTATCGAATGATTCAAAATACTTTCATTGGTTTCACCTTCAATATTAAATACATATTCCGGAATGGAATAATTGCACAGACTAGCGTACATCTCTACTATCTGCACAAAACCTATGTTTTGCTGCTCTTCTGCAACCATGTTAACCAATCACTAGCTCTCAACTACACTGTGATTGAAACTGACTCAATATGTTGTTGATGATTCACCATGCCAGGAAAGGCTATCACTCAGACAGGTGGCCACCTATCTCTCAGCAATAGAACAGAACTATTACATGAGACAGAGGTCACTTGTTGCTTGGCTATCTGTTATTGCTGTCATACCAGTGTGAACAGGTCCCATTAAAATCCATGTAATTCCTAATATCAACCACTATTGTTTGTTGCTTATCGCATACTGTTTATCGCTTATCGTTCTAGTATGAATCCTGCCTAAAAGTGTCCACCTACTGATGTACATTAGCTTCTCACTGATGTACCTTAGCTTCTCCCTCATGTTACTCCACAACACTACAGAAACTGGAGTCTATCTGGAGGAAATGCTCTAGCTAACTCAAACAGAAGGTTATTCTCCTACAGGATAACATATGTCCCCTATACTAACCATATGACAACACAGATCCTGGAGAGGTTTCACAGGGAAGGTCTCACCCAACCATATAGAGGTGACCTTGCTATTACAATCTTTTTGGAACACTGAATAAGAACTTCAAAGGAATAAACTCCAGACGTGAAGATGACATGATACTCAAAGAGTATCAGTTGTCAGTGAAAAATGATTACTTCAACTGAGAGATTGAACAGCTTGTGTACTGCTGGAACAATGTCAGAATCTATGAGGATTCTGTAGAAAAATAGAGGGGTTAAGCAGGATTAATACTTGCTATGAATGCATTAGTGACGTAATAAATATTATGCAAGACACCTTCTAATGTTACTTTTGTTATAACATCTATTTTAATGGAGCTAAAAAAAATGTAACACGGAATCTTATTACCATCAACTCTATAGATATCACAGCCAATTGTAGTTTTCAAGGATAATTTCTTGTTAAATTTCATGATAAAGTCCAAAAATGGGCGTCTTTCAGAGAATCCAAATTTCTGTTTGCCAATAGAGCAGTAAATTTTTTTGTTTTTAAAGTATCAGGATGACTCTCTCCAAATAAAATTTTCATTTGTTCATAGACCTCTTGAATTGTTTTCAGTGACTGCTCATATTTTTTTTGATGTCTTAGTACCACAGCAATGTTATGCTTAATTTTAATGGCTCCTAAATTTCTGTCTCCATAGCTATCAGTTATCTTTTTATAAATGCTTTCAAGCATTATTAGTGACTTCTTTTCCATCCCTAACAAACAAAGATTTACTGCTATATCATTTTTTGAATGCAATGTATGGAAATTATCTTCCCCATGAATTCTTTTCTGTGCAGCATACACATCTTCATATATTCTTAGTGATTCCCCATAATTTCTCAAAGATCTGTGTAGATTAGCTAAGGAAGACAAATAGGACAGGGTATATTGATGGTCATATCCAACTACAGATTTTAAAGATTCACAGACCTCTGTTAACATATTAATTCCTTCTTCTGCCTGCCCTAAATCAAATAGCACAGATGCAAGATCCCCTTTAGACCGCAATGTGTATGGATGTTGTTCTCCAAATTTATTCTTAAACATCTCCAAAACATATTCAATCTGTTTAACTGCCTTGTCAAATTTCCTTTGTTTTTTAAACAAAAAAGAAATATTACGCATTACACATATTAAATCAGGATCACCCTCTCTTTCACTAGCTTTATATTTATCACAAATGTCAAGTAAGATATTCAATGCTTCATCACATTTGTTTAGTGAAATGAGTGTAGTAGCAATATTATGTCTTGTTGTCAACGTGGAATGATGGAAATCACCTAAGGTTAACTTCTCCAATTGATAAATTTCTCCAAACCATTCTAATGATCTTGCATAATCTCCAATTTTGGAAAAGGCACTAGCAATATTATGCCTAACAGTAAGCATAGTGACATCTGCAGGATGAAACGTTTTGCTTCCTTTTTCCAATATCTCCATACCTATTTCAATGGATTTATCATATTCACCCAATTCCATTAGTGCCATTGCTATTTGGTTCATTGTACGTAAAGTTCTATGATCACTATCTCCTAGTGATTTTCTTTGTTTTTCAAGAACATATTCATATAATTTAAGAGATTCCTTATGTATACCATCATAATGTAGAGCCTTACCCAAATCTAACTTTGCATTCAACACACTTTCATGGATGTCATCTAAATATTTCTCTAATGTTACAATAGATGACTGACAAAATGTCAAAGCTAACTTATATTGAAAATTATCAAAAAGAACAACAAATATAAGATGAGGAATGGTGTTAAATTCGCACACAAGATCACCATATCTGTCAGCATAATTCCATGCAGTTATGCTATGTTCTGCCTCTAAAGACTCTGCGGAACCTAGAATATTTTTCAGCACTCCAATTTCTTTCCCATTCTTTCTTAAATTACACCGAGTAACTAACTGCACCAAGCGATGAATACTCATCCTCCTTTCTTTAACAGATATCATAGAGTACTGCTTCAAAAGTTCAACGGCTGACCCCATCTCAATTTTACATGTAACATTTAACGCCGAAGAAACCCAGTTCACATCAATACCATCTGGAGCAAGATATGATATTACATTTAAAACTCTGATTGCTGTTTCTCCATGCTTAAGCCTTTCAATATGTTTCAGAGTTATACTCCAAGTGCTGAAAGTTGTCCTGCTGTAAGAATCACTGCAGTCCATTGGAAATTCATAGTCCAGCAATTCTGAGCAGGATTTCTCCAACAAACCCAAATAATGTGCCACGGAAAATGATTCTCCAACAGCCATAAGCAATCTATTGTATTCTCTTATATACGATGCTGCTTGCTGCAGGGCCAATGGGAAATGGTTCAGCTGAGATGCTAGCAAAGTTGCCTCATTTTCATTGAAGCCTTCTAAGCCACCTAAAGAGTTTCTCAGGAATTCCAAGGCCTCCATTTCTGTAAAGTTGTCTAAACTGAGCACATTTATATCCCCCCAGTTTTGATTGCGGGATGTTATCAGAATATGAAACTCTTTCATCCCTGAAGATCTTGGTAAATATTTCAATATACCATCTTCTTGCTCCTTAGAGCTACGCAAATAATTTGCATTGTCAAATATAAACAAATTCATTTTCCCACAAAAATATAAATACACTTCGTCTACTATTGACTCCACCTTCTTGTCTTCACCATTTACATTCTTTTTCGGAATCCCCAATCTATCAAATGCCAACCTATGAAATGAACTCTCTATTGTTTCACTGCTTTCACAGTTGATCCAAACAATGTTGTTGTAATAATCACCCCAGTGCATCTGGGCATATTTCCTAGCAAGCTCACTTTTCCCTATTCCACCAAGCCCACTGATGGCAGCTGACTGAGATACAACCGTCTTAACACATTTTTCCCTCGACTTGTTAAACTCGTCCTTCAATGCCACCAACTCTTTCTCTCTCCCAATGAAATTATACACTGGATCCCTCAATTCAAAGGACACCGATCGTAATATTTCCTTCTTCAACATATCAAACAGTTTTTGTGCATCTACATGCGAATAGTATCGCCCTTGTTTCTCTTTCATCCAATTCAGAGTGCTTTCAAGAAAGGATCGATACACATATTTGGCATCCATATCATTGAATCTTCTCTTGATTTCCCCCATTATCACCTCGTCAAGAGCAGCTTCATTAGGCTGATTGACTGCAAAGACCAGTTTCTTCAAAAATTTCTCCACTTCTTCATCCATTGTGGACACTTCCTTCAGTTTGGCCTGAGACTGGGAATACCCACTTATTTCAAATCTAAAACTTTCAAGTTCTGAAAACTCAATCTTGAAAAACGCAAGCTGCCTTTTCAGCTGCATCCTGAAGTCATTCAAATTTCCTGGCATTTCCTCATCATTGAGGAAGCGTGCACTCAAGTAGAATGCTCCATCCTTCATATGCATCACATTCTTAGTCAGAATCTTTATGTTTCTTGCTATTACATTCTTACCTTCAGGCACCTGAATTAATTTGGAATCCATGTTTCTCCTGACTAAATCAGTGAATTTTTTAGACACCTTCTCTGGATTCTCCATAAAACTCTGTGGATCTATTAAACTTCCCGATAATCTCAAATGTGTCTCCTTCAATGTCTTCCAGAACGTTTCCCCTTCCTGGCTATTGGTATCCACTCCTCTTTTCCTCATCTCAGACTCTAGCGCTTCACGGAAATGTTTTCCTGCAGATGATAAATTCACTGAATCAACAAATTCAGAACGAAATCTCTTTGTACCAACTTCAACTACTTCATTCAGCAATGCATTTTCATAGTATTGATACACACAATCTTTACCCTTCTCCTCACTCCCTTCATGAATGTATTCTTTTTCACCCAAAACACAATCAGCAAATCTCTTTGGAAGGCTAATAAGGCTATTTTTTAGGGTCACTACAATTTCATTTTTTCCACCAAAATCACCCCTGAAACGTAACAGTTCTGTCGACAATATATCATCTATTAATAATTCACCTCCTTCAGTTTTTACCTTTTCAAATATGTTCTCCTTCAATGCTAAACTTCTACATCTGTCTTCAAACTTGAAAGACATGTTTGTGCATATAATCAAGTCCTTGATCTCATCACCTTCTCTCATGAGTTTCTTGTTTCTTGATATTTTGAGATATGACTGAAAGTATTTTGCTAAGCTGTAGTCTCCATCAGTCTCATTCAGCAGATCTGCTGCATGGATCTTCTTCTTTGCTGTATCGCTGATCGTATGTTTCGCTTGAAGGAATCTGTAATACCTTCCTTCCTTTGGGTCACTTTCACTCTTTGGATAGGAAAAGATTACATCATCAAATTTATCTGCATCCTTCATCTCTGTAGCTAAACTGAAGGAAGGGTAACCAATGTTCATTGCACGAATGATGAAGAGCATTAGCAGTTTTAGTTGATAAGTCACCCCGTGAAATGTATGTTTCCCTCCAGATCCTACATAAATCTTCTGTTCCTCAATTTCCAAACCAGCATCCATTTTGTCAAACTTTTGTTCCATCCTTCAATCCAGTTAGTTCTGCTGAAAAGACATGTCTTCTATGTCATGGTTTTCTCAGCCATCTCTTTTAAAATTTTAATATCACAAGTAGAAGACCATCTGAAAAAAATGTAATTTTCTTTTTTAGAAAAGCATTGATTGTTTTTGAATAATTTTTGCTTGAGCTGTTTGCAGATTATATACTTTAATAACATTAATATTGTGTAAATTGAGATTTTGAACTGAATTTCATAAATACAAGAACATTTAATGTAACACATTTTTGATTCAACGTCTTTATTAAAAATACATTAAAATAATATTGAATTTCATAGATATGTATTAATCCAAAATTACCCACATCTTATTTCAAAAGGTACTTCAGCCTCTTATATTAACTAGACAGCCTATGTAATTTGTTTACCTTAACATACATCAGGTAATGTAGGGGAGATTAAATAATGTTAAATGCATTTTATATATTTGTGTGTGTGAGAGAGAGAGAACTGGTGGCAACCAACTCAGAATTAAGTGATGATGGATCTTTCCACACTAACCATAGTGAGGCGGTATGATGAATAAAGTACTGTGAATTGTGGATTTATTTGTGGTTCAATAAGCATCGACTCATAGATTCAAGCTTTTTATAACAGATGTACAGTTCTTACAATGTCATTTCACCTCACCACAACATTCAGAGGATAAAGATTTGGTGTTGTTTGTAAATTTGTTTTTGCAATTAATTCCATTTTGTCTTAAAGCATGTGAACTACATCAAACTAGATGATGACAAATGTCTTTTGAAGTTTATATTCCTAACCAGTCACTTAAACAAATGCAAACTCATCTCCAGGGCGTAGGACAACAGTTCTAAAGCTTTTTTAAACCTCCAAGGCATTGTTTTGCAGAACTAACAGTATTTTTGTCAGCATAATCCTACCTTGACTTCCTACTACTTCCAAAACCTTAATAACAAGTCGACATGCTGCACAGTCAACTTCAATGCGATTCAAATGTACACCTGAGCACCAGATCTCAAGACTTCAAACAATATGGCCCAATGTTTTCTAACCACATGATCATCTCAACGAGAGAAAGATTTGCATATATTTCAGTGAATGGGCATTGGCGATTTCAAAATGAAGTTCACGGAGTTCAATACTAGATCACATACCTATGGAAATAGTTGTTTTCATGCATGAAGTCAGTCTTATATTCCTGCCTGAGACAATTTACAGCTGTTTACTTAGAACATAGTTAATCTTCCAAAGGTGGTCCTGAAATTATGAAACTCAACAAGACTGTGCAAGAACAAGATTCATACTATATTGGCAAGTTTGCCTTTACTTTATTACAAATTTTAAGGTTCTTAAAAGCATTAAAGTTTTCTTCATTTATATTATGGAATCTTTTCACAAAGTCGAGCCTTCGTAAGTTGAGTTTCTTATTAAAACTTTATTTACTTTACTTGTTTTTCTAAAATAATAACAGGTAGCCACAATTTCCGAGCAATGAGATCTGCAACGATGATGCCGTGAGTGATGAGAAATGGAACTACGTGCTTCTAGCTCTGTCTCCGCTGGTATGGAGAGGGTGATATGTAAAGCCGAGAAGTTCAGACAAAATGCCATAAATGCCTTTTTTTGCCTATTTTTTTCCAAATATGCCTTTTTTAATCCAAAAACGCCAATTTTTTCCTATTTAACTTAATTTTTGCCAAATCTCTTAAATTTGGCCACTATACTGTTTGCATTGACTCTGCAAGGACGATTTTTACCCACCCTCAGTTTGGTATCTCATAAAATTCTGACCATTGCCTCAGCTATGCCTTTATCTTAATCCGACCACTGCTATTGACCTGAGTTCACTTTTGGGAAACCCATGGCACGAGAAGGTCTAATGAACCCTCCCTTTCACTCCTAACATCCCTCAGTTGTCCATTGGCTTTCAAACAGCTCATAACAGTTGCTTTTTAACAAATTGTTTTTGTGGTGAACATGACACTTCCATTCTAGTGGTCACAATGCCTAGAGTGAGTGTTTCCACGAAGCAGAAACTGAACAATTTCATTAGAGTTTGGTGTTGATATTTTCTTGACAGGCGGTTCAGTGCTTTCTTCTAAACTTTGTGAAAAGTCGAAGATACTAACAACATTGTGGGAAGGTTCATTGCAAACATCAGAATAAGAACCATGAAGGTTAGTCAGCCATCAAAAATTTGTTTTACTTACGTCAACAATCGCTCAACTTTTCTCCATAGCCTTGAATCTTCAATAGCCGGATGCCAATCTTGAAAAGGTAAAAGTAGTTGTCAACACTTTCGATGAAGAAGGCACCTACTCCATACGTATCATCAAAGAACTCCTGGAAAAGAAGTTTGTCAGCCATGATATGGCATACAGCACAGCCTACTTCTCAAAGTAGACAGATGCCATTACATTACTTGAAGAAAGAGAGGAGACGTTGGTCAATTCACTGAATGTGAAATGTGCAGTGCTCCAGGTAAAAAGGGTGTAGTTGTAAAGACAAGTGTGAAACAGTGTTGTGCACCAACAAAGATTTGGATAAAATGAAAATAATTGCCAAGATTCTAGTAGGGGACAGTAGCGCAGAAATTGAGGCGAGTCCCGCAGATATTATTATTATATTTAAATACACCCATCACTTCCATGGAGGTAAAGAGATCCTTTTCACTTTTAAAACACATCCTAACAAACAGAAGACAATTTTTAATTTGAAAGTTTACAGAAACATCTCATTGTCTCATGTTATAGTTCATAATTTGAAGACTTAATCAATAGCAATCATATTTTATTGAAATGTTATACCTACTCCATATAAACTCTATATAATAGTAATATTTGGGTAAAAATAAATGCCTTTTAGTGCCTATTTTCCTGTTTTATTGTGCCATTTTGCCTGCCTATTTTGACATTTTATAATGCCTGAACTTCCAAGCTCTAGTGATATGGTTCCAGTCTGAGCACAGTAGGTGCCCAACACACCTCTAATTTCCATCTAACCAACAACAAAAACCTTCGCACCTTCCCTCTTTATGCAATTCCCACACTAACTTTTAGAAATTCATATTTCATACTACTGTTTCCATCAGCCATTTCCACCGTTTCCATAACAAACTTCATGTAGTTCCATTCCTCGTCGCTCACGGTGCCATTGTTGCAGATCTTGCTACTCAAAAATTGTGGGTCAAGAGATGGAGAGTAGCAAATAACAATATGTTTAATGCTTATACCTTTTGAAATTAAAATTTATGATGGGCACTCAAGACCACACACTTAATAGACAGGTATACTTGATCTGCCGAGTATTATTGCTTTTATACTTTAAAACTACAATTCATTGGTACTCTCTCACAACGGTAAGGTAACACTGAGCTGTTTTTTATTTCTCCACGCCAATTTTGATTTGATTTTGAACAATAAGAATTCATGCACTCGAAGCAATTGAAATGAATTTGGAACATCAACTTTTATAGCTATTAATTTTGTGGATTCACATCAAATTTGATGGGTCCTTGTAAATTTTGAAGCCTTACATTTTGATTCAGTTTGTTGCTAGGACACTATTTCGCATTAACGCTCTTCCCTGCTTAAATCTGTTTTTAAACAACCAAAAATTCAAAATCCTGCATGGCCTTTGGTTAATATTTAAAAAAACTTATTTTTAAGATCTCGTTAAATATATCTACCACATTTTCTTTACCTAACTAAAACCAGTTTTTCCTAATGATTACTAATTTACCTTGTTTTTCTTTTTTTCGCATTAGATTCCTAAAAAATCAATTGAAAAATATTATTGCTATACTTGATAATTCTTAGAAGTAAATGTAATTATGCATACATTTCAAAGCAGTTCACATGAATCTCCTGCAAATGAGGCATTAGTAGGGTTACCAGAGGTACTCTTTTTAGAGTACATGTACTGTTTTTGAGGTATACCTCATTTGTTCTCTTTACCTTTTCATAATTGTACTCCTTTGTCCTCTTTGTGTAAAAAATCTTGTTGTCGCAAATAGCGGTAGTTGGCGGCACTGTTGGCTTTTGTGGCTCACTGTTCTCAGCCACCATGACTCTACATGAAAAATCTAACTGCAACAATGCAAAATATTTTTTCTGTATTTATTAGTCTACAAAATGGACGAAATTACTTTGCGATTGATTTTTGAAGCAACTCAGGTACAATGTTGCCAGCATGTGCATAAGTGCCCATTTACACATTTCTTTTGCGTGCAACAAAGTCCTGGGAGTTGCATAGACCTACTACTATGTAACCATATGTAATATAGACTGAAAGTATTTTGTTTACAGGGGACATAGCAGCAATGCAGCCTGGTTCCCCTTAGCCAGTGGCATATCCAGGGGGGGAGTTTTGGGAGTTATAACTCCCCCCATGAGCAATGTATACTTAGAATATGGAAAAGGTATTGACGCCCCAGATAATTGCGAACGTCAGAACGACTAAATTTAATTAATTTAATTTTAATTTATTATTATAAAATTCATTAGTGTTTTCTTGGTGTCCTACAAGTTAACTTTCTTTAAAAGATGAGTTATGCAATCAGGGCTTTCAAAACTGAAGCAGTCTCGTGTGAAAGTGACCCATGTGCACAGCACTCCGGCAGATGGAGAGGTAGGGTGGCCGGAGGAGTGCCTCTCTCGGCCTAAGTGGTTGATTCTATTGAGGCTTTTTCGGGCCTTAAATGTGACCCATGTTATTATTTGCTAAGTGTAAATACCTTAGCTCTGCCTGTTGTTCCTCTCTTTATTAATTCCCAGCTCTTCATCTTATTTTCCATAAAAGCTTAGGAGAGAAAGAAATGCAATGTGGGTTGGAGGGAAAGGCATTTAGTGGGGAGAAAATGCTTGACACTTCAGTGTCTTCTCAGGAAAGAAATTTGGTGCTGAGGATGAGCCGAGATAAATGAAGAATTTATTAAAGCCACTCCATAAACACAGAACATGACTCAACCTAAGCAAAAGATTTCAGTTCATTAAGCATCTGCTGCCCGGCTAGTAAATCAAAGTGCGTGTATGTGTATTTTTGGCTAATCAACCTCTTGGATTATTATAGAAGCGCAAAAACTAAACATCGAATACAAAGAACTTGGAAGAAAGCCGTAGGTCTCACATGTTCTGATGCTGCATGTACTCTCACTCCATATAATTTCCAGTCACTTTTCGTCAGTCATTCATTGCTTATAGTCGAAAAAGGATCTCCTCGTTGCCTTTAAGGTTTGTACTTTTACACAATATTTAGATAATATTAATTACTAATGTAATTAATTACTAATTAACCAATAAACATGTAACCTATTGTAATTATTTTGAAAAGTGCCAGGGTGCACTCTTTTTTCTCTTAATTGCCTCCATTTCCCCCCTTTTTGGGAAATGGAGATCTGGCAACCCTAGATGTTAGTACGTCATTTGCACACAAATTAATTGGATAAAAACGAGATTCTGCTTGATATCTGACGAGTTTTCATGTGGTGAATTGGTTGGCAATGCTTAATTGCCTACATGTACTGTAATCCGAGTGATCCTAGACAAACGAAATCTCAAAATGGATTAAGTCACAGAATCATCCGCGGTTTAATGTAATCTAAGGAGAATGAAGTTATAATGGATGTTTGAGGCTCGTAGTATAAACTTCATTTAGTTTTTCAGACGCAAATGAAAGGCTCGGTGTAATTCACTCGGATTTCAAAACAAATCATTTACCTTTGCTTGGATCATCTTCAGCATTAACATTGACCAGAGTTTAAATTTGTTTTCTTAATGCATTCATAACCTTTCCGTCGAGTTTCTGTATTTTCAACTGTCAATGCGTGATGAAAAACAATTTGATTCATTATCCTCTTATTCCTGTCCTGTCGATGAGGCCAATAGTTAATTGATTGAACACAATCAAAATTCAACCATAAGGAATAATAATCTTTAAAGTAGTTCACTCACGGATTGTCTTTTGGCATTTATCTTAAGCAATTCTAGCAGTCATACAGTACGTCGACTAAATCAATACAAAGCATCGTAACCTACAAAAACATATTTAACATAATGATACGTTGAGATAAAGGCCACATAGCAATTGAAAACCGACTAGTAGTTTGTTCGCTATCGTCTACTCGATTGTTTTTCCAACCAATCCATTTTGGAAAAACATGCCCAAGGCTTGAAAAATTGTTTCTTCGTTTAAAAATTAAAATACACAATACTATTTTTTTAATCAAGCCAGGTCAATCGAAAGAAATTTCTAAGAAAATTAAATGAACTGTAATTGAAAGTAGTCATTTCAAAAGTAATTGCAACTAGTCGATTTCAAAGCGATTTAAAATATTCCCTTCTGGCGGAAACGATGCAGTGGACGAAGGTAGGACAAAAAGCCAATTTCTTCTTTATTTCATTATAAACACGGTATCCCTTCTTTTTCTTTGAATGGAGACGCAGTGAACGTGAGAAGGAATAAAAAACACACCAACCCGGTGGGAACGCGTAAAATTTTCCTTCATGTTTAAATTTCCCTTCCATGGGCCATCCACTTTTTTAAGCAAAGTAATAAAGAAAAAACATAAACGATCAAAATTACTATTATGTACCGTCATTTATGCATGTTCTTCAGTTAAAGTATTGTTTAAAGGTTTTTAAGTAATTAGGGTACTATGCCGTTTCACAGGCACCAACTCTGCAGCGCCCATCTAGGGGCGAGAAATTGAACTAGAAGGCGCTGGATTTGGAATTACTTGAAGCGGTACTCCATTGGAACTCGGCTGCAAGAGGGAAGGAAAATTTTGAACATGAACGAAAATTTTACTCCACCCCACCGGGTTGGAAGTGTTTTTCATTCCTCCTCACATTCACTGTTCAGAGGTGCATTCATTCAAAGAAAAAAGAAGGTACAGTTATAAATGAAATTTTTATATCGGTATCCCTCCTATTTTCTTTGAATGGAGACGCCTCTGAACACAGTGAACGTGAGGAGGAACTAAAAACACTTCCACCAGCTTACCCAATCCGGTAGGAACGAGTAAAATTTTCGTTTAAGTTCAAATTTCCCTTCCCTCTCGCAGCCGAGTTCCAATGGAGTAATTCCAAATCTCGCCACCTTTAGCGCCTTGCAGTTCTACATCTACATGATACCCTGAAAGTCACCTTTTTGGTGGATGGCAAGGGGGCCAGTGCACCAAGGGTCCATAGTTTTCCTATTATGTTCTATTATCGTCCTAGGGGAACACGATCCTCTATATCCCTCCGTTCTACAGTCGATCTCGCGAATTTTATACTCGCTGTCCTGCCTTCCGAGATACGTCGGGCTTTTGATAAGTCCTACTACCTCATTCGCTAGTGTCTCCGACATAAATTTTACCAGTAGTTTAAATCTAGTCTGCAGTCTACTGTCCTCGAACGATGTCCATTTCAGATCAGTTCAATATATTGCCCCTAGAGGCGCTGCGGAGGTGGTTCCCGTGAACCGCCCAAGTAACCAAATTACATAATTAGTTATACGCATTTTAATGGCGGGCGTATGTTTGGCATAATTTGTAATAAATAACCTTTCGACACATTACAACTCAGTTGTTGGCATGATACTACTAATACATACAATATTACTATAATGGTTGTTCGACTATCGCCGCTAAACAGTTTGTCAGCGGAATAAGCAACAAGCAGGTGCAGATGGCTGTCCGAATCTTAGGGTAATTTTCGTTGCGGGAATCTCTAGCGATGGCACTCGAGGTGGAATCTGGGGTCAAAGCAACAAGGGCCAGTGCCCACATGGTACGGACTATGGAGGCGACTGAGGATGCGGCAGAGAGATGCAGCTGTACTGCCGGCGAAGCACCCGTGCCGCAGATTTCATGTTGGCGATGCGTACGGCGGGGGCACGTAAAGAGGAAATGCGCTATAACCAGTGAGCGGCCGAACCGACAGGAGGAGCAGAAGTCGGAAAACGGCAAATAGCCAGTCACGAGGGGCAACGGCTGGCTAGGGCAACACAAGGGCCTCTGGATGTGGAAACAAATGCCGCGAAGTCCTTTTCTTTACTATTGGCAGAAGGTAGTATTAACGGCCGGAGAACTAGGATATTAGTGGACACCGGAGCCAGCGTGACCCTCGTGAATTCCTCAATCACTCTCCAACACGGGATACAGACGAGGGTCCCGGATAGACGCATATTTCTGAAAACCGTTACCGGGGAATCCTCGCCCATTACCGAAGAATGCGAGCTGGAATTCAATCTCAGTGGGCAGATAATCCGCCACAGGGAATATGTGGCTGACATTGTTAACGACTGCATCTTAGGTTTAGACTTTTTACGGCAGAACAAGTGCACCGTCGATTTATGCCGAAATTCCCTTCGGCTAAACAACAGGGAGGTGGCTCTCCTGGGAGATAGTGAAGGAGCTGTGGACATGGATGTCACCCTCCAAACCGCCCGGGTTGTGGAAATTCCTCCTCGTTCAGAAGCTGTGATACCAGTGACAACGGAAGCCCAAAGATTGGGAGGACTAGTCGTATCGGAGCCATTGGGTGGAAGCGACCATCCCCCGGGATTGCTGGTCGGGAGGACACTACTCAACCTAAGGGGCGAATACCCAGCCATACGCGTTGCGAATGTATTAGACAGGACGCTGCGCATAGAGGCTGGACTTCCGTTAGCAAAGACATTTCCCGTGGTGACCATCTTCTCCGCCGACGGAAAAGCCGAGAGCCGGGACTCCGGAAGGGAAGTTCCCGTAGAATTTGTTGACCTATTCGAAGACTCGGTGCAAGACCTGGGCACTATGAAACGTGAGGAACCTGCTGATTGAATTCCAAGACGTTTTTTCCGGGAACGGACGCACGAAGATAATCCAACATCGAATAAAGGTTGAGCAGGCGCATCCTATCAAACTTCAACCACGAAGAGTTCCTCGAGCCAAGCAAGTAGAAATAAACTCTCTTATTCAGGATATGGCACGTCAAGGAATAATAGAGCCCTCGTCGAGTCCGTGGGCGATCCCAATCGTTGTGGTTAAGAAAAAGGATGACCATGAGATTTTGTGTGGACTATCGAGCGCTCAACGCCGTGACTAAGAAAGACTCATTCCCGCTGCCCCGGATTGACGACACTACTGATGCTCTTGCCGGTTCCAAGTGGTTCTGCACTTTAGATCTGCAGAGCGGGTATTGGCTGGTGGAGTTGGCATCAGAATACAAAGAAAAAACGGCATTCACCGCGGGGAACGGGCTGCGGCAATTCCGGGTAATGGCATTTGGCCTTTGTAACGCCCCGGCGACCTTCGAGCGACTGATGGAACTCGTGCTCAAAGGACTGACTTGGTCCCAGTGCCTAGTATATCTCGACGATATCATCGTGTTAGAGAAGACTTTCGCCGATGGGCTTGAGAACCTAAGGAACGTTCTTGTAAGACTCAGAGCGGCGAATCTACGCTTGAACCCTAAGAAATGCCGCCTGTTCAAAAGGCGAGTCAAATATTTGGGCCATGTAGTTTCAAACCACGGGGTAGAGCCAGACCCTGACAAGATAAAGGCTGTGCAGGAATGGAAAGAGCCATGTAACAAAACGGACCTAAAGAGCTACCTGGGATTATGCACCTACTACAGAAAGTTCGTAAAGGGTTTTGCGGATGTGGCTAAGCCACTTCACCATCTGGCTGGGGAAAAGCAGACCTTCAGGTGGGGTCCGGACTGCCAAAAGGCCTTCGAGAGACTGAAAGAGGCGCTGATAATCGCACCGCTACCCCAAGGATATTGGAGACTTCGTTCTCGATACGGACGCAAGTTATGTGGGCATAGGAGCTGTTTTATCACAGGTACAGGATGGACAGGAACGGATTATTGGCTATTTTAGCAAGACGTTGAGTAAACCGGAGAGGAACTACTGCACTACACGTCTGGAGTTATTGGCGGTAGTGAAGGCAGTGCAGCATTTCCATCACTATATCTACGGGAGGGACTTCATCGTACGGACGGACCATGCAGCACTGTAATGGCTACTAAATTTCAAAAACCCTGAAGGACAGGTGGCTAGATGGATAGAATGACTTCAGCAGTACCTCCCGGGAATGACTTTCATCCATCGACCAGGGAAACAGCACACTAACGCGGATGCATTATCTAGACGACCCTGCCTGGAGGCTGAATGCCGATACTGCTCACATGCTGAGGACAAGTGGGGCAACGGGAACGCCCCCGTTGTAGCTTTACAGGTCGAGGATGATACGGTCCGGCTTCGACAAGCCCAACAAGAAGACCAAAGTATAAGTACCGTGATCAGGACCATGCAGGAAGGGTGGAGGCCGGACTGGAAGAGATAGCACCCTGCGACCTGAACACCAAGGCACTTTGGGCCCAATGGGGAACACTTGAAATTCGCGAGGGAATACGCGATGGGAATCTGATGCAGGAGACTCCTCGAAATTGTTACCGGTGGTCCCTAAGGCATGGGTGCCGGAGACACTTCGTGAGACGCACAGCGCATATCCGGGTGGTCACTGCGGTGTGACCAAGACTCTGGTGAAAGTTTCCAGCCGCTACTATTGGGTCGGCCGTCATCGAGATGTTCAGGATTGGTGCTGCCGGTGTGATACCTGTGCCTCTAAAAACGGGCCGGTCACTCGGAACAAAGGAAGAATGCGAACGTACAACGTTGGAACCCCCATGGAACATGTGGCCATGGACATCTTAGGGCCACTACCCAAAACGGAGCGATGCAACAAGTACATGCTAGTGGTGATGGACTACTTCACAAGATGGCCGGAAGCACTGCCACTCCCAAATCAAGAAGCTTGCACGATTGTGGATGCCATGGTAGAGCAGATTCTCTCTCAATTCGGGGTTCCTAAGGAGCTGCACACAGATCAAGGACGGAACTTTGAATCGTCTCTGTTCCGAGCAGTTCTGCAAAGGTTGGGTACCCACAAAACAAGAACCCTGCTGTATCCGCAATCCAATGGATTAGTGGAAAGATTTAACCGCACGTTGTAGAGTTATTTAGCGAAATTCATCGATGAAAATCAAAATGACTGGGACTGCCTACTTCCACTAGCTATGCTATCCTATCGTACTGCCAAGAACGAGACATCAGGACAGACACCTAGTCGGATGATGTTTGGCCAGGAACTACGGCTTCTGGGTGACCTAGTGGTCGGCCGTTTCCCCGAGGAAGAGCAACCCGTGGACGAGTACCTACATGACTTGGAAAGCCGTTTGGAGATCGTGCATGACTTTGCACGTGCCCACCAGCGCACACTCGGCAAAAACAGCAATATGATCTGAGAAGCAAGGGGCCAGCATATTCTCCGGGGGAAAAGGTCTGGCTATACAACCCCAAGAGATTGAGAGGCAGGAGCCCAAAACTGCAGCGGCCCTGGGATGGCCTGTACACCATCCAAGAGGCCCTGAACGATGTGGTGTATAGGGTGAAGATGGGCGGCCAGCGCGGGTGGGTGGTGCATTTCGACCACATGCCACCTTACCATGGAGGAGACCCGGCTCCTGTTCTGGGAGCAAAAACCAGTTGTCAGGAGGACAAGAATATAGCAGCACCAGACTCAACCCGAGGACGGACTGCTGTCCAAAAGGGGGGACAGTGTAACGATAGCAGCAGCGATAGCTCTCCAGTAGCACCATTTGACGTGCCCAGAGACTCGTTCTACGACCCGTCTGGAACATTCTCGACTGGCATTCGCAGCCCTTCCCGAACGTTCTGGAATGCCCGGGCGAGAGATATAAGAAGGCGAGCCACCACGGCAGAGACAGTGAGAGACGAGGCAGCGGCAAGGCCACTCACAAGCGAATAAAGCGTTGCTTGGGATCAATCATGCATCGTGTTTTCATTTTCCCAATCCCCGAATCTTGGTACAATATCGAGATGTTGCATAGTCAGTTTCAATGACATTCAAATGTGCATCTAAGCACTGGAATTCAAATTTTCTAGCAGATATCAAGACTTCAAACAATATGGGCCAATGTTTTCTTTTATAACTAAACACAAGACCACCTCAATACTAACTCACATACCTGCAGAAACAGTTGTTCTTACACATGAATTCAGTGCTATACTTCTCTCTGAGACAATTCACAGCTGATCAATCAGAACCCTGCATGCAGCTTTAAGTATCCAAGTACAGTCCTGAAATTTAAACATTCAACAAGGATATGCTCGGACAAGATTCACATTAAATTAGTGACAAGATTCACATTAAATTAGCAAGTCTGCCTTTATTTCATTACAAATTTAAGTTCCTTAAATACATTTAAAACTATATTTACCTTAGTTATTTTTCTAAAATTACAATATGTTTAATGCTTAAACCTTTTGAAATTAAAAATTTATTACTGGCAAACACACACATTATTGGCATTTGTAAGAACTTTGCAACTGCTCATCCTAGGAGCAAGTCATAAAATTTTTCTATGCAGGTGTTATTATCTTTGGATGCATCCATTAGCTGGTACTACACAGCAATCAATTTATTAGATGAAAATTTATTGCCAAAATGACCTATCAACACTTCCAAATCGTTAATTTATTTATTAATATAATTCTTCAATGCACTTCTAAAATTCAGCTGTGACATCCTGTGTCCTGCAGCAATCAGTTTGGAAACCACCGCTATAGGCCATTGAGTGATTTGTTTCTTACAATTAGAATGTTTTTCTCCTGAGTATGTTCCATCTTTCACGTGTAGTAATTGTTATACTGAGTCAAATCGTGCTCGTTTTATTCTCAGATATATCAGGCAGTTATAGCCAACTCGAACTGCACTAGCCCCCTTCCCTCCAAGCCTATGTGACCCGCTCAAAGTAGGCACATAATCAATGAATCAGTGAGGGAAGAAATTTAAATTTTATAGAAACAAAAATTTATGAAAATTGGAATCATACATTGTCATTCTTGTACTTTCTAAATGTAAAAGAGAAAGAAATTTTACATAAAGAACTTAAATATCAAATTTCTATACCAATTAAAATAAACTGATGTGGGCAACACATGACTTTCTCCATATTTATATGGCAAATTACATTTTGTTAGCTCTGGGATCGTTATCAATATATACTTCCGGTTGACGGTAGGTGGCGTGGTGGTGGCAGCTAAAAATTTAAGATATCTCTTAAACAATATATTATATGGAAAAATGTATCAAACAAAGGTTGTAGAAAATGAAATTTCCTACAACTTTTATTCCAATACATTGTTACTTCTATCAAATATTTCAAAATAATGGATGTGACAAGAATAAACACCCACTTCCGATCGACTGATTTTTACCAAAAACTAATCAGATCTTCTAACTTTTATAAAAATGTTAAATATACAATTTTGCGTTGATCTGATTAATAGTTTTTGAGTTCGAGCACCCACAAAAATCTATCACATACAGACAGACATCATCGAGAAAATAGTCAAAACGTGTTCAGGGGGCCTTAAAACATGTATTTAGAGCACCCACAAAAATCTATCACATACAGACAGACTGACAGACATCATCGAGAAAATAGTCAAAACGTGTTCAAGGGGCCTTAAAACACGTATTTCCGTTGAAATCTCGAATTCGACTTTTTCATGAAAACAATACTTTCTCTATACTTCGTATATGGAGATAGTAAAAAACTGAATATTAAACCCACTCTTTCCAACATTTGCAATTTCAAATGTACTGAAATATGTATCATTATTAATAATAAAATTGATAGTATATCTGCCTCACAAGTTTCTGCCTAAATGATTACAAAATACTAGAAGAATTAGGTCATAGGATTCTTTTATTCCACCCTTCACAGTTTTACACAGTTCAACTGTATTAATAAAAAGATATATGCGGAGCCAGGACAAGAATTTTTGTCACTGGGGCAGATTTGAAAATTACCCTCCCATCTCTACACATGAAAGTGGACAGTATACAATTTTTATCTCTCAAAACTAGTTTATTTACAATGTAGAGGTCAAATAAAATATATTTTTAGCATAAAACAATTCACATAAAAGTTCACATTGACATATGTAATGCTGCTAAGGGTGCTGAGCCCTAGGCGAGCAACTCGCTCGCCTAACCCTTTTCCAGGTTTTGCATAAATGTCGTTTTTACTACAAAATTTGCACTACAGTAACAGTTTGTATGGAATTCCTGGCTAATCAACCTCTTGGATTATTATAGCCATTATACTCCTTCCAGATCAAACACACACAGAAGGAAGGCAGGAAACACGGTGCAGGCATAACCCTACTCTTTCATAAAGAAAACCAATGGGACCAACTACTTAATGTCTCTTCCGAAGGAAGGAGCACTTACTTGTTTGGTCTCCTCAAATTCAACTAGTAAAGGACAGGATGATCCCATGTTGAAAAATTTTACCTCCGCCAGATTTGAACCTTGGACCATTGAAGGTCAATTCTCTAACCACTCCGCCACTGCCATCCCACTATGGTAACCATGCTAGGATACATATTAATCAACTGTATCATGATTACTATATACAAAAAGACAAAAATTAATTAATGGCATCTAATTACCATGAATTCCACATACATCATAGCTTATTGGATTTATAAAGTATTCATTCTTGTGCAATTTCATACAAAATGCCAAAAATGTATATCTTTCAGAGAATCGAAATTTCTGTTCAGCAACAGAGCAATGAATTTTTTTGTGTCTAAAGTATACGGGTGACTCTCACCAAGTAATGTTTCCAATTTTTCATAGATCTCTTGGAATGCTATCAGTGACTGCTCATATTTCTTTTGGTGTTTTAGTACTACAGCAATGTTATGTTTAATTTTAACAGCTACTAAGTGTCTGTCTCCATAACTATTAGTTATCTTTCTATAAATGCTTTCAAGAATAATTAGAGATTTTTTTTTCATTCCTAAAAAACAAAGATTTACTGCTATTTCACCTTTTGAATACAATGTAAGACTATTATCTTCGCCATGGATTCTTTTCCGTATAGCATACACATCTTCATATATTCTTAGTGATTTCTCATAATTTCTCAAAGATCTGTGTAGATTAGCTAAGGAAGACAAATAGGACAGGGTATATTGATGGTTATATCCAACTACAGATTTTAAAGATTAACAGACCTCTGTTAACATATTAATTCCTTCTTCTACCTGCCCTAAATCAAATAGCACTAATGCAAGATCCCCTTTGGACCGCAATGTAAATGGATGTTGTTCTCCAAAGGTATTCTTAAACATCCTCAAAACTTCTTCACTCTGTGTAAAAGCCTCGTCTAACTTCCCTTGCTTTTGAAACACAAAAGTAATACCACGCATTTAATGCAAAAAATTAGCTTCTTCCTCTCTCTTACTAGCTTACGAGCCATTTTACTGATCTTTCCAAATCACCTAGTCTTAAAAAAGCAAAAGCAATGTTATTTT
Organism: Tanypteryx hageni; assembly: GCA_028673005.1. NCBI lineage: Eukaryota > Metazoa > Arthropoda > Insecta > Odonata > Petaluridae > Tanypteryx > Tanypteryx hageni. Next base: position 81,904,406 of record CM054117.1, on the reverse strand, counting down.
TAACATTAATCATTTCTGCAGGATGGCATGAATTCTTAACCTTTTCCATTACCTCCAAACTTATTTGAAGGGAATTATCGTACTCACCCAAATCCATTAGTGCCATTGCTATTTGGTTCATTGTATGTAAAGTTCTATGATCACTATCTCCTAGTGATTTTCTTTGATTTTGAAGAACATATTCATATAATTTGAGAGATAACATATGTCCCCTATACTAACCATATGACAACACAGATCCTGGAGAGGTTTCACAGGGAAGGTCTCACCCAACCAAACAGAGGTGACCTTGCTATTACAATCTTTTTGGAACACTAAATAAGAACTTCAAAGGAATAAACTTCAGATGTGAAGATGACATGATACTCAAAGAGTATTAGTTGTCGGTGAAAAATGATTACTTCAACTGAGAGATTGAACAGCTTGTGTACTGCTGGAACAATGTCAGAATCTATGAGGATTCTGTAGAAAAATAGAGGGGTTAAGCAGGATTAATACTTGCTATGAATGCATTAGTGACGTAATAAATATTATGCAAGACACCTTCTAATGTTACTTTTGTTATAACATCTATTTTAATGGAGCTAAAAAAATGTAACACGGAATCTTACTACCATCAACTCTATAGATATCACAGCCAATTGTAGTTTTCAAGGATAATTTCTTGTTAAATTTCATGATAAAGTCCAAAAATGGGCGTCTTTCAGAGAATCCAACTTTCTGTTTGCCAATAGATCAGTAAATTTTTTAGTTTTTAAAGTAACAGGATGACTCTCTCCAAATAAAATTTTCATTTGTTCATAGACCTCTTGAATTGTTTTCAGTGACTGCTCATATTTTTTTTGATATCTTAGTACCACAGCAATGTTATGCTTAATTTTAATGGCTCCTAAATTTCTGTCTCCATAGCTATCAGTTATCTTTTTATAAATGCTTTCAAGCATTATTAGTGACTTCTTTTCCATCCCTAACAAACAAAGATTTACTGCTATATCATTTTTTGAATGCAATGTATGGAAATTATCTTCCCCATGAATTCTTTTCTGTGCAGCATACACATCTTCATATATTCTTAGTGATTCCCCATAATTTCTCAAAGATCTGTGTCGATTAGCTAAGGAAGACAAATAGGTCAGGGTATATTGATGGTCATATCCAACTACAGATTTTAAAGATTCACAGACCTTTGTTAACATATTAATTCCTTCTTCTGCCTGCCCTAAATCAAATAGCACAGATGCAATATCCCCTTTAGACCGCAACGTGTATGGATGTTGTTCTCCAAATTTACTCTTAAACATCTCCAAAACATATTCAATCTGTTTAAGTGCCTTGTCAAATTTCCTTTGTTTTTTAAACAAAAAAGAAATATTAGGCATTACACATATTAAATCAGGATCACCCTCTCTTTCACTACCTTTATAATTATCACAAATGTCAAGTAAGATATTCAATGCTTCATCACATTTGTTTAGTGAAATGAGTGTAGTAGCAATATTATGTCTTGTTGCCAATGTGGAATGATGGAAATCACCTAAGGTTAACTTCTCCAATAGATAAATTTCTCCAAACCATTCTAATGATCTTGCATAATCTCCAATTTTGGAAAAGGCACTAGCAATATTATGCCTAACAGTAAGCATAGTGGCATCTGCAGGATGAAACGTTTTGCTTCCTTTTTCCAATATCTCCATACCTATTTCAATGGATTTATCATATTCACCCAATTCCATTAGTATCATTGCTATTTCGTTCATTGTATGTAAAGTTCTATGATCACTATCTCCTAGTGATTTTCTTTGTTTTTCAAGAACATACTCATATAATTTAAGAGATTCCTTATATTTACCTTCATCATGAAGAGCCTTACCCAAATCTAACTTTGCATTCAACACACTTTCATGGATGTCATCTAAATATTTCTCTAATGTTACAATAGATGACTGACAAAATGTCAAAGCTAACTTATATTGAAAATTATCAGAAAGAACAACAAATATTAGATGAGGAATGGTGTTGAATTCGCACACGAGATCACCATATCTGTCAGCATAATTCCATGCAGTTATGCTATGTTCTGCCTCTAAAGACTTTGTGGAACCTAGAATATCTTTCAGCAATCCAATTTCTTTCCCATTCTTTCTTAAATTACACCGAGTAACTAACTGCACCAAGCGATGAATACTCATCCTCCTTTCTTTAACAGATATCATAGAGTACTGCTTCAAAAGTTCAACGGCTGACCCCATCTCAATTTTACACGTAACATTTAACGCCGAAGAAACCCAGTTCACATCAATACCATCTGGAGCAAGATATGATATTACATTTAAAACTCTGATTGCTGTTTCTCCATGCTTAAGCCTTTCAATATGTTTCAGAGTTATACTCCAAGTGCTGAAAGTTGTCCTGCTGTAAGAATCACTGCAATCCATTGGAAATTCATAGTCCAGCAATTCTGAGCATGATTTCTCCAACAAACCCAAGTAATGTGCCACGGAAAATGATTCTCCAACAGCCATAAGCAATCTATTGTATTCTCCTATATACGATGCTGCTTGCTGCAGGGCCAATGGGAAATGGTTCAGCTGAGATGCTAGCAAAGTTGCCTCATTTTCATTGAAGCCTTCTAAGCCACCTAAAGAGTTTCTCAGGAATCCCAAGGACTCCAGCTCTGTAAAGTTTTCTAAACTGAGCACATTTATATCCCCCCAGTTTTGATTGCGGGATGTTATCAGAATATGAAACTCTTTCATCCCTGAAGATCTTGGTAAATATTTCAATATACCATCTTCTTGCTCCTTAGAGCTACGCAAATAATTTGCATTGTCAAATATAAACAAATTCATTTTCCCACAAAAATATAAATACACTTCATCTACTATTGACTCCACCTTCTTGTCTTCACCATTTACATTCTTTTTCAGAATCCCCAATCTATCAAATGCCAACCTATGAAATGAACTCTCTATTGTTTCACTGCTTTCACAGTTAATCCAAACAATGTTGTTGTAATAATCACCCCAGTGCATCTGGGCATATTTCCTAGCAAGCTCACTTTTCCCTATTCCACCAAGCCCACTGATGGCAGCTGACTGAGATACAACCGTCTTGACACATTTTTCCCTCGACTTGTTAAACTCGTCCTTCAATGCCACCAACTCTTTCTCTCTCCCAATGAAATTATACACTGGATCCCTCAATTCAAAGGACACCGATCGTAATATTTCCTTCTTCAGGATATCAAACAGTTTTTGTGCATCTACATGCGAATAGTATCGCCCTTGTTTCTCTTTCATCCAATTCAGAGTGCTTTCAAGAAAGGATCGATACACATATTTGGCATCCACATCATTGAATTTTCTCTTGATTTCCCCCATTATCACCTCGTCAAGAGCAGCTTCATTAGGCTGATTGACTGCAAAGACCAGTTTCTTCAAAAATTTCTCCACTTCTTCATCCATTGTGGACACTTCCTTCAGTTTGGCCTGAGACTGGGAATACCCACTTATTTCAAATCTAAAACTTTCAAGTTCTGAAAACTCAATCTTGAAAAATGCAAGCTGCCTTTTCAGCTGCATCCTGAAGTCATTCAAATTTCCTGGCATTTCCTCATCATTGAGGAAGCGTGCACTCAAGTAGAATGCTCCATCCTTCATATGCATCACATTCTTAGTCAGAATCTTTATGTTTCTTGCTATTACATTCTTACCTTCAGGCACCTGAATTAATTTGGAATCCATGTTTCTCCTGACTAAATCAGTGAATTTTTTAGACACCTTCTCTGGATTCTCCATAAAACTTTGTGGATCAATTAAACTTCCCGATAATCTCAAATGTGTCTCCTTCAATGTCTTCCAGAACGTTTCCCCTTCCTGGCTATCAGTATCCACTCCTCTTTTCCTCATCTCAGACTCCAGCGCTTCACGGAAATGTTTTCCTGCAGATGATAAATTCACTGAATCAACAAATTCAGAACGAAATCTCTTTGTACCAACTTCAACTACTTCATTCAGCAATGCATTTTCATAGTATTGATACACACAATCTTTACCCTCCTCCTCACTCCCTTCATGGATGTATTCTTTTTCACCCAAAACACAATCAGCAAATCTCTTTGGAAGGCTAATAAGGCTATTTTTTAGGGTCACTACAATTTCATTTTTTCCACCAAAATCACCCCTGAAACGTAACAGTTCTGTCGACAATATATCATCTATTAATAATTCACCTCCTTCAGTTTTTACCTTTTCGAATATGTTCTCCTTCAATGCTAAACTTCTACATCTGTCTTCAAACTTGAAAGACATGTTTGTGCATATAATCAAGTCCTTGATCTCATCGCCTTCTCTCATGAGTTTCTTGTTTCTTGATATTTTGAGATATGACTGAAAGTATTTTGCTAAGCTGTAGTCTCCATCAGTCTCATTCAGCAGATCTGCTGCACGGATCTTCTTCTTTGCTGTATCGCTGATCGTATGTTTCGCTTGAAGAAATCTGTAATACCTTCCTTCCTTTGGGTCACTTTCACTCTTTGGATAGGAAAAGATTACATCATCAAACTTGTCTGCATTCTTCATCTCTGTAGCTAAGCTGAAGGAAGGGTAACCAATGTTCATTGCACGAATGATGAAGAGCATTAGCAGTTTTAGTTGATAAGTCACCCCGTGAAATGAATGTTTCCCTCCAGATCCTACATAAATCTTCTGTTCTTCAATTTCCAAACCAGCATCCATTTTGTCAAACTTTTGTTCCATCTTTCGCTCCCTGATTATAAATAATCTACTTAGTTCTGTTGATAATACATCTTCTATGTCATGGTTTTATTCAGCAATCTCTTTTAAAATTTTAATAACACAAGTTAGAAGACCATCTGAAAAAAATTGTAATTTTCTATTTAGGAAAAGCATTGATGATTTTGAATAATTGTTGTCAATGATGTACAGACACTCCCTGAGTTACGTAAGCCTCGACTTACATAAACACGCACTTACGTAAATAGCCCCATAAATTACAAAAAAATTGTTGTTGTTTACGTTAAAGTTTATAGTAGCGGTTTTCATAAGCAAGCTGGAATTAAATATGTGCACAGAGGAAGAATGCAAGGTGTGGGTTGTAATATGGTAGCCTCACTATGCTATCCAGCCACTGTTGCCAATCAGCGAACTTTTAGCTAGATCTAGCAACTTTGGGTTCAAACTAGCACCTTAGAAAATGCCACAGTGACTAGGTACCTTCGAATCTAGTGAATCGATTTAACAATCTACCTAATTCTATCAACTTGCTATAATTGTGGCATATATCTGCACTCATACGAATGCAAAAATAAATTATTTTGTAATATTAACATAGTAACAGTAAATGATATTATTTCATTTTCATCTGATGCTATACAACAACACATGTCTACAAGTAGCAGCAATAATTCCTCTAGCTAAAACACGATTTATACATCAGCCTTTCAATAATTCCTCAGAGAAAATACAACTGTTAGTTTTTCATTATACGTGTAATTTCCCCACCTCTGTTGCACTGTATACTATCCGTAGTAATTTTCGACTTGCATAAATTTTGCCCAGGGCTATAGTGGAGGGTATATGGTGGTATACACTGTATACCCTCTGCTTTTTTTTTTTGAATGAATAGGGTATATCCTCTGCTTTTAATAAAACTGGGTAAGACCCTCCTTCAAAGTTTTATTTCCATATACGGTATACCCTCTGCTTTTTTGCAAGTACAGCACTGACGTAGCCAGTACCAGAATGCATTCCTTACGTAACTTGGGGAGTATCTGTACTTTAATAACATTAATAATGTGTAAATGGAATTGAGATTTTGAACTGAATTTCATAGATACAAGAACATTCAATGCTGCATTTATAGGATTCAATTACTTTATTCAAAATACAGGCAGCAGCTGAAAACTCTTATGTTAAGCAGAAGTATGTTAAGTGGATGGCAGTTTACCATAATAATCTGTTAAAAATGCAGATTCCTTCCCTTGTAAGTCCAAATTTTTTTTATGTAAAGTTAAACTGAAATATTGTACCATTGCATTTATAAAGAATGAAAATTTAAATGTAAGCATGTAACTAATAGAGTCAAAGAAACAATAAAACTGAACAAATACATACTTATTCAAAAATAATTTCTTACCTGAAATTATCTTCTCCACTTGCTGTTTTTTTTCCATAAGTTGTTACAGGACAGAAGAATAATTACTGGCAGGAGGATGATGTGCTGTTATCAGACGATTTTGAATAGGAATTAGCTGAGGATATAGGGATGGTGTTGGTGGAGTTGCAGCAAATCGGACAGATTTTTTGAAGAACTTGACCAAAGAAAGTTGAAGAGAAGCCTTCCCCTTTTCAACAAAAAGCACCTTGTACCAAGTGTTTAATGACAGAAGAACTTCATTTAACAACAGGATCACAGTCCTCTACATCTGTTATGATATCATCCATCTTCCTCAATTTTTTACCTACATTTTTAAGATTCTAAGTCTTCTTCAGAGAGGATGGGGTTTCATTAGTACCTCCTTCTGATTGGCCTATTGCCATTTGTTCCTGTAACTTGATCAAATCTTCAGTGGAGAGCTTGTCTGTGTGCGACTTCAGCAATTCATTCAAATCCACAACATCCATCTCCAGATGAAGTTCCCTTCCCATTGTCACAACTTCCTCTGTGGTTTATTTATTTTTTATTTATTATCAAGAACTCGGAGACAGCGCAAGGCCAATTACACTGAATATCAGAAACAATTTAACAATATTGAAATAACTAATAACAATAACAAAAAAGACAATCACATACAACCATGACCAAGGCAGGACTCGAACCCGCGACCCTAGCATTGGGAGCCAGATGCACTAGCCACCCCTCTGCCGAGGCTCTGGAGTCTCCTCAAAATCCTTAAAATCAAAAACAAACTGAGGGCAGAGTTTCCTTCATGCGCCATTAATAGTCAATTTCTTCATCTTGCCCCAGCAGATGCTGAATTTTCTCACTGCATGAAGGATGTTGTGTTGATTCCAAAAATCATTGAGGGTAACTGCATTTTCATCATAAGTGGCCTTAACAGCCTGAGCCATGATCATTCCTAAATAATATTGCTTGAAGATGGAAATAAGTCTGGTCCATGGACTGCGGCACGGAGATGGTATTTGGGGAGATTAACACTACTTTGATCTTAGGGAGGTGCCACACAGAAGAAACTGGCAAATAGCAATGCAGCTCAGGCAACGTGGCTTTGTGGTCGGACCCTTTCTAAGAAATAGAGAAAGCCACACTCAAGCGACATTACCTTGCAACTCAAGCGACCTTAAACCAATTGGCAAGTGGCAACAGGGTCTGTCGGTTGCTCGTCGCTCAAGTTGCATTTTAAACTGTGTGCATATCATTCTTAAAATGGACAAAAAAGTTGTAGAAAGCCATTTAAAAGAAGTGCATAGTTGAGAAACTGTGTAGTGTTAAACAGAGAATGCATTCTCATCATAAATGCATTAAAAAAGTTTGATTAATTCATGCTTATCCATCCCTGCGGTCAGGGGATGCCCTGCTGAGAAGGATGAGCTCGGGCATGGAGGAAGGGTTTGCACAGCCGAGGACTAGAGGTATCTTGCAGGCTAATGACAATTCAAGAGACTGACTGCCATGAGGTCCTCATCTATCTACTTTTAACCATTGCAACTAATCCCTTCTGTGTGGGTATAGAAGTCGCTAGTTGGTTGTTGCCAGTTGCTAGTTTCTTGTGTGGCACCTCCCTTAGGGTGCATATCGACCAAACTTGCTGGATGACATGGGGCACTGTCCATTGCCCCCTTAAAAGTCCTGGAATTTTCATTGTGATACACTAGGAACTTGAGTTTCAAATCACCAGCTGCATTTCCACCTAGCAACAGAGCAAGATCTTTCTTAATACCAGACATGTTCTTACTCTCAATAGCAATATAAGTATGAATAGGCAACATTTTCCAAAAAAGGCCTCTCTCGTCAACATTGAACACCTGACAAGCACAGTATTCTCCCTTTTTGATAATTGTTGCAAGAGCCCCCGAGAATTCATTTGCTGCATCAATATCTGCACTTGCAATATCACCCGTCACTTTAATATTATGCAGCCTAACATGGGTCTTAACCACTTCTGTGATTACCCCATGTATACTCAGAATGAGTTGATGGTCAAATTCTGACAAGCCTGGGTATATTCAGGCTACTGTATTTTTTCTTCCCTTGCGAAACTTAACCAAGTTTTTTCGTCCCTTTCTATAAGTTCATGTTCTGACCATCAGCGGCACAATTTCGGTTTCTCAGAGTGGGTTTTTCCAAATTCTGGGGTAGTGAAGTCAGGAGGTCATATTCAGCGCACAAGTTGAATTTTTCTCTTTACAACCCAGATGCTTCGATTTCAACTTCAGATATCCTTTATCATACCAATGTATCAGTTAACCGCTAGGTTATTCCTCCTCAGCAGGTTTTCCAGATGCCTTTTTGTTCCTCAATTCCTGGAAGACCCTTCCCTTAACTTCCAGAGATAAGGATGCACCCTTTTAGGATCAGCTTTTCGAAGACCTTCACAGCAGTTATTCATTGTACTTCTAAGTCAATACATTTCATATTTTTCCACTTAAACGAATGTGAACTCATCTCCACTGTGCAGGACAAACATTTCCAAAACTTTTTATTCTGCAAGGAAATTTTTTGCAAAATAACAGTATTTTTGTCAGCATATTCCTACCTTGACTTTCCATTACTTTCATAACCTTAATAACATACCAATATGTCACAGATTCAGTTTCAATGAGATTTGAATGCATATCTAAGGACTAGAATCCACATTTTCAAGCAAATCTCAGGGCTTCCAACAATATAGGCCAGTGTTTTTTTCATAACCTCATGATCACCTCAGTGAGAGAGTGATATGAATTTGTCTGTATTTCAGTGGATGGGTATTGATGATTTCAAAATGGAGTTAATACAGTTCAATACTAGTTCACATACCTGCAGATGCAGTTGTTTTCACACATGAAGTACTATACTCCTCCCTGAGAAAATTCACAGTTGATCGTTTAGAACTCGGTATGAAGCTTTAAGTATCCAAATACAGGCCTGAAATTGCAAAAATCAACAAAGATATGCAAGGACATGATTCACACTAAACTAGCAAGTCCATCTTTATTTTATAACAAATTCAAGCTTCTTAAATACATTAAAAACTAAATTTACTTTACTAAATTAAAAATATGTTTAATCCTTAAACCTTTTGAAATAAAAATTTATGACTGGCACACAAGACCAAACACTTAAGTGAATATACCCTGCTGTTTGTTAAATGTTACCAAACCCCGATTTATACTCAGATATCCTCTTCCTGCTGAGTGTTTTTATGTATTAATATTTTGAAGCTATCATTCATTGTTACTCTATCAAGACAATAAGGTAACAGTGAGCTGTTATTTATTTCCTGCCACCAATTTCAATTTGATTTCGAATAATGAAAACTTATGCACTCAAAGCTACTGAAATGATGATAGTGAAACAACATTATTTTGAAATTAATTTGTATCTAGAACTCCTGTTTTGCATTAACACTCTTCCCTGCTTAAATCTGCATTTTAAATATACCCAAATATTCAAAATCCTACATGGCCATTGGTCAATATATATATATATATATATATATATATATATATATATATATATATATATATATATATATATATATATATATATATATATATGAAATTTTTATTTAAGTTCATATTAAGTACATATTCCACATTTTGGTTTCCTAACTAAAACCAATTTTGTTTCCCAATGACCACTAATTTACCTTACTTTTAATTTTTTCAAAATGGCCTTCTTTCAACATTTGTAATCCATAAGGCATTAAATTCTTACCATTTCCCATCAGGAGGAAATGGTAATCTACCAAGCTATAACCTGACAAATCCTTGGCATATTATGCTGCATGTGGGGTGTGAACGTCCCCAGCAACTTTGTGCATGAAAAGTATAGCATTTTTAATTCATATCACTTTTTGAGGTTGATTATGCAGTTTCAAAAGTCATGGAACCCTATATACTTCACTCTAATATCTACATACATATTAAATTCATACAGGTCTGTCCAAGGCTTGTCCTATGTCTTTGTTCTGACCAGTGAATGACTTGTGTACTTGGTTCGAATGCTTGTTTTGGAGATTGATGCTTTTTGTGGATGCCATATAATGAGTTTGACTTGCGAATATTGTTTGCAGTGGCATAGTGAGGGGGGGGGGGCAGTTGCCCCCGGGTGCAGGGCAAACTCATGGACCGAAAATTAACCTTTCTGTTTATAAACAATAATAATATTATAATATAAGCTGAATTAAAATGCTAGTATAGTATACTTGAGTTTCCATCATATAGCACACATTTAATTTGTTTATAAAATTGTACAGGGAGCAAATGGAGAGGGGCACATCTCTTGTGATTTGCCCCCAGGCGAAGGAGAACCTAGCTACGCCACTGATTGTTCGTATATATTGTTCGAAGAATTTGTATTGAAATTTCGATTTGTCCGATGTCTGTATTCAAGACCTTTCGGATTAATAAATTAGGTATGTATTTATGTGCATCAATTGTACATCATAAATCATCTGTACATCAATTCCATATCCATGTCTTACCAGTGTAGTCAAATCACACGCTAAACTCGTCTCTCAATTCCATTTTTACTTCAAACTATAATTTACGTGTAGATATTGCAGTGCAATATAAAGAGTGACGCGGTATAATCGCATCGCAGGATCCTAAAAATTCAACTAAAAAAAAACGCTATATTTCCTTTATACATTCTTAGTAGTAAATGTAATTATACAAATTTTGACAACTGTTCACGTGAATCATAAGCAATTGAGATATTAGTAAGCACAAATATGCACGTACGAACGTCACTTGTACACTAATTGTTAATATGATAAAAACGCGCTTCCATTGGTTATCTTACGAGTTTGCAACTGGTGAATTCCTTGGCAATGCTCAATTGCCTATAGTATGTACTGTAATCCGAGTGATTTTAGATAAACGAAATCTCAGAATGGATTAACAGCCATAGAAACATACGCGTTTTAAAGTAATCTTTGAAGAATCATGTTACAATGAATAACGTTTGCGACTCACAGTAGAAATTCATTTATTTTTTCAGACACAAATAAAAGGCTTGGTGTAATTCACTAGGATTTCGAAACAAAACATTTATCTTTGCTGTGATCATACTCAGCATTAACATCGAGCGGAGTTTAAATTTGTTTTGTCGAGGAATTCATTACCTTTCTATTGGGTATCTATATTTTCTGTCAATGCGTACCCTTTGAAATACAATTTCATTCTTTATCCTTCCATTCTAATCCTATCGATGGGGGCTAATAATTACATGGTTGAGCACATTCAAAATTCAACTATAGGACATAATAGTATGTAAAGAAGTTCACTCACGGATTTTCTTCTGGCAATTATCTAAGTAAGGCATTTCCTGCAGACACTCCCTACCACGAGTAACGTACATCGAAGTTTTCATAAGACTTGTGGAAAATGTTCAATCTGGCAACACGAGTTTTTATCAAGGCCGAACAAATGTGACTCGCAAAATGTCATTTAAAGCGCTGGTTTCATATTACTAATCCTCATGTAACATACTAATTATGCTTCTGAAAAGGGTAACTTGAATGTAATTTATTTTTACGACGGCGTTTTACATGTAACATCAATAGTCTGATTTTCGTTGACATTTACTCTCTGACCTGGGCTTTCTGCCGCCAAATATCTTACGAATTTCCAAAAAAATATAATACGACGTACATATCTAAAATACTTTATATCAGTGGTTCTTAGGAAGATCTACCTTGCGACACCCTCCGTGCGGATGTTCGGTCGCCGCGACCCCCCATAATTTTTTGAGGTGTAAAAAAATGGTTTTCTCCGAAAATGGGTATTTATGATAAGCTAAAATGTTAGCAGTGAAATTACTTTATTTATAAATATTTATGCGTATAGATAGATTTTAAGGTGTATGTCATTACTGAGGCATATCTACTTGTTATTTATTACATTGGAATGACACATATAGGGTGTCCGATAAGTCACCGTACCCCTGGTTTACTTACATGATATATTCGTTACATTCTCTGACATGTACTTGTATTTTATGAATCCAGTGGCACCATCGTATTCCACACTGCCATTGATGCGTTGCCATGACCTTCATGACATCTTCTGTGGTATTTGTGTTGTTAGAGAAATGTTGTTTGGTCCAAAGATAATCCTCATTACATGTTGAAGATGGAAAACAACCCACCACACGTGATATTGTGGGCAGGTATAACTGCCAGTCATGTCATTGGACCATTTTTCTTTGACGGACCTGTCAACGGTGCATCATATCTGGAAATGTTGAAGAATGATCTTATACCAGAGCTGACCAACAGAGGGATCATGCAACAGGTGTGGTTCAGCAAGATGGCATGCCAGCCCATATCGTGCTTAATTTTTGCTATTTCCTCAATGAAGCATTTATTCTGTAGATTGCAGATGTCAGTCACACATAAAACATAGGCTTATACGCTATAAATTAAAATTGAAGGATTGAGAGAAATAGGAAAAAAACAGTTGGCATAGCGAAGACTGCTTGTGACCCCTGCAAAATTGTCTCATGATCTTGGGGATCACAACCCTAAGTTTGAGACTCACTGCCTTAGGTCATCCAATAAATTTCTCCCTCCTTATTTAAGCAGTTTTGGTACTATCCTGTTCTCGACCTGCAACTTCCAAGACTTGCGTAGGAGAACATTTGGGTTGGAAAAATAACGTGAGCGAATAGAATACCTGTGTTATGGGCGACCAGATGTCCCAGCATTTTCAGGACATATAATTGTCCCATTTTTTCCATTGTAAGTATAATGGATTATTTAGAATTTTGTTAAAAGTTATCAGTCCTTATAATCAGTTGATTGTGACATTTTTACTTATATTTTTTGTTAAATTTTCTTGCTACCAAACTAAAACTGCTGAAATTGATTAAAATGTTATAACAGTATTTTGAAAAATGAACTAACGAAATATTCACAAAATTAAACATTTTTGGAATGTCCTCAGTTGCTAGCAATCACAAAGCAGAAAAAATTCCTAGTTTTTCATTACTTTTATAAAGAAAAAAGAATTAAAATTAAGGTACTTATAACTGAAAAATCTACCAAATGAAACTACAGAAAGCATTGTTTAGATAATGAATTTATGATATAATGCACATTGATTATGGAGTGGATAATGAGAACAAATTTTGGAGACTGCCAAGAAAAATTATAAACAAAGTGTTTTATAAATTATGCAAAAAATTGATGACAATTCAAAGGAAGTGGGATGCTCAGTTTTGGACGGCCCGAGGAATTTTGGTGCCGTGGGAGATAGCACTCCATTGCCACGTAAATGTTTGCTGAAATATTTTCAAAGTACATGCTCATTTATTCATCACTCAGTAAAAATTAATGATAATTAAAAATAAAAAGAATACCATGAAGATTACAGTCTGTTTCATGATATAAATTGGCATACAATATTTATTCACTTGCAAGTAATGCAAGTGAATTAAAGATTTTGTCATTTTGTCGCCTCAGGCAGCCACCCGGCACATCTGTACCTCGGACCAGCCCTGTGCTTGGTACATGTTCTACATAATGTAATGCAGTCTGAAGCCATAAGATTATCCTGTGATGTAAAAGTTGTAAAAATATCACATCTTTTAAATTATACAGTACGTACTGAGCAATTGAAAGAATTTTGTTCTTTTGCAAATGTGCAATATGGAAATTAACTGCCCCATTCAAAAACTTCCTGGTTAATATTATTTCCAGAGATTAATCTAATACAAAAATACTGCCGTATTTGCCCAATTATAGGTCAACCTCGAATAATAGGTGGCCTCCTATTTCAGAAGCCACACGAAAGACAAATAATTTTTGGGTTATAGATATGAGAGTTCAAAGCAAGTGGTTGTTTGATGTGTCATGGTCTTTGACATACTCCACTACAGAAGGAATGTCCTCAATGAGTGAGGATAACAATTCATAAAGGTAATATCATTCCTTTTAATTGTAAATTATTTCAACAATTATTTTAAATTATTTTAATGCTGCACATAGCTTATAAAAATGTCATGCTTAATTTTTACCTATATAATCATACAATAATATTACCAAATAATTACAATACAACATGAGCATTTGTTTACTACCAGTGGTCTACATTAAATTATTAGTTTTCTTTCGTGAAACATTTAATACAGGGCGAAAACATAAGCTGTAATGCAGAAGAAATTTGGCAGCTGCATGTGCCATAAGCATAATACAATCATGTATGGGTGGAATATACTATAGAACATAGAAAATTGAATTTTATTAGGGTGAGAGGGAGAGTAGGAATAGAGGGTATCTTTAGTCACAATTATAAGGTAAGTATGAATTTTTTGGCTTACATTTTAGAAAAAAAACATCGCCTTAAAATCAGGCAAATATAATATTTCTCTTTCAGAAAGAGTCACAAAAATTCACTATTTTTTCTTCAACTCCTCTGAGTGAAGCTTACATATTGTACATGGTGTGTTTTTCTAACAAAAAATACTTATTAAAATTTCACAATATTGTATAATAGAAGTAATGTACATTGAATGATTACACAGCCCAACACACATTTTGGTGCCTGCTATTTTTTAACTGTTTCTAGGTAATTTTTGGGTGTAGAATCCAAAACAACTGTCAGATTTAGTCTATCAGATCTAGTTTTTGAGGTACGCTATATTGACCTCCTTTAGAAAAAAGTCATCTTTTTTTTAACTCATGTACATTTTAGGTTATAAGTATTAGTATTTGCGACAAAGGCTCATTAAAAAACAAAGAATACAAAGTAAGGTATTTAATTCACAAAGTAGATAAATATACATTCATGGCTTATCACTTAAAAATTTTCTTTTATACGATTTTCTAGCATGGAGTTTAGTAGGACAGTCTCGCTGCAAACTCCAACAGTAGTCGGCCATCATGTGGGTATCCCATCTTCCTTGATATCGTTCTTCCATCGTCTTAATGTCCTGATGAAATCTTTCCCCCTGTTCTTCACTGTAATCACCTAGGTTTTGTGGGAATCGATCTAAGTGATTGTGGAGGTAGTGAAGTTTTATGCTCATGTTACAACCGAGAATATTAAATTTAGAAAGCATATTTTCCACTAATTCTGTGTAATTCTCTGCTTTATGATTGCCAAGAAAATTTTGTACTACTTTAACAAATGAGCACCAAGCATTAGATTCAATCTCGTTCATTGCTGCGGTAAATTGTGGATCTTTTATAAGCTGTCTTATCTGAGGGCCATCTAATATGCCTGCTTTCAGTTTTTCCATGCTAATCCCAGGAAATTTACGTATTAAGTACCCAAAGCAAAGTCCATCTCGATTTATCGCCTTCACAAATTGCTTCATAAGTCCCAACTTGATATGCAAAGGTGGAAATATGATTTTCTCTCTCGCAACCAAAGGTTCGTTGATTAGGTTTTCTTTTCCTGGAACCATGACGTTTCTTAGGGGCCAATATTTGTTAACCCAGTGCTGATCCTTAGCTCTGCTGTCCCAAAGACATAAAAAACAAGGATATTTTGTGTATTCACTTTGCTGTCCAAGGAGGAAGTTTACCATTTTTAGATCGACACAAATCACCCACTGATGTTCTTCATACTTAATTTTTTTCAGGACTAGTGATATTGCCTCGTATTCCTCTTTCAAGGTAGTAGAATGACCAATGGGTATTGCGCCATATCTGTTACGGTTGTTCAAAAGAACACATTTTAAACTACGTTTTGAGCTATCAATAAAAAGACGCCATTCGTCTGGTGTGTATTCTGATAAACCCATTGCTTCTAAGAGTCTTCTTATATCATTACAGAATACTAGGTTATTTTCCTGAGAGAAAAAAGGCAGCAGATCCTTTTCTCTGTTACGATAAAATGTAATACTAGTACCCGGATTAAGCAGATCCTTTTCCTTTAATCTGGAGGCAAGTAATTCTGAAGACTCCTTGGAGAGGTTCAGGTCTCTACTGAGATCGTTCAGTTCTTGTTGATTGAAACGTTGGGGCTTGTCCGAATCTGCTTCAAAATCACTATCGTTGTCTGATCGCACATATTCACCTTCATCAGACATTGATGGTTCGGTTTCGTCTTCCGAGAGTCTAGGCAGACTGCTGAATGATGGAATGGGGATTTCGTCGGAATGCGGTACCGGTCTCTTTGCTGAATTAAGATCAGGATATGTCCATTTGTGTCTATTGTTCCGATTAATGCCTTTGATATTTACGATACATAAATAGCAGTCATCGTAATGGTTCCTCGGTTCCCTCCAAACCATTGGTACTCCAAACTTTAGGCACTTTCTCTTTCTAATTGTCCACTGTCGCAAATGTTCAACGCACGTTTTACACACCAAATGTGGAGCCCAAGCTTTATCCTGGTCTCCCAAGTGGACGCCGAAATAAGCAAGATAACACCGTTTCACAAAGTCAGAAATAGGTTTACCTGATTTTTTTATCTGTTCTAAACATATTCATCTCGTTTTGCCATTCTATACTAGCCCTACAAACGAAATTTCTTTGAAATCCGTTCAGTCCTTCTAAATTCATAGTTACAGAAAAATTCTAACCTTAATATTATGGTAGCCCTATTTAGTCAACCCGGTTGACATGACATTTTGGTTATTTATTTATATGAAGATTAAACACCATATTTGGTTAAAATCCATTGGGTCAGATTTTCAGGGAGGGCTTGTGCTCTGTGCGCTATCTTTAGGGATGGAAGGGTTACTCCTCAAAGGTTTGGAGAAAAAACTACCCAGAGAGAGCTATTTTTCAGCTGTTTTTCTCTCGTAACAGCTCCCTGTAGCAGTTCATCACATTGTGTACCCCTCTAAGAAACCTTAGAACTTCTCTCAACATAAAGATCATTTTCTGTCATTTTCTATCAATATGTTTCAAAAACTCGGTGGTTTAACCTCAAGAGTTTTCCTCTTTTTCTTCTCTGACTGCTGGCTATCACTCTCTTTTTATTTAAAGGGAAAATATAATTTAAACCAAGTTTATTCTATATTTTGACCTACAAAAACATAGGTGTACACAGAATCATCAAGCAACTGCAAATACTGATGTCTTGTGTGTTGTAAATGCGCAGGGGCCCTGCACAGTGAACTTCGCAAATTACACCAGAAATTTTGAAGAGCGTTAACGAGGAATGCATGAGCGCAATTCGGAAAAAGGTATTATTTTCAGCGTTAATGCCAAACAGCACTAAGCGGGACAGCATTAAAGCGGGCAGTGGGTGTATATGAGCCAAATCCTGAACCTTGGTATTTTAAGAGTTGAATACTATTCCAAGAATTACTATGAAAATATTAAGCTCATCGTTATGTCTGGAATCCAATTGCTGGTGTACATTATTCCAACAGCTATACTTATTCGTAATTTATAAGTCTTAGAAATACCTGACATGATCAGTTAATACAATAATCTCTTGATACTTACAGCGATTAAATATTTGGAAATCATCACAAATGAACCATTTGCATATAGTAACTGCTTCAATTCACTGTTAAGATAAAGTTCATTCTTGCAGTGCAAGACTCGGACACAATTCCAATAAGTCAGAAGATATAAAATAAAAGAAGAGACCCCAAGCCAGAAGTGCAAGTAGATCTTCGTTATCCACAGGCAATAGTCCCAAAAATACCATGGATGCCAAAACCATGGTTTCCTGACTCCCAGGATTAAACATGTCAAAAGAATAGATATGCATCACAAAATAAGACTAATATTGCATTAAATCTGTTAATTAATAAAATCCACCTTTATTAAAGGAAAAAATACATACATACTTCAAGGATCTGGTTGGCCTAGTTCCTTCTTGCTGCTTAAAATAAAAGGATAAAATTCCTCTAGAAAAACTGGCCAAAAAGTGGGGCAATTAAGCAAGCAAGTACAGTATGCATGCTTGAATATCAAGAGAAAATGAAAAGAAAAACTCAAATGCTTATGTATTGAAATCAACAACTTGTGCATGATACTGCAGATTATTGAATAGCCGAGTTTACATGCCGCAAATGTTAAATTGATATACACAGAAATCCACCAAGAATATTAAAACAGCTAATGCCGAGTGTTTATTTCCGAGAGATTTTATGAAAAGGACCTAAAAAAGAAACGAGATTTATGTGAGGTTCCTAAGAGAAAAACTCAGGAAATTATAATCCAGGACTTTTTCTTTAGCTTACCTTGTATTGACTAGGAGAATTACTCTAATTTTTCTATTGCAAACTCACTGAATATTTGCGATCAACACTAGACAAGTAGATTCTCAAGTCAGATGGAGCCATTTGTTCATTTTGGTATTTTTTGTGTGTGTAAATCTAATTTCACAGGAAATGATTGTGGCAAAGGGAACAACTTTTTGAAATGAAAACTTTGGTATATTTGGGTGCACTTGGATGAGATTGCACCAGAAATAAATAATATGATGTTCCTTGAATTTTGTACTGGCATGCTGTTTGGTCAAAATGTGATGCTGAATTAATTTCCATGCTCTTGGACCTGAATTACACCTCTTAAATTTTCAGAGGAATTGTCTCTAGCAGCAAAGATTGTTACACTTTTACCTTTTTAAGTATACCACCCAGTTATACCAGTTTTGCACTAGTGAGGTAATTTTCAAAGGTGAAATGTGGAAAGGATGGCTGCACTTAGATAAAACATGTAAGAAGGATTTATAAATCAATTATTTATTAAGTCTTTCATAATAAAATCAAACTAACACGGATTTTATTTCACAAAAATCTGCATCAAACGTATCCATTCAAGAATGTTTTTTTAATGATATTATTTGAACCAGAAAATGGTTTCACATTAATTAGCTAATTATCTACAAGATTTGGAATGAGTAACGAACTCATTATACAACAAACTTGCAAAAATATCATGCCTTTCCCATCACACAACTTTGTAGCGTGCTTTATTAGACAAGTGATGGGCCGACGTTTGAAGTTTAAGCAACTCCTCTTTGATGAGGCGAGTTATTTCAGCTTTAGCCTTCGACACTGCAAGTTCATTTGTGCTTTCTATGGCTAAGTATAACTTCCTTTCTCCCTCTGGAACATTTTTACCCTGCGGGAAGAACGTCCCTCTCACTGTGATTCCTGCTTCAGAGTACTCACTGATTTGCGCTAAAGCCTCCTGCAAGAAAATCAAATGGTCAGTATTAGCCGAAATTTTTCTTTCATTCTATTATAGCGGGGGTCCGAAACCTATGGGCTGATTAGAATCTCAACAGTGTATTATGTGGCCTGTAAAAATTGCCAGTGAAAAAGTGGCCCATGAATTTTCAAACAAAATTTTTAATTTAATTTTAATTTAATTTCATTTGTATTTGTATTTTATTCAGAATTCAAAAATCCGGAAGGACCCAAAAACCAGAAGGTTGCTAAGGCTGCAAAAGAGAAAACTTCGTTCCGCTACCAAAAGATGGCGCTAGTGGCAGACTGGTCCGAGCATTCTTTGTCTTTTGTTAGTACTGCACAACATTACTGTGGCGTGTTGATTATTTATTGTAAATAGCATGCATGGGAGTGAGTTTTGATTGAAAAACGTGAGTTATTCAAAGAATGTATTCCTATTAATGCTAAATGCAGATATTAGCAAAATATTACGATCTGGATATATAGTTTATGGGTGTATGGTGACTTGTCATTTTTTATGGCCAAATACAATAGCGCAATAATAAAAGCATCCCTGATGACATCGCTAGACATCTGGTAAGTTTCCTTTGGTACTTAAGATAATAATTGTACACTCTCACCATCGATAATTGCAATAAACTAAGCCAGCTGGTCAGGATATACCACTGCATACAGTATGTACACATAGCATGGTATGCATATATATATATATATACTATGGGGACCCAAAATCCAGAAAAGTCCAAAAACCGGCAATCCGTACATGCCAAGCTTGCCAGATAAGTGGTCCCTTACTGTACCACAGAATCCCCAATAAGTTCCAATGTAGATTCTAATCTGGTTTCCTGAGGCATTCGTAAACCTTCTGCCATGCAGAAAAGGTTACAGATCTCTGCAATGTAAAATGCGTGTATGGGATTAAGATTACCTTGGAAGTGACTCTCCATCGAGCTTGCTGAGGAAAGTCATTTATTTCGAGCTCTTCCTCGTATTTCCTAAAGGTTTCCACAACCTCCTCCTCAGGTTTTTCATCTTCTTCTTTGGGTTGGTAGTTCAATTTGGTGTTCAGTTTGGCGGCCAGCTGCTCAGCAACAGTTTTTGCCTAATCAAGAAACATTTATTAATGTCACATTGACAGATAAAATAATGATGTAGTAGGCAAGTAGTCATTACAATAAAAAATAAACCAAATATAATCATGCAATGTCTAGGAAACTGGTCTTAACATTTTCTTGGGGGAGCATGTAATGAAAATAAATGAGT
Source organism: Tanypteryx hageni (assembly GCA_028673005.1). Taxonomy (NCBI): domain Eukaryota; kingdom Metazoa; phylum Arthropoda; class Insecta; order Odonata; family Petaluridae; genus Tanypteryx; species Tanypteryx hageni. Next base: position 81,883,847 of record CM054117.1, on the reverse strand, counting down.
CCTGTTTCAATTTATATTTATAATGCAGGTATGAAATAACTCTATATTATTTTATAGTTTATATTATTTCCCTTTCAGTTTAAAAATATTTTATTATCCCTTTAGAAAAAATTTCCTTTGTTATTTTAGGAGATTTAAGGTCCTAACCTGTACTATTTTCCCCATATAATGAATCTAAATAAACAAATTGTATACACTGTCACTAAGTACTATAGAACGTCAGGTCTGTTTATGTTTATTTGCTCAGTGGACAACTCGCTTCTGATGGCAAATCTTGGTAGCTGAATAACTCGAGAATGTCACATATGATTTAGATGATTTTTTGCATCTTTTAGAAACATTATCATCTATCATAAGATCATGGGTTTGATTCCAGAAAGACGCTTCCTCCATTTGATTAACACGGGTATAAGAGCTGAGTATTAATCATTTGCATTTAAAAATAACTTAAAAGCAGGATACGAACTCGAGATTTTGATGGTTCTATGCTTGAAAAAATAAGGGTTATTTTTTTAAAGAGAAAATTCGTATGCAGCACATTAGCATAAAAAATGTGTATAGAATTTAAAAAATATGATTTTTCAGGTTTTAACAATGAGAATTTACCATATTTACTCGAATCTAAGATGACCCCCCATTTAGCAGACTGTCAAAACAAAAAAAAAGATTTTATGACCTAATTTCTCACCGAATGTATTTTGCTTTATATTTCGAACGCACGTATTCAGTATAGGTATACTAGTTCATTCATTCAATGAAATGGTTTATTACAAATTTTTGTTTGAAAAAAAAAAGAATTAAAAAAATATATTTTTAAAATTTTAAAGACTTTATTAAATGAATTCCAGATCGTAAGTTTGGAATGAAAAATTTCAATAGATGCAATTATTTTATCTCGTTTCATTTGTTTAAAAACATTGATTAAATGCATAATCATTCTTCCTAGGGTTCTATGACAACTCGTCGCGGTCAGTTCGTAGCATAAAAAATTCACCATGTGTCAATTCATCTCTCGACAAATTCATCGTGATACACCATGACTGATGAACGGCAGTGAGAGACACTTTTCCACAAAATAATTTTTCTTTATATTTCGATAATACCAGAATTACGCGAGACATATTGGATGGTGTATGGCAAGGGGAGACACCCAATTAAAAGTGTATCCCCCTGTCGTACACGTCATGGTGTCTCGCGACGTAATTCTCACGCGACAAATTTGTCTAGCAACACGCGAAGAGTTTGTCGTGCGACATATTGATGCGTGACAAGTTTGTCGCGTGATGACTTAACACAGCACGAACTGAAGTATGACGAATTGACGAACTGACTGCGAAGTATTGACGGTATACGATTTCATACTCTAATTTAAGATGACTCCTGATTTTTGTAAGTTGAAATTTGAGAAAAAACTTGTCTTGGATTGGGATAAATACAGTAAATCCTCCTGTCACTGCTTTTTGAAGGGGAATAGTTTGATACATACACTAAGTTGTGTGTATTTTTCATTGTTATAGTTTTTTAGATGTCATTCTGTAAATAAGATTCTATACATATCACTCTGTGAGAGATTCTTACATTTTTGAGGGTTGAGTGAGAAGGAGAGAGGAATGGAGAAAGGAATGGAGAGAGGAATGGAGAGAGGAAGGAGAATGGGAAGGAAGTGCATTAATTTTAAATTAACACTATTCATGTACCCCCATCATTTTTGATGAGCAATTATTCTAGTGCAATAATTCTCCAAGCAAGACTGCATATGAGCAGCAAAACTACAATGGTAATCCTGATACCATAAAAATATATGCATAGTTACCTCTGTTAGAAGCAGCAAAGAATGATATAACACAGGCATCTTTTCATTTAATTAACATTTGTAACAACTGCAGCTTGGAAGAATTAAAAATTGAAAATCACCCTAGAGTTACTAACAGTGATGAATGGCTGCCCTCCTGGAGTCCCCTTCAGAATCAGCTCAGCTGCGTGCTGTGATGCCCCCTTGGCCTCTGACCCCAGGTTCTTTGCCATGTTGATGCGGGTGGCCAGCCTGCGCGCCAATTCCAGCTTGTCTGCTGTCACGGGATTTGAAGGAACAGGGAAGCCGACTGAAGGCAGAACTGCACCAATAAGGGGCACAGGCAAATACCAAAATAAATCCAAATTTGGAAAATGGGTGCCTGGCCATGTCCAAGATGACACAACTTAAACCAGTGCAGAATCAACAAACAAATTTTAAGGATTCTGCCACCAAACTGACAGCTATGAAACAAAAGGAAAGGCACAACAAAACGAAGAAGCAGTAATGCATGGAAGTCTTTTTGGGAGTTACATCAAAGTTGCTGACTTGAAATACTAACCAGCAGTCACATGCAGATTTTGATTGAAATTTTTGGTATCTAGGAGGCCTCAAAAGGTAGAAGATTTTTTTATATCTTTTGGTGGCTGCTAATTTCAAATAATGTCTATTTGGATTTGAATCACAAATCTTTGGAGCCAAGTCTAATATTCAATAGAAAATTTTCTTCAAAATTCACACAACCACCCTTGAAAGAAAAAATCTCACTCTGATATAAAAAATTCTATACAATAGATCCCTGGTTAACATTGCATCGATCAAGCTTGTTTTGCCTTAACATCATTTTCTAAACACTCCCATTATAATTCTGAAATTGTCACAAATTTGCATTAAAGTTGTTCTGCTCGGTACCGAGAATGGAAATTACTCACACGGTAGGATTGCTGCATAAGAAAAACAAAAAAATCCAGCCTGAATCAGTCTCGATTAACAAAAAAAACCTTTAAATGCTCTGCAGTATGTATAGAATGGAATTTCTGGCTAATCAACCTCTTGCATTATTATAGCTGCAGTACATATGCTGTACCACAGGTGACGCAGTGATATTCTACACTCTTGTGTATATATATATATATATATATATATATATATATATATATATATATATATATAATGAGACCTGTGATAACATTTCATGTGGCTTATGACATAACAATGAGAAAGAGATGTGTGAAATTTAAATCGAATAATACTTGCCGCTTCAAGTAATGGTCCTCAACTCTCGTATGATAAAATTTTGACACTAAATATGCATATTATTTTTGGTAATTTCTATAAAATAAAAAAGTTAAAAAAAATAAGGGCGATTGAGCAAGTTTTCAAGAAAAATATTCCACACAAACACACTCTTTGGTGTGCAAGATTTATGAATTAAAACTCAATTTCTTAACTATTAAACAAAATCATTTTACTTATATTGTAACTTAAGAGTTATTTCCCCATTACTGAACACTTCAGAAAGATATGAGCAGGCGATTTAACGTCTTGAATGGTAGCCTAAAGATTTGTCGGGTTTGCCAATCATCTAAGACCTCATAATACCCAAAAATTTTTTATTTAAATCCACTTGTGACACCTCAGTAGCATCAACTGTCAGTTGCTGAGCCGAATTCAAAATAAACCTCTAAAATAATAGTTGACGTAAAAGAAATTTAAGTTTTTGAAAGACATTCCATTTACCTCCAGCAAGGCTTTGTATATTTGAAAGATTTGCAACACCTTGTAGACCAGCCAAACTACTCATCCCAGCAAGACCAGCCATTGGAGCTAGTCCAGCAATGTTTAAGAGACCCGCCATGCTGGCAATGCTGGCTGGAGTAGGATTTCGGCCAGGTGAAGCACCATCCACCACTGTGGGCGCCTTGATCTCCTTGACAATGCGTTTCGGTGCCAGCATGGACTCAATCTGCTGATCTATGTCATGCTCCAAGTCTTCATCATCTGAATCTTGCAATCCTGTATTAAGTAAATTTTATTTAATCAAGCAGCTACTTCTAACATTTGGTTAAATACACTGGCACCACATCAATTGGCTATGGTTGCAAAAGAGTTAAATTATGAGCAACTAAAGTAGGGGTTTTCAACCGGGGGTACACATACTCCTAAGAGTACATCAAGAGTTTTGAAGGGGTACGCAAAAGTGTTTAAGATTATACCTAATTATTCTTCTTACTCATCTTTCATGCATGACTTTGGAATCAATTAATTCAACTGTTTATTTTATTTTTACTCATGAATTATTATTAACACAATTTTTTTGCACTTCACAATGTGTTATTTTTCATTTATTAATAATAGCCCATATTCTCCTTATCATCAATTTTTAAACTGATGCATAGGTCTATTTGCTTTAATAAACATTAAACGTTAATGATTTTACTTAGGAAACAAAGAAAGAAGATTTTTTCTTTTAGTCAATCGTTAACACTTAATTATCATTAACAATAACCAGTGGCACTTAACATATACTTATATGCAAAAAATTCTCACTGAAAGTGAAAATTGGGAAGTTCATATGGGAAATAAATATTATCCACTCACCGAGAGCAGCTTTCTGGAACTTCTTCTTTTCATTTGCCATTTGAGCCTCAGCCTCATCAAATTTAAATCCTTTTCCACTAAAACCACCTCCAGTGTGTACTTTTTTGCCTTCCTAAAACAAATAAAATTACAAATGAAAGAAACAAAAGTGACACATGTTAAAAAATGGACATTCATTACAAATTGATACAAGAAATAATTGGCAGCGATAGCCTTTTCCGTACTGCATATTTTCAGCTTCCTTCAAATTATATAATTTATGTAAACCATTAAATGTATCAGAAAAAAATAATAGCCTGTTTTATTAACAAAGGTAAAGTGGTGCTGTTAACTTGTTGAAATGTAAATAGCCATGTAAAACTGGCTGCTAGCATTGCAATATGCTTGTTGATCTGAACTTGCTTATAACAAGTTCATTTTTAACTACAGCCACTGAAGATGACAATTATGGAAGAGTGGCATTTAACAATTTTGATTTTATCACAGGCTACTTTCAACTGATTTATAAGCAATGTCCATTTAACATCCACAGAAAGGTTAGTAACCAGATTTGCATTTCTTCAGCAGTCAATTGCAGTGATGTACTGACAGTATAGGGTGTCACAAAAGTTTTGACTCCCCCAGGTCAGAGCTTTTGTGACAGTTGATTTTAGGTGTTTCTATGTCCTTTCAGTGAAATGTTTGAATTATCAACGTTTTTTGTTATAACCATGAATCCAGTGAAGAGAATAGAATTGACAAGAGCCAAGATTCGGGCTTTTACTGAAAGTGGGCCAAGAAAGAAATATCCAGAAAGTGGGGTGTTAGCATATCAACAGTGAAAAGATGCAGGAGTCTGTTGTTAAGGATACAAGACCTAACAACTGTGCAATCGTGATTGACTGAGTAAAAGACACATGGGACAATGTTCCTCAAGAAATGCTGCAAAATCTTGTGGAGTCCTTTTCACAGCATATCGGCGAAAGTTTTAAAAACCATGGAAGTCATATCACTTTTTAGACAAGATGCAGTTTATACATCTAGGATGTTACATAATGCTATTGTTATTTCTAAAATAAATTTCAGACCTGCAAGACTCATAGTTCCATTTTATACCTATTTGAACCTAATGTTTGTGACAAGTACAACCAAGAAAAACACCCCCATTATGAAAAGAGAGGCTTATTTGCTACAATAGTTCAGTGGTAGAATATCCAGCCAGCAAGTGGAAGACCCGGGTTCGATTCCCGGCCATAGCAGAATTTTTTCTCGTTTCAAATTTATTCCCAACGTACAGTGACATATCTTATTTCGTGACATCCTGTAGAGAAACAAGAAAAAATTCTGTTATGACCAGGAATTGAACCCAGGTCTTCCACTTGCCAGGTGGATACACTACCACTGAACTGTCATAGTAGATTAATTCTCCTGTTTCTGAATGTGGGTGTTTTTCATAGTTGGGTTCGAGCAGGCCAAGCAAGTATGCACCAGACATCCTCCAAGGGATACATCAAAGAAAACCCCTCCCTCTCAAATGGTGAGATAGCCATGCTAGAAATTGATGGAATGAAATGATCATAAGATCCTATTCACAAATTCCACTTGGGAAGGGTCGTTGTGAAAAGATTCCATAATATAAATAAAAACAAATATTGATGATGCTGTAACAGGTGAAACTGATCGAATAAATTTACAATATTTGTTTTCATTTATAAGACCCTATTGAGACAGGCATAAGATGTAAAGCTGGGAATAATTTTGAAATGAGAAAAAATTCTGCTATAGCAGCTTTACAGCTTATGCCTGTCTGCATAGGTTCTTGTGATTATCTTATATTATATTACCTTAATCGCCGTAGTTGTAGGCGAACTTTTTGGTAGGCTGGTTATAACCTATTGGGAAGCTTATATCTCTGCCACTGTTTGGGCTATTCTCATCATCTATAATTTGTAAAGATGCAGAAATCCCGTTCTTTAATGGTACTAAATTCAATCGGAAATGTTAAATATTTTCTTTTTTAAGGGGGGTTTTCCGACACCCCTGCACTCCATAAGAAAAGCATTGGAATCAGTTTCAGGCATTATAAAATTGCATTTTAAAATTAGTTAGAATCAAGATACGAAGTCTGGACCTAAACGGTTGTGTTGGAAAAAGAAAGAAAACCATTTTGGTTACCGTGAAAATTCAATTATGCTCAGAATTGCCTGTAAAATCCATTTTTAATACAAAAATCATGACTTTTAAAAAATGAAAATTGTCAGTTATCATGGCCACCTCATTTGAGCGACTGGTAATATAGGGTGTATACTCGTTAGCCCCTTGACGATATTACGTCATTTTGTTTCTTTACATGGATTTCGAACATTTTTGAAGAATAAGTGGACCTTTCCCCTTTGAATTAAAGAAAAATTTTATTCATTATTGTAGCAGCGTTTAAAAAATTAATTAAATTAATTTCTTTAAACCAAGCGAAAAACATTTTAAACAGTATAAAATTAAAATAGTGCTCCTTGACCATATTACGTCACTGCTTGTTTACATTTATGTTTATTTATGTCTTTATGTTGAGCCTGTTTATTCTGTAATATTTACAAAGAAAGAAGTTTAAAAGAACTTAGGAAGGTCAGTTATCTTTATATCCAAATCTCACGAACCCGTCTTAAAAATAAATATTTTTAAGGATCACCTTCCTTACCTGAATATTAGTGGCAAAGCCAAGGGGGGTGTTACGTGCTTAAACATCCCCCATCAGGTATAGAAATTAATATACTTCAATTTTACGTGTAAATTAAACAAACAAAAAATGATTAAAAATTTCTTATTAAAATACTGTCCTAAACTGCGTCATAGAATTAAGTTTAGCCACTTAAAATTATCATTTTGCATTAATAATGTAATCATTTGCTCAACAATGTGCTACTATATAAATAAACTTTGGATTGGACATTTGGGCATGCAAGACATTCGGTAGGATAATGCTCAAGAAAAATCAAGAAAGGTGTCAAATTTGGCGCTAGAAATCGTGAAAAGCGCCAAAATAACGCCATCACACTTAAGGCAGTAAGAAGGCGCTAGACGAGCCCAAAAAGCGCTAAATCTAGCGCGAAAAGCGCTAAAACGGCAACACTGCTTCCCACCCTCCAACTGGACTACTGTATGTTTACATTCAACTCCTACAGAATCGTTGAGTCAACAGCCACCATTGCAAAGTCGGACTTAGATTATCTATGCTCGCGACTGTACAAATAATTTGATTTGTTCACCTGTTTTCTTTCTAAATGAACTAAAGGACATTTTTAATCACTTTGACGTTGATTTGATTTTATTTATGGTTTCCTACTTTTACAAAAGTATAGTGGTGCTCACTGGGTGCTCTAGAATGTAAGTAGGTGCTTGCCATTTTGAAAAGGTTGCAGACACCTGATCTATGATATGCACAAAGCTACTTCACATATGAGGCCTTAGAAGCAACTGTATATACACACAGAAATGGAAATGGCATGAAATTTTCACCTACATCACATCTGAAAGAATAACTATGTAAAGGTAGTTGTTATATTTGGCTTCCTCAAATATGTACTGGCGGTAGGGGGGTCTTAGGCCACAAGATGAACCTGCACAAGTATGGCATAGGGTTGGTCAATGAAGTAATTGGACACAGCCACAAGTATACAATATTTTTTAAATAAAACAAATATTAATTCAGGTCAATATACCTATTCAATAACTCTAGGATACCTGAAATATTGTGGTGCATGAAATTTAGGTGGCTAAAGATACTTACAGCAGCTTGTTTTGCCTTATATCTATCCCACATTATTCTTAGAGCTTCAGGTACTTCTCCAGCAGATAACTCCAAAGCTCTTATAATTTCACCTGCATACCTCTCTTGCTCTGGTGTGACAAAAGTGTATGCAAAGCCCTTGCTTCCAGCTCTACAGAAGGAGAAGAAAACCAAATTAGATTTAATTTCAATGCATCATAATATCAAATAAAACAATTTTCACAATCAGAGTCTAAATAAAAATGCCACACTACCTTCCAGTCCGTCCACATCGATGTACATAGTCTTCATAATGGTTTGGACAATCATAATTGACTACTAAAATTAAATGCTTAACATCTAACCCTCTTGCAGCTACTGAAGTTGCAATCTGAAAATTCGGATGGACTCCATCAAAATGCATAAATGTTACACTAAAGCAGTTACAATGTTTACTACTGAATAAAATTTGAATCACATTTCAAATACTACACAACCAGTCAAGGGTTTCTAAAGAAAAACTGGGGAGAGAAGAATTTTACCAATGGCTTGCATCATTTTTAACTAAATAAAAGTTTAAATCTGTCAGACATTAAAGGAATACCAGACATGGCTATCTTTATGAAAACATTTACTGCGAGTCATTCAATCAGTTGAGTGGTACTCCCTACTAGGATTAGCTCAACTATCATTATTTTTGGAATTCACTTCATACCTTAATATATTGGATTGCTTTTAACTCGGCAGATTTTTCTACTGGAGTACACTTCAAAATACACAGTGAGCAATACCTATAACACAAACTAAATTCCCAACTAACTTCACCTGCCAAATTAATGACACATTGCCTGCCTGAGGTACCATAATTGGTAAAGAAATCTACACAAAATTAATAAACTAAAGCATTCAAAAGTAAATCTTGATCATCAATCTGATTCTAACCATATGCTGGGCTTGATGATTCAAACCTGGAATTAATTACAGAACTGCAGCCTCAAGTGTTTTTGGCAAACAAAAACAAAATATAACAAGTGCACACTATAAATCTAAAACTATTACGCAACCAATTTTTTCTCAAATTAAAGAGCATTTTCCGAAAACTAATAAATGCAATAAATTCAGTACAAAAATTACATTTTTTATTTAAAAAAATGGCCTCAACTTGTATAATAACTAGGTCAATAACATACCTATGATAATGGACTACATTTACAACATATAGGGCCATACATAAAAATAAACGAATTTGTAAACATAATGGTGACAAACAAGACACTTAAAAACAATGTCTTACACTACACAATTAGAAATTTAATATTGAACTGAAGATACTTTTTCTGCGAAAATCAGATTGTATTTTATTGAAGGCATAAAATGACAACTCTGGCTATAGGAATTATAATCTTTATCAATGTGATGATACGTTAATGCCAATATGCATAGGCCTCAAAATTTTAATGATTCAACATTACATCGTAACCACCACCAAAGAAAAACCCTTCTTGAGTAATAATACACCATAGCCATGTCATCAGTTAACATCCATCAACTCTTCATTGATTCCAACCATTCCACCACTTACCAGAACTTTAACTTTGCCAGCCTTGAAATCCACCATAGTGCTATCCCGATCAAACTGATCTATTCCGCCATGCAAGGAAAGGCATGAGTACGATGCTTTCATAAGGTCCTTCAACAAAGCATCAGCATTCTCTTGTTTGTCTACAAATACTATTATACTTCCCTGGCTTTGATAATGACCCAACAGTTCCAATAGTTTCAAAAACTTCTGATCTTCTTCTAAAACTATCACATGCTGTTCAACATCTTTACACACAATACTCCTGCCACCAACTTGGATTTCAATGGGTTTGGTCAGTATTTTTCTGGCCAAGGCTTCCATTTGGCGAGGAAACGTAGCACTGAACATAACTGTCTGTCGATCAGGCCTCACATTATCCACTATTCTCATAACCTGAAATAAACAAACATTGATAGCTTAGAATTGATACCTCGCATAAATTGCAAAATTTGTATTTTTAGAAATACAGTAGTGACACCTTACTTTAACCATATACCCAAAAAAACTATGAAAAGTAAATATTATCAACAAAAAACAACAGGATGATTGATAAAATGGGATAAAACCGAGATAATAAATCTTCAGATAAAATTAAAAATCTGCATAAAAGACTTCATCGCATGGAAAGGAAACCTATGGAGTAATAACCTGAAAGAGGCAAAAGTGATAAATTTGTTGGTAACACTGTTTTTGCCTTTTTAATTCCATGGTTTGAAATGCACATACATGCAAGTACCTATACTATGTAATTTATCAATAAACAAATTCACATAATCTGCAAGAGAAAATACTTAATTCAATTATATTTTCACTTTTATGAAATTTGAGCTTTCAAGTTCCCCATTGCTACTATACCATCACGGTTTAAATTTTGGTAATACAGGTTTCCCTCTCTTAATGCGGGTTCGCTTGATGCGAATTCACTATTATGCGACAAACTTATTGCTACCGGAGTTTCTTTTTATGTCTTTGATTTGCTATTATACAGTTACGCGGCCAGTGTAATACAAATGAAAGAAAGTTCACTACCCCACAAGACGACCATTCAGTCTCTCATTGTCTCTTATTCTTTGTGTATTAGTACTACAGTAAAAGAGATGAGAGTGGAGAGGATATTGTAGAGTGGAGATGAGATGGAGATTTCGTGTGATACTGTTTGAGCATACTTCAGAAGTATTGTCTCTTTGCCCGCGGAACTTGCGTTGGGCCAAGACAACCCTCCAGCACTTTAAACCTACACTGTTATGTCACCCACAACAACCATCACTTGTGCTCATCTGTTTCCTATTATTGGCAAGTATAATTTACAGTGTTAATTGTTTTAAGTTTGTATTTAGCTCATAGGAAGTCGTTATGGAGCATAAGAAGAGCATCTTGGAGGGGAGTTAAGATTGCTTGTGGAACGTATCCCTATCTTTTACATGTAAATATGGGTTCTGTTTATGCAAATTCGCTTTATGCACCACTTTTCTGGAACACAACCACAACATAAAGAGAGGGAAACCTGTATATGATCTCAAGATAAGATCAAAATACTGAATTTTTAACATAATTTCCAAAAATTAAAGTCCATTTCCTTGAAGGTTAAAAAGCTGACAAAAATTTTCATCAGACTAGTCAAACACTCCTTTAAGTATAGTTTTACTAAAATTTTATTAAACAAAACTTTAGGATTTAAACATTATCAAACACAATTCAAAAGATATTTCAATACCTCAAGAATTTTAAAAGATGGACTGGCAACCATCACTTAAAATATATTTTAATTACTAAATTGTAATTTTGAGTCAGTTTAAAAAAATGTAATCACTTCCTAATGGGAGATGAAAGTTTGAGAAAAGAAAAAAACTCATGTAATACTTGAGTTTCTAAAACAACAAAATAACAAATGTACCAACTATGAAAAAGCTTATGAAATATACATTCATTCTGTTATAATAAAGAATCAAATGAATCATGTATAGCATTACTGCATTCAAATTTAAGATCTCCTTGTTGAATGATAGGGACCTATTGAGTTGATACCATTATGTTCAATATTATAACAAATTTCATTGAAAGATTAAAATCATACCACAATTTAGGAGTTTTCCACCATTCAATAACTTGGAAGAATTTCTCTATGAAATATTGCAGTTCAAAGTAATCAGTATTTTCAAGTTGAAATTCTAACAGCTGATGTTCTCCACCTTTGAATCTGACAATTTTAATATTAAAAACTAGCCACAAAATCATTATAAAATATGGTGCAAGAATATGACTCTTAACAATGCATGCTACATAAAACTTAAATAGTAGTGCAAGAAATTAATAGGAAAAATGCTACAAAACTGTTCAAGACTTACCAACTGTATTAGGGCTAGCAGTAATGACTCATTTAACAAATTTAAAAGCATAGTCAAGTCTATTGCCAGTAATTTGAAAGATATTTAAATGAAATATTTACTTTCTAAATAAGTACATATTAAAATTTGAACTTTGAGAAGGAGAAAAAATCCTGTACTTGACCGGGAATCGAACCCGGGTCTCCTCATTTGCCAGATAGGTGCTTTAACCAACTAATGGAGAATGGAGAACCATGCTGGCTTGATAGCTTAGTTGGTTAAAGCACCTATCCGGCAAATGGGGAGACCCGGGTTCGATTCCCAGTCAAGTACAGGATTTTATCTCCTTCTCAAAGTTCAAATTTCAATTTCAGATTTATGCCTGCATGCATAACAAGTCTTCTCTACACCTTTGTTTCTCTTTAAGTACATATTAATTTGCTAAATAACTAACCTTTTGGCAGAGTACATCACTATCCAGAGTTTTCAAAGATATCTTTCTCAAAATCAATAATTCAAATAAAAAAATAAATAATTGAAATTTATGTAGTTTTATGAGCAAAACTTATAATTTTTGGTACATTTACACCATCAGACTTACCTGGTAAAAAACCAAAAGAAATATGTTTCTTTCCATTATTTATCTCTTGATTGAGTTCTTGAAGTCAAAATTTAATTATATATTTTTTGTAGAATAAAAATAACTCTTAATAGTAATAAACACCACATCTAACATGATTTTTCTATGCACAATCATCTGTACGTGACTGGCCACTGGAAAAAACAAGGAATCCTGATTTCTAAGGTATCACGTTTTTTCTAAGCTTCATTATCTAGGACAATTGAGCCACAGTTGGATAAAATCTCACCATGTCATTCCAACACCAATTCTTAAAGCTTAGTGTTCAATTTTAGCAGTTTCTAATTCATGTGTGGGTCACAATGTCAGCTGGTACATGCTGTCTATAATGCATGCCCAGTGTTGGACACCTACTGAGACTGCCATAAAATAAAGGTCAAAAAATATTAATACTTTGCCGAAGAACAGCAACCATTCAATATCAATACTCCACTTCCACTGAAAAGTTAACCCTAAATCTAAAAACATATTATATATATCTTTGACTTAGGTTGAGATACTGGATAATAATGTCAATGGAGGAGCAATAACATCAAGTTTCATATATACGACTCATGGATATTATGTCATTTTTGGACTAGACACTCAGGCGACAAAATTGTAATAGCTGTTACATTATTTTTTTATTTTCCTAAAAGCATTCCTAAATACAAGCTAAGATTTCATAGAGCTATTCTTACCTGGGGTTCAAATCCCATGTCAAACATTCGATCAGCTTCATCTAGAACTACATATGTGACACGCCGTAGGTTGGTAACACGACCTATAATTGGACAAGAAAATTTAAAGCAATTAATTACTTAAACTTGTTTTGAAATAAGAGGTAAAACACACAACATGTTTGCTAAAACTCGGGTCTGAAACTAAAGAAATATTTGTATATAATAAAAATCAACTGCATACTCAGAATGAATTAGGTAATATACGAGTACAACAAATGAAAATAAAAAAGGAAATTTTTCAAGGAGACAAGTTCATGGAAATTACATGAAAATAGACATATATTGAAAAATCATACTCCAAAAAAACAAATCTGTCCAAATTTCTACTGAACTAATGATTCCATGTTGACCAAACTTTTGCAGTTTATTTGGGATGATTTGTATTGTATTTTAGAGTGGCCTTTAATTCCAACTGCCCTGATAAAATAAACAAGTATGGAAAAGTGTACTCCATGTCAGAGTACACAAAGTTTCCAAATGCATTCTTTGAGATCAACAAATTTTAGTAAAACAGCCCAATACCAAATTTCATCAAAATACATCCTGTGGTTTCCAGGTTGAAACAGGTACGTTGTAAACTACATGTAAGTCTTCATGTAAAGTGATCGTAATTATCGTCTGATTTTAACCAAAATTGGAATCAATCAACCAATACCAAATCTCCCCCAATACCAAATTTCATCAAAATATGTCTTGCGGTTCCCGAGTTGAAACAGAGGAACATTGTAAGCTACATGTAGGTCTTCACGTAAAGTGGTTATAATTGTTGTCCGATTTTAACCAAAATTGGAATTGGTCGACAAATTTTACAAAAACTCCCCAATACCAAATTTCATCAAAATATGTCCAGCGATTCCAGAGTTTTAACATGCGGATGGATGGACCGGTGGACGGATGGATGGAGAGACAGACGGGTGGAAACAACCTCCCCTATATGCATGCACTTCGTGCAAAGAACACACAATAAAAAAATATTTTCTCTAACTTTGCCCATTTGGATAACACAGGAAAGAGAATAGCATATTTTTTATTTGCACTTTAAAATCACTTAAAATCAAGATGTAAAGTCGAGACTTGAACCCAGACTTGAAGAGTGAAGTTTTATTTTTGTACCATCAAATTTCAAGTACAGGCTGAATCTGTCCAAAATTATGCTTTAAACAACAAAATTACATGATTTTTTTAGTAACTCAGTTATTGCAGATTACCTTCTTTACTCCCGGCAATTTACATTTAGCGGAAAAAGGTCTCAGAATAAATGCCCTTGAGAAAATGGAACTTATACATAACAAAATTAATCCCAAGATACTTTTAGTTAACAAACATCAGTTCCCCTCTTATTTCCCGCTACTTATGTCAGCGCTTCCTCCCCCACCTACTACAGTCTTTCCCTGAACCAATGTCCAACCTCCACATCCCTCCCCCTCTCGCTCTCTTTTAACCAATCTCCTTCTTCCCCCTATTCTTACCTCCCCACCTCTCTCCTGTTGATATATATTGCCTATTTTTTTAACGCTTGTTACCTGATGATGGTGATTATTCACAGAAACCGGTCGTGTTTCGCATTCATTTGAGGAAATAAGCAAAAGTTTTCTAATAAAAAATACTATCTCGTATTCTTTATTTAATTTGATTATGGAATTCCACGAAGTCTCAGCCTCGTCCATTAACCTTTTTTATATTAAGTTTGCTCTGATATATACAGCATTTTTTGGCATATAAGACGCACTTCTTTTACAGAAAAATGACTCCCGATATCAGCCTGCGTCTTATACACCAAAGATAAGATTAACACTGTTCTCAATACTGACAATAACGAACACACTCATCCACAAAATTGTATAATTGGCAGTCATTTGTTGCAAAAACATTAAAATATACATTATTAATAATTAATAGTGAAATATTTGTTAAAATATACAGTAATACCTTATGCAACATGAATTCCAACAATGCATTTTTATTATTACACTTTATTACATGCCCGTTAGCAGTAAATACAATTTCGGTGTTTTTGACATTAGTATGTTTTAGTTCCTAAAGGGCCCACTGAATAGCAAGATTAATGCCACGGAATATTTTAATTGCGATAGATGTGATAAAAGTTTTGTAAATACCTAGGATAAATACCATTACGTGTATTGAGATCTCTATGGATAAAAAAGTGAAAAGATATGCCAATGCTATTATAGTCCATTCCAGCATTTCGTGCGGGTGAGGCGTGTCTACAGTTAGACCCATGGGGTGAGGGGAAGAAAATACCAGCCAATAAGAGGGCGTAAATTTCCCTCTCCGCTCAAAATTTCTTGACAAGCGCTGTTGAATGATCGCTCACACTTTACAATCGTATTTCGGCGATGGCAGAAAGCATGAACGTGCTTCATCCGGATCTATTGGAGCATAGAACTTCACTCGTCAGCAGTTGCCGATGAACTGAGCGAAATTAGCAATTTGGCAACATAGCGTCGTAACAAAAGTGAAATAACCTGAACGCAAGCGGAATACTTCGAGTCCCAGCTGCACGAGCAGTAGAAACAGATTATAGTTATAAGCTTCAGGTGATTCAATATGCAACAACACATGGAAACTGAGCAGCAGCATGCCATTTCGGGCCACCTCCCACACAAAAAATTATCCAGGTTTTGAAGTCAAGGTTTTGGAACCAATTATAATGTATAACATAGGTTCTTATGGTATATAATGATTCATTTAACGTTGTTTCATTCTACGACATGATTTTCAGGAATGATTTAGCAACGTTAATCAAGAACACACTATTCGCAAATTTCATCATATAAAATTTTTTGACATTTCTCATAATTTCCGCAGTATAAATGTGGGGGGTCTCTACTAGTATTAACAAAACAAATTTGTGAGTCAATATGCTAGCTGCTGAAGTTGAATAGTAATAATAATAATAATAATCATGGATACAAAAATAATGAAATACAGTTGTGACTCAAAATAAAAACACACTTCTGCTTTCAACTAACTTGGTGTTAAATAAATACACCATATCATAGAAAGGAGAAAATTGATATAGATTAAGAATAGTAAACAAATGACATCTTTGCAATGCCTGCTATTTTAAGCCACATTTTCTGTTTACTAAAATATTCCACAACTTGTACATGTGAAAACTAATACCTGACTTCATTAGAAATAATTTTCAGATGCAGTAAGTATTTGTAGCTCTTAAATGAAGAGACAACATAATTTTGTTTTAACACAATTGTTAAAGGGAATTTCATTAAAACAGAGATAGATATTTTTTATATTTTATTTATTTTTATATTTTTGTGCACCATGGGCAGCTAGTATTTATTTTTATTTATATTATGAAAAAGGCTACTTAATCTTTCTAAATACCAAATAATTGAGCCTTATTAATATTTTGGGTAATAAAGTTGAAAAAATGTGTCATAATTATGATTCAAACAAGATCTTGCACATAATTTCCATATGAATTAAACTTAAGACCTTAAGATAAATAAACAACTTAAACTACTTACCACTGTTAGCAGCAAGCATGTCAATCATCCTCCCAGGAGTGCAAACAATTATCTCTGCTCCCCTCTTGAGCTCTGCAATTTGCTCAGATATACCAGCGCCACCATAAACACACACTGATCTAAGGCCTAATGATTTGGTGAACTTCTTACTCTCCTTGCCTATCTGCATACACAGTTCTCTTGTAGGAGTCATGATGATAGCTGGAAAAATGAATATCAGAAAACTAAACAAACAAAGGCTTTTAAAAACAGGCTCCTAAATAGGCAAAAAAATATATGATTCAGCTTTACCACTCGAAGAACAATATGTAAAATTTTCATTAGAAATCATACTGTTTATGCAGAGAGCTTGGAATCCCAAAGTTGCCAGATTCTGTTTTTTTTCTGGTTTTTAGATCATAAAGCATAGAATAAATAAATAGTTTTCAATCGTTAGGTTGGTTTAAATTCACCAAGGAATACACACACAAGGCATGGTGGTTTTCATTGCCTTCCATGCCATGAACAGAAGGGTGGAAGGAAACCAATTGCCAGCATTAACCTACCCTTATGAGTAAGGTATGGATTTTCCGGATTTAAAAAAAAATCATTCGGATGCTAAATATCAGGTTTTATTATTTTCCTTTTCATTTGGGTTAAATCAGGTATAAATAAGTTACAGATTTTTCAAGGTTTTAAAAAAAGTTCAATCTCGGGTAATTTTCAAGTTTTATTATTTTGTAATTCGGATAAAATGATTTTTAAATAAAAGTCATTTAAAAATTTAAGTTTCATCAACAATAAAAACTTATTACCATATCTTAAGTATGGCTGAGAGTGTGTTATCTTGTGCTAAATGCCTCCAGATGGAGAAGACCATCTCGCAAGCTGCACAAATATCTCGCTTCCCGTTCAACTTCCTTTGAAAACACACACAGATATTAGTGAAATAATTTTTCTTTCGTAGTGTTTTCAAATAACAGACACTTGGACTCTTTTTTCCTTATCCTATTAAAGATCTAACAGCGACTAGCTAAGGCGCATCCTTGACTATTCGTGGTGCGAGCAAACCAATGAGATTAAGATTGTGTTACAAAGTAAGCTTATGAATAAATTGTTTACAAAGAGAATAAACAGACTGATCACGAACATCTCGGACTGCACTCAAGTGCTGAGGTGCCTACAAGCGCCAGAATAGAAATTCTGTGAACAACTCTAAAAAAAATTGTTTAAAGAAAACTAATAACATTGGGTTTTTTTGGGTTTTACCCAAAATTTTAAAAAGGCAATCGGAGGGTAAAAACCTGGTTAAAATCGGGTAAAACCCAAAAAATCCAAACTCTACTTATGAGGAGCACCAATGGCACCAACTGCTTAACGTCTCTTCCGAAGGACTGTGCACTAATTTGTGCATTCTTCTAATTTTTGTTTCCTCATTCTCTTAGTTTGAACACACAAAAATAGGGGGCAGGACAACCTCAAAAAAATCCTAGTTTCGTGGATTCATGCCCACTGCTCCTTCGAGCAGTGAGCAAGCAGCAGGCCAGTGCCCTAATCACTACACAAACTGACACCACCAGGCCTAGAATATGAATTAGAATCACTATCATCTGAGTGTAAATTTCAGTGCAAATGAAACGTACTTGCAGATTTAAGGTGCCATTTACATCAATTTGCTGCTACATGATAAAGCAGCTGTCAGTACAACCAAGAGTGGAGTGTGAGAACATCATTCTAATCACATGACCTATAAAGATACAGATTGAATGATCACACGTGTTGATTCATTTAAAAGTTTAGAGGAAGATGCAAAATTTTCCATAAGGGATACTTTGCATCCCAGGCATTATGCGATACTTCCAGACATCACTTGAACATCCCAAACATCACGTGGACATTCCAGCATTTCATTTAATGACTGAACAAACAGAAACAGTGCCTGCTTGGCTGTGCTTCCCATAGTGTTTGTTTTTGACCTCTCTGCTCACCTGTTTTCTGTAGTGTTTGTTGCGTGCGCGTTACAATTATCTTGAGTTTTCCATAAGGAATCAAACCTCATCATGAAGCCACAGAAAAAACAGGACACCTTTCAAAGAAGTAAAAAAAACTGAAAATACTTCTATATTAAATGTTAGATATGTTTCCTATGCCGAGTTCACTTTGGTAGGAGTTTTTGGTTATGACCCCGGAATGCAAAAGTGTTAATATAGGATTTAGTACAGGTATTTTCAAATTTGGAAACTTTTCAGGAATGAATTTATTTCACAAAAGAGGGAAATCTTCACATCAATTTCCAATTCAAATTCATTACTCATATTACTGCCAAAGTTTGAATTGATTTACGACATTGCACAGTAGAACCTAGTTATAACGAGGGTATCGGGAGAGACAAAAAACACCCATGTTATAGGCACCCCACATTATATATACGTAATGAAGGGTTGTGGATCTATTTTTTTTACGGTTAATCCCAAGTTGAGGTGACTATGCATGGGTGGGTGGAGCATGCACGACCAACAAAGTTTTTTCCGAAGTGAGTGACTACAGCAACCATAGCGATTTGAGTGACTGCCAGTGAATACACCCAATACATGTGAGAAAGTTGAGGAGAGATTTTCAGACTGAAAAAAGCTTGAAATGAAGCACTAACTTACACTTGACAAAGTGATAATGATGGAGAGATTTTTGAAGAACAGCATTTTGAAAAACCGAAGTTGACAAAGACCTTCCAAAGAATCAGGTTTTGATGTTTCGAAAATATTATTTTCCTTCATGACCACGACCTGCAGGACTTGATCCATTTAAAGATAATCACAATTACTCATAAATTATTTTAGCCATTTCCCAGAAATGTGCCAAAACCTTTTTTGGAAAAACAAAAACACGTCATATCAAACTGGCTGTATGTATTATTACTCAAATATTTTGCATCTTTTAAAAAAAATTTTGGGGCATGACTTAATTAATGATATAGTGAGGCATGTTATAACAGGGTTCTATTATATTAGAGGCTATGCCCCAGGCCCAACCTTGTATGATGGGACTCGTTCACCTATTATTTTCCAAATAATTTATTAATTTTTCATGAAATTAACTATACTTGAAAAAAAAAAATACATTTCCATTGCCTGTTTTATGCCAATAATTAAAAGGAGTAATGTGGTTTTCGAAATAAATAGGATATTTCGCGTGTTGGAATTATGACACAGTTATATGTTTACATTGTGGTTTGAGATCAACAGCATCATATTTTAGTCTGTTAATTCCCATTAAATTATTATTTATTTATATAATTTCAAGAATTATAGAAAATTTTCTATATTTATTACAGGAGAAACTTTTGTAGATGGATAACAAATAATTCACAATGCATCTGGTATGTATTCCATAAACAACAAAGTGAAAACCATATTTTCCTCTCCATATCTCTTAAATGATCTGTGATATACTGATTAAATAAGTAGAGGAAAAATTTTCCACAGAAAAGTTCACAAGAGCATATAATACAACTTATAGTTTTAGAGATAAAAATTCAATAATCGAAAATTAAAAGAAAGATTGACTGTTGCATTTGGATTCCTATAGTATATCAGAACAAAAGAATTAAATAATATTTACATATTGCATAGAATGTAAGAAAGAAGATAATACTACATCTATCTACTTGAAATTAGGGAAACTAAATAATGAACAAATTAAAATCATGGCTGCCTTCATTAATCCATCTCTCATCTAGACTTTCTCAGTGATTAGTTGTGTTGAGAGAATTTGGTTTGTGTCTACAATGAATTAATTTGGTTTCCTCTATTGGTAAGTCAAATCAAAGATACTTTTATGTAAATTTTAATGCTCAATTTTGTTTTAAAATATAATACATGCCTGTAATGTTTTATTTACTAACACTTAAGTGTCTCTTTTTATATAGGGTTTACAGTAAATATCATAGCATGGGGAAAATTCATGAAGCTTAAATTGATTGGTTGATATGTAGACCTATGGATTAGTGTCGTGCAATCTGACGATGAACTAAATTATATTATACATAACATTTTTAAAAATATAAGGAGGACACAGATGTTTGTAAGTATTAAGATTTTGAAATAATGACTTACCAATTGGCCCATCCATATCTTCTAATGGAGGCTGGTCCAGAATGTGTCTATACATAGGCAGAAGGAATGCCAAAGTTTTACCACTACCAGTTTTAGCTATTCCTATTAAATCTCTCCCTGAAAAATAAAAAGACTAAATTTTAGTTATAATGGGATGAAAATTTTTCACGATCATATTGTATGTATTGCACAAGTTACCTGACATGATAGCTGGAATTGCCTGAGCTTGGATGGGTGTGGGCTTCTCGTAGCCATGTTTCTTCAGGATATCCAAGACTTTTTTACTTACTCCACACTGTGCCCAATTTTTAATTGGTTTAGGACACCCTTTACCTTTAACACGAATCCCTTCCAGTTCCTGGACAGAAAAAAATATTAGGATTTACACAAATTTTAAAAAATTTGAGAATTAATGGAAATTATTTTTGGGCATAAAAAAATGCAAAAGGGGAATAAATGTAATTGCCTCTTTATAAGCTGCTATCTCCTCTGGGGTCATTCTAGCTATCTCAGGTACTTCTACATAGAAATTCTTTCTGAAGGTTATGTATTCAACATGAGCATGATCCGTTTTAGCCAACTCCTTTTTCTGCTTATTAGCTAAACCAGCAGCAGTGGCATTTAGGTCTTCTTCCTCTTCTTCAGACGAATACTGTTGATATTTTAGGAAAAAATTCAACAAATGGATTAATAAAGCATTTACTGACAATTTCCAATCTTTTTAAATTTTTTTCACAATATCTCTTTGAATAAACAAGCACATAAATTCAAAGCAAGAGAATCATCGTACTAAAATTAATAGATTGATAGAAAACCAAGCCTCTCAAAGAAAACATGAACTGTCTCAGACTTCACAATGCATACCTCCAAGCCATCTTGATTTTGCTCAATCAGTTCCCCTTTTCTCTTATCATCTTTCCTCTTAGCAACTCCTGTCACTATAACCACACCACTGTTTGGAGCTGCTCCACTTTTCCCATTTGGTTTTTTCCCCTCTACAGGCATTTTGTTGACTTTCCTCACTTCTTCTTGGACTTCCTGAATAATTATAATGAAAAGATTAATATTTATATATAAGATAACACATTTTAAAACTTATAGTTCATGTAAAAAGACTAGGCAAGATATTTAAATACCGTATTTATCCAAGTACCACCCGCAGCTTTTTTTTCAAACTTCTCTTTAGAAAATCAGGGTGTCTTATTCGAGCATTTCATTTCAGAGAAAATCTTGATATATGATAGCATACAAAATACGACGATGCAGATGGTGTATTTTTCATTAAATTAAATTATTATTTAACGCATTGCACTATTTTATCTATTTTTATTTTAGTTGCGATAAACCTTGACTATACGCATGCGGACTGGAAGGCGTTTCCGGCCCGCTGCAGGTACCTCGGTGCTACGCGCTTTGCATTCAGCCTCGCTAGTTTTGATAAAACTTGTCATTGAGTATTCGTTGTCGTGTATTTTATTACAAATGCATTGAGAATAATTGTGATAATTCATGATATAAAAATTTATAATTTCAAACTGTGATTGAATAGTCAGTCAAGTTACGTGAAATAGAACACAACGCTACGTGTGAAATAATTATGCTCCATATTATGTCTTAATAACAAGTTCTGTGTCTTATAAGGGAGGATTTTTTACCTTGAGAACATATCTTGTATTATATAATGGGATATTATTAGTTGACTAACGAAACGTTTTTCAAGAACATAACCCTTTCGTACATCCCTGTACATCACAACAATATGGGCAACTGCAGAGAGAGGAATATATAATGCAAAAAAATACTTGTAATAATATTATCTCTTATATTTGTGCTCATTAAATTGACAATTTAATGATATTTGTTTTTTTTTTAATTTGCCTTCCCGAAAATTGGGGCGTGGGTCTTATTCAGGGGCAGGTGGTACTTGGATAAATACAGTAATTGGTATTTACTGTGTTTTACAGAAAATTTTATCACTAATATGAATTTAAGTTGAGTGAAACATTTCAGATGTTTCATAATAACGCTAAATATGTACTTTGCACATCACCATTTGCTGAAATGTAAAACAAATTTCACTTAATGGAATGTTCCCTTTAGATTCCAAAAGTTTATCAATTTAAATTTGCACATACTTAACCTGAATAAATTTAGCAAAAATATTTCAGGAGGAAAAATGAGACCTATTAGTCTGATAAGAAAACTTCAAAATAAAATGTTTTTTATTAAATATCAAATAATTAAAAAAATTAATGAAAATATTGAAAATTCTAAAACTGCACTTCAAAAATTCCATTGTTATCCTTAACACAGCAAACAATTTTTTTAACATTTGAAAAATTGATGTTATCATTATTTTTCATGTAGATTCCATGTATAAAGGCAAAATCTACCATTGATCCAAAATTCATGTATATTGATGGCGAAATGAAATAAGTAAGTAATGCATTTGTGGTCTCATGGCTAACGTAACCTCATGCATATCTTCAACTGTCTTTTTTGCTTCAATTTCTGTAAAAAGATAAAATGTAACTAGAGCTAAATTTGTTAATTTTGTGACTCAATTTGATGAAACATTCCTTTGTAGAACCAGCCGATTTACCAGCAGATATCCAAGAGTGATTCTTACCATCATAAAAGCATCCAGAGGATCAACTTCTTCTTCTGCAATCTCTGTTTCTCCTGGCTCTTGCTTCTCTTCTTCCTCATCACTGTCATCTTCAAGAGTCCACTTTTTAGAAGGTAGCTGTAAATTTGCTACAGGCAGGAAAAATACATTGTATTTTCAGCAACGCAACATGAAAAAAAATCATACGAGAAAGTTAAATCTTTTGAGTGATTGAGAATGTTTTTCAATCCATCTTTTGCTGTTAAAAAAAGGAATAATTATGGTTATATATCAAACATTACACTAAATAAAAGAAACACACCCAATAATGTTCCCTTCTCTGCTTCCTTTTTTGCCAGCTCCAGTTCTTTCTTTTTTCGCTCAGCTCTCCATCTCTCTATCCTTTCCCTTCTTTTCTGCATTTCCAATTCCAGGGTCTTTTGTTCTTCTTCCTGGTTAAAATATAGTTAAAAAAACTTATGTAAAAACTTTTATGAAGATAATTTAAATAAATACAATCTTAATTTCTAAAATATAAATTGATATAAACAAGTACATATGTTAATGCTGAAAAAGAGGGACTCTTAATTGCCATAAATGTGCAAAAATAATTATCTTAAAGAAAAAAATTCAAAATATACAGTGGGTTCTGCTTATTAGAATAAAGTCGGGAAGCCATTATCAGTACCAATTAACCGGTGAATTCAATTATCTGGAATTTGTGTTTATGTATGATATAAGAAAATGTTAAACTAAAGTTCATGTCTACTTCATAAAATATAATTTAATGGTTATGTTAACTTTTGAGATATAAGAAACTTTAAAAGAACCAAAATTTTAAACATGAATTTCATTTAGACATCAGTAAACAATATACTTCTTGGTTATCTTCCTCTACAATTTTATTAACACTTGAATTGGAATTTACGTCATCTTCTGTCAATATAGGAGCTACAACGATGTTGTCTTCTATTGAATTCCATTTACTCAACCCCTCATCTTGGGTTTTCTTTTCATGGTTCTGCTCAATGTGAAGAAAATCTGCTTATCTGAAGCAGTTAGTGACCTTAGTTAAACATCCATAGTTGTTCATTGCCATGTGATTCAATAAACTGAAGTAAGTGATTTCAAAAGGGATGAATTTTTAAAATGTCAGATACAAAATGATTTTGGTTTTCCGGTTTTGATTCTAAAGCAGCCTATTCAATTAACCAGAGATTCTAATAATCGGAACCCACTGTATATTATTCATTAATAGAAAAGTAGCATAAAGTATTAATAAATATTCATTAATAAACAATAACAAATCATAATAAAATAAAAATTGATTGACAAAAACCAAAACAATCTAGAATTACAAATTTAAAGCTGGAGAGGAAGGAGGGAAATAGTCATTGAGTAATGCTACTTGGGATATTATACAAAGGAGAAATACATAAAATTTATGCAAACCAAACACCATTTATTGTTTGTTATAATAAACCTCTTGAGCATAAAAATGCATAATTTAAGATATTGACATTTGACGAATCTCTAATAACTTAAGGATATTCCTTACTTTATCAAGTTTTGTTGGATCAAAAGTCTCATCCTGCTCAGTTTTTTCTTCCGTTTTTACTTCTACATCGACAACTTCAGACCGAGACTTCTGACTTGATTCAGATGGTGTTACATCCTTTGAAGACTTGTATTTCGATGGACGCTTCTCCTTACTACATAAATAATAAATTGCTTATTAATTCTGATAAAATATGCTTAGGTTTAAATATAACCCAACCAAGTGCCAAGACTGTCAAAATATAAATAAGTCATCTGAGTTACAGTCCGACTGTGTGAGAAGAACAGCTTTTATGGATACATTATGTACCACGAATAACAATGATGAAAATATATATTGTAAACATAAGGCTTAAACAAAACTATTAGCTGAAGATACAGCTGCAAATTATTTTCGTATAACTAATAAATAAAAGTAAAAAATCGTGCAGAATATGTAGCAATGTTCACTGAAAACAGTTCATTTCTTACAAAACAAAAAAATAATGCAATAATACAATTACGCCCGAGATTTTAAAAGTTAATCAATAAATCTGAACTTTTTAATTTATTTTGCGATTATATATTTTATACTTACGAACTTCTCTCTCTACTATGGGATCTTCGATGCCTATCAGATTCTCTATCCCGCTCTCTTGACCTGCTTCGTCTCGAGCGTGACCTTTTGCCGGCCCTGTTATAATTTTAAAATGAAACATCAATAAGAACGAATCACTTAAAAATTATGTTTATCAAGCTTCATTCTTTTAAATTACCTATCGCGGCTCCTGGATCTACGTCCTCGTTTCCTATCTGGACTTGCGGAAATGCTACGTGATCTTTTACGATGGTGACTATATAAAAAAATGCATAAATTATTACATTTTCAATGAACTATAATTACATATTTAACATTAAATTAGACTTACCTGCTTCTAACCATTATATACTAATAAAAATATAATTTACAAACTGTCAAGAACGACGCCTACAAGTCTAAACATTCACAACCAACGATAAATGAATGACGAAATGCTTTGAAGAATCAGAGCTGCCAATACTCGAATAGATAAATGAAAAAATTCAAATTATCAAAATTAACAGCTGATCCTTTAGCTCGATCCTTTGCTAAACGTTGAATAGCTTAAGAAACTAATAACGAAGGTTTGATTAGCCTTTGAAGTAACCGTTACAGCTAACTAGTATAAATGTAGAAAACGTTAATTGAATCCTGATATAATTCAATAAATAATTATCGATCTCGTCCTATAGCTAAAAGCCAAACTTAAAAATTAGTACTTAAGGATAAAAATTTTAAAATGAGTACTAAGTAATACGAATGATAAGGAATTTCTGGTGCACGTTCTGCATAACCTTAATGTATATTTAAAATTACAGAGATAAATGCATAGGTACCTACTTATTTTTTCCTTTCATTTTAGTGCTAATTCTTTAAGCCACATATAATGATTGCAAAGAGAATTCTAAGAATATTTTCTGTAATTATGAGACAATTTATTTGACAGAAAAGTTATACATATATTTTTAATCTAAAAGATGCCTACGAAGAGCGACATAATTATATTATTATTAAGGTAGGAACTTTTTAATTGCCTTTTTTATTACAAATCCTCCTTACAAAAACAGTTACTATGATCTATATCAGTGTCTCGGGAACCTGGTGATGAAACTATACTTCTCGCAACCGAATAAAGCTATTCCTAATCAAGGGGCCGATTGTTAACTTACCTCTGATAAAGGGTCTATTGACTTCAAGTTTTGTTACCCGTGGCCAGGTTGAGGTTTTCAAATCAAAAATCAAGTGACTACATTCGGTCACCACTCAGAATACCCAATTTAGTTCTCAAAATGGTTGTAATGGCCTGCCATCAGGACTTAAACTTCTTCACATCAATATTCAGTACCTTAGAAACAAGATGGAAGTAACGAAACTACCGTATTCACCCGAATCCAAGACCACCTTGAATCTAAGACGACGACCCCCCCCCCCTTTTAGCAGGCTGTTAAAACATAAAACAGATTTTATGACCTAATTTCTCACTGAATGTATTTGGTGTATTTTTCGAACATACGTATTCAGTATAGGTAAACTAGTTCATTCATTAATTGAAATGGTTTGTTACAAATTTTTCTGAAATAAAAAAGAATTTTTAAAATTAAATGAAGACTATTAATTGAATTCCGGATCGTAAGTTTGCAATGAAAAATACAATTATTTTATCGTTTGATTTGTTTTAAAAAACCGATAAAATGCATAACCATCTTCCAAGGATTCTATGACAACTCGTCGCGGTAATTCATCGTCGCGCATCAATTTATCGTGGCTAGTTCGTCGGGCGTTAATACATCGCAGCACGACAAACCCATCGTCAATTCATCTCCCGATAAATTCGTCGTGATATCTCGCCTTCAAATTTCTTGTGATGTCTCGCGACGCATTTGTCTCGCAACGCAACTGTCACGCGAAGAATGTGTCGAGCGATGTATTGACGCGCGACGAGTTTATCGTGTGACGAATTGAAGCGCGACGGATTAAAGCGCGATCAATTGACCGTAATGTATTGACGGTAAATGACTTCGTACTCGAATTAAAGACGACGAAATACTGTATTTATTAGCCCTCTCAATCCTGATGTAATATGTATCTCTGAGAATTGGCTCCAAGATTATGAACTACCTAGTATTAAGATTAATGGTTATTATATTGTTGGTAGCTTTTGTAGAAATAATTTAAAATGTGGTGGTTTGCTAACCCTTGTTAATGGGAAATATAGGGCCAGATATTTGATATTTGCTAATCCCTTTTGTACTTATCTAAATTTTGAATGTTGTCACAGAATTGTCTTTTGAGGACCAAAATATAATGGTGACTTCAATATTTTGTTAGAAGGAATGTCAATGGTCCTTAATATCCTTGAAAAGAAATGATTTTAATGTTACTTTTGGGGATTTTAATGTTGATGTTAGCACAAATAGCAGCATGAAATCTGATCTAATAGATATCTCCTATAATCTCAGCCTATCCTCAATCGAGTCAAGTAGAATTACTAACTAAGAACTACAACACTTCCATCATTAGTTCAGATCTCTCAGACCATCAAGCTTTACTCTATCATTTTCAACCTCTTTCTGCTGTTCTAAAATCTAATCCCAATGCCAACCGCTTCATTTCTAAACGCTATTTCACTCTTGCAGCTCGGTCAAAATTTGTCCTAAAATGTGAGAATTGGGCTAAGGTCTATCAATCAGCATCAATGATAGATTTGACAATTTTTGATCAATACATATTCCTTTCTTATTTCAATAACTGTTTCCCACTCAGATTTGTGAAGATCAACAATGAACAAAAGAAAACTAACATTTGGGTCACTGACAAAGGCAGGTCGGAATCCATCAAACTTAAACAAATGTTTCATAGGCTTATATCATTCAATTATCATATAGATAAAAAGGTGTACCTCAAGCACAAAAAGAAATTTGCAAGTCTTGTTAAGGATGCAAAGAAAAGTATATGTTAATTTAATCAACTTCCAATAACAAAATCCTAAGTGCTTGGAATATTATAAAACATCTACTGCTTTGTCTAATATGTTTTACCCTCTTAATGCAATTTATGTTAACAGTAAGATAGTGTCTAATCCATTATCCATAGCCAATGAGCTAAATGATTATTTTCTGGGAGCTATTAATAAAATAAAATTATAATAAAATAATTATTAAACTCTAAGTCATAAGGTAATTCAGGCAATATTCCATCCATATCCTTTTAAAATGTTGCTTCAGTATTTCTCCATCCAGTAGACGAACATGAAATTAAATCAATAATTGAAAAAATAAATCATAAAAACTCATCTGGGTGGGATGACATCCCTAATCAAAGGTGATACCAATCAGTATTTTCTTTCCCCAATTACCCATATCATAAATGAGTTCTTAAGTTCTGGAACTTCCGCATAAGCTTAAAATAGCTCAAGTTATTCCAATTCCCAAAAAAGTTGGCATTTGCACCATAGATAGCTTCAGACCAATTTCTACCTTATCTGTTTTCTCCAAAATCTTTGAATCCATTGGGTATAAGAGAATTACTTCATTTTTGCACAAATGTAATATCCTTTTTGATTGCCAATATGGATTTTGCAAAGGTAGATCTACTGAAATTGCTATATCCAAGTTTGTAAATGCTGTACTAGAGGGAGTGAATAGTCAGAATAACGTTGTTGGGATTTTCTAAGATTTATCAAAGGCATTTGATTCCATTGACCATAAAATTCTTTTAAACAAAGTGAAGTTTTATGGCATCTCTGACATGGCTAATAACTGGCTTGAATCTTTTCTCTTGGACAGGCAACAAGCAGTATTAATCTACTCTGCAATTATAATAAATAGACCTCAGATTTTCAGGTTGTTACCAGAGGCATTCCTCAAGGGTCAATCCTTTGACCCTTGCTATTCTTCCTATACATTAATGATCTTCCCTCCTACCTTAAAGGAGGTGACCTCTACATGTTTGCTGACAATACTAATCATCTACTTATAAATCCCAGTGATTCCTACAGCCCACAGATTGCAATAACTTAAATGGAAAGTTGGCGCATTGAAAACAAGGTCTTTTTAAATAGGAATAAATCCACTTTCATTCAATTTCATCCCACCCAAAAGAAAATAATTGAAACTCCTTGGTTAAAAATTTCAGAATCTATGATGAGCTCATTGATTGTCAAAGTTTTAGGGGTCCATATAAATGGACTCTAAGCTGGGAATCACACATTGAGACCACCTGTAAGAAAGTTAGTCTAGGCTCTTTTCTTCTCAAAAGATAGATGTAGACCACTAATCTGTACACTGCACTTTTACATTTACTGCCATCTTAAATAAGGCATTATGGTCTGAGGTCACTCTCATCATTCTCTTTGGTTATTCAAGCTGCAAAAGTGGGTTGTAAGAATTCTAGCCAAGTCTAAATGGTTTGAAATTTGCTGTAACTTATTTAAAAACCTTGCAATTCTGTTTATATATACTGTATTCAGTTGATTATAAAAAATGCCACCGTTTTACAATTAAAATTCAATTCTGATGTCCTTGACTACAACACTAGAAGAAAACAAGATCTGCATTTATCATACCATAACCTAAAAATGTGTTCCAATAGACCAGTACATGCTGGGTCAGTATTTCATAATAAGCTGCCTGCTACTCTAAAAAAGAAGACCAACAACATTACCTTCAAACAGAAACTCTGAGAGTACCTTTTAAAAGGGTGTTTTTATTCCATTGAAGAATTGTGCAACTGACTCTTACCTAGGTCAATCATTTCACCTGCTGTAAATATTTTTGGGTATATTGTATATGTTTTGACTTAGCCCATATTTGTACAAACAAATCGCTAGGACAAATAAAAATATTATATTTCAAATGATTATAATAACAGCCTTGCATGTGAATCAAAATGAATCAAGACCTAAGTGAGAGTCAATCATGATCAAAATACTAATTGTGATGCTATGATTTTTACTTGTTTTAATCCCAAAAAATTATAGATGCGTATAAGGAAATTTTTTCATACTTCATTTGCCTAATAATTAAGAAATAATGCCCAACATTAACTTAGCACATTTTGTATATATTTTCCCATAATGCTACCTGCTTATATAGGAGCACATTTCTCTATTATATTGGCAATAATTCAACTGTGAAAAATCCTATGAGTTTGCTTACTTATCAAAATTACTATAAAAACTTACTAGAAAAATAATTGGCTTTTTTAATTGCTGAAGCATGTTCAATAAAATAATGGTGCTTACCAACCATTATTCATGCAGAGCCCAAATTTTATTTATTTTAATGCAATATTTAGAAAATATACCTGAACTAGTTCATGAGGATTTTTACTCCTAAATAAAAGTTGAATTAATACATTTTTCATATAAAGCGTAGTAACATATTAGCAAATGTACATTTCAAATTTTCTTGGGTCACTTTGCTGTGATTCATTGGTAAAAGAACACACAGATTTTTATAAACTGTATTGTCTTCTGATACAGGATGAATTACAAGATTTTCTTTCATATTTTTTCAAAATTTTCTATTTTGCTTTGCCTATAACGTAAACAATACTTGGCACAATGCAGTAATTTAAATATCTATAATTTCATAGGTTTTTGCTATGATTTTACCTGAGGAAACTTTTTTAAATGAAGGAACCTATAATCATTTCTAGGAGAATATAATTATTTTGATATTAACACTTAGTACCATTTTGCAAACTACATCCAGAAATTTTTCTAGACTACCATTTGAAATGTTTAATTCCAGAAGCTCATAGTTCATTGTTGGCTCTTAAATTAATAAAAATAAAACTGCTTTGAAATCATTATGGAGTCGAGTCTACTCCCTATTTTCAATGCAAGACATAATAATGCCTGACATACAATGTTCTTTCCTTCTGAGAGAAAAATTAAAAGAAATACCATTATAAAAATAATATAAATAAGGAAGTTAATAGGAACATCAAAATCCTCAAAGTTTTATAACTTTTTATATATTGGAATGGGAACCATTCGAATTTTGTTGAGATCAACACTCTACCACACATTTATTCCAAGAGTCATAAATCTCATTAGATTTTACTCAAAATACATTGCATTGAGGATTAGACCTTGTGCACTGACTCTTCCATAACCTACTGACTAGGTACATAAGTATAACAGTATTCTTTCAACATCTGTTGTATATATAAGCCGCCCCATGCAATTATCACAGCTACAAAATTCATTACATAATTAGAGCGGTTAAGTCAATAATCTCCCACGTTAACCTATCAGGGGATGCAAAGATATTGATTCGGGAAAATTATTCATTTGGTCGACTTAGCAAAAAACAGCTCTGAATGAGCAATATCACAATTCTGAAGAGAAGCCCTTCACAAAATTTTATTATAAAATATCACTGGATAAATAGGTATGATTAACTAAAATATTTTTAGTACCATTACATACTTAGTAAAGGTATGATCCCTTAAGGTTCAAATAATGGGTGGATGGAGGGGATTCAACCATTAGTCTTGTGGAAAGCCATAGCTCAACCATCAGTCACCAATAACAAACAAGTAAACCAGGTTCACCACCACATCAGCAATGTTTGATCATTCACAACAAGAATGAGCCGAAGCCAAACTTCTCAAAATTAGATGAATATCGGTGATGATGATAACTAACTTTGAGAATTAGATGCTCACTCTCCTTATGAGAAATAGCTCAGCACAGACAGCAAACCATCATTCCTTTTTTTTACTAGAAAGTGGAAAATAGAAAAAGGTCACTTTAAAAAGTAAGCATTGCTTCAATCTAATGATGGCATCAATCCTTGGCACTGGAAAATGTCTCCTTTGGCACAAATGTATCATCCTGTCTCACTGTGACAGTTTGCCAAAGGATATAACAAGTGAAAACTTATCCATGAAAAACTTTAAAAATTTCACACTTTGAGTCACTCGTAAGAATCACAATATGGATATTCTGAATGATAAGAACGTCCTCCTCCTCTTGCAGGTGAATATTCTATGGGCCACTCAGGAGAGTCGGAATTGCATATTAGAGTGCCTTCCCTCCATAGAGATTTCCTTAACTCAAACCATGTTTCCACAGAATGAACTTGTTCCAAAGTGAGAGAAAGTCCTGGTTTGGCCTACAAAAAAACGAAAACAAACCTTTTTGAGATTCAGGCAAAAAATTTTAACATTCATGATTTGCTGGTAGTAACAAATAAATACACTGCGGTTGGTATAAGCTGTTTGGCAGCCAAAACCTAACTAGAACTCTGACACACAAGCAGGGGAGGGTGAGAATGATGAGGCCAAATCACACACCAAAAGGAATAAGTAAATACTGGTGATAGCACACACACACACACACACACAAACACACCTACCTGGTTTACAGAAAACTAATTCTCTCCAGGGACTGAAGTATTAAGTGTGCGAGTTTTCGGGAAAATTATTCCACACCAGGGACCCACGTGCAAGCACAAACACAGGCACACACTAACACAGAAAATCAGATAACCACACCAATATTTATTTATAAATGTACATTTTGACATCAATAATGTCATCCTCAGTAGGAAAATATTATAATAGGATGATATTGTTGATGTCGAAATGTACATTTATAAATAAATACTGGTGTAATTGTCTGATTTTCTGTGTGTGTGTCCCTGGTGCAGCATCATTTTTCCGCAAACTCGCATGTTTA
The DNA here is from genome assembly GCA_028673005.1 of Tanypteryx hageni. Lineage (NCBI taxonomy): Eukaryota > Metazoa > Arthropoda > Insecta > Odonata > Petaluridae > Tanypteryx > Tanypteryx hageni. The sequence goes on along the minus strand of CM054117.1, from coordinate 81,850,427 downwards.
ATACTTCAGTCCCTGGAGAGAATGTTTTCTGTTAGCTGGGTAGATGTATCTGTGTGTGTGTGTAATATCACCAGCATTTACTTATTTTTTTGGTATATAAAGTGTTTAAATTTTTCATTTAACTTCACACCAAAGGCAGTTTGCATATTTATTTTTACACACAAGAAAGGACTAAAGGGAAAGCCAGGGAAAATGGAATGTGGCATGATTGCTGTTCAGTGATTGGTTGGAGCCATTTTTGACAGTTTTCCAACTGTTTTAATAGTCAGAGATCAAGTTATAGAGTTTGCCAACCACACCAATAAAACTTTCTTGAATACTTGAAAATCTTTAGTAAAGAGTGTTATTTAACTAACCTACATTTTGCAGAAAAAAGAAATAAACATTTCAATTAATTCAACTGAAGTTATCCTAAAGCTAACAAACATTCTATGAGAATTTACCTATTACTATGGAGCAAGAGAGAAAATGTTAATTGCAAATGTTTAAATACAACCAGTTAATTATGAATATATATTTTTTAAGATGAAAAATGCAGCTTACATTGGTAACAGAAGTGTTCAGAGCTGACTGATGTGTAGATTGTTCCCCTCCTGGATCTTGTCCAGAGCTGTCCAATGAACAGTGGATGCATTTTGGAGAATCTCCCGGCTCACTTAGACAGGTATCATGATAACAGTGTCCACACCTAGAATTTTTTGAGAAATATTCTTTTATTAGAAGCAAAGACACAGAACTTCATACAGGAAATAGCAGTTTATTTTCATTCCATCACCTTTGACGGGCTCAAAAAATACAAATAACCTATTTGCCATTTTTACACAATCCACTGACACATAATTCATTTCATGGTGGGTTAAGCAAAAATCTGCTCACCATCGTTCTTCTTTAACTCACCTGCGACAAGTGAGAAAGCATATTTCTGGAGCCCTGCTTTCGACCATAAAAAATAGCTATAATAGGCTACAACAAGAGAGAAAAGATGCACACTTCATGTGTGCATGCATGTAAGGCAGAGGCATTCTTAAAGAATTATGTAATAAAGTAAAAAACTAGTTATGGCTTAGTATAACAAAATGCACTGCCTTGAAACAATCAAAGATTATTTAAAACATATCTGACCTGAGGTAAGTAGTTGTAATGTTATTATTACATGCATGTTCATTTCTTCATTGTAAATTATCCATTTCTTTTCACTTACAAAATGCTGTGCATGGATGAAAGGAAATGAAACATATTTATGTTAACAGATAATCTACTACCTTTTACTTACTAAATGTTGGGTGTGGACAAAAGGAAATTAAATGTATATATATAATTATAGCAGATCTTGCTAACTTCAGTTGCTACAAAGATTGTTTTGTTTTTGTGGAAAAAAAATTAAAAAATCATACAAGAAATTTTCAGTTCAAAGCGAATCAGGATATTCTTGTTAAATTTTCTTGAAAACGGCAACTCCTTCGATAAAAATGTATGAGGCAAGAAACATTCTATTTAACTACTACTTTAAATTTTATTTGAAGACTGACATGATTAATATTTTACATGACAGAAAGTTTGTTTTTTGTTCCCATTAGTGGCACTACTGATTAGGTTATGAGAACCATTCATATAATTATCTTATTGCTTTTGCCTCAAGGCTCTTAGTACCAAATTTCATGAAATCCACTAAACAGTTTTGGAGATGAACCATTCATACGGAGGGACAGATGGACATGACTACCCTGCCAAGGGTAATTATTCCAATGGCCTCTAGTGTTGTCATATCTTGTAAACAAATTTTCTTGTAAATATTGACAGCTATCTCAGCATCGCCAACAGTTATTTTAATCACACATTAATATTTTGTTAGCCAAGCAACAAATAACAATTTTGTTTACTTATTGTTTTTCAATATGAAAAGTGATTCAAAGTATTTTTACTGTGATAATTATTCAAAGTTTTTCAAAATTATTCATGAGTGTAATATTCTTGATGACAAGAGTGGCTCCTCATTAGTACTGCATTAATATTCAGTACTCTGTAGGGAGAGAGTCACGCGCTGGACATATCAGATTTTTTACTTTTTGTAAAGAATGTCTAAAAATTACAATACTTGGAAAATAATTCAGAGATAACGCCTATGTATAATTTCTATTATTATTGTAAAATTCTCACCTCATGACAACGACACTGCCTTCGTCATTTATCTCATCTAATGGACAACAACACTTCGAACACAGAGGAGAAACAGCATCCCATGGAGAGTGGTATTGAGGAGGTAATATTGGACGAACACCTCGGCGAGAAGCAGCCAACAGCTTAGCTAGACGGTCATGTAAGTCTTGACCAAGCAGTCTTCCCGTTGTAGCCAACATGGCCTTTTCCTGACTACAATTCTCAAGCACATCTGAAAACATAAAAGGCAAAATTGAGCTAGGTAATGACATAAGCTATTTTTTTGTAACTGAACCTTTTAGACAAAATATATAGTTAACTGAATAAACCTTAGCCCCTCAAGCAGGGAGAAAATTTTCGTTAACTTTCAGCTGGTGGGGAGCTAATCTACGCATTTAATTAATTTAAAAACTAACTTTTATTAATGCTTGTTTATTTATGACTTACGGAAACATTGCTTCGTAAAAATTAAAAAAATATTTTTTTCCGCATATTTTCAGTTGTTTTTTTGAATTGGTGTAATTTTCTCAGGATAAGAAATTAAAATTTACATAAATCGTCATATGACCATAAATAAGAATTAACACAAATCAAAATATGCATTTTGCAAGCATATAAATATCTTTTTGTTGTTAAATAATAATAATGACTATAAAATATTTAGTACGCAATGCAATATTTTGAAAAGTTAGAAATTTTGAAAAAAATTCTCTAACACATAGTGATAAATAAAAGGAAAAAAAAATAATTGCAATAAATATAATAGAAGTCAAAACATATATGATAAAACTTAAAAATTTTCCAAGTAATTCATTATGAAAACTCATTCAAAATCAGCGCTGAAATCTCGTTAACTGGTGCAACTAAAACGCTTACACTGGGTTTCTCTTCGATGCATAGAATTAAAAAAAGATCCCAGAAGATGGTAGAGGCATACAGAATAGCATATGAAAGGATCTGTTACTGTAGTCACTTTCCCCACTGAAAAATCGATATTTTTCCGATGCGCGACTAGAGTCACTTAGCCACCCAAGGGGTTAACTTTCTGGTAATCCATGATCATGATTTTATGAAAATAAACCACAACTACTTGGCTTTTGAGGAACCGCAAGATTTTTAAAAATTTTAAAAAGCAAACATACCATTTATTTTCATCTATATAAAAAAAACTGGAAGATAAATATTTTGTTTTTATACCCAAGTATCAATATTTTGTTACTAAAGATGCTTACGAATATTGAAATTATAGAATAAATTATAGCAATCACATCAAGGATTTTCCAAATTTTAAATATATAAATAATAATATACAAGCTCATTATGTAAATAAAAATATTTAAAACTTAAATGACAATGAATAAAAGATTTAAAAATATATGACACATAATAACAGAAAATGTTTTTTTATCATATTGAATGCTGCTTAACATCAACTTACAAGAATGGAAAAAATCTTTCCAGCATTGAATTATTAAATAGTGATACCCACACAAATAAATATTGAAAAATCTCAAGTAATTGAGCAAGAATTAATTTAGGTGAGAAAGTTTTGGTCAAAATAGGCAGCCTGAGTTAACTTTGGTGAATCCTTAATATCAATGAAATAAATTAAAGCGACCAACCTATGAGAAGCCCACGGATCTCCCCAAATTTTCCTCCGCGATAAGCAGGATCTTTCATGACTGCATGGATCACTTTTGGGAGACTAATAAGCCCAACCATACTGGACAAAAGATTGTGTGTAAGCTCCTTGAATACTAAAAATAGAAAAAATAAAATCAAAACCCACACATAATATAACATGATGAATTATAAACAGGGTATATGTAAAAATTGTTTTTATAAATTTTCTAGTCTTCTATAGCCACATGTAATTTGCAATCAATCAAGCCTGAGATATTTATACAAGCAAATTTTATACCAATATGGTCGTAAATGCATCCACCATTTCTTCCTCAAGGTATTAATATGTTCAATCTAGTGCCAATGTAAAACTAACTGACAATAGGAAAATAAAATGAAAATTCTTTAAAGCAAAACACATCTGCCATATCAATTCAAAATTAATAAAAACCTAGTTGGATAGTTCCCAATATTAAAGTTTAAGATGCTACTGAGATCTTATATAGTTCCAGTATAAATATAAGTACATAAAATAAATACTTCTCTCTGACATTTTAGTTATAATTTCCTGTCTTTAATTATAATCTCTGCTTTTGTAGTATTCCAAACCATCGAGTTTGTAGGTGTACATGCACACACATATAATTGGCATTCTAAAATCATCTTTACAATTTTAAATCTTAATAACATACAAATAGAACATTTAAAGATTAAATTTCTTTTATCATAAACAATACTTCTCAAAGATTTATAAACAATGCTAGTTCACCTTTATGTAAGCACCTCTTATTACAGGAAGCACCACACACCTTCATACCATATTTGATTTAGCATTTTGACGTCTATAATCTAAAAAGTAAAAAGTAGGGGTGCCGGTGGTGTAGTGGTTAGGACGCTGGCTGCTACTCGCCCGATGCTTGAAAGTCATCGGGTACGAATCCTGCGCGAGTAGGATTTTTTCTCAAGGTCATCCGGCCCCCTGTTTGCGTGGTTTGAGGAGACCGCGCAAATTCAGCTGTTCCGTCCTTCGGAAGGGACGTTAAGCCGTTGGTCCCCCTGGTGTTCTTCGCAAGAGCAGGCAAATGCCGGCACCGGGTTTCCCTCCTCCCTTCTGTGTGTGTGTCCGGTGTGGAAGGCAACGGGAAACCACCACACCGTGTATGTATATTCCCTAGTCAAAAACCAATTAATTAATTAATTGGTAGGACCTGTCGTAAGACAGAACACGAATGATGAATCTAAAAAGTAGCTGTAAGCCTTTCCTTTAACTCCTCTAACTCCTTAGCTTTTGTTGTCTTTAACATATTCCCACTGGAAGAAGTCGAGTAGGGTAATGATTGGTAAGTGTGGTAGCTAAGGAATTGGGCATCATCACTTTGATCAACTTAAAAGGATGTGTCAAGAATACCATGCACTTATTAACTTGAAGGCAGGGGGCCACCTTCCTCCATGAAGTTTTGATGCCAATCTCTGATTGATGGTTTAGGTCCAGAATCTCAAATGCACACAGCCCACTAGTTCAAAAAGTGCTGCCCTCTTTATTACTTTGAATCCACTGCAAGATTTTTATCCTAATTTTCAGAATGGAAATAGGCTTATAGTTTTGTTGTTGTGTCTGTCTGTCTGTCCATCCCACCTATTAGCTTTTGAACCAATAGACCAATTTTCACGGAACTTGGTGGAAATCTCTTGCTACATGGGCCGAGCTCCTGAGGATAGTTTGTTGTGAAGATCGAAGTACCGGGTTCGATTCCAGGAACTATCCTTCCCATTTGATTTTCATGAGAAATCTGAAAACCATCGTGCAGGGTAATTTTCTCTGGCACATTAAAATATCTTAGAATTGTAATATCGGAGCGATTTTTGTACTATTCTCTATGGAATGAAGATTCTAATTTTTATCATAGAATTTTACTTATCGATTGTATTTCTTAGAATTTTGCATAAATACTGGCAATTTTGCAGTTTTAACACTCATTACGATTGTGTTGCCATAGCAACATCTATCGTTGAACTCGGATTCGATATATTCTTATACGTAAACACGTTATTTTGCCGCACAAATACGCGTGATCAATTTAATATTCCGTTCGAATGTATTTGTAGTATTTTATAACGCTAAATTATGAAATTTGGGAACACAAAGAGCTACATATCCGCGATGACTTTAAAGCTACTAAAGCCAATATAAGCATTAAATAAATGATTAAATGGAAAGTAGGCATCATAAGTTTTGTTTGGATCATCTTGTTTAAAATTTATGATCTCTCACTCACTCTACAGAGAAGTAGTAAATATATATTAAACTGAGTTACATTTAAAGATAATAGTCATAGCTCGAAACGAACGAGGAGAATTAGCTATTTCTCAATGGAGGGATACCTAAGGAATGCCAACTTTTACTGATATATTCAATAGCTGAGATTGATTCAGGTAATTTTGCAGATTTATTTAGGCACTGCCTATCCCATACGAGCATCCATTTATTTCTCAATCTGATTCAACTGACATATGTCACAGCATCTTTTGTTGTCCTTTTCTTGATTACGCCATATTTTTTATATTTTGGGTTGAAATAGTTCACAATTCACTCGGAAGGTGTCATAATCAGTACAACACCTTACGGTAAGTATCATGCTAGTGTCATCTTGTGCCAACTTTATAAATCACTATTATATCATGTTATCATAATTATATATCCTCATTTTTTCTAATTAAAAAACGTGCTTATCCTTTTCAGATTTTTTTATATAATCACAAAGTAATTTGTATCTGTTGTTCTAGAATTGTTTTTGTTAGTATAAATTTGTTTTCTTCACGTATATAGATATATATTCATGTAATCAGAAAAGAAATGAGGTCTTTGTGCTGTACCAACTACAAAATATTTCATAGTTTGAAGGACTTTTAGCAGTTTTAAATCTAAAAGCAATGAACAAATGTATTAAATAATTTCAAATCTTAATTTGAATAAAATGATATGTTTACTTAACTTGAACGTAAATAGAAAATTACAATAACATCAAAATAACGTGTTTAAAATTAGGTAGAAAGACTACTGAATATAGAATATCTTTTTCTGTAGCAAAGGCAGCCTTAGGAGAATTATATAAATACCAAATTTTAAAAATACCTCTGGCATTTGAACCTCCATCGTATAAGATCGTGTGATTTGAGAAAGTGTTTTTGTGAAAAAAAGTAGGGATGCACATGGGTTTCTCATGGTACAGAAGTGCTTTTTATCAAATTTTCCATAGTAAAATCGTATACTAATGTATTTCTATGAAATCGGTTCAGCCAACGCCTACCAAACATCTTGATGTCATTATGGTATGTTGTATGAATCTTATATACAAAATTTAGTTGAAATACATTCAGTCAATTCATTCCAAATCCATAATTACTGAAAGTTTAATTTGTAATTGTGGCCCCCCTGTTTGGCTGATTCAGTTTAAATATGATAATATGATTTTTATATGTGTATATTATAAGAATTAAATGTTTAAAATTGATACGGACAGTTCAACACAAATACATGTAAAAAGACATTTATTTATTCCTTTTATTGGCAGTCCTGCTTTCTATATCTATATTAAACATCTCGATTTTGTTATTTTATGTTGCATGCCTCCTTCATACAAAATTTCGTTAAATCGGTTCAGCCAATTCCTTCCAAATTCATAATTACCAAAAAGTTTTATTTTGCAATCGTGCCATCCCTGCTTAGTAGATCTGGCCCAAATATGTCATTTTGGTCATATATTTATGTGTAGATTTTATGCACCAAATTTGGTTGAAATCGATTTGACCAATTCTTCCCTGATATGTGCATACGAACAAATCACGAAGATAATAGTGATTTTCAGCAACGACTAAAAACACTAAAAATGCACAGATAATTTATTTTCAAGCGATGAATTCATGCAACAACAAGGACTTATTGCACTCATATTTCACCATTCAGATGGCATAATAATACTTACATTGTAGAAGCTCAACTGCTTCACTACGAGATGAAGAGTCTGCATCAGATGAATTTTTTCCAATTATAATCTGTAGTCTCCGCTGCGGCACCAACAGTCCTTCAAGTAGTCCCATCCAAAGTGCCTCTTTTCCATTATCATCGAGCACATTAGATCCCCTTCTGCATAAATTAACAAGAGAGGCTACTTCTTCCCTCACATCATTCACAAGTTCTTTGGGAATACATCTGTCAGAAGCACTGCCATCATCTTCATCGCAGAAGGGAGTAACCAACTGTTTCCATAAAGAACAAAAAGAATGATATAATTAAAAAACGGGTCACGAGAAATGTCGATTTTATTTCCAACAATTAGAAAACCACATGCTAAAATTAAGTTATGAAAAAGTGACAAAATTGCACTACATATGGATCAAGAAAAGAATTAGTTTGTGATAACAAACATAAATCTATTTATAAACATAACTTTTTCTCCAAGATATTTTCAGAGATAGCCCAATAAATAAAACACTATTCTTCATCAGAATGCTACTTACAAACTGCAAAAACTATTAAAAGAATAAACTTTTTTTGTAATACATTCAGTGCTATTGAGCATAATGTTTCATGTACAATTACAAAAGCACATACTCTGTCTACTTCAGAATGCAGTTGATCAATCAGCATGTTGAATGCCCCTTGCACATTACCCATTAGCTCGAGGACATAAGCTGTTGCAGACACCAATCCATGTTTTTTAGTGATCTAGATAAAAAAAATTTCAAGGTTAAAATTGAGAATTACAAATTTGAGAGAATAGGGCTAACTTTGGTAAATTATTATTCACAAGGAAGAAAGTTACAACTGGTTTCATTTCATAATCTAATACAGGAAACTATTATCATTAAACCAAACAAGAAATACATTTTAAAACAAAATGTAAAATATTTCAATAATATGAAGGATATTGCTTGGAAAATCCTACAAAATATATATGTCATTAAAAAACATACTGCAAATGTTTCATCAAGTCGAAACCCAGGAGCTGCTTCCAAGAAACCTCTGACTCTCTTTGGCTCATAAACACACATTAATGAGAGAAGCTGTTCGTGAATCAAAGTATCAACAGCAGGCTGATCCTCATTTGGAGCAGAGCCAACTCCCTCTGAGGTAGGAACCCTGAAAATTGTTCAGGCAAAGCAAAACTAAGAAATAAAATATTTTAATGCTGCAAATTTAAAGTTGAACTTATTACAAGAATTGAAATGCTTTGAACATAAAAAAATTCCTCCTCTAAATTATAATTATGATTTAATATGTTGGTTAATATAATCTTGACACAGGTCTATAATATTCTCTAAGTAGATTTTTTTTAATTTTAACATGATTTATAATCTCAATTCTATAATAAGTAATATTTAAAAATAATGCAACATATATTAACCTAATGTCACTGTCACTTACTTGTACTGAAATATCTCTATCAGAAGCTGATAAAGTATGGAAGGAGAGTCTTTTAACTTTACTATGAGCTTTGGAATTAGCTGTGGAGAGTATGTAGCAATAAGTTGCCCAGCTTTCCGACTGTCTATGTCGACTAATTCCTTAACAAAAATAAGAAGAGGCATAAATCAGTTATAAATCTTACAAATGACAACTGAAATACAGTAAAATCTCCAAAATCTGACATTCTTCCAACAAGAAAGTTGCAGTTCTTCAAAAGTATTTTGTTGAAACCTCAATGCAACACCAGCCACTGTGAGTGCTACATAATTTTAGTAACATAGACACAAAATTTTTAATAATAATATTTTATATTTTTATGCCTTCTTCGCCCCATGATTTTCTCATTCATGCCCCCTTTTCTAATTTTATTATAATCTAAGCAATGAAATGACTAAGTTAAATGAACTGGTCCTTAAGCACTGATTTACATAAACTAACACACAAATGTTTTTTAAAATAATTCAATGATAATGACAAAGATTGCTTAGTGACAAAAGGGCACTAGGAAACAAGGTGATACAAATATAGCAAACAAAATAAGACAAAATATTGTCAATGACTTGACTGTACTACAGTCAAACCACGATTTAATGCCACCATTTGTCCATCACTTAAAGTGGGGTGGCGGTAAAATGAGGTACAGTGGAACCTCGCTTAACGAGCACCTCTCATAACGAGTAATTCGCATAACGAGCAAAATAAATTGTAAAAAAATGATTCGCTGCCAATCTGAGGAACGGATGCGTTAGCTGCAAGCCTGCTGCTGACAGCGTGCTTGGATTTCCGCTCTGTCCGTCCCCTCTCCCTCTTAGTCAACCGTCCATGCCTGTTATATCAGTCTGTGTTTAGCACTCGTTCCGCTAGGATCTTAGCGTCGCTTGTGATCACACATTTTTCCAAACTTGTGTTCAGACATATTATTTGTGATTTTTTTTGTGCAAAGTTTAATAACCCTTGCAAAAATGTCCCTGAAGAAAAAGCCGCAAGGAGACAGCTATAAGAGAATAAAAATAACCGTAGAAATGAAACGTAAAATCATTGAAAAGCGAGAACGAGGTGTGAGCGTGGCTGATCTAGCACGCACATACAATCGGTCTACATCAACGATTTGCACTATCCTCAAGAACAAGGACAAGATTAAGGAGATAGATGCTTCAAAGGGAGTGACAAGAATATCTACGCAACGTTTACGTATTCTAGATGATGTTGAAAGGTTGCTTCTCATATGGATAAATGAAAAGCAACTGCAAGGCGACACTATTAATGAGAACATCATTTGTGAGAAGGCGAAAGTGATTTTCGCCGACCTCGTTAAGAAGACTCCAGGATCATCAACGGCCGAAGAAGAAGTATTTAAGGGAAGTCATGGGTGGTTCGAGAAGTTTAAGAGAAGAACCAGCATCCACAGCGTTGTGAGGCACGGTGAAGCAGCAAGCTCCGACGCAAAGGAAGCAGAGAACTTCATCGGTGACTTCAAGAAGCTCGTAGATTCTGAGGGTTACCTGCCGCAACAGGTTTTCAATCGTGACGAAACGGGTCTCTTCTGGAAAAAGATGCCGAAGCAAACCTATATAACAGCAGAGGAGAATGCATTACCCGGCCACAAGCCAATGAAAGACCGTCTCACGCTGCTATTTTGTGCCAATGCAAGCGGCGATTTGAAAATTAAACCGCTGCTTGTTTACCATTCAGAAACTCCACGAGCCTTCAAGAAGTGTAAAGTCCAGAAGAGCAGGCTAAATGTGATGTGGAGTTCCAACAACAAGGCTTGGGTGACACGTGACCTTTTTACTGATTGGATCAATGAAGTGTTTGGTCCTTCTGTGAAAAAATATTTGCTTGAGATGAATCTACCACTCCAAATCTTGCTTGTTATGGACAACGCTCCTGCCCATCCTCCAGGACTACAAGATGACCTCCTTGAAGAATTTAAATTCATCAAGATCCAGTTTCTGCCTCCCAACACCACTCCGTTACTCCAGCCTATGGACCAGCAGGTTATTTCTAACTTTAAGAAGCTCTACACTAAAGCGCTCTTCGAGCGTTGTTTTGAGGTGACTGAAGGGACCAATCTCACTCTCAGAGAGTTTTGGAAATATCACTTTCACATCGTTGCCTGCCTCAAGATGATCGAAAAGGCGTGGGAAGGGGTTACCAAGAGAACCCTCACTTCTGGTTGGAAGAAGCTTTGGCCGGAGAGCGTTGTCGAATGTGACTTTGAGGGGTTTGAGACAGTACCTGTGGAGCCTGTAGTCAACGAGATTGTGTCTTTGGCCAAGATCATGGGACTGGAGGTGGATAACAAAGATATCGATGAGCTTGTGGAAGAGCACAGCCAAGAGCTGACCACCGAAGAGCTTATGGAGTTACATTGTGTTTCACAGCAAGAAGTTGTGGAGGAGAGTTTGTCCGAAGAGGAGGAGGTAACAGCAAACCAACAATCTTCTGGCGCAATAAGAAAAATGCTGAAAGCATGGGAAACTGTTGCATCATACATTGAGAAGCATCACCCTAATAAGGCAGTGGCTATGCGCGCCACTAATTTATTTAATGATAATGCTGTGTCACATTTCCACCAAATTCTGAAGCGTCGGCAAAAACAAATGTCTCTAGACAGCTTTCTAGTAAAAAAGAATTAGGTATGTATCATAAATAGTAAATTAATTATTTCGATTTTTTTTTGTTTTCTACAAATCGAATTCTCATTCTAGGTTCGTTCATTCCGCGATAGAAGAAAAGAGGAAGATGAATCACGCTCCTTAACAATGTATATATAATTTTCTTTGAATAAACGTTATACATAAAATATTTTGAGTATTTTTTCGGCATGGAACGCATTATCAAATTTTACATTAATTTGTATGGGAAAAACTGTTTCGCTCATTGAGTGTTTCGCGTTACGAGTAAGATTCTGGAACGAATTATGCTCGTTAAGCGAGGTTCCACTGTATATGATTAATGGGTGAGATGAGGGGGTGGCAATATATAGAAAGGTGCTAAATCAGGGTTTGACTGTATAATATATAACAGAGAAAAGTTCACTAAAGCTGAAACCATCCAGGTAGAGCAATCACAGTTAATTTTCACCCAAAATAATTTTTCCAAATCATAAAACATTTTTATAACCAATAACGTTGAATAAAATAATTTAAATATCTAAACTTAATAACTAAGACGTGAGAAACAAGATGCTCAAAAGACTGAAATTTCCTTCATTGGTCATTGTGTTAAGAAAAACCTACCATGGCATCATACTGGTTTATTGAATACATCTAGAAATTTTAATGCCGTTTAGAGCTTACCTTAATATTTTCAATGACATGAAATTCTATCTGCAGGGCAATCGTCTGTGATGCAAGAGCATTTTGCAGGTAAGAGTATACTTGATGTTTCCTGAGAGGATCTTGCAGGTAACATGATAGAATTTTGCCATGTTCTCCCCTTTGCTCATAGAGGAGTTCACAAACACGAAAACTAGAAAACAATATAAGCAAAATAAAAGATTCACTTAATGAACACAGAAACAAAAAATAAACAGAGATCCATTATGATGTATGCATTTGTGACATAACAGACCCATCAGAGGCCAAGTGTCACATAATGGAACATATACTACAAAGGATCTTTTGCAAACCTGTATTACACTTACACTTTTCAGTTTTCGCCATAACATTTTTGCCACTTTTGAACTTCCTGCCCGGACCATCGACAAAACTTCTAGGGGAAAGTATGTTTGGCAAGGGTGTCTAGCACCGAGTGATGAAATTAAAAGGAGGCAGAATGAGGCAATAGAAATACTAATTAATTTGTTATGCTGCACTTAGGGATACATTGGTTTGATTCTCGGTACCGCAGGAATTTGTACTTGCCACGGCAATGTTTATGTTCCAAATCTTCAGACTGCCAAATGTTCCAGTCTATCAATTTTTTGCACTTTTAGGTTGATAAAAAACATGGTGATGTTTATAGAATATTTACGTAAATAGAAAAAACTACATCAGTCGGAAGTGAAGCTGCGAGAGTGGGAGACCATAGATGACATGCACACAGAAATTTCAGTCATAATTATACATGCTCTTCGAATTCAAATTAATAGTTTTACCACATTAGATAAACATATTATTCATGTTTTACAGTGTTCCTAATGTACTGCATTTGACATTATAAGATGTGGACATTTAGGTGCATTTTGCTTTGTCATATGATGAACTTTTGGATTTAACAGACTTTCGGCAATAACGGACACCCTATCCCCCCAATTAGTCCGTTAAATCAAGGATATACTGTACATACCTCTGCCTCACAGCTTTCAGCTTCAGGTTAATGAATTATGATAAATTGTATGTGGTGTCAACACTACAAGAAATGAATGTGACAGTGTGACACAGTTTAAACCTTAGTTGTGTGGGGTCTTTTAAGACCCCAAAATGATTTTTTAAATTTAATAATAAAATGTTAAGTTATTTTCATCATATTGTAAAGTATATCATTTTAAGTTAAAATTAAATACTTTATGAAGAATTTTGACAGTAAAATAATTAAAAACAAGTGTTTTAAATAAACAAAATTTTACTCTTTTTTAGTTACCATTACTATCCTAACATTCGTAACATTTCAAAACCCTATGCTGTGCGCGTGCGTGTGTATATATATATATATATATCAGCATTTCAAAAACAAAAAATGGGACTTCTATACTCTAAATGTTTCAATGCAGCTTCCGAAAATGCAACTAATAGAACAAATTATAAACAAATGCATTTTTAATTATAACTACTTTTTTAAGCAATACACAGGCTGGCCTTGAATAAACTTCATATAGGCATAGAACAATGCACAAAATAATGGAAGAGTGCACATTCTGCTAAAATGAACATCCTTAACCCCTCAAGCATGATTTTAAAATGGCAATAATGCAACTTGTGTTATTTTAATTTATTTCCTGGGAAATATACGAGAGAAAAAATCCAAAAAATTAAGCAATATTTAATGCTGTTGATTTACTATATATGATTTTTTTTAGATTATTGATATTTAATTTTTAATAGGTTTTGTACATATAACTTTATTCTCTGAGGTTGGATAATTTTGATACCTTTCATTGCATGGTACCATACATAGGGCAGGATTCTCCTGGTAGTTCCTAGTGCATTAGAATATCTCTTTTCTTATTCCCTTAATTGAATAAACAACACAGTTCCTTAATCCTACTCCTCTCTTTCCTAAAGGTGGATTTTTGTCTAAGAAGTGACATCCTGTTAGCCTCATTGCATCAGGTTCAACAAGCATTCACTTGCCTTTTATCTTCTCTACTCCACAACCCAAATATTTTGCACATATTTCTTATTTGGAATAACAATTGGTTCTTTTCATTGCATTTTTTGGATTATATAATGTTTGCACTGTCAATATCATTTCAGTAAAAACACGGGCACTCTGTTGTTCTCGATCTCCTAATCTCTCAATAATACCTTCCTCATCCTTTAATTCACTTTCAGATGATATTAAATATCCTTCAGGAGTATTTCTCACATGAGATAAAATACTTTCGTACTCACTACCCTGATTTTCAGTTACATTTAGCACTTCTAAATCATCAAGTCCCTCACTCCTTGATGACACTGTGGTCTTCAACAGACGGGAGAAAATCTTAGTAAAAAATATACTTTGAGTGGAATAACAGAGAAAATATTTGTACAGTAAGGTTCTCCAATCCAAGGAGCTTAGACAAATCTGTGATTACTGGAAGAAATTCAATGCATAAAGGATAAATGAATCGTAAAAGTGAATGCTGCACAGGATGACATATGTCGTTGCATATCCTCGACGAGTTAATATGACATCTAAATTTCTTATTGTTGAATAAGAAGAAATAAAGTAGCCCCTCACCAACCAAGGTTTTGAGTATCAACGGTTGAAAAATTGTACCTGGTTTTGACAGCTTTGGTATTCAGTGTTGAGTATCTGTAGTTCTCCACATGGCCGTCTATTTTTGTAACATTAAAATTTCTGTTGTTGAAGAATCTACATACTAACTAGTCTTTACTAGCAGAAGAGACATAAGAAAGAGGATTTTTAGCTCCCAATAAGGCCACAAGTTATTCAGGAGGTAGAGTTTTGAGGAATTTTATGAAAGCATTGGTTTTACCAGCATTCTTTGAAGTGTAAGGTCAGGCAGGCAGAGTCAGTTTGGGCTGCTTTGCCATTATTATTATTCAGTGCTTCTTTATCCTTTGAATGAATTTCTTTTGTATTTTTATACAATAAACAATTTTTTCAAGTATGGCAGACTTATTTTTAACATTAAAATGTACATTGTAGGACTTGAGGTATGTCTTTCAGATATCACTCCCCCTAACTCCCAATTTCCCAGAAGCTCGGGCACTAGCGAACTGGGGTTTTATCGACCCTCATGGTAGGTGAGGGACTACTGTGTATTTTTTTCTGAAACAATTTCATAATTTATATAGAACAGAGCTGAATTAACACTACAGTTTTACCAAAAACTAAACAATTTCCTCAAATTAATCCTCAACATTTAATCTATTTTAAGCTGTTCAAATTAGTCAATAAATGTTGAACCAATTACATTAATTCAAATTGGTTAATTTTATCCATTAATTTATTGTATGAATCCTTAATCTTTAATCATTGAGTTTTGAATGCTACATGGGTAAATACATAAAGCAAATTTAATACAAAAGTTGTTTAAAAATAAAAGAAATACTAACAACTTGGCTTGGAGGCATAAGCGCAGCAGTCTCGCGGGGTCATATTGATCAAGTCCTCCGGCTCCAAACAATTCAAGTAAAGCTTGCTGCCTCTCTTCGTGTTGCCCTATTGATCCTTCATTGCCATCAGCTCCTGCGAGATATTCGACCACCCGCTCAAACAGCTTTGACTCCACCTGAAGGGTTGTCGTCGGTTGATGCAGCTCGTTCAGGGTGAGTGGCGATAAAGGGGGCACTGGGAGTGGGGGAGAAGGCTTTGCCATCTGACGTGCGAGGAAAGTGAACAATGAACCGACTTGACTGGGCTGAAACAGAAGAATTAATGTGTCTGTGTTAAAAAGATGAAACGAGAATGTTACAGCAATCTGAAAATTTTTGCACCCATAAATGGATAAATGGTCAGGGTAAAACATTTGTTTTTTTTTATCCAAAGAGAATGGTTACTAACCACATGCGTGAGAATCAAGTTTTCCAGTGCCCTCGCAAACTTCAAAATTGTCATAACATCTGAAAATTTTGGAACCTACTTGCAAGTTAAATTTGCAGCTAGTACAGTAGATGCCACTTATTAGAATCACTTTGAGTGATGGAGACTTGATTCTATTAAGTGGCTGACTTGATTACAGGGAGATTTAAAAAAAAGGTATTTTATGAATGTGCAAATTTACAAATGTTAAGCGAATATATGAAAATATGTATTTAGTTAAATTTAAGTAAGAATAATAAAAAGGGAGAAAATTTGTAGCAAATAGAGGGCGCATATGTACAATCATTAATAAAAAGAAAAACAATGGATTGATCATTCCTGAAAGATGTACATATTGTTACTTGAATTCACTTTTTTTTATGAGGAGATTTAGCATCATCTTCCATCTTCTCTTTGCTCCATATTTTTTCTTGGTGTTTGTATGCTACACCTGACCTTTTGTGGCATTGGAGGAGGCTGAATAGCAATTTCTTCCTCTTCTTCATCATCAATATAGTTGTCATGTAGGATAAAAGCAGCAATGTTATCATCTGTTAATTGGAAAGCAATGGGCATAATTTCATTAATTTGTACCCATTTCCTGAGTTCTTTGTCTGACCATTCCTTTGATGGATTCCTTCAGATCAACCTCCTTCAGCTGAAAACCTTCCTGAAGCACTTAACCAACACTGTTGACGTTATGTCATCCCAAGCCTTATTCAGCATGAGCATAGCACCCAGCAGGTTAATATTTTTGGCAATTTTTCCTGCCTGTTTCCTAACATTATCACTTCCATCAGTAATTCCGATATTCATCTTTCTAATATCACAGTGGTAGAGGGTCTTATGATGCCTTGACCATAAGGCTGGATATTGAGGTTGTATTGTCTGAGAGAAACACCAGTTGTATGATTCTCTTCAACTATTTCAAATAAGCATCAACATTATCAAGCAACAGGATGATTTTCTTCTTCTTTGCCACAAGCTCTCCATCCTATTCTGTAAGGAACTTGCTAAATATCTGCAACATCATCCACATATGCATTATTCTTGTAGATTCCCGGCAGTAAAGTACCTCGTAAAATGTGTGGGTTCTTTCTTTACATACAACAACATCAATTCTTGTCATGTTGAAAATAAGTTAAAGCAGATTTCATTTTGACTACAAAAACCAAAAATTGTGATTAACCAATTTTTATGTGTCATAACATACAAATATAATTCAAGCATCTCATCTCATATAACTATGGTTGGTTTAAATCTCAGTGTCCCTATTTTTTTCATACATAATACAAAAAATGGCAATATTTGACATTCTATCAAGATGAGTGATAATCCTAAGTTAACAGATAAAATAAAACCCTGACAAGTGATAATAATAATGTATGGACCTGTTGAAGAATGATTATTTTTAAATTCACAGTTGAACATCGCTTGAATAATTATTTAAAAGTCTCAATGAAATGATGTCAAAACTGCCATTCAGTCAACAAAATTACTATCTTCTGAATTTTAACTAGTACAACCTTTGATGTATATTTTCTAATTTCAAAAGTAACTTTACAAAAGTCACTATATTAGATTTTATGATGGCATTTGACCCACCAAAGTCCGATAAATGGAGTTATGATTAATCTAACAAATATCTGAGATTTTAAGACAAAAAACCAAGAAGATGATAATACCTGGTTTTCGAACATAAGAACAGTTGAAAAATATGAAAAATAGGCAGATTGTCAATTAAGACATTATCAAGAAAAAGTGGGAAAAAACAAACTCCCAACAGCCTCTGACACTGCCCCATACTTCAATTGTTGGCAGGATTCTTCTTTCCAAGTTACATACCAGGAATCCTTCCCCAAGCACCACAACTTGCAAAAGAATGTCAACCACGCGCTGCCGCTGCCTCAGGCCCAACTCCGAAGTGAACTCCGGCTCCTCAAAGGCCAGGGAGAGAACGTTGAGGAACTCCCTCATGTCAAACTGCATCAGGGTCCTGCCATGGAAACCAACCCAAGACACTCAGTCTCACTAAGTGGGAAAAAGAAGAATCAGAGAAGAGATAGTCACCCATTGGAAGAAACACTCAGAAGGAGATGGAGGTATATGAAGTGACGCTACAGCAGAGTCCGCGAGTAATGATCTCTTCCATGAGAACCCCCAAAAGTCGGCAATTCATCGAATACTTTCTTTTCTCCTCCAATGCGTAAATAGAGACTAACAGTAGTTATGGTGATTGCATTCGAAAATGAATCAAGCTGTTTGAACTCAATAGAGTAGATGCTTTAAGTAACTCCTGTAGGTACAGATGGTGGGTAAAACAAATAAGCATTTCATATGTAAAGTATCTGTCCTCAATTGTAACTCGCTAATTACCAACTCTAGAAAGATCATACGCAGCATGTATTTTTGTCTTTTTATTTGTAAATAGAGTAGAGGGTGACCCGTTTTGGGAATATCTGTTAAGGGCCCATTTCCCCCTGCCGTTACATACAAAAGGAAAGAAACAAGAAGTTCTATTATGACTACAGGAGATACCTAGACAACCAACAGAATGGCATCATTGATGGCTTTTTTTGAAAAAATATTTTTTAACTAAAATATCCCTAAATGCGCTTTGTATCAGAAAATTAAAATCCTCTGCTTGTCCTCCAACTAAACCCTCCTTTATTCAAAAAATATTCTATTTTTTCTAAGTAGATGCTTCCTTGTATTTTCACATTGTCATTAAATACTAATGATACATATTCGATGTTTTTGTTTGTAAAATTAAATTATTACAAACAAACGGATCAGAGTAGAAGATGGGCTTAACTTCAGTAGGAAACATGTTTTTGGTGAACATAGCTAGAGATTACTTTGACTTCAGCAATTATTGTTCATACTTATTCCTTAAAACATCCACTGGTAGTAATTCAAAATATTACAAATATAGAGCAAACATAATTGCAATAATATTGAAAAAGGAATAAATATCCAAATAGGTTATCATCTATATCAGGGGTTTTCAAAGTGGTCCATAGGGTAACCATTGAACACTAAAACTAGGTCTCAATGCAAGAGCAATCCCTATTTTTAATTTTTTGCTGTACCAGGTATGCTTAAATATCATCAGAAATATAAATACTATGTAGTTGCATTTAAACTTGCAAATTAGCAATGATTTATTGACAAAATTTATCTTTAACACAGCAAATGGTAATTGTAAGCTTAATATTTTGCCAGTAAAAAATTTGGAATGCAGAAAAACAGTGCATCATTACTGGGTCAAAGAGGAGAAACAACAAAAACTTGTGATCTAAACACATTTTGCACATAAATTTCATGTAAGGTAAAAGAAATAACAGAAAAGTAGTTTGACATTTAAGAAAACAATAAAATTACTTTTTAAATAAATGGTGCATTACATTTATCAGTAAATGAAAAAGGATAATTTGAAATTGTTGTGTGTAAATGATTACTATGAAAAGAAAAAATAAATGCCGCTACTCCAACCCAAAACCTTTTTCCTCCATACCTTAGGTATGGATAAGGTGGCTCAGAATCACCAGCATCTTTGGTATGAAGAGTGGTGAGGCACTGGAATACTTCTCGTTTCACCTTCGCAACCATATCTTCAGCTATTTCCCCAGTAGGATAGGCACGGCCAGCCAAGCAGCAAGAAACATAAACCAGAAGTTTATTCCCTAGGGCTATCTGTGAATCACCAAGCTGTTTCCCTAAAAAGAAAACAAAAACAAATAACTTTTGCGGTAATGGTGTATTATCAGAAAATGGCTTTCCAAAAAATATATATTTACGAAGTGCAATCAAAAAGTTTCCAGACTGGCTGCATGGCACGCCACTCATTTGTGCCACATAGCTGCGCAACTTAGGATGCGTAGTATACTTCAAGATGTCTCCCAAGTTTGAAGGTGTTACCAAGCTGCATTTTATTTTTATGCGTTATTATTTGCGTTAGTTTCATAGTGTTTCGGCGATTTTCTCAGCACATAAAAATGACTTCTTTGAAAGAACAACGTGTTTGGGTGAAATTTTGTTACAAACTTGGGAAATCAGCATCTGAGACCCTTGCAATACTTAATCAAGCATTTGGTGAGGAAGCCATGAGTAGAACCCAAACATACGAGTGGTATTCATGTTTCAAAAATGGACAAACAATAGTGTTCTGGTCGTCCTTCAACAAGCAAAAATGATGAAAACATCAAAAAAGTGCATGAAGCCATCCACAAGGATTGCCGGCAGAGCATTCTTGACATTTCTAATAGTCTTGGTATCTCCTATGGGTCTGTTCAAAGAATTCTCACTGATGTTTTGCACATGAGGTGCACTGCGGCAAAATTAGTCCCTCGGCTGTTGACACAAGACCAAAAAAACCATTGCGTGAACCTTTGTTGGGACCTTCAAGAAGCCTTGAAAATGACCCAAACTTCCTTTCCAAGGCCAGGTTTCCATTGGGCACATTTTTGGTTTTGTTGCAAAACAATGCAGCACAACATGTATTGCGCAACACAGAAACATGTGCCTGATACTTTGTCTACGTGAAACAAAATTAAAAGACCCGTCCCCACACGTGGGCACATATTGCAGTTGGTAAAATGGATGCTCTTTTTCGTGCAGCATGCTTTTGTCAACTTGTTGAAAACCGTCGGAAAAAACAAAGAATGTGGGTGTGGCCTTATTTAACTAAGCAGAGTGACTCTATACCGAGTGAGCTACTGATAGAGGACAGATTTGGGTTCAAAAACTTTTTGAGAATGGGTGAAAGTGATTTTACAATTATTTTGGAACAAGTTACACCTTTTATTAAGAAACAGGATAGCAGACTTCGCGAGGCAATCTCACCACACATGCGCCTGGGAGTTACTCTCAGATTTCTGGCCACTGGAGATTCTTTTACAAGTCTGAGTTACCTTCTTCACATTTCAAAGCAGCAAATATTGAAGTATGCCGAACCATTTATGAAGTATTAAATGGAGAGTATATGAAGGTATGTTCGAATACGTGAAATTTATTTTAAGCACTTCTACGAGATCACTGTATTTTTAGGACATTTATTAATATACTCATGGAATGAGAAGGCCTTTTAAGACGCTAATAATATTTTTGAAATATTACTTGTTATTCATAACACACGTTTATTATACATGAATATAGACATTTTTATAACATTTTTAGACTGTAGTAAATTGGCTGTGATTCATTTGCTGATTTAACAGCTGTATTATAAATTTCTTGAGGACCTTCTGCAGATCGAGGAGCAGAGGGATTAGAATGTGAAACAGGTGTCGAAGAAAGTGTCATAACCTGTGACTCGATATCTTGCAATTCGGCCTCAAATAATGCTTTTTGAATATTAAATTTAGCCAGAGACCACATACTAGGATTCTTTAAACTTCTTAATTGTGCAGCCACACACTCTCCAAAAATATCAAAATTCATCTTTCTGCCGTAAAGATTCCTTCTCCTTCTTTTCCTTTATAAGTTTTAAGGCAGAAAGAGCATCCTTCATCATGGTCACAGTCTGCGAAGGTTCAGGGGTAGCTTTTCGTTTTTTCCCTCTAGTGGAAGTCTCAATTTGTTTCAATGTGCCAGGCATGTCCTCGTCTTTATAAGTCTCTGCTTCAGATTCCTGACCAACTCATTCCCCTGGGGATTCACAGACATTTTCGGGCCCTTCTGTGTCTTCTTGTTCCTCAAGAACAATTTCATGTAATTTCTGTAAATTTAAAAAAGAAAAGAAATATAAGTAACTTTTTGTAAACAATTTAATGCATTATTTTCCTGTAGGCACCCACAAATGAAAGGGCATGGCTGATGCAAAATAAAGGATAACAAATAAAGTGGAATTTCGATCACTGCATAGGTGCCCTTGATGGAAAGCACGTGATAATGGAAGCTCCAGCAAATTCTGACAGTTTATACTATAATTACAAAGGAACTTTCAGTATTGTTTTACTGGCTCTCGTTGATGCCAACTACAATTTTACTATTGTTGATGTTGGCTGTCAGGGAAGAATATCAGATGGCAGCGTATTCAATAACTCTTCACTGTGTGGAGCTCTAGAAAAACAAACCCTGAATTTTCCTACTAAATCAACTTTGCTCGGTGGACAAGTGGCACTACCGTACGTTATTGTAGCAGATGATGCCTTTCCCTTAACCAAGAACATAATGAAACCATTTAGTGGTAGTCATTCCAAAGGTTCTGTTGAACGAATTTTCAACTACAGATTATCTAGGGCAAGAAATGTGGTGGAAAACGCTTTTGGAATTATGTCCTCTGTTTTCCGAGTTTTTAGGAAGCCACTTTGCGTTAATACTACCTCTGCCGATTTTGTCATTCTTGCTTGCACTTTGCTTCATAACTTCTTGCGAAGAAATAAAACAGTAACAGCACTTTTATTCTCCCCCAGGCTCTTTTGATTACAAAGATACAGAAAATGGGATTATAACCCAAGGAACTTGGAGAAACGAAGGCCAAAGTGCAGGATTACAGGACTTTGAAGGAGAGCATCCACGGAATATCTCTTTTTACGTGAAAAATATTCTAAATGAATTTGCTTTATACTTTATAAGTGATTATGGCAGTGTATCATGGCAAAATAATGTTGCTTGAACGTGGTTGTAATGAATTAAAATCATAAAACTGTACACATAAATAATTAAATTCTATCTTTTCCAAATTTAAAGTGTCATTCATTATTTGTCATCATATGATATAATATTTGCTGCAATAAATTTATTTTTCTAATATTAATTTTAGTTTTTACTGAATTCTGACATTTTATTTAACTCAAAAACTATTTTACAATCCATAACAAATGTTAATATGTAGTATATATAAATCCTTTGAGGTGAAAATGTTACTTTGGACATACGCACTTTTTAAAACAATAATTTTTTAAGTGTTAAAATTTCTCTAACATCCTAGCTTGTCCTTCCAAAAATAAATGATAAATCTCTTCAATTGAATCATTAACTGTAATAATGCATAAAAAGTAGGTACTTACGTCTTCGAAATTGGTGTAAGTCTTCCTTGGGACGTTGCCAGCCATCAGGAAACCCAACAATTTATAACCAAACCATATCGGTTTGTAAACATTTTCAGCTGTGGCATCTGAAGCTCTCGACTTTTTCACTTTAGCACACTCTCGCGAATATTGAGATCGCAATCCATGAATTTTTTTCCACTCCCTCTCGTGAGCTCCCCATAATGGCAGCCACCTCTTCTTATATTTTTGTCCTTATACAACGGAGATCTAACATCTCAAATTGCCCGTCTCTGCTGCACAGCATCTATGAGATCAGTAATTTTTTCTTTGCTCCAATCCATTTTCCACAGCACTAAGTAAAATTGTTCTCGCCTGGACTGAACCAGACTAAACCTTCTAGCCATGTAAATGAAATAACACACTGAGAGAAAAGAAAAGCCTGCTGACCACCTAGGTTTTCCACTCCATTGCCTTATCGAAGGGTTGAGGGGGAGGAGAATTCTGACCAGCAAAAGAAGACGTGTGCACGAAATCACTGACCTTGAGAAAAAACCCTGCTGATTAACCCTGTTTTCCCTGACAAAAAATAAACATAAAAAAGAATGCAAGATTTGGGATAGCGGGGTTAGTAATGTTGCACAACATGTGCTGTGTATATCCAACCAAATGGATATACAAAATCCTGTATACTTTGTTTCTGGATACAGGCTGGGCAACACTAAATGTTGTGATACAATGTATACAGCTCTTCAATTTCATGAAACATTGTGCCGCAACAACATTGCGGCACAATGTTGCGCCAAAAAGTTGCCTAGTGGAGACCCGGCCTAAGATCATTACAGGTGACAAAAGTTGGGTTTATGGCTATGATCTCAAAATGAAACAACAATCATCACAGTGGAAAAGTGCAAACTCCCCAAGGCCCAAGAAAGCACGACAGGTCAAGAGCAATGTGAAGAGCATGCTCATTGTGTTTTTTGACATGGAAGGGATTGTGGGAATTCATTCCACAAGGCCAGACAGTCAACCAACATTATTACACTGAAGTTCTGAGACAACTGAGGGAGAGCATCAGGCAGAAACGTCCAGACAAGCAGGGATCATAGGACTGGCTGCTTCATCACGACGACGCACCAGCACACACCACACTGTCTGTTCAACAGTTCCTGGCTAAAAACAACATGTCAGCTGTTCCCCATCCTCCATACTCTCCTGACCTTGCTCCATGCAATTTTTTCTCTTCCCAAAGTTGAAAAAACTTCTCAAAGGACACCGATTTGATGATGTGGAGGAGATTCAGGCCGAGTCGCAGGACACGCTCGACAACATCCCCAAAAAGGAGTTCCAGGAGTGCTTCGCGAAGTTGAAAAGGTGCTGGAATCGCTGTATCGTTGCCCAAGGGGACTACTTTGAAGGGAACAACATTCAATAGGACCTGTGGTAAGCCAATTTTTTTTTATTATGACCATGCGGAAACTTTTTGATTGCACCTCGTATTTGTCAGCCTATTAGTCACATCAAAGTTTTAAAACAAAATTTCAAAAAAATACTTTGATGCATGCATTTAAGTTCTGTTATTTACAGAGTGAAAATAAAATAATTAAAAATATAATAAAATCTTGGTTTATTTCATTGTCCACCTTGACAAAGAGAACTATTACATAAAACTTTTGTAATTTAAAACCACTCAGCCTTTGATCCATCAGGATCTCTTATTGGTTCCAAGCTATTGATGATTATATGAAGCCTTCTACAAACCAACATATATAATAAGGTGTGACTATAAAGTAATGGGAGGGATTTTTAGTGCTTTTCGTCAATGCTGAAAAGCACTATCATCTTCGTGATGTCCATCCATCAGTATGCATATATCAAGGAAGAATTGGTTTAACCGATTTCAACCAAATTTGGTACATGAAATTTCACATAAATTAATGACCTAAATGACATATTTGGACCAAATCGACTCAGTAGGGGTGCCAAAATTGCAAAATAATCTTTTTGGTAATTATAAATTTGAAAGGAATTGGATGAACCAATTTCAACGAAATTTTGTATAAAGGAGGTGTGCAACATAAAAAAAATAAAATCAAGATGTTTAGCATAGATATCAAAACCAGGGCTGCCACAATACAAATATTAAATAAATCTTTTTTACAAGTATTTGTGTTGAATTGTCTACATCAATTTTAACCAAATTTAATATTTATAATGTACACATACATGCAAAACCATATTAGCATATTTAGACCAAATCAGCCAAACAGGGGTGTCACAATTACAATTTAAACTCTTTCAGTAAATAAGTATATGGAAGGAATTGCCTGAACGGATTTCAATAAAATTTTGTATATTAGATTTGTAAGACATGCCACAATAAAATTAATATGTATAAATCGGAGGTAACGAGTAGGGCTACCACAATAAAAAGTAAAATAATAATTCTTTTACACGTATTTCTAGAGAACTGACCACATGGATTTTAACCAAATATGTTATATATAACCATCATATAAATAAATAACCAAAACAGAATATTTCAACCATGTCAACTAGACAGGGCTAGCACAATATCAAGGTTAAAATTTTTCTGTAATTACAAACTTCGAAGGTATTGGCTGAACCAATTTCAAAGAAATTCTGTTTGTAGGGTGAGTATAGAATGGCAAAACAAAATGAACATGTTTAAAACGGATCTAAAAAGCAGGGCTACCACAACATAAGGAAAAAATAATTTTCTCATTTCAAAGCAAATGCATTAGTATATGATTATACTATAGTGAATTTCACAAAGAGCACTTCTGTACCAAGGGAAACCCGTGTGCACCCCTACTTGTTTAAGAAACATACCTGAACTCATACATCTAGATAAGTGTAATCCCCTTCAAAGTAGTCGTCTTTAGAGCAGAGGTTCCCAAACTGTGGTTTGCGAACCCCCTAGGGGTTCACGAGAAGACTCGGACTTTGTGGAAAAAATCCTTAATGGCATTTGCACAGCATACTTAATTGCACGATTTATGTTAATCATTGTCTGCAGTGATGGGACTGGTTCAATTCAAAGAGTATATCTTTCCTTCATTTGTTTAACATAGGATGGAGTGAAGAATATATTTAGTTTTCATTTTAAGATTTCTTAAATTAAACAACGAAGTTGAGACATAAGCTTGTACATGTAAATTAACAAAATTTATTTTTATTGAAGAGAGAAATTGAATCCTTGACGAATATGCATGAAATTTTTTAGACAGATGCAGAATTTTTCAAGTGAAATTTTAACTATAATGACAAACGCATTATTGCCGAATCTACTTGTCCAAGAATGTCGTTAGTTGGATGCGATATTTTGCTTTGATTATGCAGTAACACATAAGTTGTTGAGCAAAGGATTACATTATTAAAGCAAAGTGATAATTTTAAGTGCCTAAGCTTTAATTCTATGATGCGGTATAAGAAAAGATTTTAATAAGAAATTTTTAATTATTTTTGTAATTTTCACCCAAAATTGAAGTATTTTAATTTCCATACCTGAAGGGGGATGTTTAAGCATGTAACATCCCCCTTGGCTATGCCACTAATAGTCAGGTAAGGAAGATGATCCTTAAAAATATTTTAAGAGGGGGTTTGTGAGATTTGGATTTTTATGAAAGTGGTTCACAGTATGAAAAAGTTTGGGAACCACAGCTTTAGAGGCTATAAAGTTATTCCAACTATGATGCCATTGATCAAAAGATTTTTGAAACTCCTCTTTTGGGATTGCCTTCTGAGTCTGAATATCCTCAATGGTGGAAAATCATCGTCCTTTGAGCATGGATTTGATTTTTGGAAACAGCCAAAAGTCATTCTGAGACAAGTCTGGCAAATAAGATGGGTGATCAAGCTGGGTTATACCATTTTTAGTCAAAAACTTTTCCACAAAAAGCACTGTGAGCTGGAACGTTGTCATGGGGAAGAAGCCAATCATTGGGCCACAATTCACTCCTTTTGTATCGCAAATAATCTCTTAAACACTACTAAATTTCTACCTAATAAGCCTGATTGACTGTTTGAACTTGTGGGATAAATTCTGCATGAAAAACGTCATTGACAAAACACATCAACATTATCTTCATTTGTGATTTTGGTCTGCCTGCTTTCTTGGGTCTCAGGGTCATCAAGAGTTTTCCGCTGCAGACTTAGACACTTTGTTTCTAGGTCATATGTACTGAAAACACCATTACTATTACTTTTTTCCTCAAAAATGCATTATTTTGCCCATCTTCCCTTGAATGATCACAACTAATGTAGTCTTCACTGTTACTGTTTATCACTCAAAATGCATGGCACAAACTATGCAGAAATTTTCCTCACTCAAATTTTCTTTCATAAGGAGTCTGCTTCTTTATTTAAAGTTAACTTTTTAGTCATCATTCTCTATCTGAAGGAACCAAATTTCTGACCTATTCAATATTTTCATTGTTCCTGTGTGTGATTGGTCAACAGCTTTGTACATCATCATGGACATCTTACCTACCTACTTTAAACCATTTGTGCTAGTCAAAAGCTCTTGCTCTTGACATTACTTCATTGCCATAAGCTTCTTTTAACATGTCAAGTGTCTCACTTGCAGATGTTTAATCTCACACAAAATTTGATGTGAATTCTTTGCTCTAAACAACAGTCAGTCATTTTTATGCTGACACAAAACAACACACACTTGTATTCACTACAGCTGCTTGTGGAAGACTGACTGGCCAACCAAAAGTGTTTCCGCTGCAAGTTGAAATATGTCCCAACGTCCCTGCTACAATCACTCCTTTTCTGCTTTCACAAGTCACACACAAAAATCAGTCTCATTACTTTATAGTCACACCTCATAACTATATACATATATGGGGGTGAGGTTAATATAAAAGTTATTAAAAAGCAATTTAACACTCAAGAATAGCAAAGTAAAATTAAGTTTATTCATTTCATAGCACTATGTAGGTCTAAAATGCACATCAAGCCAGAAATTAATGTATTAACTACAAAATGTATACCAAAATTTTTACATTTGAGATTCAAGCATGAATATCTTAACACTATTCAAGAATTCCTAAGCTATTATATATTGCTACCATATATGCTTAATCCTCAGATGCTCTAACTCACATTCCCTAACTCCACATGCCCTACTACTCAGTTGCACTAATAACCACTTGCCCTAATCGCGGATACCCGAAAAATAAATGCCTGAAATCCCAATTGCTCTATTAGGTAGATGGTCTAAAAGCAGATTAATGATGCCAGTATTGCGCTGAGTTTCTTAACCATCAAACCAACCAACCCCCCTCCCCCACCCTAGCCATCCCTCTCCATTACGTAGATGCTAGGGGGCAGAGATAGACACTGGCCTGTGTGCTCTCTCCACAACATCTGAGAGATAATAACAAACACAAAAACTTGGCCTATGCAAGTAATTGTTCGGGTTTCCTTTCCTTATGTTAATCCAATTTTTTGATGTGTGGTACCTACCATACCAGACAAAGTAACACGATAGAGTAACATGTCATCGGTACATTTCTCCTAATGATGTTTTGACTAATGACTTTTTGTCAAATGACAGTTTACAGGACATTGGAGCTTGTTTCAGAGATTAGGGCAACTGCTTATCAGTGCATGTATTTATTAAGGTATCTGTTTATGATGGCAAGTGGGTTATAGAGCATGCGGGATTGGAGCAAATGGGTAATAAGGCATGTGGGATTAGGATATGTGAAATTAGGGCAAGTGGGTAATGTACATTATGGCAACTGGGGCTATGCCCCATATATACCACCTTGCCTACAAACTGACCATCATCTTCCTTTTTCATGATGAAGGTTATTTTGTTATTGAAACTTATATCATTAGTTTTTTGACTTAGGAGTTCATTCTTTTCTTCCTACTTATAAAATTTTATGCTGTATTGTAATATTTCTATATGCTCTGCACAAAATACAGTTGAATCATTCAAGTTATAAAAGTTACTTTGCATCACACCAAGAGGCAAGGAACCTGTTTCTCTCACTGGTAATTACATTTGTTAAATCTAACTTGTTTTCATGCAGAATTAACAACCTGTACATGGATACCATTATTATATAATTTTCTAGATTAGAGAGTTTAAACTGTACATAGGCGAATTTTCTTCATTTAAGAAATGAAAATACACCATTCAAATTCTCAAATTATAAGACAAACTTAAACCTTCCAAAATAAAGCATATGATATAAATAAGAAGTTAATCCTAAAAAATTACCCCTAAACTGATAATGTAACTCATAGTTTACAGTTCAACAAACCACGCACCTTTGAAATTTTTCAAATGAGCCATCATTTATGTAGGTAACACAAAAAATAAATGCTTATGGAGTCTAAGACATATTTAAACAGAGGATTTAAAAAAATAAAAAATATTACCTTTAGATAGTGCTTCCCTTAGTACAGCCATTAGTTCTTCAAATGGTGTTGTGTAATCTGCCATCCCTCTATTGTGAATATATAGAAGGGCATCATACATGCCGTATGTCCAACAGAGAGTCACTACCTGGTGAACATCCAGCGACCCAACATCGATGTGCAAAAGGCATGCCTCAAGTGCCTAAGATGAGATAGATAAGAAATATGAGAAGGTAAATGATAACAAAATGTCCCAATTAATATGAAAAAATAGAAAATATACTAAAGTTAAACAACCCAATGCATAAAATGGACACATATAATTAAACAAGTTGGCCATATCTTTAAGGAAATCCAATTCTGTTATAATAAAAGGTGGTGTTTTGTGTATGGACAGCATTTCTCAAAAACTGAGAAACTTAGAGACAAACCTTGGTACACTTATTAATAAGACCTTGAGGATGTGCACCTCAGAGCCAGAATTAAGTTTTTTTAGGGGGGGTGGGGGAAGGGGATATAATATGCCATACAAATCATACCCTACAGAATTTCTCAAAAACTAAGAAACTTAGAGGCTTAAAACTTGGTACACATACTAAAGAGACCTTGAGGATGTGCACCTCTGGGCCAGAATTTTGATTTTTTGGGGAGGAGGGTGCCATAAATTACTGTTAATATTGGTCACTTATCTCGAGAATACCTTGAGTTTGAACGATAATATTAGCGAGTGAAATGGGCATGAAAAATTCAAAACTGTAAACCCAGGGCAAAGCCCGGGTAATTACCGTATATACTTGTGTATAGTTAAGAGTTTTTAAGATCAAATTTTTGTGCAAAAAATTGGGGGTTAAACTATACACAAGTAATACTTTTGAGGGTTTAAAATCTCGGATCTAAAAAATTATCTTTTTAAAAATATCATAATAAAAATCAAGATATTTATTGGTCACCCACCTCACTGACTTAACTTTTATGATATAGCTCCAAAACTTCCTATTTACCTATAATTTTATCGATTTTCATTAGAACTATGTTGTTTTTCATTTTTTTCTTTTTCGAAGACTTATATACCTGTCCTGTATTATCTCGAAATTCTTATTTGATTGCGACTCAGTAGTATTTTTCATTATTTTTTTATACATTCTGTGGTGGGTTATAGTGCATTTTAACCAAAACTCGTAATGTAACCATTATACTGACCTTTTGTCGTCGTAATGTTGTTACGTGAATACTAAAGCCTGTCTCATATTCACCGATTGTTTTCTTGATTTCTATGCATATCTTTCTTGCGTTGAATTGAATTATATTTTATATTTTTCTTCTCAAGATCGTGCAATAGGTTTACGATGTTTACAGTTTATTATTAGTATAGTATTATTATGATACTAAAAGCTGTTGAAAACCAAGATCGTTCTATATACCTCGATTGTAAGCTTCGAGATATTGAAACGAAAAATGTCGATCCTGACGGAAATCTAGGGTAAAAGAGTAAGTAGAAAGCTAGGGTGGAATTATACACGAGATATATGAAAAAATCTAATTTTTTCGCCGAGAAATCGGAGGTCGAACTATACACAGAGTCGAACTGTACACGAGTATATACGGTACCTAGTTTATGATAAAATATAAAAGGAACAGCTTTGTTAGGACTCATGAATTTAATTTAAGGAGCTGCTGGGCTTTACACAACACATAATATGACCTAGAGACTGATGCAGACATCACTTGGAAGCAATATTAAATTAATGAAAAGATTTTGATTTATCTTTTTGATAAAAATACCTTCAATTGTAAGTATAAAACAAAATAATTGAAAGTGAACAATAGATACCAATAAATCTATCAAAGCAACATGAGAAGTACTTCACTTTAGCTACATAATACGAATCAGTTTGCATATTTTTCCCATTTGTCATCAATTCTTATAACACAGAATGAGCAGGAGAAATGGTATGGGAATATACTATGTTTTTAAGGAATTACATTTCCTTATTTCTCTTATAAAAACTGTCAGTGGTAATAATTACACAAGTACAGGAAATAATATTTGTATCAACATATTTATTGATCCATTAACTGTCAATGGCATAACATTATGCTGCATCTCGAATGCATTGGTATGGTGAATGTTACCTTGATGCCATCATTTATTTGGAGCTGTCAAAATAACTTAATAGAAATGTAGAGTTACCAAATTTTACTTATTTGAAAGCAAAAGATTTTCTTCACTTTCTGCTAAAAAAAAGGCAAGATCTATGGCTCCATATTTAATATTGTGCAATTTTATGCATTTAAAGCAGCTCAGGTAAGTTTTTATGTCTGCTCTAAGGCAATGGAATATATTTATTGTTATTATATATCTCTATGAAATAGAATTTTTTTCTGACAAGTTCACTTCAAATATTTTTTTGTCCAAGAGGTACAGTTGAACTATTTGATGAAAATTTCAATAACGGCTAGTGAAAAGTAAGGTAAATTTTGCCAAGCAGAAATTTTGTCCAACTCTAGTGTCATTTTTAAGATAACAATATAAAGAATGTTTAGGCTCAAACTCTTTATTATTACACACTACTCCTTTTTATAGTTCGGTGGATTGTAGCATGCAATGTGTCACACATGTGAGCATCAACCATTATGTGCATTGAGATGAAAAAAAGGTAGAGAACTGCTGCCCTAAGGAATTTTTATATTTTGCATCAATAATAGATTGAGATTAAATATGAGGACACTGAAATAAATGCATCAACAATGCTACTTTATGTTCATTAAAATGGAACAAATTAAGAACTTAAACAAATTTGACAATAAAAATTAATTATAATAGATGGAATAGACAATGACGACAACACACATTAGGGTTAATAAGATGAAAACAATAGATTAGCTCTTCAAGGTATGCAGCAGGTAATATAAATGACGAGAATAAATTGATTAAATTGGTTAAGGCATTTAGACCAATTTGTACCTGGATAAGCCCTTGTTTTTCATAGTGGGAGACAAATTGTTGCATGATGTCTGGAGGGACACATGGCAACTGATCATTAAGGAAGTAAGGCTCCAGCGACTCAAGGAAGCAGGATTTTGCAGCATCCCCTGCTTGAACTACATCCCATACCTTCCCAAACAGAAGGTCTCTGAAAAAAATACACAGTACTTGCTGAACAGAAGATTGGCAAATTCAAGAAGAAAAAATATTTCATTTATTTATTTAACAATTACAAAAAAGGCCAAACATGGGCTATTACAATAGGTGAAATAACAAAGATAAAATAATAATGGTGATAATAAATAGAAACATAACAATTATAGCAATATAACATGCGAGAGTAAGAAGAAAATGTAATCGCAGTTTATTGTAGAGTGGTATGACCAGAAAAGGATGAAGGAGGGGTTAGGGTGTTTAAGGATGGTAAAACATAGATCTTTAGTGAGGTGGACATTTGGTTGGCAAAGAAGGTATGCAGTGCAGGTGGTGCAGGATGGTACACAGAGAGGAAAGTAAGATAAGATATCATTGGAATGGTAGCGGCCATTCATGATAGAGTGAAGGAATTTCAAGTCTATGATTATTCACCTGAGAGAGAGAGAGGAAATGCCGAGGGATGAAAGTATTTTATCCTTGAATATATTACGAAAGGAAGGGACAAACTGATGATAAGAGAAAGTTAAGAGGACAATCGAGGAAGTCTGAGAGTTGAAGGGGATGCTGAGGACCATACAAGGACACAATATACTAGTAAAGGAAGAATGCAACTGGTAAAAATGGATTTAAGTGCAAAGAGGTCATCAAGTTTGGTAAACCTGTATAGGTGAATGATGATTGATATGGTTTTACAAGAAATCTTTTTTATATGATCAGAAAAGGTGAGATTAGGGTCGAAAATTGTACCTATACCACCGTGGGACATACATAATTGAAGGAATAGCATGCTCAAAGTAATGATATACTGTGGGAATAGGCTTCTTACAAAGAGTAAAAGATAAAGTAGTGGATTTAGATGGGTTGACCCTCAAATTCCATACACCAGTAGCAGAAACACAGGAGATCAAAAGAATGTTCTAGTCTTCTTTCAAAACATTTTCTTTAAAATGTTACGTAATACTTAAGTAGAAATGAAAGAATTTGTATTAGTCGAAAATGTCTGCTCCATGTTTCCTTCCTTATCTTTTGCTTCTTTGTTAATGGTACTTTTGAAAAATCGGGGCAACCAACATAGCACAAACTTTCTTATTTCTTTACCTTTCCAATCCACACAATTATATCACTGGTTAAATTAAAACATATTTACACAGAGTGACTTGTAGAAACAATTCTGCCACTGTTAACAGAGAGGACCTGGCAGTAGTTCGTCTTAAAATTTGATATATTATAATGCCACCAGGCACCGTATACTAGTTATACTTTGAGAAATTTGACTTATTTATTACAGCTCATGACATTCAGATGTATAACTGAAATGATTTTTAACTAATGCATGCATAAAGTGACCAGGCATCCCGATTTTGGTGGGACAGTCCCTCTTTTGAGCAGCATGTTCTGCTGTCCCCCAAAATCTTAAGAGGGATGCAAAATTGTCTCGCTTTCGGATATATTGATGATAAATGTCCCAATTATTCCAATGAAGCCTAAGAGACATTTGAGAAAATGAAATGCTAAAAATGACACGAGTAAACCTCCATTTCTGGTGGATCGATTTTAACCAATAACTAATCAGCTCTTTCCCTTATAATAAAAATGTTAAATATGAAATTTGGTGATGAACCAGAAATTAGTTCTAGAGTTAGAGCGCTCACAAAAATTTATGGAGAAAGTATAAATTGGTCCAAGAACAAAAAGTGTTATAACAAATCAGCATTGTACGGGGCAGTGTTAAACGTAATATTGCTGTATAATGAAACCTAATCATTTAATTGGTAGAAGGTATAAGCTAAGATTACTCATTCATTTCAAAAGATTTACTCCATTTTTGTAGACTACACTTACATTTGTGAAAGGCCGATGCAATACTGGATGCAGGTGGATATGCTTTCTTCCACGCAATTATCCCCATCCCCAGCATCTCCACACATGACAGCAGGTGCAACCACCTCATCAATGAATGATCCAAGGATGTCAAGTAGC
Source organism: Tanypteryx hageni (assembly GCA_028673005.1). NCBI lineage: Eukaryota > Metazoa > Arthropoda > Insecta > Odonata > Petaluridae > Tanypteryx > Tanypteryx hageni. Next base: position 81,815,467 of record CM054117.1, on the reverse strand, counting down.
TGTATATGCAATAATATTAACAATTATTTATGTAATATTAACAATCATTTAATCGTGCATTCCTTCAAAAACAACCATTGTCAAGAATTTACATTGGACACTCAAAAAATATCACCTTAAAAAGCATTTAATGCATGAATTTCATTGTACTTTTATTAGCTAAAATAATGATTAGTTAGTGATTCTTCCAATGACAGTTACATTGAGAAACTCATATGTTGGGCTGTATATTTTTCAACCAAATTAGTTCAAAAATTAATCAACTACCAAGAGTTTTTTTATTCTTTCATCTCATTTTGCTGTTAATCATAAAAATTTCTTTCTTTCTTAGATAAGCATTGGAACTGTTTAATGACTGGAAAAATCAGTGGCATATATTGCATAAACATTCTCATATACATATGCTTATAGTCCACATATTCAGGTCACACTAGCACATATTTTATGGAAAAAATATTTTCTGGCAGTTTGTCTCACAGTAACAACATTGCTGCTGCTGGAGTGGCAAGAGTTTGGTGCTAGCTGGGCATTAAATTTGCTATGTTATAATGTAACTGAGACATATGGCTTATATAACACTTTACAACATCAAGCTCTAAAGCTGGATTAATTTCAGTTAAAGACTTTGAAGCTGTTTTCGAATAAATTGATGTTTTGTGAAAATCTAGAATCTCCATTGTTACACGATATAATGATTTCAACAAGGCTTCTATTCCAGGACCCTATATAAAAAACAATATTTCTTCAGATTCTGTTAAAATGCTTATTCCCTAGAGCTGCATACAGATGACAGGCTTTAGACAGATCACTTTTTCGGATTTAGAGACATCTAAAATATACATATTCATCAAAAAGTCATCACATTTTTTTCCAGTCACAAACACCACCTTTTTGAACTTCGTGTTTTTGCAGTTCGCGAATTTGCACTTGGCGACGAAATTTTGTATGACCATTACTTCTGTTTTGCGCCAATTATTTGCATTTCGCGTCATGCATTTGCGATGCCAACAAGTAGAACTCCCTCTACATTTTTGTTTTTAAGTTCAGTTTAAACTTTGGTGCCCTAGAAAAGAAATTATTATTATATTATACTTATAATGTCCATGCCAACAAGTAGAACTCCCTCTACATTTTTGTTTTTAAGTTCAGTTTAAACTTTGGTGCCCTAGAAAAGAAATTATTATTATATTATACTTATAATGTCCATTATTAGCAGTTTTAGAAGTAAACAAACGTGATAACTTTCGACTTAATAATTTTGTAGCTCAGTTTGAACTTCACTTTCGATGATGAAACTTTAGTTTAAAATTTAAAGAAATGCCATCATCTTGGAATGTAAGGTTTTCATTTCCTTTTATCTTTGTACGTATTTTGAATGTAATTTAAGGAAATGTTATTTTGGTTTGTTAGGTTTTCATTTTTCATTATGAATTTTTAACGTAAATCTAAAAATTCCTACCATCTTGTATACGTAAGATATTCTGCCACCACTTTAATGCTTCATTTTTATTTTTTGTGACTATTTTGAACAATTAAAAGAAATGTTATCACTTTCTTACGCTAGGTTTTCATTTTCTGTTATGCATTTCAAATGTAATTAATAAAAGAAATGTTACCACTTTTTAATGCTGTTTTTTGCGGCTTGGAAGTGTTTGTTGCAGAACCCAAGAAAACATCCATGCATCACATACTCAACATTCCATTTCAGCAGTTCATCAATTTAAATTAAAGCATTACCTTGGAATGAACAAAAGAAGATCGAAAATCACCTGCGAAAATGAGCTGGAGGCAAATTGCATAAGTACCAAAAGAAGTGTAATCGCTTTTTAATGTTGGGTTTTCATTTGCTATTACGCATTTTGAAGATAATTAAAAGAATTTTTTCACTTTATGATGCTAGGTTTTCATTTAATGTTACGTTGCTGTAACGTTTTATTTTATTTTATATTAAACTGCATTATTTATGATAAAAAAGTGATTATTTAGGTTGACTGGGAACCATACTCACAAAATAACATTGCATCTTATGTTAAAATAGAACTTGCACTTCGCAAATTTGCATTTTGCGTTAGTTTTCCGGAACCAATTATTCGATAAGTTCAAAAAGGTGGTGTTACTATCTTTATGCACTTCATGTAAAAAATAGTAAAAATATGTACATAATATATAATTTTCAACAGATAGTTATCACTTATGCATTAATGCCTTTACTCAACTACAAAATATTTAACTGCTTCTGTAAATTGAATGGACTCACCCAAACAATTTCTGAGCCTTATGATAAAATTCTTAATCTTCTTTCCAAATAAAAGTTATTTATTTTGATCACAAGATACATATTCTAAATAAATGTGTATTATAAGACCACAACACCATGATTTGCCCATAAATATAAGTTCCAGTTTCAACAACTGCTTAAGAACTGGATCTACTTAGTGATTTAGATTCTAAATAGAAATAGAAACTATCATTGGTGAATCACCATGGAAGACAGTATTTTGTAAATGAAATGCGCATCGGGTATTCCCAGCCTTTTTGTGACTACTGGAGCAATCTAAATTACAGATTGGATTCCAGACAAAATAAAATTTTCCTAAACTAAAATGATTCATTTTTTTACTTGTCTAAGCCAAAAAATGATTAATATATAACAGGATAACTTTTTAATGATTTTTAATAACCTTACTTTGCTAAGTCTATTTTTTCATGGCACTGAATTTTAATTTATATTAGTCAAATAAAATAGTTACATTTTGCCTTTACAACTTTAATTACCTCAATGATTATAGTTACTAACAAGTCACTCAGACTTTCATTATCATATATCCTCTTGTCCCAGCCCTAAAGCTTGACTTGAAGCAAAAACACAACACATACAAATTGAAACAAAGAAACATACTATAGGCATCATTTGTGACCATTGCTGCATGGTTACTTTATCCATCATTTCCTCCAATAAGTTGGCTCTTTTCTTGTGCAACTGAGTGGCTTTAGGTTCTATGGGATTGGAGTTCCAAAAATTTGTATTGGTCCAAAGATTTTCTATATCCATGCAACTCTGAGAAGGGCAGGATAAATAAAAGCAATGAGAGATATTTAACCCTCTTGTCCTTCAAATCATCTAAAATCCTGATCATCTGAGTAGAGTAGCAATTTAATTCAAGTATGTATATGCTAGAAAACTTAATTTGTAAAATTATGTAACCTAAATAGAAGTAGAAGTTACAAATACCAGTAAACTAAATATTAAGATAAACCAAGCTACTTTAACACAAAATAATAAAAAATTTAAAGTGAAACTAAAAGAAATGTCATTAAAAATACAAAAAGATTGAGAATTTTGCTCAAGCTTTATTTAAACTTAGTAAACACCTCCTACCACCAACATATGGTGCCCAAAAATCTTGGCAGTGTTTACAAAATCTATAGAAAGCTTTACAAAGTTCTTTAATTTTTCTTTGACATATTATTTTCATATACCAATAGCGTTAGCTGAGATTATTTACTTAAACAACATTATGAAGTGGAATATTATCAAGACTTTTATGGCTATATTTATATAATTCCCAAGATTTTGGAAGGATTTTCAAAGAAACACTGTAAGTGCACAAAAAATCAGAAACTTGCACTATATTGCTGCAATATTTACACAGTTTATAATATATCAGGGAGATTAACTAGAAAAAAGCCTAAAATATGAATGTTCAAAACCAATTCCTTCCTATCTGGACCGAGAATTAAAATCATTCGAGCTAATTTTCAAATGCAATTTCAGGATAATAACATCACATTATATTTGGGCTAACATGGTAATAATAGAGTTTAAAAAAATAGAATAAATACAAACTGTAATATTAATCCATTGGAAAAAGATTTATTTATTCCTCTAATTGGGGTGTTTACTGTAATATCATAAAAAGTAGTTCAGGAAAGTACTAATCTGCCAACTTTCCTTTCAATAATATATAACAAGTGAGGGTGTACACAGGTTTCCCATGTTACAGAAGTGCTTTTCGTGAAATTCATCGCATTATAATCGTATACTAATGTATTAGCTTTGAAATCAGAAAATTATTTTTCCTTATATTGTGGTAGCCCTGCTTTTTTGATCCGTTCTAAACATATTCATCCCATTTTATACTCGCCCTAAACGAATTTTTTTAAAATCAGTTCAAATATTTCAAATTCATAGTTAAAGAAAAATTCTAACCTTGATATTGTGGTAGACATGTTTAGTCAACCCGGTTAAAATATAATATATTGGTTATTTATTTATATGAAGATTAAATATACTACATTTGGTTAAAATCCATTAGTTCAGTTCTCTAGAAATACATGTAAAAGAATATTATTTAACTTTTTATTGTGGTAGCCCTGCTCCTTACCTCTGCTTTAAACATCTTGATTTCATTAAGATATGTTGTAAAAATCTTATATACACAATTTAATTGAAATCCATTTCTGCCAAATTCTTCTAAATCCTTAGTTACTGAAAGAATTTAATTTGTAATTGATGCATTCCTGTTTGGCTGATTCGGTTTAAATATGCTAATATGGTTTTATATAAATGTATATTATAAGTATTAAATTTAGTTAAAATTAATGTTGACAGTTCAACACAATACGTGTAACAATAATTTTTTTATTCCTTGTAATGGGGCAGTCCTGCTCTGTATATCTATACTAAACATCCTGATTTTGTTATTTTATGTTGCATGCCTACTTCATACAAAATTTCGTTGAAATTGGTTGGGCCAATTCCTTCCAAATTCATAATTAGCGAAAAGATTAACTTCGCAATTGTGGCACTCCTGCTGTCTTGATTCGTTACAAATATGTCAATTTGGTCATTGATTTATGTGCATATTCTATGTATTAAATTTAGTTGAAATCGGTTAATTCATGAAGAAGATGTTAGGGACACATGGACACCCAGGCAATCTTATAGGACTACTTTCCATTTTTAGAAAAGTAGGCTAATTATTATTTCTCCATCTACAAATTATTTTCTAACACTCCATGCACAAAAATAATAACTTTTATTGGTAACTTAAAATGTCAAGCAAATAATAAGACACAATATCATAGTTACAATTTCACAGGCGATTCAACAAGTTAATTGCCTTAAAAATAACATTAAACTGAATTAACTCAAATAAATGGTACAGAAAAATTCAAAATACTATATTTACACTAAAAAAATAAAGTTTCTGAAAGGAATAACATTATTTAAAATTCTCTAAAATAAAATGTGAGCTTGAAAGTTGAGTACAATCAAGTAAGTACTTAGGTGAAATAAAATATTACCTTTTCGCACACCATTCCCTTTTTTCTATGAATAACTGGCACCCTTCCAGTATCTTCTAAGAAAGTCATTCCCAAAGCTAGAGCATCAAGATGTCTACCCTAAATGATCAAAATGAAGAAATTTTTATTAGGAACCGAGAGACTATGGCTGGTGAACATAAGAGAAAACAAGTAAATGTTTTAAAATCAAAAACAATAAGCTTTAAAAATACTAAACTCACTTTTTAAAATATACAATTTTTCTCACATACAAGACACATCTTTGATTTTCAAAATTTAAACCAGAAAAAAAAAATGTTTCCGAATATAAGCCACACTCTGTTTTTAAAAGGTGATCTTTCGATGCATAACTGGAGGATTAATATAGTACTTTGTTATATACAATATTATTGATGTCTTTACTTCATGACTATACATGTGGCATGTAGTAAAAAGTTTAAATACAGATGTTTTTATGCATAGACCACATTCCCTTCCCCAACACTTTTTAAATAAATAGAGAAACTAGAGAGAAGAGCAATCAAACAACACCCAAACCAAAAGCAACACAACTGAATGTGTCTCCCAACAGAACTGTCAGAATATGAGGCCAAACTGTGATGATGTCTTGACATCCGGCAGACTATGGCATCTTTATCATGGTCATTTCCCATTACAATTGTTGGCAAAAACGAAAATGTTTGTAGCTATGCCATCAATAACAATACTATTACTTTTTCCTTTTTTATTTGTTGTAATGATTTCACAACTTCTACATTACATAGCATATTGAATTTAGCAATGTCCATGGAGCATACCTCTTTATGGTCCAGAGACGTGGATGGTAAGGAGAAAGGAGGAAAAATATTTAGCAAGTTTTGAGATGTGGGTATGGAGGAGGGTGATGAAAGTGAAATGGACAGAGAGGAAGAGAAACGAAGAAGTATTAGAAATGGTGGGAGAAGAAAGGATGCTAATAAAAACAATCAGGAAAAGAAAAGCAAATTGGATAGGGCACATATTGAGAAGACAGTGTTTACAAAGGACGATCTTAGAGGGCAAAATTAGCGCAAGAAGAGGAAGAAAAATAATAGGAATATTAGAGAATATAAAGCAGGAATATAGTACTTATAGAGGTATAAAAGAGGCTTCTAGGGAGAGAGAGATATGGAGGCAGCGATTCAGCTAAAACCTGTCTTAGGACAGCAGCATGATGATGATGATAGTGACATTTAATGGTTATCTTACATTTTGCACTTTTCCAATTCTTTCCTTGCATATAAGTCTCATTACTTTGTTAAGGTAAAATATTGATGGAATAAAGCAATCTGAAGATCCTATGTAGACAGACATAGCTGTAAAGTTAGGAATGTTTTTGAAGCGAAAAAAAATTCCGCTATGACCATGAATCAAACCTGGATCTTCCACTTGCCAGGTGGATATTCTATTCAAATAAGAAAAAATCTGCATTCTGAAATGGGAGAATCAATCTGCTATGATAGTTCAGTGGTACAATATCCACCTAGTAAGTGGAACTCGGGTTTGATTCCTGGTCGTAGCATAATTTTTTCTTGTTTCAAAAATATTCCCAAGGTAAAATATGAAAAAATAATGCAGCTTATATGCAAGTAAATATGCTATGTATATGTATACACATGCACACAAAACAGATATTACAGTATATATGTCAACCTCAAAAAAATAACAATACGAAAAAGTTATTTTTAATACAAACTTTTGCTGATTCCAACAAATGTCAACCTATAAAAATCTCCTGATTTGGTAGTCAAAGAGGTTTGTACAGGCTGGCACGAACAGGAAACATTATGAACATCATTTAAAGAGAAGTTCTACAATAACAGTTATTGATTTCATTATTACTATAGTTGGAATTGTCACCCCACAACCTGGGCAAAGAATGAGTAACTCAACCAGTCCTTTATACTTTAACCCCTCAAGCGTGATTTAAAAATGGATGCCATGGGTATTTAAATACTCCAGAATACAATGTGTTATTTTAATTTATTTCTTGAAAAATATTAAAAATAAAAATCTGAAAAAATAAGTAATATTAATTATGAATGACTTGCTGTTTATTAGTTTTTTTAAATTTCTACTTTAACATTTTAATGATCTATCGTACTTACAACTTTATTCTGCAATATTGGATGTGTGGTACGTTTCGAAACAAGATACAACATATAGGGGAGAATTCCCAGGGCAGGTTTTACATTGGTGGGCTGTCTCCTTCCTTACTCCCCCTCTTTGAATAAACAACACACTTACTTTGTCCCACTCTCCTCTTACCTGAAGGGGAATTTTGTTCTGGGAAGTGATGCTCTGTTAGCCTCGTTGCACCTGTGTTAACTTGTGTTGGCCTTCCCTTTTTCTTTCCAACTCTGCTCTATAAATATTTTATGAATATGCAATCGACGAGTCTAGTACAAAAACGGAGCTGATTTTTCTGATACCCATCTAACAATAATAAAAGGCTACTTCTGTCCCTTTGTGGCTCCCTCTGTCACGCTATAAAAATGTGAATAACTCGATAATGGAACGAGATTCATTTATGATATTTGGCAGGAATGATCGACTCATATATTGTAAGATGATGACAAAAAGAAATAGGATGAGCATCTATGGCATAAAATTTTTAGAGGTTCATTTATAACATTCATATCATTCAATCGTAGCATAGCAATCATGCAGAAATCCTTCAAAAAGCATGTAAAAATGTGAATAAGATTTCTGATCGTTCAAATACAATCTTATTAATTACCTGTTTAAGAAGATGAGATAGACGATCACTCCAAGATCTTATTGTAAGGACATGAAAGGAGTTGGTTCCTAGCAAAAGTAATTGGTTGCCAAAACTTAGGACAGAGTTGTAGCAAGCCCTTTCTCCAGCAAGTACCTTGAGAGTATAAAAAGATCAGTTGAATGCTTAATGCTGGAAAGGACAAAACATGGGAAAATATACTAAATTTAATACATTTTTCATATTAGTTAACCAATAAAATCCAATAGTATAATAAAATTTAACCCAAAAATCAATGAACTACTGTATCTGCCCGAATACAAGCCGATGTTTTTTGCCAAAATCTACCATGAAAAAATCACCCCTTGGCTTAATTGTGAGTTCAAGAAGAAATTTGGGGTTAGGATTAAGTCTTGTACTCATCCATAGATGGCAGCATGTCTCTTACTGCCATCGCATTCAAATGATAGTACTATATTTTTTGTAAAGTAAATACCTGGCCTACGATGAATCATCATCATAGGTAGTCTGTCCGTAGACAGGTCCGTGATTATTCATGGTTAAACCTGGTTCTCCATATACTCCTATTTTCCGCTGTCCTCTTCATATCTTGATAACTCTCTTTCCCTTTCAAATTGTCTATCAGCTGAAACCTTTTCCTGCCTCTTTCCCTTTTCCCATCTAGTTTTCCTTCTAACACGTCTTTAATCATACTCTCTCTCCTCAGGTAATGTCCAACCCAGTTAGCCTTCCTCTTTCTGATAGTCTGTATAATCATTCGCTTCTCTCCTATTCTTCGTAGCACTTCATCGTTTTTCATCCTATCTGTCCATTTTATCTTCAGCATTCTCCTCCAAGTCCACATTTCAAAGCTTTCCAAGTATTTGATGTCATACGATGAATATAAATGAATAAATAATAAAGCTAAAATATCGAATTTAACAGTATTTGTGTTACTGTTGGTACCAACTCTTTCATTTCTAAATGCTATTGGATATTTTCTTTCATTTCTCAGGGCCATGCATGTCTATCATTAAGAATAGTTAGCAATTTGTATTATTTTTTATTAGACATTAAAAGAAGTACCTATTAGTTTTACTTGGCTATTGCAGCTATTCCTATAGCCATTGTAATGTTAGTATGCATGTTAAAACCCCATTCATAGAATCTATTAAAATTGCATACATTGATTATGCAAAATGCAATGATGGCTTTGGATGCTCAACTGCTTGAATTTCGGTAAGTAAAGAGACATCTGCTCCAAAGAGAAGAGCAACAGCATGAACTGCAAAACTCAGCTGAACAGTAAAACTTTACATGGAACATATATAATTATAAAAATGCAATTTCTTAAGGCAATATAAATGCTAATTTCAGTCTTCATGAAATTATTATCACTATATGTGGAACTATTCAACAATGCAAAATTATTAATTGGAGTAATATTTTAAAATGTCAACAACTAAATCATTTCCCAATCTTTTCTTCGATCTCGAATAATGTATTCTAGGCCATGCATGCATGCCCAGCACACTTCAGCATAAAATCTATGAAATACTTTTTTGCCGAAAAATGGTGGAAATTTTTGGGGGTCAGCTTAAATCGGGGGTCGGTTTCTATTCAGGCAGATAGGGTAATGTAAATTATATAGTACACTATATTAATTTTAATATATAATTAATTTAAAATGGATAGAAATAATTCTATTAATGTTGCATAACTTTGCTTTACATGAAAATAAATCAATCTTTTATCATAAAAATAAAATTTTCAACTTTCAAATTTAATTTAAATCATAAATTATTCAAATAATTTCAAAACATGTACCAGTGCTTGGCTGACATTTCCTCCAGTGGCAAGTCCTTTGAAATGACTAGTACCATATACAAGGCGAACATCAGAGACATCTAGAGATTCCAGTTCTTCTCTGGTGCGCACATCTAAAAGGTGCACTCGCTCCATGCTATCTAAAACAGCAAGTGTCCGAGCATCAAGCCAGTGGAGAGCAATGAGTGTGTGAGGCAACACAAGCCGTCGGAGAGGTATCATCCGAATTCGCCAGGCACCCCCTGCTGAGCCAATCATACCACTGCCATCAGTCCCCCGCAGGTCTGGTGACATCTTTAATACAAACAAAACACCTCAGAGAATGAAACTGCAGTAATGACTTAACACATACAAAAATAAAAGGTTTATTCTTATGACCTTACAAGCTGCTTATTGCAGCATTGTTTGCAGTATCAATAATATGGGCTTACTTCCTCCTGGCACGGTAAATTAAGGCAATGGAAATCAAGAATATGTGCGGGTTTAATACAAAAATGCACAACAAATATTTCTATCAAAATTTTCTGTTCAAATTATGTTTTGCGACAAATGCTACTATTAGATATTCATACTTTTTTACTTTAATGTTTTTTGCAATATTAATATAATGCAATGGAAATCAAGAATATGTATGGGTTAACTTTTTAAAAATGTATTGCAAAATACTACAGAGCCTCCTGGCGGAGAAAATTTCAATGGTCTCCAACGTTCCTGCTTTCAAGGTTATACCAGTTCCTTGTATGGCCAACAAATGGCAGTAAGGTAAAATTGCACAATAAAAATTTTGTTTAAATTAGGTTTTACAATAACTGCTACTATTAGATACTCATACTTTTTTAATTTTTAATGTTTTAGGCGATATTTGCTACCAAAAAAGGAGCAATAAATACTTTTAATGAAATTCCAATAACGTAGCTAATAGGCCATGGATCAGTGTTGTCCAATAAATAACCATTGGTGGACAAAAAATAATGTTAAATTGTCATGGTGAGGTGACCTGTGACAATGCCATTTGATGGAAGTGTGCTGTCTTTGTTCTTTTGCTGACATACTGACAAAACACACACAAAATATAGATGACATGGTTTTTGCGTGCAACTCAGTGGTTAACATTAATCAGGATAGTTTTAGTAACTACCCTGGGTTCCCAGATGTTCTTATAGAGCTTCTAAGGCTACACATTTTAAAAATTTCAGTTATTTATCATTCATTACCATATTTTCTTTATTCATATGAAACTTTCCGAGTGTCCTTATTATTACTTACACATTTCATGGGTGTTTCATCAAAGAATATGTTCTGTCTTCAGGATTACTGGCCCAGTTTTCATGCTTTTCTATCATCTTTATAAAAAATAGCACGCTTAGTCAGTGGTACTAAGGGCAACTCAAATATGTGAATAATCTGTGATATAACTACCATATTTACATGAATCAAAGACAAGGTTTTTTCCAAATTTCAGCTTGCAAAAATTGAGGGTTGACTTAAATTCGAGTACGATGTGGTATACTGTCATTAGATTGTGGTCAATTCATCGCACTTCAATTTGTCATGCGTCAATTCATCACATGACAAACTCGTCGCATGTCTATACATTGCACGACAAATTCGTCTTGAGACAATACCATCACAAGACAAATTGGAAGGCAAGACACCATGATTGGTATATGGCAGGGGGATACACTTGTTGGATTGGGAGTTATCCTCCACAATACACCATCCAAAGTGTTTCACCTTGCGTCATTCGCAAAGAGAATTGCGATTCATTCTGGTATTATCAAAATGTAAAGAAAAAGTTTTATGGAAAAGTGTCTCCCCCTGCCATACACCAGTCATGGTGTCTTGCCTTCCAATTTGTCTCGTGATGAATTTGTCAAGCGATGAGTTTGTCGTGTGATGTATAAAAACTTCAAGTATTTTTAATTAGGTATGTGAATTACTTTAATACTGCATGATTTCTCACTCATTTGAATTCTTTAATATGACTTTTAAAATAGCTTCCCAAATGGAACGTACCTGAAAAAAGTGAATAGTTGATTCTCGTGCAAATGCAAGCACTGGATCAATAACTCTAGATCCATCGGCTGCCTGGATGACGACAAACTGCCAAGCGAGGAGAGGAAGTGTGGCCGGACTGGTTGAGTGAAGAGAATGAGTGAAGAGCACCCTCATTCGTGGACGAATAGTTACAACAATGACCTGCAAAGCAGATTTAATACATTTTTTATTTATTTACTAATTTATTTATTTTTATTTACTAAAATAGGCTCACATACAGCGTTATCGCCAATTTACAGTGAACATGGTAACAATAAAATATAATATATAAAAAATAAATAGGTACAAACAATCAGGACAATTAACAATGAACGCCAATTAATTATAAGTAATGTACAAAAAAAATTATAAAGACATTAATTGCATCTATTTACAAAAATAATACTCAGGGCTGCTTTTAAGAAGGAGTTATAAGAGAGAGAAAGGATCGATGTTTGGTGGTAAGGAATTTAAAAGGGAGGGAAGTCGATAGAAGAGGGAGCGTTGGGCAAGAGAAATTTTGAATGAAGGAACATTAAGTAAGTGGGTAGATCTAGTAAGTTTTGATGAAACTCGGAAATTAAGTAGGTGACTAATTCAGGACTGTCAGTAATAGAGTTTAAAGTATTATAGATAAGAGAGAGATTGGATTTAATCAGGGTAGCTTTAAGGTGATTAAGGGAGAGGGAGGACAGTATAGCGTCAGTAGAGGCATGGCGAAGAGAGGGCACACGGGTTTTTACAATTTTTAAAAAGAAATTACAAACTTGATTAAGAGAAGAAACATTGGAAAAGGCAGACATGGACCATATTGGAGAGCAATAGGAAATAACTGGAAGGACAATTGTGGTAAAATACAGTTTGAGTGATGCAGGATCTCTAATGTCAGTAAAACGATATATAATGCCTATGCCCATGGCCTTCTTTTTAATTTTAATAATATGCTCACCATAATTCAATTTATTGTCAGTAATAACGCCAAGATCTTTTTGCGAAGAAACTCTTGTCAATGGGAAAGAATTAATTGTATAATTGTAAATAACAGGAAATTTTCGGAGAGAAATAGACATCACATTACATTTAGAAAGATTTAGTTTTAACTTCCAAAGATTACACCATTTCGTGAGTAGCAGTAGCAGCATGTCATTTCAGTCCACCTTTCACAGAAAAAAAAGATTAGTGAATGGAGAAAATGAGGAAAAACTGAAGCTGACGGGATAAGAGTCTTCGTAAGGTTGGTCTTAAATGGCCACAACTAAAGGAGGATGTGATGGATAGTAGTACAGAGGAAGTTTGCTATTGCTGTATCAATCAAAATCGTTATGTATGATGCAAAAATTGTGGCAGAAGAAAAAGGCCTAGTTGAGCGTATCTACCGTTATTACATAATGTATTCCATTTATTATGTATCCCATTATATTAAAATATCATCTTGAACCTAAATAAGTACTATCGGTAAAGGGTATCTATATGTACAACGTGTTGGGCACACTCCCACAGCTTTAATTAATACGACTGCCGAGTTCACGCAGGGCACATTTAGCTATACAAGTCTCGAAGCAATTATTTACGTTTTAGATCATCCCTATTTATTTTATAAATTAAGTTTATCTAAAATGTTATATTTAACTGTTATCATGCCAGAATATTTTCTGTAAATTTTGCTGGACACAGACATGGCATGGCCCTTCGTAAATGCATTGGTGAACCAAAATACTTATTTTCCTGAAAAATCTTCTAAAACACTGGGTTGCGTCTTATACCCCCTGCATCCTTATATGCTGTGAAATATGGTATTCAGTGTTTAAAAATTATCAACGAGCACAACTTGCAACTACTATTGCAATCATATTCATTACTCTGCATGGAGAAAGTTGATATTTTTCACAATTATGATATTTTCTGCCTATACTTCACACATGATGGATTAATTAGGTCACTAAATAAATGCAGCCATTGAATCTGCTCCCATCTCTCAATGACTTCATTTTTACTGTAAGAGAGGTAATATTACAGTAGATGCCACTTAATATTATCCAAGGTTATTGTTTTCAGCCAGTTGTGGTAACCAAACAAGGAATTCCAAAACTAAATCTAGTTTAAGGTAGGTATCCAATTATTGTTATCTGCTGCTTAATCTTTGTTAAAAAACACCTGGGTCACCCCACGCCAAAGAACTTTACTTCTGGAACATAAGTAATGTTTATGAGTAATACTTCAAGGCAATACATAGTCACTAAAATGACAGAAAACATAATTTTCCAATGTTCTACAACCAACACCAGTGACTGTATAAAAATTATCAGCCAATGGGTGGAAAATAAAATTTTCGATCAAAGGGATTTTACCTTTGATAGTGTTGCCATAGCAACAGCCACCACCTCTCTCAACGGATGCTGGGCAGGGTGACGATTATGTAGAAGTAAAGGTTCCAATGCAACTACCTCGCCTCGACTTCCAGAGAATAGACACCGAGAATCACAGCCACGCACTCCCATAGTTCGTTTAAAGCTCAACTCAAAAACTGAGCCACCACTGTCTGCACAAAGAGCAAGTGTTGGTGAATCTGTGAACTGAACAAAATGATGAAACATTATTATTATTTCTGAAAATCTGAAGTAATTCTAAGATAAAAATTCACTATTTATTGATGATTTATTTTAAAACTGCTAGCTAATGCACAAGTAATTATGAATAAGGAATGTTCAAGTTACAGGGAAACTACCAAAACAAATCAAAATAATACTACAAGAGACAGTAAAATTTCTAATTATTGAATCCTATTTCATGGTAATAATTTCAATTAATAACTGAAATTTTGGGTCCAAAAACTTGAATGTGAAAATACACGAATATTAAGTAACATAGAAATGACAAGCAATTTGCCTCCTCACCTTGAGATGAAGGACAGCAGTCGCTGGAGGATGTGCATCAGATAGAGTTCGCAAAAGGCGTCCCCCATTCAAATCATACATGAAAATGGCACCTTTGGCAAAACCCACTAGTAATCGGCTGCAGTCATGGTTTAGAGAAAGTGCAGATACAGCACCAAATTCAGATACCAAGTTAGTCCCAGTTGGACCCCCACTCGGCACACCTTCTTCAGCTCCCAGGCACCAACGTAAGGTCTGGGATGAGTCAAACACTAGAACCAATCCATGTGATGTACCCACTGCAATCATTGTAGATGCAGCAACAGCAGTGGGTAAACCAGCATTCACCCGTTCCTACAAAATGACAAATGTATGATGAAATACAGTAATACACCACTATACATCGGAGATGCGTTCCTGAAAACTGCACCTTATAACGAAACAACATATAGCGAAACATTTTCCCATAAGAACAATGATAAAAGTAGGAGTAACATTTCTGACGGATATTTCGCAGCTATGAAATTATAATATTAGTATTTTTATAAAAAATGCGGGAAAGGTGCATTTGCTCAAAATGAAGATAAATAATAATAATAATAATGAACGAAATTTCTGTACCTAATATTAGTAAGTGAAGTTGAAACTACTGGGTAAAATTGCTCACATATATTTGGTAATTTGGTAGGGAGCAGGCCCAGATGGGGTTGCAAAATGAAATTAAATTCATAATTATATTTATATAAATAATAATAAACATGAAATTAAAAGACAAATAGAAGGATTTTATTGTTATAGTGATAATTTATGTACCACAATTAATATTTCTGAAAATTTGCTTTTAGCACTTCACAAATGATGTATATGTGAAGAGATGCAACTTATACGAAACATGTTCCTAAACTGATTGACGACGTATATGCAAAACAACATATAACAGGGCAATGTATAGCAGGGTATTACTATACTGGTTTGCATAGATATCTCTGCTGGTAAATATCTTGTGAGCAGGTGAAGTTTATGTACAGTTATCCAAGTATATGCAAAAATATAGTGCCATTTGTTCAAAAATATATAATTTCAACAGATAGATTATGTAGTTTATATAGGTCACAAAAATGCTGCTAGGTGCTTCCTATTGGAGAGATCTGTAACAAAACTATAACTTAAACATTTTAACTATATTAATCATAATGCACATGAAAGTCATCAACCTGTAGCTATGGGTCGAGTGACATTTTTAAGTGTAAGTCAACATGAAGTTTTCATTAATAGATTTGAGGGAAATGAAATTCTTTGTCAAAAGCAAAGTAAAACTTTCAGAAATACTAAAGGTAAAAATACTCTGTGACTTTCTTGCTACACATGAAGCAGTGAAATTAGCAATGGTAGATTCAATATTATTATTGAATGTGCCGTTGCAAGTTGATTTCAGAGTTAGAAATTCAGGAAAGTGCCAACATGCCATTATGTATTTTTTTTACATCAATTGACACAAATATTTTTTGGTGAGCACAATAAAAAAACCATTTTCCTCTCTCTGGGTCACACATGATCTGTGAGGTTTAAAGAATTTATTCCAAGACGAAAATTTGAGAATTTTCCAAGACCTCTTCACACCACTAAACGAAGGAAATATTGCACCTGGACTCGAACCCTGACACTTCAGAGTAAAAGTAATGCCTCATTGCCCTTCAGCTTGAAGGGAATAACCAAATTTTGGTGGATTCGGTGGCCACCATGAATGCCAAAGTGTATAAGGAAAATAAGGGATGTTAAACTTACCAACAGATGACACACAACCCTATATTTCATGAATAGAGATGAAAATTTCAAATAATTTTTGTGTGGGAAACATGGTGGGAATTTTGACCTCTTTATATTTCTTCTGAGGACCGTAGGAGTCACTACTCCAAGTATGGTAGAGATTGGTCAAACGGTGTGGGAGGAGTTACTGGACAGACAAACATATAATTTCACTTTTATATAGATGTATAGGTTAGTTTTAAAGAGATTCACATGGTAAGGGAAAGACACAAAAACTGCCGTAGATAAACTGTTCCAAATCCCAATTCTCTGCTTAAAAATGAATACTACCCACAGTCTGTTTTCTGTCCAAGTGGCACTATACTGTGTAAGTGATGCCTATACCTTGAGCATTTTTTACCTCATTCTAATGCTTAGATTCTTTGATGATAGTTTTAATGCAAGAATTATAAATTCTGCCAAAACTTGCTGTATTTCTTCTCCATTCTATATCACTTTTTTTTAAATAAGCAATTTGCCTTTGGATTCATTTCAAGATTCAACCAGTTTACACAACTACAGTAGACCCATAACATTGGTGGTTTTGACTATTCGCAAACGACCCCCTGAGGTCCCTCATTGGCAGGGATGGTGCTAGACATATCAGTGACCTAGGCAAACTTCTATTTTGGCACCCCTGTCCTATTGCAAGTTTTTCTAATAACCTCAATAAATGAAATATTATATTATGTACTACTAAGACAAATAGAATGACGTCGAGGAAATAGAGCAAGCTAGTTGGGACTTGTATAAGTTTAATGAAGTGTTCTGATAAGCAAAGCAACTAACCGATACCTTTATTGATTACGATCCATCGATGGAACAGAGTCTCAAGATCACTTGTGAAATAAATCTCACATTGGCTCTGTACCAGGAGATCTATAAGGAACTCCAAAAGAAAAGAAAACATCTGCCAATCACAGTGTTTTTTAAGAAAGAGCAGACCATTTCGCTACTGGCCCCTCCCCATACTTTGCAAAGGGCTTCACAATCACCTCCTTTATCTCTACCACCAGCTACTTCCTCGGATTTTGATGATGATTAAATATTAATTTGAATATTAAACATTACTTCGGTTAATTAATTTTTTTATATTGTACATAAGAAAATAATTAAAATTATTTAAATGTTTATGAGTTTTCAGTTGATTCCCAAATTCTTACTTAAGTTTATCAGCCATACTTTATATTTCACTAGCTGCTTAGTGCAGCATTGCTTGCAGTATCAATAAGATATGTGCTTACTTCCACCCGGCATGGTAAATTAATACAATAGGTGGGTTTATTTTTAGAAATGTATTCTAAAATACTACAGAACTTTTTAACTATCTCTGATGGTCCCACATTTATACCAGTTCCATGTTTAGTTCTGAGATGGCAGTAATAGAAAGATCCATGACAAATATTTTCTACAAAATTTTCTGTTCAAATTATGTTTTGCGACAAATGCTGGTATTAGCTATTCATTCTTTTTTACTTTAATGTTTTTACGACATTGATGTAGTGCAATGGAAATCAAGAATGTGCATGGGTATAATTTTTTAAAATGCATGTCAGAATACTGCAGTGCCACCTGGTGGAGAACACATAAACTATCTCCGACGGTCCCACATTTTAGGTTATATCAGTTTGTTTGACAGCCAAGAGATGGCAGAATGGTAAAATTACATGACAACAGTATTTTTTATCAGAATCTTCTTTTCAAATTAGATTTTCCAACAATTGCTTTTATAAGTACTCGTAGTGTTTTAATTTTAATGTTTTAGGCGATATTTGCAGTCAAAAAAGAAGTACTTTTAATGAAATTTCAATAACATAGTTAACAGGGATCAGTGTTGTCCAATAATCATTCGGGGACAAAATACGATGGTAAATTGTCATACAGCATTGACCTGAGACGCTCACATGTTTTATACGTGAAATGTCATCGGTGTTTTCTGACAAACTCGCAAAACACACTTAATATATGGATTAAATTTTATGGGGAAAATTAGGTAGCAGAGCCATTATTCGTGAATTCAGGCATTCACAATGTTCGTAGAACAGAACCCTCACGGATGTTGAAGGTCTACTGTATTAGGAAATGATGGCTAATAAGAGAAAATATACAAGAACAGATACTAAATGTCATGCCCACCTTGACAATGAAACAAAAGGGTGAAAATTGAAAGAAATTCCTATTTCCAAAAGACAACAAAAAAGTAACTTAAAAGGAAACAGGGTTACAAAATGAATCAGGAGCAAGATTTGAAAAGGATAAAATACTTACTCTTGCAGAAGACATCTGCTGAGAGACCCCACGAAGGATGAGATGACGAAGTAATGAAGAGGGAGGTTGAATGGGACGGCTGGAAAACCCTGCACCTGGGCTTCTTCTGCGCCTGCTACGTTCTGATGAACAGCGGCTCCTAGTATCCCAACTTCCCCTTGATCCCACTGACAATGTCTCAGCACCTTCCTGTCCAAATGAGCCACCCTGTAAATAACGAAAAAAAACTAGTAAGTTTCAAATAACCAGGAAATTATAGCAAATTAAAAGTTGATATATGAGAAATTTTGGAGCAAAAATTATTGTCCACTTAATGATTCAATTTATAAAAGGTATCAGAAAATGTTTCAAACTAAAACCAAATAAATTATCTACAGTGACACCAAGGGCGATAATTAAAATTTCAGAAGTTCAAAAAATTAATAAAATAAAAATAACATATAGAGGAAATGCTACTTTTTTACTGTATTT
Source organism: Tanypteryx hageni (assembly GCA_028673005.1). NCBI lineage: Eukaryota > Metazoa > Arthropoda > Insecta > Odonata > Petaluridae > Tanypteryx > Tanypteryx hageni. The sequence goes on along the minus strand of CM054117.1, from coordinate 81,796,141 downwards.
ATTTTATTTTATAAAATATTAATTATTTCCTTTTTGCATATTAAATTGTGTCCTTTTGAAGATATCCTCCAATAGTTTATTTTTTCATCTTTGATTACCCTCAAACCTCCCTCTCCAAGGATGAGCCCTAATTCCGCCCTTGGCGCGCAAACACATTCTAACACCTAACATAGATATGCATGTAGTCAACTTCGACTACTGTTTCGATTATTTAACGGCATAATTGACACAAGACTGAATTTTTTATCACATAAGTCAATGAAAATTCTTCCTCAAAATCGATTATTCTCCGTCAGACTACGTGAGCATTTGAGAGTATGTATATCATGAGGTTTTAATAAATATTTTTTAGAGATAATTATGGAGTGAATGACCTCAATTTTTTGTCCTTGAAAGTAACGGTGGTAAGTATCATTCTTTTGTTAGAGCGTTTTCATCATTATTCAATAATCAATTAGCGCATGAAATTATTCTGAATCAATTTAATCATAAATAATTAAATTAATCACACAATGATTGAGGTCATCATAATTGAAGAAAAAAATGAAAATTACTTGGATACCATCGTTAACAAGTGATAAATTCACTTCATTAGCTTATACACAACAACTACGAAAGTACTTCTTACATCGCCTTATAGTGTTCTTTTTATTCCTGATGGGTCTAGAAAATAACATTTTGATAAAGGAGAAGTTTTATTCTTACCTCTCCGATTTGAGGCAAAGACGATAGATCATCTTCACTTAGAGAACACTGATCATCAATATCATTCAAAATACTTTCCAGCGTAGGTGCTTTATCCACCGGAGGAATATCATACTCTGAATCGTCCAGCTGAAATAAAATTCGAAACGTTTTGACCAAGTTTTACGATTGTTCATCATTACGAAAACGCTACATCTCTCCTGCAAAACAGAAACCTCAATATTATCTAATACAAAATAAAATAGAAATGCACCTCATCAATGTCCAACTCAAGATTGTCTTCCAATGAGTTACGAGACGAAGCTCTTCCAATAAGCACTCCATTCTCCGCCATTACACAAAGGGTTTACAGAATATTATATGAAATATATAATAAATTAAATGCAATTGTGTTTCGCCATGGCTACACCCCAATTCGGAGGGGTGGGCTTGTCATTATCTTCCCAACCGGCCTACGTCCAAGGTCTGTCCAAGTTATTTTCTTCTATTACGGCGGGTGATTTAAATCAACGAAAAGGAATGATGTCTACTTTATTTTAGAAATCTGTCATATTAGAATCATTGGTTTCATAATGCCTATTCCATTAGTTCTATCACTAAAAGAAATTACATTACATAAACACGACTACCGTAGGAATTGAAGGCTAATTTTTGTGTACTAGACGCTTACGCATGAACAACGACAACTGGCGGTGATCCATAGTACTTAGGAGCCTCATAAAATAATTTGAAATAAGAGTGGCGTATCTGCATGAATCAATAGAACTTTATGGGGAAATAGTCTTTATAAAGCACTTAAATAAGTATTTTTTTGAAGGAAACTGTTCTTATAAATGCTTTATGCATGAATAAAAGAGATAACACATGTATTCAATAAACAGGTGGCGGTAACTCTTTATATTTCCGCTAGATGTCTCAATGCTCACATTAGCGTATGCACATTTAAATCCAATACACCACCTTTTTGAACTTCGCGTGTTTGCGGTTCGCGAATTTGGACCGCGACAAAATTTTTTATGATTATTACTTGTGTTTCGCGCATATTACTTGCATTTCGCGTCATGCATTTACGATGCCAATAAGCGTGAACCCCATCTACTTTTTTGTTACTAAGTTCATCTTAAACTTTAGAACCCTAGAAATGGACATTATTATTATATTATATTTATAATGCTCGTTATTAACAGTTTTCAAAGTAAAAAAACGTGATAACCATCGACAATTCATTTGTAGCTCAGTTTAAAACTAACTGCTAACGGCGCTATTTTCGATAAGAGTCGAAGTTGTTGGCATCTAGCGGCCAAATTAAAAATTATTTTCTAATGGAAAAGCGTCCTGCGCGTTTATTTTTTCACAGCTTTTATGAGTATGACATTGAAAATATTCGCGTATGAGTTTGCTGGTTTTTGACCGAAATATTTAATGATTTAATGCTATTATCTTTGTATTTTGAATGTAATTTAAGGAACTGTTGTTTTGATAAGTTTTAATTGTTTATTACGAATTTTTAATGTAAATCTAAGAACTGCTATTCTCTTGTAACGTAAGATTTTCTGCAGCGTATTTTGAACGCAATTACTAAAAGAAATGTTATAACTTTCTTACGCTAGATTTTGATTCTCTGTTATGCATTTTTAACGTAATTAGTAAAAGAAATTGAACCACTTTTTAATGCGTTTTTTTAGGCTTGGAAGTGTTTGTGCCAGGAAAATATTTGTGCATAATGTACTCAAAATTCTATTTTAGTAGTTCAATTTAAATTAAATCATTTCCTTTGAATGAACAAAGGTAGATCGAAAATCACATGCGAAATTTTATAGAGGTAAACTGTATAAGTGCTGAAAGAAGTCTAATTCCAGTGTTGTTGGGTTTTCATTTGCTATTACGCGTTTTGAAGGTAATTAAAAGTTTTTTTTAACTTTATCATGCTAGGTTTTTCATTTGCGATTACGTTTTGTTTTCTGTTGAACTGCATTATTTATGATAAAAAGTGATTTTTTTTAGGTTCTCGTAATAATATGGCGTCTTATGGGAACATAGGACTTGCACTTCGCGAATTTGTATTTCGCGTCGGTTTTCCGGAACCGTTTATTCGCGAAGTTCAAAAAGGTGGTGTGCAGGCATACCACGCTTAGCGCGACCCCGTTTTTCGCGGATTCGTTATGGCGCGAATTTATGAAGTGATTTTTTATGAAATGACTCATTTTTAAAATTTCATTTATAATTAATACTTACATAAAAGGAGGCAAAAGTTAAGAAAACTTCCCTCACAGGGAATTCATAAAACATTTTTTAACAATGATAATATATCCTAATACCCCTTTGCTGTGACATTCAGTTTTAAGGCCTTAAAAAATCTTTATTTTGATAATACTGATTTCTATCTTTGCCTTGTAACTATTAAACTGCAAATGGTAGCTATTCCATTCTGTCGTGATACATTTTAGCTGCATTAGAAAATTTTAGAATTCTTATATCATTGCTTTGAGGCACTCAGAAATATGCTATACAGTAGCAGATTAAAAATAAGGCCAAAGCATGCAATGGTCTATGGATGGCAAGACATTGGAATGACATTAAAAATGGGATTTCAGGGCAGGACTAAAAAAAACTAAAGACAGACTTTTGACCAATTAAAATGCCAAAAATGCTATCATTCGCTATAAATCCAAGAAAATATGATTGATTAAAAAAATTCTGAGATAAGAATTAGAATCTACATTCTTTTCCCCTTATAAGAGTACAAACCCTGCTCCAACATCACAATTCTAAGATATTTTAATGTACCAAAGAAAATCTCTGCTCTGATGGATTTGAGACTTCCTATGTAAATCAAATAAGGAAAGGACATTCCCAGAATCAAACTCAGGACTTCAATATTTGCCAAATAAAATATGGCTCTGATAGAACAATTCTCATACTAAATTTAATGAAAATTCCATTAATACAAAAGTTGATAAGAGGGGAATGGACACACATAAATACAGCCATTTCATAAGGCCCAAAAATGCATCAATTAAAATGCACAAGAAATGTTGATTATCAAAGCAATCTTGGACATTATTATCTCACTCTGGCATAAAATTAGACTAAAGGACCCCATACACACAACGATCTGTTGACAAACTTGTCAAGTCTATGGACAAATCATCACATGTATGGCACTGTTTGTCAACCAATTGACCTGTTGACGAGGTGACATTGAGCCGTCAACTGCCAATCATGTTGACAGACAGGTTAGAATATGTATGCACTTGTTAACAAACATGCAGCGGTCATAGCAGTCTGATCAGTATAGTCTTGTTTCTTTCCTCATGGGATATGTTATGTTGCGAGTTTGGTTTCATAATATTTTCCATGAGAGGAAAAACTTCACCGCCAATGAAAACATATGGCAGTTCATATTGAGCTTGACCATGCAAGTCATCACTCCGTCCTTCAGAAGGAATGTTAAGCAGTTGGTCCCCTTGGTGTTCTTCGTAAAGAGGAAGAAAATGCTGGCACCGGGTTTCCTTCCTCCCTTGCGAGTGCGTCTGGTGTGTAAGGAGTTATGGCTATAATAATTCAAGAAGTTGATTAGCCAAAAATACACAAAAACACACCCACTATTGAGCTTGAGGTGGGCATTGAGGGGGCAGTAATTTCAAGTTATTTTCTTCTAACAATTGATAAAATTTTGTTTCTTTTAAAATACCATCAGAAACTGGTCTATCTGTGCCGCTGTGCATGAAAATAAATTCATAGTTTGCATTAACCATAGCAAAAAGCACAACAATAAAACTTCCTTTATAATTATAATAAAAGGATCCACTATTTGCAGGCTTCGTGATTACAACATTTCCCATCAATAGCCCCTAGGTAATTATCAAATTTCCACAATATCTTAAAGTTTTCTGTTACTTCTTGCCATTGGGCTTCACACGTTGGCATCTGCAAAGTTAAAAGAAATATATAGATAGGTATAATTATAAGTAACTTGCCAACTATGATAACTATTAAACCTCAGGTCCCTGGCATATGGAGTAACACCCCCTAAACCTGTAAGTTTGTATTTTCTTTGACTTTTCACCTCCTTTCTTTCCACCCCCCCTTTTACCTGTGTGCCTCGAATATTTTAAATTTACGGTTAAGGAGTTAGATTTCTCATTTTATATTAACCAACTATTATAACTGAAATTGGTAAATATTTGCCAGACAGCTCGTTGAACTATTTGGCGCTCATACTTGACCAAATCCATTTCTGAAGTTAAACAAGATTATGAATCTAGGACTTTAATTAAATGTTTGACTGTATAGAACCACTGTATTATTATAAAGGTTAGAAAATTTACATTAAAACTAGTGGTACCCACAAAAACTTTTGCAAAGTCAGTCAGAAATCTGCATGTTTAAAATCATTGTTAAAAATGCCCACAGCCCACACACAGTTTACTGAATAATAATAATCTTCAATCATTAACGTTGCAACATTAAATTTGACATTACAACTATAATTTCAATGCTTCATGAAAAGCGCAAAGCAGATAACGCAATTCTTTTGTCTATTTGAAGGCTTAATAGATGCTAATTCAATCAGAGGCAACAATGCAGGTCGCAACACCCGGAAAGAGTACGAAAAAGCCATAAAATTTCGAAAAGAAATGCATTTCTGACAAATTCTTCCGTTTAACGTCTCAACATTGCAAGAATAAGATATTTTCTAGTTTTAGCCATCGAATCAAGTAAAAACGGAGAAATTCAGTCCCTATTTACGTATTTTAATGAATAAACCTTGCACCTTGAAAAATCGAAACTCCTGTGTAAACATATGGAAAAATATAATCATCTCCCGGAGTCGAATCCGGGACACTTCTGTAAACGAAAATAGTTTTCCCGGGGTCTCCTGGTTGGCAGAAACAAAATGGCATTTACAGCATTTCTCTATGACAAACTGTTCAGGAGATAAAAGGGGGGACGGATGGACAGATATTGAGTATTAATATATAAAGATTAGAAGAGCTTACCTTTAAGTATTATTTTTTTTAGTTTTATATATAGCCCAACAAGTTTCTGGTTATATTTTTCCCCAATGGTTAGCCAGATATTGCACATGAGAACTTCAGATCTTCTTCCAGTAGCCAGCAATCGTAATGTAGCGACTAATTGTCCTTTGGCAGAATAGTCCCCCGCATCATGGTATTTCTTCTTTCAATATGTGGTTTGATTAAGTTTAGTAATTGATAGAAAGTGTGGTGTGGGGTGTTTTTGAAATCTGAAAGTTCATTGAAATCTAGCTCTCATAATAAATTCATGTGTGAATATTTTTTCTTTCCAAAAGTCGCTGTTTTGTCCACTTGTTTCTTCTCTTCATCCATACACAAAACGAGTGCTACTGTTAGCATTGCTTTTCTTTTTTGGTCCAATTGTAACATTATTAACAAATATTATCTAATATTCCAGCACAGTAAAAATGACTACTCATAGCCCGTGTTTCTCACAACTGGTCTCTCCAACGTGTTGACAAACAGGTGGTCGGGTGTGTAAAGTACATGCAATTGACAAACAGGTCGTGTTGACAGATCGTTGTATGGGGCCCTTAAAACAGTTAATGAGAAGTATGAATCATAAGGCAGAGTTGGACCCCTTTAGGTACCTCTCGGAAGACTAAATTGTGATAAAACATCAAGATATTTAATTTGCATCATTTTTACATAATGCTGCCCGAGATAGCAGCTTCTCAAACTCACCTCATGCTGCAGGCCCTTAAAAGTATTATTTTTCATTCATGTATTTCAAAGGATTAACTGAAATTCAGTATCACCAAGGTTAAAAAATAATCAAGATTTTTCGAAACTTAAATCTTTCTGGAAATACAGGTGAAGAATGTTTTCAAATCAAAACAAAAATAGCTATTCAAGCTTTATTAACATTTTCAAACATTAACATAGTTAAGATTGACAAATAAATAATTCGAGTCCTGTGAGTTTTACTTGTTTCATCCTACTCATGTTTTAAACCTCTTAGGTCACGATAATAACTGGCTTTATCTTCCAAAACTCCAGAACGAATTTCCAATTTGAAGGATATTTTCGAAAATTGGAATGACAAGTTCCTTTTTAATGAGTTAAGGTAGAACAATAACGGAGAAAAATCACAATCCACTCCATCAGCACGAGAAAAACCATTCCCATATGCCTACCACATCGCTTACATTAATTAGTTAGTATTTGTGGTATATTTTATCGATAGTTTCCAGTAATCATCCCAATCATACCCACGAGCTCACTGACACAACTAATGCAATCTAAGAACTGCCTTTCATCATGTTTAATGATTTTCCGGAACCCTTGGCCAAGGTGCAAGGAATGCAGAAGTGACGCTTCATTGCTGTAGTGCTAAACAGCAAATGCCAAAACACACTAGTAAGTAAAGAGAAGGTACTTGCATCTTCCAAGAATAGGCTTTTAAACTTTTCACCTTACCATTTAGAATGTATAAACAAGTTATAATTTACAAACTTCTGATCAATATAAAATAAAATATTCACATAGTCTTGAGTGATGCACATCATCAATGAATGGCTTTCCAGGCAATTAACACCACATAATTTTCTTACTACAGTGTCACTGTTAACTGTCCTTATATGAATGAGTAATAACCCAATGAAAATCCAGTCCGTTAAATATTCTAACTGGTATCCCTCATTGTAGGCCTGAAGCCTAACACTTCACAAGCATCAATTTTAAAAGTACACATTCCGGGCATCAATTGGGCTCTGCTCCACCGGGCAGTACGGACACTTTAATCTGAAAAATCAAAACGAAACAAAATAAGTAGTGCTTGAGGGAACTCACGGAAAACTTCAGAGATTTCCTTCACTTACTTGTTTCCACTGCTCAATTTGTTTAGAGCATCTCGGGATATAACATGTCCACACACTAGACGCACAGGAGGATTGGACTCGGAGCTCTGCTGTCTCAAAATCGGACATGCGAAAACTGAGTGATACCTGCCTTCTGCTCCTAAGTCAATTTCAATCTATAGAAAGACAGAAACCAAAAAATTATTTAAGACAGTATAAATAGTAAGGAATTCAATAGGAAATAAAGTCCATACAGAAAATTATTTACTTTAACCATTCACACACCTGAATGTCTTCTAGCAATGCATTACAGTTTTTCCAAAAGAAACTTAAATCAAAATATAATTCGAAATGAAGTAGATAGTTATAGGACTCAATCACAAGAAATGCGAAAATTTCTCTCCTGATGGAATGCGTATCTCATTAACATTTCCTCAAGAAATAGCTTTAACATATCAATTCAAAAAGAATGAATTTCTCCTATCGCTATGCCCTTCAACATGTTACCTTGAAAAGCTAGATATAAAACTTAATTCTTGCCATTGATTCTAGAAAATTAATAATGGGATATGTAAAATTTTTAATATTCTTTCCATTATACCACTAGCCAATATGGCAAAAAAGGCAGTTTACTACCAACTTGAAAGAAAAGCAACGAAAAAATTCATATATGATTGATCAGCTTCAGTTGAATTGATTGTAGCATTTCAATTATTCCATGATATCTTATATAAACTTTGCTCTCTTAAAATTTTGTGCCATATGATGAAATTTTCATTTTAACCTTGGCAGCCAGAAATAACAAAAGAAAAACCTTTTCTGAAATGGAATTTTTTTTATTGGAGGAAGTAAATGCAACTCTCTTTCAATGAATGGCATGCATTCCTGAAAACCATTCTTTAAAGGAAGATTCACGGAAAGATCATGATTTTCCCATTGACTCCCATGTTAAAAGCCAAGATGTTTAGAATGACAGGAATTCCCAAATTGGTGATCACGATCATTACCATGAAGTTTGGAAGCCTGATTGTGCTTTTTGACCGCCCGACTGTACTGTTATACAGTGCTTAAAATCCTGTTTGTTAAAACCAATAATTTAATTTTCTCGGTTGCTTTCTTTCTAAAGGTCTTAAAGGACATTTAAGAATAAATATGATTTGATTCAGTCATTCCTATTTTTTGGCAGAAACATAGTGGTGCTTGCTTGATATTCTAGGACACAATGTGGTTCTAGTCGCATCATAAAGGATGGGAATCCCTGCCTCTTTGAATCTCTCCGATCTTTTGTAAACATGAATTTCAATGATCCAAGTTGAATATTTGTTAAAATTCAGTATATATGTTGAAGAGAACATGCATTGAACAAACATTTGTCGAAAGAGAGTTGCCAGTATGTTTCACATGATTTTCGCAGACCAACATGACACCAGTTGAAACAGAATGCCATGAGCACATTATTGCATTCTCTTTGCATCAACAAAAATTTTCCTTTTATACAGATAATTGCATAGGTAAAAATAAGGAGTTGCTTCCTTCAGTTGTCTATTTTGCTCCAAACTTTTAAATAGGTAATTAGGCAATAAATAAAATTGATTCGATAGTAACAAAAATTTATTGGCAAAGACAAAAAAGACAACACTCACAGGGAGTTCGTCCTTTCCATTCCAAATTCCAGTCACTTGTCTTTGCTGCATTACTTGTTTAATGTTGAGTAAGGCAGGAAGCGCTGTACATCCAGAGTTGATGCTGGAGAGAAAAAAATATGAAAAAATTATAAAAATTCACAGATGCAGTCATTGAATTTTCTCGATTATCTGCTGCTCATTACTCCAAATTTTCATTCAAACTGTCTGCAGGATGGGATATAATGTTCCTCATTGAAATTTGTAATCAATTCATGAAAAACAATTTCTTTTGCATTAATGGTTCTCAGGAGCTGTACATTACAGCAGTGTTTCCCAGCTGGTATGCCATCAGACATGAACAGGTGTGACATTGAATTTTGGAAAAGTCACGTTTGGATGTAAAGCCCCAAGAATATTTCAACATTGGCTCAAGAAAAACCTACCGAATTAAGGCTCTTTTAAAATTAAATTTGATGGAATGCCATGGACACATTCCAGTTGACTGTAGCAAATGTGTATCTAGTAGTCTTGGAAAATGCAAATGCAATTTTGTAGCCATGTTTGACGCACTAGTGTGAGTTTTGTTTTGAAGTTTGGCTTACATAAAAACAAAAAATAGCATGTCTGAGAGGGGATCAAGCAAGTTATACAGTTTTCAATTACTGCCAGGATTAAATGACTGCATACTTTGAGACAAACTCAGACCTCACAGAAAAATCGTGTATTATGGAAAGGCAGGGAGAAAGTGGCGGTGTGGCACCAATATATTTATTTGTGTGTACCTTGGAATGAAAAAGTTTGAAAACACTGTTAGAGAAAACTAATTGATCAATAATTTCTTACAAAATGATTCAGACATTTAAAGTGCTCATGAATAAATTTAATTTTTTTGTCATAACATTTTTCATCATTAGCCATTTATTGCAGTTTTGTGATACTGAAAAGTTACAAGAATAACATTTTTTATTTTCTCATAAAGCATACAAAGAAAGTAATGAAATCACGAAAAACATTGACTTGAGATTTTGATGAATATGCATGTTTTACATACCCCTGAGTCCGAAAATGGCTTTTCGTCACTGCTGAAAAGCACTATTATATTCGTGATGTCCGTCCATCCATATGCATATATCAGGGAAGAATTGGCTGAACTGATTTCAACGAAATTTGGTACATAGAATAGTCACATAAATTAATGACCAAAATGACAAATTTGGACCAGATCTACTAAGCAGGTGTGCCACAAAGTTAAACTTTTTTGTAATTATGAATTTGGAAGGAATTGGCTGAACCGATTTAAACAGAATTTTGTGTTATGGAGGTGTGCAACTTAAAAAAACAAAATCAAGATGTTTAGTACAGGTATAGAGAGCAGGACTGCCACAATACAAGTATTTAAGAAAATTCTTTTACATGTATTTGTGTTGAACTGTTCTCATGAATTTTAACCAAATTTAATATTCATAATGAACACATACAAAAAAACCGTAATAGCATATCAGTGAAACAGGGGTGCCACAATTAAAAATTGAACTGTTTCAGTAATTATAGATTCGGAAGGAATTGGCTGAATGGATTTCAACTAAATTTCATATATAAGATTTTTGAAGCATACCACAATGAAATCAAGATGTTTATAGTGGAGCCAAAGAACAGGACTACCACAATAAAAATTAAAATAATATTTTTTACATGCATTTCTAAAGAAATTACAACATGGATTTTAAGCAAATATAGCATACATAATCTTCATATAAATAAATAACTAAAATAGCAGATTTCAACCGGATCAACCGAACAGGGCTACCACAATATCAGGGTTAGAATGTTTCTGAAACGATGATTTTCGAAGGTATTGGTTGAACGTAATTCAAAGAAATTTCATTTACAGAGTGAGCATAGAATGGGAAAATGAGATGAATACGTTTAGAACATTAAAAAAGAAGGGCTACCACAGTATAAGGAAAAATAATTTCCTGATTTCAAAGCAAATATATTAGTATACATTTATACTAAGGCGAATTTGACGAAAAGCACTTCTGTACCACGGAATACCTGTGTACATCTCTGCTTGTTTAATTTCTGTCTGGCACGGGTCTCAAAATACAAGTTCAATGAATGCCGAAAAAATAACTATAAAATATATGGTGGGATGCAAGCAATGATTTTGAAATATATGGCAGGCCTCAAGTTACAACAATCCAAAAGATTTTGCTGAATCTTGAAAGCACCCAACTCAAAAGGGTGTACATTTTAATTAAATACAAAGTATCAAACAATTCCTAATCATCAAATATTTTTGTATTGCATTGTATTTCCTTGTTACTCCATGACTATCTTACCCACTTTTTCTTTTTCATCCAATCATAGTAATAAAAGGGGCATAATTTACAAAATGGAGAGCTTCTGCCTGCAGTTTGAGACCTCTGCTTGGGAGGATTATCTAACAGAATCTGGGGAAATCTCATATTTATACTTCAAGGAATAACCTGGAATTGAAGCCTTGTTGAAATGAACCATATCGTGCAACACCGAAGGGAAGTTTATTTTGGTAATTTTTCACAAATTTTCAATTAACTTAACAAAGGCTTCAAAGATTTATAATTAAAATTCATCCACTGTTACATAAGCTATAAGTCTCAAAATATAACATCTTAGCATCCAATGACATTATAATACATCAAATTTTACCACCAACTATTGCCAGGCTTTCCTTACAATAATGTAACCTGTGACATTATTGTATGGACAAGAAGTGTATGGATAAGAGAAAGTTTGCGAACATACAAGGTGTCTCTTAAGTTCTATTATCCCCAGTTGTTAAGATTGGGTAGCAAAAATAAAACACTTCTACATTTAAAAAGAAATTTGGTCACTTATCTTCACCCTAAAAGATGGGAGAATTAAAAGAACTCAGTTTTGAAGAAAATAAACTCTTTTGTTCAAATATACGATTATTAAGAACAAATATAAAATGCCTGTTAATTAGGGAATATATTTGAAGGTTGTAATCAGGTTTTTAAAATTTTTGAACAAATAGGGTGAAATCGGGTTTTAATGAAAGCAAAGCAATGACATTTTAAGAATTCAGGTTAAATAGAAATAAATTTTTAACCAGTACATGTTATATTATACACGTCATATATTTTTGGGCCTGAACTTATTAGACATGTAAACTGGTAACATACAACAATGTCTGAAAGTGTTGCCAATTGTTGCTGCTATTCAATCAGCCTAAAAAACAGCAAAGAATGCAATGTTGTGTCATGTGGCGTGTAAATGAAATTCCATATCTGTGATATGGTCAAACAAATTTTGATGTCATGGAGAAACTTTTCTTGTCTTCTCCTCCATGAGATGTAATGTCCACATGAATTAATTATGTCTCCATTACTGTCGATAACTCTGAATTTTTTAAATAGTTATAATTAAGTGATAAACTCGAGATTTTAAATAAATAACAGCAAAATCAAAGGTTATTTATATCAAATGTAGATGTGAGCTGAAATTGTAAGCGTTTGCATATTAAAATCGTGCCTGAAAGTCTGAAAACCCAAGTTTAATATTAATTATTTTATTACTAGTATTTTCGGGTTTATTCAGGTTTTGCCCAAATTTTTAAGTCGAATCAGGAGGTAAAAAACGGGCAAAATTGGGTAAAACCAAAAAAATATATTCCCTACTGTTAATGCTTCAAATAAATATCAATTATTTATGGCATCTCTTTGTCATATTGTCTCAAATTAAAAATTGTTCTCAAATTTCTATAAAACTTTTATGGAATGTACTAAATTCTAACAATTTCAATGTATCATATATTTAATCACTGCCACACCTTATCACCTAAGATCAAATTTATAACATAAATAGACTGTTTACTATTAGTTTCAAGTTTACCCATTTACTAAATTTGGTGCCCTCGAACGGTAAAAATTCAAACTACTAGAGGATTCGAAAAATGCGAATCGTAATATTTTATTAGTACCTACATAACCAAAAAAGATATTTCATTTATCTTTTAAAACATAAAAGTAGATTGTCTACATACAGATGGATGACAAAGCAATAACAATAGCTCATCTTTTAAATTTTTTAAAACAAAGTAAAAAAAACAAAATCACAAATGCAGCTCACTATACTTGTGGATAAAGAGATTTATGGGATACCCACACTGATATACTTGACTATTTAAAATAATTTTTACTACTAAATAAACCATGAATATAACAATGAGCTGCAATAAATATAACAGTAAATACAACAAATATAACAGTAAATATAACTAGTGTTTAATTTTTGTCACTCAACCTTAATACTTGGGGGTAAAGAGTCTTTCGAGAAACCCTGTATGTTAAATGGATTTTTGTGTTCAGGACAGTTAACTCACCAAACAGAAAGGGGACTGTCTACACTGAGACCAAGCAGCATACATGCATCTCTTGTAAACACATCACAGATTTCAACCCAAAGATTTGGATCTAAAAGATGATTATAAGGAGACTGTCTGATTCCTTGTGGCAGGTACAATAGGGTTCCCATAAGAGCCTGGATTTCTGTAAAACAAAATAATTGGTATAAATTTTTCATCTATAAAATCAAAATTAAAGTAGAAACTAAAAATTAAGAAAATATCACAAAGGAAGTTCTGCTGGTCAGCAGATACAATTCTTGCTCATTAAGATAATTCTTTCTCAAATTCGATGAGGAAACTATGGCCAATAAATACATATCTGTAGTTTAATATCTAAATCATTAAAAAAAAACTTATATGGGAAAACATTATTGACAGAAATTTTGTCAGGTACAAATAGTAGAAAATGTTGTGAAATAAGTTAGAAAAGTGTACAGTATAACACTAAGAGGTGTTATGCATGAGCTCAATTACTCAATGTTGACAAACATGTATGTTTTGTGATGGAATTTATAAAACCCAATAACATAGTTTGAACAAACATATACCAAAACAACCACAACACCACCATGGCCCGTTATTTCTCTGTCTAATAAAAATTTATTTCTATTCATACGTGGGGGCTTTAATAAACCTATTTACATAATTTTCATCTAGGGACTAATTAATACAAAATGATTTTTGATTTACCAATTTATTTTCTAATCAGTTGTAATTAATCAAACAATCTAAAACGATTTAACCTCAATTGAGATAAGTAGTTGTAATGTAATCTTTACGTTTATGTTCATTTCTTCATTGTAAATAATCCATTTCCTTTCACTTACTAAATACTGTGTGACCCCATAGGGAAATTAAACATACATCCATAATTATACCATATCTTTATATATTTACTTCAGTTACTACGAAGATTGTTTTCGTTGACAACAATTAAGTAACAATGCAGAAATTTTTCTAAGATCAAAATGAATTATGAATTTCTTGCTAACAGCTACTCCTACAGCCAAAATGTATCGAAAAACAACTACACTATTTGACTAGTTCTAATAATTTTATTTGAAGACATTATTGATATGACAAATATTTTATGAGATATGATGAAAAGCTGGTTTTTCTCTGGTCAAGTGGCATCCCTGATTGGGTTATATGACATCATTTTCTTATTGCCTTGGCCCAGAAGTCCTTAAGACCAAATTTCACGAAACTCCATTTGGTTCTAGCCGAGAGCAAACATGCATACGGATGGACAGACGAAAGGTAATAGGCACTCACTCTTGAAGCAAAACACCCCTAAAAACTGACAAGCAAACTACCACAACACACAAATAAAAATACTTTTGTGATTAATAGAAATGTTTGAGGCCCTGCCAGCTGTGTAGTATAATGCTCATAATTAAAAACATAAGTAAATATATGCATAGGAATGAAAGGATAAGAACCTTTGTCATGACGTTGAACAAATTGTGGGAAATGGGTGCGAGCATACTGCACAGCTTCAGTCTGCCTGCTTGGTCCATCTCTCACTAGTCCCACAAATCGCAGCCTATGGAGCTTGAACTCAAGGGATGAATTCTGCTAAACGAAGAGCATAATTTAAATTATCATAAATACACCTCAATCTTATAGATTTATGACATATCTTATTTTTAGGGTGGAGGAATGCGTGCAGTGTAAAAATGTACCTGTTATCCAACCATAATTTCACATGTCGAAGGATCTTGGCATGCCTCTTGACCAAGTATCTTTAATCTTTTTTTGCTGACGTACTACTAAGAGAATTTTTTTAATGGTTGCATTACCCCTAGTACATTTTAAAGTGATAATGAAATCAATATAAAACTTGTATTAAGGTAAATAATTCATGTCTATAACATTAAAATCACAGTTTTGGCATAATTTTCTGTATTATAACATTACTAGAGAAGCCTGCATTTCAAATTCGAAATGTTACCAGCAATTTTCGAATATTTAACACTGAACTCTGAGAAGTTTATTGAATAATTTTTATAAAAATTGTCCAAAATTTCCGCCAAGTAACCTTACTTTATTGCCAAAGGGATTTCTTGAGTTCATTAAGTCTTGCATATATGTATTTATTGCATCGATTCCATGATTGTGTGACATGGTTATTTAAACCCATACTAGCAACTGACAATCATATAACATTTGTGCATCGATGCAGGTCCTTTTAACTTTACTAAAATATAATACTTACCAATATTAAGATGAAACTTCAATCTGAATTTTAACACTAATATTCATGTATTAGTACATCAATCTTTCAAGTAAGAAAATGTACAATTAATCGTTCACTTTAGATAAACAGATAATGTAACCAAAGTATACAGATACAGGCAATGACGTCTCAATCTCTGATTGGCTAGGCAGTCAACCATTAAAAACGCCCCAAAGTGAATAGATAAGAACGAGTCTTTCACCGATTATAATATAGATTCTTAGTTGCAACATCTCAACTTTTGATTATGAAGTTACATATGAAATGAAATACAAAGAGAGAAGAAGAATTATAATCTTCAACACTTTTATGCACCCCTTCAAAACTCTAAGTAACTGGGGTACGCATATCCTTAGCAGTACTGTACCGCTAAGGGTAGACATGCCCCAGGTTGAAATTCCTGCTCTGGACTTCTCATGTTACAAATTTCAACTTACAAAGTGAGGGTTATTTTGGGCAAGACTAACATTACCTTAGTATTTAGAAGTATGAATACAAAGTTGGCATCCTTTGTACCCCTTCTGGAGAAAATTAATTTTGAATGTATTACATTTTGTAAAACAAGTATAGTAATAACTAGAGGCTCTGCTGCTACACGCATCAACCCCAAGGCGAATTCATCCGCTGCCCATGTGCAACTCTGAACCTCCTCCATTCGGCATATATTTAAGGTAGAAAATTATATCTAGCCCTATTTTCGGGCTTCTCTCTCCCTTCCTCCCACTCTCCCTCCTTCCCTCTCACCATACCTCCCACTTTACCTCATTCTATCAATATCTCTCTCTCCCTTCCCCTATTTCTATTCTCTGTCTCCTTCCTTCTCTCTTTCACTCCCCCCTTTCCCCATACTCCCATCTTCCTTCGTTTTCCCAATAGGGTCCTATATAATTTTATGAGTACGACAACAATGCTGGTTGTACTTGGCAATGAAATATTTTATTCACAAAAACTTAAATTTTCTTCTTCAAAACAGTTTTCTGAGCCAATTTGAATCATATTTGAAAATCGAAGGTAGGAAAACGAATGTGTTCTTTTACATGCACTTTGGTTTAAGTCTCTAATTTCTACAACAGTTACACCCTTTCACATGTTATTCAAATGGAGAATGGAAATTATTCTGATATTGAACCCATACCCTTATGTTAGATAACTGCACATCTATCAGATGCAGAAACTCACCGCTAGTGTTATGGTTAAAGTTTCATCGAAATCGGACTGACTTATATTTACACACACACACACACACACACACATACATATATATATATATATATATATATATATATATATATATAAACCCAAAACATGAGGCATGGGACATCTAGGATGTATGTACACAAGATTTTTATATTATAGAGAGATACATGTACAACTGTATATATTACAATAAATGCAACCAGGACTAACCCAGCTTGCCAGCACCTTGAGCTGCCTTCCTGATGGGAATATATGAAGATGAGTGAATGCTGACTGGCAATCACCAGAGGCTGAGTATATTAGTGACAATTATTTAAGTTTTTCTTCATTAATGCTTCAATAAATACATGAACACATGCATTAAAATGTATTCACAAAAATTTTCTGAAATAAAATAAGTGCTCCAATGAATCCTTGCCAAGAGCACCTACGGCTGTTTCTGAATCCAATTCATTACAAGAAGTTCAAACCTGGACTAATGCAGGCTGGTTTCCCAAAGTTAATGTCCCAAATTGATCACTTATATTGACAGGAAATGTTTCGGTATGTGATAGTCATTCCAAGGAATTCTCATAAATTCATAGTTTATCAATGATAGAGAAAAATTGGAAAACAAATTAATCGAGTATTATCAGGTTAAAAATACTAAAAGCATTGTCAAAATCTCTTTCTGACATTATATTTTGCATGTATTTTTTAAATAAATGAATTTAATATATGTGACTGTTTATATGCTACTATGTATGGATCAAATGTCCATTGCTGAAGAGTAGTCGAGCGGAAAAGAAAATAACCCATTTTTTCACTTGTCTATGTTCAAGCCAAGTTCAGTAATAATTGTCTTCAACAATCTGATAAAATGCGATTTAATTCAAGAAAATACGATCAATTATCAAAATTTTGTGATAAGAATTGGAATCTAAATTCTTTTCCCCTTAGAACAATACAAAACTCGCTCCAATATCACAATCTTAAAATACTTTAAAGTATTAAAGAAAACATCTCTGCACGGTGGATTTGAGACTTCCTATGTAAAACAAACAGGAAAAACCATTCCTGGAATCGAACCTGGGACTCCAATATTCGCCATATAAAATATAGCCCGGAGTTGAGCACTGGCAGCACGAGCCTCATACCATGTTTCATGAAAATCAGTCCAATGACGCAAATGTTTAGTGGGGGACACACAGACACAACCATTTCATAAGGCTGTTTCCATTGGAAACAAGCCTAAAAACGGATATGGGATTGTTAATGCAAAGCTGACATGATATGTTGATCTCTTTGAGGACACAAATTCTAAAAGAATAATTAAAAGTGAGGATAAGTCATTTCAGAATCCCTTCACAGCAAGCTTTAAGTAGTTATCCCATATTATTTTAGGATGTCATAAAAATCTTCTGACATAAAATGCACGTATCCCATTAATTCTGACTGTAGAGCACTCTTACTTGTTTAACAACTTCTGAGATTTTTCTGTCTCTGGCATGGGCAGTCGATACCAGACATTGTGGCTTATAAGTAGCTCTATAACTCAAGAATCACTTTTTCAACATACCAAATTCACATGGGCAGGATTTTTCCATCAAGGCAAAAGAAAATGTATATATGTATTTATATTTAACTGTTTAAAAGCATTGGTAGCAACCATTAGCTTCTTGTAGTACTTAATGTTAACATTATAATAATTATTATTAACAATTACAACATTAAAACCCATGGATGGGATGCAAATCAGGCCATGAAAATTACAAGGTAGTACACTAAATTACATTCTTATAATTCAACCACATCCAAAATTAATAGAAAAGAAAATAATATGAGAAAGATATGCATAGAAATGTAGCACAGCAAACTATTACTTAACAATTTTGTGAATTGGAATACTGGGTCAAACAATTTGGAAAGGTTTACATAATGCATCAGAAAAAATCTGATGTGGCCACCACATGACTTTCTCCATACCTGTAATATTTCTAAAAATTCCAAATAGGTTAAATGATAATAAATATTTTAAGGAACTCCGAGAAACATTTAGACTTTACAAAGAACAGAAATAAACTCAAACTGTAGCCTTCTGATATTGGATATAGCCATGAAGTTCCAACAATTAAGAAAATAAAAAGGAGCGTTACTAAGATGTAACTAAGCATAAAGTGTTCACAATAGTCTCCAATAGGTGGTAGCAGCTAAAAAATTAGTTTTAAAAATATCTCTTAGAAAATGCATTATATGGGAAAATGTTTTGAACAAATGTTGAAGAAATATAAATTTCCTACAACTTTTATTCCAGTACTTTTTTACATTGACCAAGTAATAAAGCAAATATTAAAAAAAAACAGATGACAGGAGTAAACCCCCACTTCTGGTTGACCATTTTTTACTAAAAACTAATCAGTTCTTGTGCCTTTAACAAAAATGTCAAACATAAAATTTCGCGTTGACCTGATTAATAGTATTTGAGTTAGAGCACCCACGAAATCCTGGTCACGGACACACACACAGACACCCACAGACATCAAGAAAATAGTCAAAATGTGTTCAGGAGACCTTAAAACATGTATTTCCATTGAAATCTCGAATTTGATTTTTTTTCATGAAAACAATGCATTCTCTATACTTCGTAAATGGAGAAAGTAAAAACGGATAGTGCCAAGAGTAAACACCCACTTCTAGTCGACCAATTTTTACCAAAAACTAATCAGATCTTTTCCCTTGAAGAAAAATGTCAACTATAAAATTTTGCATTGATCTGATTAATGCTTTTTGAGTTAGAGCACCCACAAAATTCTGGTCACAGACATCATTGAGAAAATAGTCAAAATGTGTTCAGGGGATCTTAAAACATGTATTTCCGTTGAAATCTCGAATTCAATTTTTTTCTTGAAAACAATACTTTCTGTATACTTCATATATGGAGAAAGTAAAAACTGTGTTTAGAAACCAACCATAAAATTAATATCAGTAATAAGAAATTCTATACTTCACTTTATAGTGTAACTCTGCGGCCAATGGTTAAACCTATTTTCATCACTAGCCTGGCATTGATGGAACTTGTATTTAGACATGAAACAATGCTCTGCATTTCAGATCGGTATTCAATGATCACTACTCCAGCAATCTCCAAAAACACTGTTTCTAACCTAAAGTTTTAGAACCACAGACATTTGATTGTTGTTGGTTTGCATTTATGGCTAATTAACCTCTTGGATTATTGGAGCCATAATTCCTTCCACACCGACCACACACAAAAGAGAGCAGGGAACCCTGGTGACAGCATTAGCATAATATTTGTTTCACACTGACTCTTCTCAGTCCGCTCAAATGGCTGTCCAAGCAGTAGAGGGATAAACATTTTGAAAATATGAAAAGTACCAATGACAAATTAATCACAGAAAGGATTTTTGTGAGAATGATGAATCCAAAAATGATACTATCAAATAAGGGGAAATGAAAAACAGTAATGGTCTCAAGCAATAGTCAGTCGTTAAGTCCACACACATTAATAAATATGATGTGGAAACTATATGATCTTCTCAATACCTGTAATATTTCTAAAAATTCCAAATATGTTAAATGATAATAAATATTTTAACCCCTGATGGGTTTTTTTTCATTAGTGGGTCAAAAAATCATCACATTATTTTATCACCTTTTTCAATTACTTATAGGTAGGTATGAAAGGAAATGTAGTAATTTCTGTTGTTACAGTTTTATTTAGCAAAATATTTTACTTTTTTCATTGCCAATTACCCTTATTTTCACATAAAATTATACATTTTCATTTCAACAACAATCATTAATTCATGTTATCTAAAATGCTATTTTTAATCCTACATACTAATACAAATATACTCTAAAATCAATTTCTACAATTATTTGCATATATACCGATTTTGACAAAAATCCGATTGGCAGACGCCACGTTATGAAATACGCACGAACTACTAGACGGACGGCAAAATAGACGGATAGAAGAAAGATTAGAAATGCTCCAATGATTGGCAGAAATGTTTTCTGATCTATTTCAAACATTCAATGAACGAATAATGTGTTATTATTTGAGGGAAACCCGGTGCCGGCATTTGCCTGCTCTTACGAAGAATACCAGGGGGGCCAACAGCTTAACGTCCCTTCCGAAGGACGGAACAGCTGAATTTGCGCGGTCTCCTCAAACTACGCAAACAGGGGGCCGGGTGACCTTGAGAAAAATCCTACTCGCGCAGGATTCGTACCCGATGACTCTTTCAAGCATCGGGCAAGTAGCAGCTAGCATCCTAACCACTACACCACCGGCACCCCGAAGAAAGACTAGAAATGCTCGCAGAGAAGTAATATCCACATAAAAAGAAAGTAACAGATAGCTTGAGATAATATAAAAGATTTTCAACCACGCATTTATTCAATACTATGGATTCTTTGAAAATATTACGTTTTGTGTATGTAAAAAATACGTATAGATTTTAGTACTTCCACCTTCGATGAAACACCAAAGATAACCTTGAAAAAGCCGCCTAGAAACGTCGAAAATCCATTCAACTCGGCCGGAACAAGGCAAAAGAGGAAAAAGAGGCATAGGACGAGTTAACTCGTCCTTGTCAGAATTTGCACGACTTGTTGGGAAGAGATAACTCGGTCGCGTCAGGGAAGTGGTTAAGGAACTGTGAGAAAAATTCAAAGACCTTACAAAGAACAAACATAAACTCATACCAAAGCCTTCTGATACTGGATATAGCCACAAAGCTCCAACAATTAAGAATAAATAGGAGTGTTACCAAGATCTAACCAAGCGTTAACAAAAGTATTTACGAAATTCGTCTCTAGGTGGTGTGGTGGTGATAGCTAAAAAAATATGGGAAAATGTTTTGAACAAAACTTGTAGAAAATTAAATTTCCTACAACCTTTATTCCAATAATATTTTACATTGATCTAGTATTAAAGAAAAGATTTGAAAGAAACGGATAAGTGACATGAGTAAACACCCACTTCTGGTTCATCAATATTAAGCAAAAACTAATCAGTTCTTGTCCCTCCAATAAAATTGTCAAATTTAAAATTTTGTGTTGATCTGACTGATAGTTTTTGAGTTAGAGCACCCACAAATTTCCTATTACACATCATCAAGAAAATTATCAAAATGTGTTCCGAGGACCTTAAACTGTGTATTTCTGTTGAAATCTTGAATTCGATTCTTTTACATGAAAACAATACTTTCCCATACTAGGTAAGGAGAAAGTAAAAATAAATTTTTAAATCGGTATTGGTCTTTTGGAATCATCTAGGCTCAGAATTTTTAAGAACTACCAGGTTTAGAATGAAGTGAACCAATGGAAGTCTATGATGGAGTGAAGATAGGATAAATATATTCTCAACTGGCAAAATGTGGACCACTTTTTGACAGAATAATTAACATACTGATTCAGACACATTAAAATTTTTATAATAAGCACAGTATGTACACATCTCACTCTGTTCAAACTATTTTCACTCTTTCGAATCTATTTTATTTTGAGAATTTTGAAAGCAATACTCTTGAATGGCTTTACATTAAAGGTTAAAACTTAATGATTTTATATTGAAAAAAGAACTTTGTTCAAAGTTCTTTTTTCAATACGAGTAAATTCCACCGAGTTGAGCCTGGCATAATTACTGATATTAGTGATTTTAATTTCTTAATTTTGACTTATTCCTAATTTCCTTAACAACTGGAGGAAATGAGACAAACTTTGCATATACATTTGTGAATTTTTCCCTAACAATTGCAATGATATAATTAACACGATTAAAAATCCCAGAATAGCAGTACTTATAGAAATTCTTTCCAGATGATGTTTTGAGCCCCCAAATTGAGGGCATGTTGGGAAAGATGAGGACATATGGTATCCCTAAGTGAACTGAAATTGTTTTTTCTCAACTATCATTATATATCGACATTTCTTACAGAGGAGGAGGAGGATATAACATATAGGAGGATACTAATGTTTAGGCACTTCCAGATGAGCTGGAGATTCGAAATTTTTTTCTTAGGTAGGATTTTGTGCAAAACCGACTAGAAAACACGAATATCTTGAAAAAGTGATGCGGCCGCTAAAAATTCGCAATTGTTTAAACAAATTTTCAAGGTTTATGTATTTCCGCATTTGCTACGGAGCTGACATTTTTTTTAGAGGTAGGAAATGTAAAAAAAAACGAAATAGGGATTATACAAATTTTGATATTTTTATTTGTTTGGCAGTTAAAAATTCTTAAAGTTTAAACAAATAGGTAATGTTTAGATACTACGGTGCGAGTTAGATAGCTGAAATTTTCAAGTTAAGTAGACTTCAGCCTACTGAAACGAATGAACATTTCATTGTATCTACGAAATTCTTATTGCGGCCGTTAAAAATTATTTAAATTTAAACAATTAGATAAATGTTATTTCACTTCTAAATGTACTACAAATTTAAAATTCGGCATAAATGTGAAGTATTATTAACACAATGTGGAAAACGTATAATGTTCATAAAATTTCAAAAATTAGCAATTGTTTTACACCAGTATTGTTCCATAAGGAAAAAAATAAATATGGTCCCTAGGAGAAATCTTTTGAATTAAAGAAATATTTCCCATGATAAAATATCTCTCTAAAAAATTAATGTTTTTTCAAGGTGAGATGAAATGCTTGCAGTATGCAAGCACCTTCTACTAGTAGTAGCTACAAATTGAACCAAAGAATGACTAACACCTCATCACTCGGATCAATAAACACAGAGAGCTTGGAGAGTTGGAATCATAAAAATCAAATTACCCTCACCTGTGCCAAAAGACTTTCTCTGTGAGCACAGGCCCATTCTAGAGCTGGTCCTAGATCCTGCACCTTGAGACAGTCAAGAATCCTATTTAATTCTGAAAAAGGCTCTTTATTATCATCTTCAGCTTTCAGTCCTGCTTCCTGAAATGAGAGTGATTATCAAATTATTAGCATTTAGACAAAATTGACTAGAATAGAATAATCTTCTATTGATTTGGTGAGATTTCACCGACATGTATGTTTTGAAATCAAAGTAATTAAATGCACCTGTCAATCATACAGTTTGCAGGAAAGAAATAATGCCACAAAACCGATACATTGGGTCGAATGAATAAAAACTAAGCAAATGCTAAAAGCATTTGCTTCATATCGAGTGAATAAAAGTTCGCTTTTGCTTATAAGCATTTGCTACTCAGTTTTAAGCAAATGCTTAAATTTTACGGAAGAAAGCTCTTTGCAACTCTTCCTTCACTTGTTTTTGTTTACATTTAAAGTTTTACATAGTTGAATTTCAAACTAAAAACATAAATATATTGGGTAATATTTTTTAAAAAGTTAATTAATAATTTTTTAAAACTATTTCTTTTATAACTGAATTCGATAATATCACAAATCATGGGTGTATTTTTATTCAATTAGTTATAGTAATTTTATCCAGTCATTTGCCTTTATAGTGATTTTGGACGCCACAAATATTTCTATCTTACATCACTTAAGTACCTTAAAAATATTTATATCTTCTGTTTGGAAGACAGTACCCTGCCACGTCTCTGTTGATATTCTCCGAGTAACAGATTTGAAATATAGGTACTTAACATTTTCTTCAGAGAAACGATATAAATTTTTATAACTGTTGGTTGTTGAAACTTTTCTCGTATTTTTTAACCTTTTGTGTCACCATAAATTACCATATTTATATTTAGGATCAATTATCATGAAAATAGAGTACCTGGAAATATTTTAGCAAACCCTTTACCTCACTTAAAAAAGTTTAAGCATATGCTTCAAGCATTAAGCAAAAGCTCGGTTTTATTCACACAATTTTAAGCAAATGCTTAAGAAAATTCCTAAAAATAAGCAAATGCTATTTTTTTTATTCACCCCAAATTAAGCATTTGCTTAAAAAGTGAGGGAAATCTTAAGCATAAGCATTTGCTTATTTTTTATTCACTCGACCCAATATGCATGTGAATGTAACAAAAAACTAACATTTTATATGAAGCGTCATAAACACATTACCAATGGAAGTTGAATTACTGACTGTCATCAATGAAAAGGTTTGTGACTTTTTTCATTGAAACATTTTAACAAATTAATTAGAGCTTCGGTAAATTAACATTACTTATTACTGGATAAGAGTAAACATTTGAAGAGTTTCACATTTCTAAGTAATCCCGCCATGCCATCAGACAACATTCAACCCTTGTGACACTGACACAATTTAATATTTATTTACGATACCTACTGGCGATAAATGGAATTGAAGATTTAAAAATTTGAATGACAAATGCATAGTAGGCTTATAAAAGATAATAAATAATATTCATACTTTGGCTAACTCCTCTGCTATATCCAGCATTCCTTGTCGATAAAAATGTTGACATATAACTTGATTAAGCAATTGCACTTTTTCTGATCCAGAAAATACATCTTCTCGGCTGGTAGACGCAAAATCCGCAACAAAATTCTTAAAAGATAGAAAAATGGGTATCAGATAAGCAAAATACTGGTAAATAACGAGAACGTCTTCGCTGTGTACATAACATTGAAATGTAAACAATATCAACAAAAAACAAATCATTTTCACTACAAAATATTAACACAAATCTTCACATACCCTGTCGATCGCTTTTCCTACTTTAGAGACGGTGCTATGAAGCTCACGGTGGTCAGTTGCAAGAAGCTGAACTGTTTCACGGACCTTGTTAATGGCCTGTTTCAATATGACGATTTGTCCGGGGGTCAACTCGTGATCAGCTGGGGCTAAAACAAAACGAGTTCGACATTTTAAATGATTATTTCTAGAATAACGGTAAAGAACAGAGACAATTTTCCAATCAATAAGATAGTAATTCTCCAAACGAAACCAAAACAAAAGCCAAGGAAAATAAACATCGCAGTTATAGCAGGAAACATATCATACCATCCTCAAGTTCCTTCTTAAGACTAAAAATGTGATTTATAATGTCCAACAACACACGACCAGCATGTTCATTGATAGCGCCAAATTTCACCAAAACTTTGTCGACCTCTCTCTCCACAGCATTACATGCCTCCATGTTTGTTACTCAATTGGTGCCAAAATATTTTACGAAGAAACATTCAGAGCAAAGACTTAAGGAACATGACAAGTAAAAAGTTCTTGATAGCGAATCATGTTTTGGCCGATAGAGTTAGGTGGCACCTCTGACTACAGTACCAATCGACTTTATTTCAGCAATTAAAACCTCATTCTACAGTTTAATTTTCAATTTAAATACTGTCATTAAAGTAATCCTATAAAATATCCTGTAATAGCAATGAGTTAATATTTAGAGCAGCTTTATTTTTAGAAAAATTAGTCCCCTAAATAGATTTCATCTGTGGCTACCAGATAGCTCTTACAACGCAAAATTTGTAATCAACAAAGACTACAAAAAATTAGCAAAATTAAACAGAATAGTTAATAAAATAAACTCGAACATAAATGTTCCGTATGTGATTTTGGCTCACAATCAGAATGTATTACGTTTTGAAAGCGTGATTATAAAAACAGTTTATTATTATTATTATATAGTTATATATATATATATATATATATATATATATATATATATATATATATAGCAATGATGTTGATTAGACCGATTTTTCATAAAAGCTCATATTTTCAAATCGCATTCAAAAATATCTTTCTCTGATTTGGAAAGGTTTTGTTTAAACTTATAAAAAACTTCTTCATCAACTGATAACTCGCGTGCATGCTTTATAAGACAAAGAAAATATTTATTAATAAATTGGTTTTTAAATTAAAAACGTGATACCTGATATTTTACGTAATTGTAGTTCTTAATTCAAATTGAAATTTTTGATAAATTCATAAGCAATATCCTTAAAAATCTCTTAACAAACAATTGAGAATTCAGTGGAATTTATTATATCCGTCATCGATTAATTCTAGCAAATGTGTCGAAATGAAATAATAAAAAGTTTCTTTTTTTTAAATTTTTGTATGCAGTAGCAACATCACATTATCATATATTGGTAACAGTGCATTACTCAGGGTGGTTCTGTAGTAAAAAAAAGCGTTATTATTAATGAGAAATTATGACTGAGTATATTGGTAATAGGAAAGCAACACCAAAAATAACATGCAGTTTCTCATTAAAGCTGCATTTCATATAGGTACTCACGAAAAAACTTGCAATAAATATCGTCGACACAAGAAATAGTTGCAACACGTTCTGAATGGCTAATATTTTTATCCTTTTTTCCGGTTACTTTGAGTTTTTCTATTTTCCATGAATCCTAAATTGACTTATCCATTTAATCTTCAACTAAATTTTATTCGTTGACATGTTTTTAGTAATCGTAAAGTGATCCAGTTTTAGCGCTCGTAGCTGTCTGTTCCTTTTAAATGCCCTCCTACCGCTGGTCGAGATGATATCGTTGCATCTAAACTGTCATCCTCACCACAATGTCTGCTCTTTAAACATGCAAATTAGAAGAAATAAATTTTGTCATAATCATGGGGAATGATACTTCAGATCTCTTATAGATTTCGGGAAAGATTAATTTTAGATGCTCAGGCAGCAGCTATCTTCCAGCTGCAATGCAGAGAAAATGGACGAGAGAATGCGCAGAATACCAAGAAAATAAATCGAATCGGAGCGTGAAGTGCGTGGTTGTGGAAGTAAATGAACAGGATTATCTAAAAATAAGGAAAGGGCGAAAATCCCGTATATCCTAAAGATATAGAGCAGAAAAAGAGCGCCGATACGCTAATGGCTAAACGTTTTATGAACTCAAGATCAACGAATGGGTTTGATGGAGTGGGGCCGAAACGAGAGTTAGTCATGGGGGAGTTAGAATGATAAGAGGTTATCACGCAGCGAGGGATCGAGTGAATCGCTAAATAGGGAGGAGAGGGAGCGAACGGATTAAAATATGAAGGCAGAAATTATGGAAGAGAGATTTGGCTCCGGACAGGGAACCGAAACAAGGGTGGAAGTGACAATAGATTTTCAGCAATAAAACGCCAAGCAAACAAAATGCGCATTCCGGCCAACAGTCGGCCATCCTCGGAGGTAATTCGCCGTTCGTAGACATCCAGAAATCATGTTTAAAATTTTCATCCTTCGTGCCCTTGCAGGCCAAAATTGACCTTGAGAGTAAACTCCCTTTGGAATAAGTGAAACGAGCGAAACTCAAGTAGCGATTATTAGATAAGAGAAAAGGCTCTGTAATCGAATTCGGGAAGTGAAACGTTGCCAAACGAAAATCAGACGAAATTATTTTAGAAATAGAATATGGAACAAAAAGTTTGTATTAGGCGGTCACCCAATGAGCCGATGGGAGGTACGAGAGAATATAGCTGGAGAGGGGAAGCAGAGTATCTGTGAGCGCGATGGTCGTTCAATGACGTCATAGGAGTGGGGAGAACTTGGCGGTAGTTGCGCGAAAAACTCGGTATAACGTAGGGGAGGGTCTGGAGGGGCTCTGCCCCCCTCCCCCATTCGTAAGTCCTCAGCCCTTCCTTGCTGAATATTGTATTTAAAATTTATTATTAAATTAGAAATATAAAATATTTGTTTTTTTTTCTTGATACAAAATTACCTTCCATCTGCATGACTAATCCAATAAGAATTAGTTAAAACAATGCTTTCATTTAAGTATTTTTTATTGATTTTTTTAATTTTTGGTGTATTTATTTATAAATATTTTTGACAACCTGGGAATGAGGGCAACCCTATTTATCATTTCGAAACGTAATAAAACCAAGTTTTTAATAATAATTGATTATGAGCTCTTTTGTGGCAATAAAATTAGAATTAAAAACAACATGCATTGCAGAGGTTACAGAAGTTGAATGGTTCATGTAGGGCGGTGTTTTCCAAACTGTGGGACGCAAATGATTTGACACATAATTACTGTCAGTTCAACCACCCTAATCGTGAGACCTGCAGCATGCAACCGTCATATTCTGGCCTTCAAATGGCTAGGACGTATTGTTGGCGTCCTTTTCTTCCGTAAGGCAATTGTATTAATTTCAACTGTAGGTCCAGTAGGTATTGTTTATGAACTGTGATTGAACATGATAGAGGGGTAGGAGGCACAAAGACAGTGTTCTTAGGTGAAGGGGGAGCAGCTTCGTAATGTGTGGAAACCGCTGATGCAGGGTGAGAACGACAGAATGGTCTCACCCGTAGGGGTACTAGTCTTTGGTCTCACCTAAGGTACATGCCTAAAATCACCAGATTTAACATCAGCCAAACAGGAACAAATTCTGGTTGCCCCTGGGGTGTAGGCAATTATGGCGACCGACTATAGTTCAACTGCTAATTCCGATAAATTGAGACGCTGCACACCGTCTTACGGGGTCCCACACGAATTCACAGACAATGGAAATAATGTTTGTTTGTAATTAGTTAAGGAAAATCCTTCTACATTAAGGGGTCTAAAAATAAAAATAAAGAAAAAATGTTATGTTAGCATTATGCATCTAAATTAACTAGTGAACTATTCTTCTAGTGATTTTACTTAACTAACGAAATCGTTATCTAGGCTCGTTCTTTCCGAGGACAATACGAGATCACAATATGAAATTTCGAATTGCGTTAGACAATCTTTAGTTAGGATTTGGTGCATTGCATCCCCTGCCACCCACCAACTAGGTGAATTGCAGGGTAACTTGTATCTCTGTCTCTGAAATGAGTAAATAGTTCCACCCAGCGTTGATCTGTTGGTATCTTATGTTAGACGCATTCCGAACTCCTTCTCAAACTGAGTCATACAGGGTCGGTGAGCCGTCATCTAGGACAACACCGTTACCGTACAAACTTTACGACACGTTTGAATAAAGGGAATCTCGACGAATTACGTCAATTACGTCACGGCTGACTTGGTGATCTGTGTCGTCTGCTTTGTGGTGGACGAGGCTGATTAATAATCTTATGTTTTATGTTGCTTAAATCAGCGGTTCTCAACCGAAAGTACATCGCGGACCGTTTTAATAACAGAAAGTTTACCGCGGACCAGTGTATTATCTGAATAATCCACCAAGGACCGATAGAATCAATTTTAAACCACCAATCATTTAACATTGTTACACTTTGACAACTAAAACACAAGCCTTTCATTAAGCAGTGCTGCACATTATCAAATTTTTATGAGAAAAATGGAATATTACGGGCCAGCCAATATGGAATTGCTGACCGGCGGTTGAGAAACGCTGGTTTAAATCATTGTTGTGAATTGCTTTATCTTATGTTCCATTTGCTGTAAACACATTTGAATAATCGGGGCATTTAACATGAATATATCCAAAAGCGGGACAATTTTGCGTACCCCAAAGTTTTCGGAGGACCGCGGAACATGCTGCTCCATAGCGGGACTGTCCCGCCGAAATCGGGATGTCTGGTCACTTTACCCATGCCTCAAGACGGCAGTCTATAGCAGAGGTAGCCAAACCGCGGCTCGCGAGGCGCGTGCGGCTCTTAAACATTTACACTCAAGGGTGTATCAAGGCTTATCACCCAAGAAAGTAATAACGCAGTGCGAATAAGACGTTTTGGAGATGCTACATGGACATGCAGTCTCTCTGTATTGTTTCGAATACAAGTAATGTTTACTGTTCGTACATTTCTGCGCGCAGAATGTGTGCCTCGCGGCTCTCGAACTCAGGAAGATTATCATATGCGGCTCTGAGGGTAAGCAGGCTTGGCCACGCCTTGTCTATAGATTATTCTTTATAACTGGATAAATTTTAACCAAAATCCTTCAGGCGATTTTCGAGTAAATATACCCTCCATTGTTGAGCGTTGTGGTTTATTTTCAACAAGGCTATAGTAGGATCACCAGGAGTCAATTTTTCATCACGTTGTCCCAGTGTCCCGAAAATATTTGTCAGGGTCCTCAATTGTTTCGTATTTGAAACCTTTTAAAAAACAAACCACAAAATGTTATTTGTATTCATAGTTAATAGTGAAATTTATCTCTACTTCGTCTCCAAGCCCCCTTTTATATGGAACTAGCAGAATTACCCAGCGTTGCGCGGGGGGAAGGGGGGAGGTGCAAACATTAGAGAGTTATAAATATTTTTTTAAATTTCTAACAATAGTCTAGCTAAAACATGCTAAGCTTCTATCTGTTCTCGTTTGGAAAAGAGTTTCGAACTGCTTCTTGTCATTATCTCTGTTTTCCTATGCGTCTCTCTGTGAGTTTTGATGTTTATGATTCTCTCGAAGCAGCCTTTCTTTGCCCATCTGATGTGCTGCCAGTTAAACGTGGCTTTTTTGGGTGGCATTGCAAATCAAAAAACCATATAAGTATTATTATTAAAATGAAAACAAACTAACCCCAACAATTAGAAGTAACTACGGTGGTACTAGAGAGAGAGAGAGAGAATCAAAAATGAATCTCTTTCCATTATCGAGTTATTCGCATTTTCATAGCGTGACAGAGGGAGCCACAAAGGGACAGAAGTAGCCTTTTATTATTGTTAGATTCTGTGAAAATGCCTAAAAATCCATGCAATTTTCGTACTCAAATGTAATTTTTTATCGTTTTCATCCAAAGCGTCGAAATCTAGATCGAGTCTCTTAATCAAGTATTGTAGGAATTTCCAAAGTTAATTTTAATTATTTATAATGAATTTCTACAAAGCAACGGCCGAAACAATTGACTATATTGTTTATACTGTTAGGAGTAAACCAGTATGAATTTCACGACCCTAGGTTAATGAATTCATATTTTAATGTTCAAGTTACAAAATGACTACACCTATTCCCGTATTACTTCCGTGTTGTTATGAAAATGCTATTCCGTGGACCCCATGAGGTTCGAAAGACCCCACGGGTTTCAAAACCCACCTACGCTCTTCCTTTTGGTCTTATTAGATAGCATGCCAAATTTGGTGGATCTAGGTTCAACCGTGTGGATTTGTATAGCCGGACAAACATACAAACCAACAAACTCTGAATTATAGTAAAAATGTAAACAATAAAAGTATTACTATAGTGCTTGCTCAGTCGGAAGGGTGAACCTGCATATTTGAGACGAGGCGTCCAATCCTAGGCCGGATCTTTGATACAGCAATTCGATCGCTTTCAATTCGAAGGCGATTAAGATGCTTTGATTTTATTGCTGCCATTGCTGAGAATGTAGTTTCATTCAAGTAAGTTGTGCCAAACTGCAGTACTACATACTTTCTATTTGCAATTTGAAAGGATTAGAATTTTTAGGAAAAATACGCGAAGCTTGGCAGATACTCTTTTATTATTTAGTATAGAATGGAATAAAAGACATTCTCTTAAATTTTTTGAGCACCATTTTTTATTTTTCACACACCATTTTGGCACATAGTTTGAAAACCACTGCCCTAGAACAATGGCTCCCAATGATTTTTACTTTCTCATACAGTACATTCGTATATTGTAATCGCGAAAAAAATCGACTTCGAGATATTGACGGAAATACATATTTAGGCAATGCCGGATTAAACACAGGAGGTGATGTAACAGGAGAGTTACCGGTTTCTCTTCCGTTGTGTTCACTACCGACTCTTGAAGGTCTCTTAGTGGAGGTGAATATCCGTTTGGTTTACGATTATCCTTCCTAAGGCAGGCACCGGTTGCCTATACGATCCTCCGAAGCTGGAAGGGGGAAGATGGTCTGCTTCCTCCGTAGCAGCCCGTACACGGCGATGCCGATCCCACGGCATGGCCTTCTGCTCTCCGATGGCCTGCAGCTCCGTCGACTCCTTCAACTGCAGGTCAGCGAAGAACTTTACTGCTTTCTTCCGTAGCCCGTCCGTGATGGGCTCGGACTCCGTGAGGTGATATAAGGCCACGTTGGGAATTCTTACTCCCAGGGCCAAGATGCAGCGGAGACAGGATCGCTCAGCAACCTCAAGTCTGCTCTTCCCAGCTGACGACAGCCTTCCACTCCACGCTGGCGAGGCGTAGGTGAGGGCACTGAAGATGACGGCTCGGCATAAGTGCAGCTTCCTCCGGAGAGGAATATGCCGCGAGAGAAGTGGCGAAAGTGCTATTCGAGACCCGATAGCGCGGTGTGCTGCCCTGGTCGCATGTCGAGTAAAGTAGAGCTGTCTGTCTAAGATCACTCCCAGATACGTGACCTCATCCATCCAGTCAACCTGCTCGACACCGACCAGTATGCCGTCGACGTCTGCCGGCCTGCCCGTGCGGAAGACGATCGTCTGCGTCTTCTTAGGATTTATGCAAATCCGCCACTTCTCGTACCTGTCCAGTAGCCCATAGGTGGCGCGTTGGAGGTAGTCCACCGCCTTCTTGGTGTTGGTGGAGCGGCAAACCAGCGCTGTGTCGTCAGCGTAGACTGCGAGGAGGGTGTTCCATCCAAGGTCCCTGGGAACGTCGGCCGTGAATATGTAATAGAGCAGGGGCCCTAGGACCGATCCCTGGGGAGCGGATTAAACGCGGCGTAGTGGAGCCAGGGTATAGTCTTGCACGGGCCAGGTACACTAGTTCTCCGTACTGAAAAGGTTCATGCAATAAAAAGTGCCATGGGTCTTTTAAGTAAACTAATAATCGGGTTAGTGAAGAACGAGCGTGACTCGTCCTCCTTAGTGAATTGGTTAATATAGTTTTTGTCTATAACATTATATTTGTGTATTTCGCATAGTAATTTTATTTCAAGGCATACAAATATGTGGATTAAAAAATCCTATTCAAATCATTGAACAGCTCACAGATGTTGGTAGTAAAATTGAGAATATAATAATTACATTTTTCGAACCGAGGGGCTTTAAACGGGCCACGGGCAGGCCCTACAATTTCTTCGGCAACATACGGGTCGGGTCAAAATTTGTATGGACCGGGCCTAGAAAATCGGGCCCGTGCAGAGCTCTGCGCCAGGGCCCCGTGATAAAAGGGGCACCACGGAGATTTGTAATGTCTTCAGACAGTGAAAGTGATTTGTCGACAAGTACGACAGTTAAATGGTGGGTGATGAATAATACAAATCTATTGTGATGTCCTCTATCCCGCTTATCCCACACTGCTGCGCGAGAAAACACGTCCGCTATCAATCTTTCTTTTTCCATATTTAAACGGCAATCCTTAATTCAAAATGAACTGTGCCACACTGTGCCCGGGTGCCTGTGAGTCAGGCTGGGGTGTGGGGGTGTCCTTGAACGCACCAATCAGAAGCCAGATTTCAGGCATCGACCATCGCACTAACTGCAAAGAAACAAACAAGTTTGATTCCTTGACAGATGCGACGAAAGACTTGAAAAGACTAGTCCCCTAACGGATGCGACGATGCTATGCTTGAGTCGATGCTTGGTGCGAGAGTCGATGCTTAACTATGAAAGGGCACATTTAGCACAATGTGTTTGATTCGGGGACACATGCGGTGGTCGAGTCGATGCTTGATGCGATGCTTAGTGCGAGGCTCCACTATGTTTTTACCCTTAAGAAGTGGTTTTCCCCATGCCCGCTCTGTCTGTGCGCGGCTCTAGAGAGCAGGGGTTCCCAAACCCAGGGTCGCGACCCAAACTTCGGTCGCGAAGGCCTTATCATGAGTCGCGGACGACCCCCAGTCCCAAAGTGAAAACCTGTAGATTTTCGATACCAGCAAGGATAAATGTAAAGAAGGACCACCAAGACAGGCAAAGAAATAAACTTGGCGCTGCGCTCTCTCCATGAATATTAAACCAAGATTGGATCAGCTAATCACGAAATTGACTAAAGACGACAATCAGGTGAGCAGACAGTGATCTTTATATTTTTATTAATTTCAAGTAAATTAGTGCTTGCAATTTTATTCGTTCTAAAAAAAATTTGAAAACTTTCCTAAAATTTCAGCGAAGGAATGCCTTGTTTCAATGGTCCCATTTTGTTTTTCATGCACCAATTTAAAAAAATTGAACTTTTTACAGAAATAATAAAGTCGGAAGAAATTGAGCAATTGTGTCTGCAATTTTTTCTAAGTTTTATTTAATATTATACTAATAAATCTACAGCTATTTGCTGGGGTGCTGAGTAGGTATCGGTACTATTTGGGTCGCAAGGCGAATGTGATTTCTAATTTTGGGTTGTAGACAAAAAGTTTGGGAACCACTGCTCTAGAACCTAAAAGTTTGAACGTAATCAATATTTCGTAAATAGGCTACGGTTATCTATATACCTCGGTGCCAGAATTTCAATTTTTGTGGTGGTGGGGAAAGGGGAGGAGGGTGCCATACAAAATATATCCTACAGCATTTCTCAAAAATCTGATGTGGCCACCACATGACTTTCTCCATATCTGTAATATTTCTAAAAATTCCAAATAGATTACATAAAAATAAATATTTTAAGAAACTGAGAAAATTTTACACTTTACAAAGGACAGAAATAAACTCAAACCATAGTCTTCTGATATTGGATATAGCCACAAAGCTCCAACAATTAAGAAAATAAAAAGGAGGAGTGTTACTAAGACGTAAAACTAAGCGTCAATTGTTAACAACAGTCGTCGGTAGGTAGCGTGGTGGTGGCAGCTAAAAATATACGATATCTCTTAAACAAATCATTATATGGGAAATTGTTTCAAACAAATGTTGTAGAAAATTAAATTTCCTACAACCTTTATTCCAATACATTTTTACATTTATCAAATATTAAAGCAAATATTTCAAAATAACGGATAAGTGACAAGAGTAAACACCCACTTCCGGTTGACCGATTTTTACCAAAAACTAGTTCTTGTGATTTTAATAAAATGTTAAATATAAAATTTCTCGTTGACCTGATTAATAGTTTTTGAGTTACAGCACCCACAAAAAAGCTATCACACGCACACACACAGACATCATCGAGAAAATGGCCAAAACGTGTTCAGGGGACCTCAAAACGTGTATTTCCGTTGAAATCTCGAATTCGATTTTTTTCATGAAAACAATACTTTCGCCTATACTACGCATGGAGAAAGTAAAAATGAGAGGCTTATACAAAATTTGGTTAATCAGGATGAAGAAACGGCTGAGATATTGCGCGTTTTTGACAAAGTGACCAAGAGAATAAGGGTTTTATAGTTTGATGATGAAGAGATATATAGTGTAACGATGAAGGATAGATTATTAGCCTACTTTCCAAAAAAATAGAAAGTAGTGTTATGAGATTGCCTCGGTGTCCGTGTGCGTCCCCCTAACATCTTCTTCATGAATGAACTGACTTCAAATAAATTTAGTGCATAGAATATGAACATATTTTAATGATCAAAATGACATATTTGGACCGGTTCGACTCAGCAGGGCTGCCACAATTGAAAGCTTAAGCTTTTCGGTAATTATGTATTTGGAAGGAATAGGCACAACCGATTTCGACGAAATTTTGTGTGAAGTAGGCGTGCAACATAAAATAACAAAATCAAGATGTTTAGTATCGATATAGAAAGCAGGGATGCCACAATACAAGGGATAAAAAAATCTTTTTACACGTTTTTGTGTTGAACTGTCCAAATCAATTTTAACCAAATTTAATTCTTATAATATACACTTATATACAAAACCATATTAGCATATTTAAACCGAAACAGCCAAACAGCGGTGCCACAATTACAAATTAAACTTTCAGTAATTAAGGATTTGGAAGGAATTGGCTGAACGGATTTCAATTAATTTTTATATATAAGATTCGTACAACATACCATAATGAAATCAAGATGTTTATAGCGGAGTTAAGGAGCAGGGATGTCACAATTAAAGGTAAAATAGTATTTTTTACATGTATTTCTGGAGAACTAACCGTATGGATTTTAACGAAATATATTATATATAATCTTCATATAAATAAATAACCAAAATAGCACATTTCAATCGGGTCTACCACAATATCAAGGTTACAATTTTTCTGTAACTATGAATTTGAAAGGTATAGGCTGAACGAATTTCAAAGAAATTTCGTTTGTAGGGCGAGTATAGAATGGAAAAAACGAGATGAAATGTTTAGAACGGATCAAAAAAGCAGGGTTACCACAATATAAAGAAAAATAATTTTCTGATTTCAAAGCTAATACATTAGTATACGATTATACTACGGCGAATTTGACGAAAAGCATTTCTGTACCACGGTAAACCTGTGTACACCACTACTTGCTTTATATTAAAATTGCATTGAAAGGAAAGTAGACGGATTAGTTCTTTCCAGAACTACTTGTTTTTAATGATTTGAACATAATATCGATTTATTCAAAAATGGCTTTAACGATTTTGGTTAAAATTCACTCAGTTATAGAGGTTGAAGTCATAAAAAATACTGCATAATCCATGTTTCTCAAAAAATAACTATACATAGGGCGTCCAGCGACATTAAAAACATCGATACAGCTCTTCCCAGTTCATTCAACAATCTTTGTCCAGCAATAGTGCTTAAGTGCCTGTGTGGCTCCACCAATCCATATTATACTCGATATTTATGCATTTTATAACTATTTATCAAGTTTGATTACCACATACTATATGAGACTATCGATGCATTGATACCATTTACGCGCAGAAAATATTTTACGCGATTTTGTTGCTTTAGTAGGAGCTCCTTCCAGTGAGGAAAGAGTGTAGTGAGCCAAATGCATACACATATGAGAAAATTTGCGCAATGTATATCGCACCGATTTTTTTAGGCGCGACACTCCTTGAAAAGATTAACAGAATTTTGCGGCGCCCCACCTTGAAACAAGATTACGTATTTATACACTTGGGCATCGCAACGTTTGGACGCATTCATTCGTTGATACTATATCGCCATCAATCTATTAAAGCAAAAAATCCCGCCCAAAAGACTAATCAACATTTCCATATCGTTGTTTTATTTATTTTTCGAGGCACCGCTGAAAATCAGTCGCGGCAGCCCGGCGTACAAACTACAGACGGAATTACAAAAACGACGATTTTCGCTCTCGAAGTCTCCCTAAAACGTGCATATCCTTAAAAATCTCGAATTCGAAGTTTTTCACGATCGCGACACTTTCTCCAAATGTGAGAGCAGGACCGTCCCGCAGATCCCCCCCTCTCCTCCCCTCCCCCTCTTCTCCCTACAAGTTATAGTTCAGGGAGCTCATAATCCACCGTAAAGCTAACATTTCTGTTACGCTCTCCCCTTCCCTCTTTTACGCTGAATTAAGATATGTTAAGATAGCTTTTTACGACTGTTACTTACAAATAACATTTCATAGTCATACCACGTGCAAGAGAATTTTGGCGCTACATCTATGCCGAAAT
Source organism: Tanypteryx hageni (assembly GCA_028673005.1). Lineage (NCBI taxonomy): Eukaryota > Metazoa > Arthropoda > Insecta > Odonata > Petaluridae > Tanypteryx > Tanypteryx hageni. Next base: position 81,757,889 of record CM054117.1, on the reverse strand, counting down.
ACTCCCTAGTCCCGTTCCTGGAATATTTGTTTTAGGGATTGCTTCTGCGTTTAAATCTAAAGCGCGGGGCCTGGTGACTCTCTCGGTAGTGCAGCAGGGGTTACCACGCATAAGCACGAAATTCTCTTTCTTAAGCAACGAGAACAAGGTGGAAAAGATAAATGAAATACGCATAAATTCAAAAGGCGTGGTTTGTGGAAAATGCGCATAAAAGGGTACCGAAAGATTCGGCGGTTCTTGAATTTTTATCTCCGAAACTAGCAGTCGTAATTATATGGCCCCTCGGACTTTTTTGTGGTAAACTTTGTCCTCCACCCGAATAGTCTTACAGATCATATAAGAGCAATGGAGAAAAAAATATCTTTATATATAATTACTCAATGTCTGTCCGCCCCCCCCTTTTACCTCTTGAATAGTCTGTCATAGTGAAATACTGTAAACGCCATTTTGTTTCTGCCAACCAGGAGACCCCGGGAAAACGATTTTCGTTTACGGAATTGTCCGCTGGGCTTCCTTCAACACCTTGTTGCCACCCTCATCACTACCTTTTCTTTACTGAATAATAATATTCTTCAATTATTAACGTTGCAATCTATTAAGTTTGACATTGCGCGAAGCGAATAACACAATTCTTTCGTCTATTTGAAGGCTTAATAGACGCTAATTCAATCGGAGGCAACAATGCGGGTCTCCTTGGCAACACCCGGAAAGAGTACGAAAAAGCCGTAAAATTTCTAAATGAAATGCGTTTCTGACAAATTCTTCCGTGTAACATCTAAAAATCGCAAGAATAAGATATTTTATAGTTTTAGCCGTCGAATAAAACAAAAATGGAGAAATTCGGTCCATATGTACATATTTTAATGAATGAAGGAAATAAACCTTGCACCTTGGAAAATCGAAAATCCCGTGTAAACTTATGGGAAAATATAATTGTCTCCCCGAGTCGAATCCGTGACTTTTTCCGGGATGTTTGATTTTTCTAGAGAGCACCTCATGGGGGTTTAACGATTGTGAAAGTTTCAGCTCTTAATTCCATTGGGAAATGTCCAAAAATACCGGGACAGACACTTCAGATTTATTATATAAGGATATTTGCATTGTTCGGAATGAACCCGAACGCCGTTCCGGTTCGTCACACGCGTCGGCAATATCGTTCCGTCTCGTCAGACAGCAATACCCACGGTGGAAAGACTACTAGTAGTCTAGTCTTTCCACCATGGCAATACCGTTCCGGAAAGTTAGCTAGATCGCAAATGACCTACAGTTAAACTCCGATTTAGCGCCCCCTTATATAGTGCCAACCCCGCACACCACCCGTGAATCATTGTGGACAGAACTTCCAACTTACGGTTGCATACAGCAAGCATACAACTCGATTTCTGCCAACCCCGCTCTAACGCCAATATCAGTGATGGACAAACGGTGGCGCAAAGTTTTTGACTGTTCATATTACTCAATACTAGCTCCACCAGCGCAAAGAGTGCATGGAATATCGCCATCTATAAACACGAGAAACTGTTCGGGCAGAGCACACACGCATAGATCTTCTATTATAATTTTCAGCTATTTCAGTAATATTTTAATTAATTTCGTAATATTTTTTTCGATGACTGACTATTTTTACTGGGATTTTGATTTGCATAAAAAAATATATATCTAACACTTAAAAGTTACAAAATTTTTCTAGAACCTTTTTATGACATCTGAGCCAGAGTCTACAGACCAGCGGTGGCCAAACCTGCTTACCCTCTGAGCCGCATATGATAATCTTCCCAAGTTTGAGAGCCGCAGGACACGCATTCTGCGCAAAAATATGTATGGACAGCAGTGGCGGCTCGTGTATAGGCACTGCGGAACTGCAGCACCCCCTATTTCCACTTGATATTATCGATAACATTTAATATAATGAGTCCTTTTTTCTTTAATTCTTTCTTTATTTTTGTAGTACAATATATATTCCTTAAGCTAAATGTCAGTACTTCAGTAGCCATCCCCCAGTTTATGAAAAAGATACAAAAATCTTTGTATGGAACTGTGCGCTTCACAGTGCCAGCGACGTGGTGTTTGACTGTTGTGCGCATGCGCACATAGGAGGGGGGGAGGAAGGCGGGACTGCCAGGTAGAGTGAGCACTTTTGCTCTCGCAGTGCCGGCGTGATGGTGGAAGTTTTTTTTTACTCAGCGTGTGTTGTGCTTAAAAACCGTGTACCATATTCTTGAATGTGATAAAGTGTAGAAGAGTGTAGAATTAGATTATTATTCTGCTTCCAGCTATTCTATTTGATTAATTTTTTTCGGTTCTTTTATTTAACAGAAAACTTTAACCATGGCCTTGCATCCCCAAGAAATAAGTTCTGTGACTGTAAGTGAACTTCAACAGCTTAAGTTTTCACAGCTATCTCTCCATGAGAAAGTTACAGTTAAGAAAAGAGGTCGTTCAACACCTGATATTCTAATATCTCAGCCAGGCAAAAGCAACAAGAACTATATTCGTAACTTTAATTCTGAATGGTACCAACGGAAAAGTTGGCTTTGCGGCTGTGAAGTAAAAAATGCACTGTTTTGCTTCCCGTTTTTATACATGTTTTTTTCCTTTTACACAATTTTAAAACAAAGGCTAAAAATTTTCTGGAGCAGCACCCCCACTAATTTTAGCTACGAGCCGCCACTGTGGACAGTAAAAATAATTTGTATTTGATGCAATACAGAGAGACTGCATGCCCATTAAGCATCCCCAATAGGTCTTACTCGCACAGCGTTATCGCATTCTGACGTGATAAGCCTTGATACGCCCTTGACTGTAAGTGAATAAGAGTCGCACGTTAAGTTAAAAGAGCCGCGGTTTGGCCGCCCCTGCTATAGACTTGAATTATCAAGATTTGTCAACGATGCTGCATTAACCAGGATTTTTTGACAAAATAAATCTAACACAATTCGATAAATTATATAACCACATTAAATCTGTAATCTAAGGGGTTAAAAATGAAAAGTGACTGAAAATTACTCCATGAATTTTTAAGAACAACTAAATTCAGCCACTGCTTACCTGAAATTGTTTAAGTTATTTCAAGGAATGAAGAAAAAATTAAATCGGCGTTTTTTCAGCCAATAGGATAAAATCAGGACACGAATTAGGGGAAGTTAATTGTTAGCATTATCATATCCAGCAGGCTACAGCAATGGTTAATCTAATAGTAAACATTTACACAATCAACTTTTTTTTGGGGTTTGTATTTGTTTTCAAATTTGCTGGTGGGACGTAATTTGCGATACATATGCTGAAACAACTGATTTTGCTTCACATCCTAGCAAGTCTTAATTCGTAAACGAGGGGTTCCCAATCTATAGCCCGCGAGTGCTGTTAATTTGCGATATTTTCTTTCTGAAGGTATCAAAACATATAAGGAATAACGTAGACGTTTGTTCAAAACTGTTGTTTGAATACATGGACGCTGGCTTGACATTCTAGAAGAGGGATCGGCAATTTAAGACCCGCTGGCTGCATGCAGCTCCCGAGAGTCACGTTGAAAAGTGGTCTGTAAAATATAACACGACAATTTCATATTTTCTCAGCAATGTTATGGCCTCAGGACCTTTACTGATGTTGTTTTAACGCTGGTAATGGTCAATTATTTAGACTTGGATTTCACTAACATGAGACCCAGGGTCGGCTTGATGCGATGCCAACGGTGCAATCGCACCGGACCCCGCCCTCTCTTACAATAATATTTGTTGTGCTTGTTAAGTACAAACGTCCTAAAAACCTGAATAAATATCGAACACTATCATAGTGAGAGAGGTTGCTTTATATATTAAAAATGTTTGACGCGTAAGAGGCCACACGCGCACACTTTGCACCGGGCCCAGCGATTTCCCTAGCCGGCTCTGATGAGACCGCAGAATTTCTAGGTAACTGCTGACGTAAACTCTAATCTGGCCGAAACCCTCGTTATTTCCATCGCGGCCCTCCGAAGCAATCACTAATAGGAATGTGGCCTGCCATGCAGTAAAGGTTGCCGATCCGTTATAGAAAATTACTGGGCGCTCGTATGATAGCAAATATTGGAAAACCCTACCGTAATCAAAGGGTGTCCAGATATTGTTTTAGGATGCCCACTCCAATTCTTCATGCCTTTAAAGGATAATTTATCCATGCAGACTCGCTCGCTAGTCAATCCCAAAATACGTATAAGTAATTAACACCAAGAGACAAAACCGACTGCCGACAGGCTCGACGATAGCATATACAAATCGAATATCCTAGTTTCTGAGCAAAAAATATCGCAAAAGGAAGCATTTTCTCAAATAAGTGTGGAAATTTAAATTTTTTATCACTTCATCCTATCCTCAATCATTAACTTACTATTTTAGGTAGGAAAGGTGCTTTTTTCACCGATTGCATCTCACACCTTTAGTATGTTGGCATCACTTTCATTTGGACTTACTCACCCCTTGGTATATTCTTGAGAATGCCCATGTAGACAATCCCACAAGTAAAATACCGTGGCCTAAATTAAAAAAAAATATCAGGCAACAACATGAAGGATATTGTTAATGGTCACTAAAATATTAATTACCAAGTAAAAAAATCGGCGCAAGATTCATTACATTAACTTTTTCATATTTACGTGTTTCCAGTTCATATAACTAGTTACATTAATATGTAATTATGCGCGAAAAATCTTATCTAAGTTTTGTCACATGGCAACAATAATGCTATTGGCCGTCGTATTTGTGCTGTAATATCACAAGACACTCAAGGAGTTGGAATACGTCTCTGTAGCATTTTCTATGCAAAAAGCTCTATAACTGGGCGAGTTTAAATTAAAATCCTTATAGCCATTTTTAGAATGAAATTTTGAGAAAATCGAAAGGAATAAAACTACCCCTATTGTTGCGCAATATGTTGCATTCCAACAAAGTTTGCTGTGTAACCAAATATACAAAAATGACTTCGTCGTCGGTGGGTGGGAAAGCGGGAGTGTTATTTTTAACAAACTTTCCGAATAGCTAGAAGATTGACGTTTGGTGGGAATGTTCGATTCTTCACGTAAAAGACATTTCCGAATTTTTTTCCAAAATTGACCGAGGTTAGATCCCTGAGAATGATTTCCATTCCCCATAAGATAACAAGGAGAAATCGATATTTCGACCCGCAAACTTATTTTCTTTTGCTTATTAAAATTCACATATTTGACCTTTGATCTCCAGACTAGGACTGCATTAAAGAAAAATGACATAAGTTCCTTAGTCTTATCGTCTTCGAAATCATATGTTTAACATATGTTCTACTAAATCAATAAAACAGGAGTAAGCCCATTAATCTGCAAATGCATCAGTGAATTAATCCTAGGCAGAATATTCCTATTTGGTAAAATATAATTATAACAATCGTCAGCCCCACTACTGAGAATATAAATGCTTATTTGCTTTAAGGTACAGATACCACAAACAGACTTCAATTTGCTAAATATTACGAATTAGGAACTCATAAAATTTAATTTCAATGTAAAATGGGTCTTTTATCTCTCCAGAAGACATTTCTACTGATTAAAACTTGTTTCCTAATAAAATACCAAGAATCACTGGATCAAATGTTATAAATGAACAATAAAGGCAATAGCTAAAGCAGTGGTTCCAAACCTTTTTATCCTGCGACCCTAAATTGACCAACAACAGGGCCTTGCAACCTGTACTTCTAATTGAGCAAAAATACAATATAGATGAACAGGAGAAAAAGCATTCAACTGCTATTGTAACGCTACTGCACCGTAATTTTGATCGGTCTCTGTAATGACCATTTTTGAGAAAAGGGTATCAATATAGAGTGAAACCCATGTTATCGGGTGTGAGGAGGGAAATTATTCGGTTGCTCTGGTATTCCTGCTTTCCCCAATCCATTTTTGCACATAATTGGTAAAAGCTTCTAACGGCTAGGGTGGCTTGCATCGGCTGCTAGCATATCCCTTCACTGATAAAGGCAGTGTTCTGTATAGTTACAAACTGACTGTCGGGAAAGTTTTCTTCTGATGACCCTCCACGACCCTAGTGAAGACCTCCTGTGACCCGAGGTTGGGAACCACTGAGCTAGAGGATTTGATTTTGCAAAGAGAACAATGGTCCTGAATTGAAGATGAAATCCTAGGGTAGAACTTACTAGTCCTTAAGAATGCTCGCAATCACTTTCTGCTTCTTGAAAATCATGCCCACCATCCTTCATTCCAGGTTAATTCAAATAGAATGAATGACAGTCAAATTCCCTAAGTGAAATAAAAATAGTTGGCTATTAAGAATATATACAGGGTTAACAAATAAACAATTAAGGTGCCTGCAGTAAGTTTTTTTCTCATTAAAATCAATACTGTCGATTCACTTAGAAAACTTAGGTTTAAGTCTCTTACCAAAAACATGAAATTAATTCAATTGCTTAAAACTAAAAAATATCTCTGCTGGCAACATCAAGTAAATGCAACACCTTAGAAGTCTATTTAAATTTCACAGTATTGGTTGGAGCAGCCAGAAAGAATTTTCTAATTAAAGGTAATTAAATATACATTAAGATCTGTTAAACAAAGTCAATAATTATAATTTTAATAATTCCAATGAACATGTGGAAGTCACGTAAATGTTTGATTTTTTCATATTTACAGTTTATTGACAAGTTGAGAGAATGGACTAGAACAGAATATCAAAATGATGACAGAGTGTGAAATGAAGATGGGAAAATAATACTTAAATGAAAGAAGCATATATAGTTGATGTAGAACGAGTCCAAGCTACAAAGATAAATCAACGGGAGCTGTGGTTCATAAATGACATGTGGCTGTCATACCAAAAACAAACCACAATTACTACGAATTATAGCTGTGTCACTTCATCATATTGTTATATTAATTTTCAAGCATCGTCAGAGTCCAATCCATAATAGGTAGTATTTTTAGTATTTTAAACATACACAACATGAGTAGGAATAAACTGGGATCAGTCTTATTTTGAAGCAGGCCACATTGAATTATTATTATAGAGTACTAATTGAGATGGTAAGATTTCTTAAACCCCTTGGTATTGTTCAAAGGCACTTTATCTTCCAGGCAGAAATTCAAAACTACAGTAGAAACTTAATTAACCATCTCATCACCACATTTAACATGAGTAAATCTCATGTTACAGGAATCCTGCAAAAGATAGTAGTTAAAACGCCATTTGAGTATAAGGATGGGCAATGAGAGTTAGCAAAAGATTCACAAAAAACGTATAATTTGCTTATTTTCAAATCTAATCTATTAGCTTTATAAATTTTGTTTATCAAGGATTACAAGCATCACCTTTAAGAAAATGCAGTAAGATTTTAATAAAAGTTTATTTCCATTCCTGGCCCCACAAATTTTGTTTGGCAATTACAGCGATATTTGCTAGTTTGGGATTTCCAACCTGATATAGCAGAAATTTATCAAAGACAGCCCCTCATTCTTGAATGCAAGTGCTCCCACCACCCACATGGCAATAATCAACCTTTGAAATTAACTATCACTTGGACGTGAACAAATGAAGCCAATTTTTTCAAGTTAGGTACTTTTAAGTGGCTTGGAAAAGTTTTCTTTTAGCTTGTCTCAAATACAGTAGCTACTAAGATTATTTTGTTGATTGCCTGATATTGAAGTTTTCATATTCTTACAAATACTTCAACCAATACCTCATGCAAGAGCGATCCAAAAAAGCCCTTTCTCGTACATAGTAGTTTAAGCATTTCAACTGATAAAATACTGACAATAAATCCAAGCATTTTTACCAATCTTGTCATCCTCGCACCAAATAAATTGGATAATCAAGTTTCTACTGTTCTCTAAAATTTCCCAAACATTCTAGCATTATTTTCATGAATCCATGCATTCTTCTAAGCAATAAACTCCATTTCAAAGTATTAAATCTAAATAGAAAAGCTGTCAATACAGAATTTTTTTTTCAATTGTGTTCAAAATATCAATTTTTCAACAATAGCAATGCCAAGGGGTTAAGAAAAGAAAGTAATTCTTTTTATAAGAGTTAACAGTTCAATTTTCATGAAATTCTCAAAATTAATTTTTGTAGCAAGACCATCAACACTCATCAAGATGTTTTATTTACTTAAGGAGCGATCCTCCAAAATTTGCTTCAAACGATCATAAAATTTGGGAGTGAGAGGTATTTCCTCGTTCCAAACCACTTCCTCAAATAATTGTTGGGCTTTCATTAATACTTAAATTATTTTGGCAAATACAAAATTAAAAGTTCTTCAGTGAAATAAACAAAACTGAGCTTTAGAATTATTTCTTTCTTAACATTATGGTTAGGTGACAAATGAGATGATGGAGACTGGGACAACTGCGACTGATATCAAGTTTTTTTTTAGACACTCACAAACTAGCACAACAGAAATATCTCATTTTTTTAAAAAGTTCCTTACAACCTACGTCTTCCCATCACACCAGTCAAGAGGAGATTTGCAAAAGGTACTTAATTACCATTCACGCCTTCCGATTAATACCAAGATTACATTACCTATTACATTACCAAAAATCCTTCAGTTTTTTGGTACTACGTAGTTTTACACGTTTCGTTCACTTTCAATTCATTAAGTACTTTTTGCTGTGATATGAGTTTTCCTTCATAGAGCTCCTTTTAAAGGGTGTGCAATTCAGGATGCCCACAGGAATCCTTCCTTTGTTCTTCGTTTTGTAAAAAATGGGAAAAACTCCTCCCATCACGAGACAAACTCAACAATGACGAAAATCACGAATAGTTCACCAGACCATTTAAAAAGCACTTCCACCAAGGGAGTTCCTGCTATTTAAGCCAATGGCCATGTAATGTCCGATTAATTTGGCCCACCACAAACACTATCGCTGTAATAATGGCCACCCTCCTTCGTTTCTATGCCCAAGTCCATCAGTGGTTCTCATGCCGGTTAACACCGCAAAAGTAACCAAAGTCTGGAAAGCCTACTGGCTCACCGCTGGGGATTTCTTGTCCGAGTCCTGGCCGGGAGCCACATTGTTTCCCGGACCTTGGGGCCCTCCAGGGCCTGGGCCAACAGACCTGTCCCCCCCAGGTCCTCCCCCCCCTCCCATCCCCTGTTGTGGCCCCCCTCCCATTCCGCCTCCTGGTGGTCCCCACGAGTTAGGTGGTGCTCCCCCTGGACCTGCAGGGCCACCTCCAGGGCCTCCGCCTGGCCCCCCACCCGGCCCACCACCGGGGCCACCAGGCATACCCATCGGGGAATCGGAAAAATTGTTCTCATCGAGACTGTTGGCCGCGTCGTACTGCGTGTTCTCGAGGCGAGTTATGAGTCGCTCATCCTCATCACCAAACTCGCCACCCATCAGGGATGGCTCACCAACCACCATCACATCCTGCCAGAGGAAAAGGAAGGAACCAGGGCTCAAAAGTTTCCTCAGCACATCGGATATGTACCAAACCCACTCAGGCCAGCGAATGCTGCATCCTTGACGTATTAAAAATTTCTCATGGAAATAAACCAACAAGTTCTCCAAGATGCATCAATCTTGTTATTTGTAGTCATTCATATTTTGTATGAATTTGTAAGTCATAAGCTGGGTTAGCCTGACTAGGGCTAACATTTTTAATTACATTTTATTGGGCGTTTTACTTTTAGAATGAAAAAAAAATAACTAAGTAACTTTCATAAAAGAATTTTAATGTTTTGATGCCACCATGAACGACCCATTCATTTTCCAGTACTTCAATGAATAATGGAAGGGAACATTGATCCATTTCCATATAATAATGGTGTAGTATTAATTTTGTAATTCAATATGAACATTACAGGTAAGACAAATTAAGATTTATTCAAAATAGGAGCTTTTCTAATGATGACTATTATTTAGATGTTACAAGGCTTCAGATAGGTGATGCAGTGTGGAACCATTCCGAACGAAAACATTTTTTAAAATGATGCCGTTTAATTTTAATTAATATCAATTTTCTAATGATTTTGCTTGATAAGAAACTAGTAATTTATATTAAAAGAAAACACCAACAATGTATTTAGCATAACAAAAGATATAATAATACCCTTAACAAAAATTAACAGATTTTATGAGAGCAGAACTATGTTAAAATTAAAAAAATTGTACAAATTATATATTATTTTATCTTAAATAATTTTAGGTTAAAACTTTTTAGCTGGTAAATGGAAAATATAGGCAGTTTAACTTACTTGCGAGGCTAATGAGAAATTAGGACCCGGTGACCTCTTTTTGTTTGGAGCAGGAGGAGCACTATTGGCTGCAGCTCCGGATTGGGAACCCTTCCTCTTTCGCCTTTTGTTCTGTGGTCGCTGAGACTCTGTGAGGGAGGGATATGGAGGGGTGGGGAAGAAACAGAAAAACGAGAAGCGGGTGACAGCCGGGAAAAGGGGACCAAACCTCTGCGTGCCACCAGGGAGGTCAGGTTTTCCCTCTCTGTCAAGGGAAATGACAACTACCGACCTCTCCTGGCTGGTTCAACTGTGACAAGGTCATTAACATATCAGTTTTCAAAGGCAGAAGAACAACTAACAATGAAAGCAAGCAATTGAACAATTATTCAACAATTTTTATATAGGCTAGTTATGGGAGAAATGAAATTGCTTCACCAACAGCTAAATTAACTGTATTATATGGTATTATAAGATATTTCCATAGCCAAGAAATTTGAATCAATGAAAATAGTCATGCTTACAACCAAATGTTCTTGCCACACAAATGATATGTGTAAACATGTTTAAACCAATGCAATTTTTTGTATTTTTGCCACATCTATTGGGTGAACTGCACAATTAGATTATAAAACTGCCATTTGTCAAATTGATTTTCTTAACCTTTATCGTCCAGAATTTAATTCCTCACACTGCCAATCATGGCCCAATTTATTAACATTTTGTGCACTCGGAAGGAAAGCTCTCTGTGATTCCTACAAGCATCATGGGCCAGTAAATAAAGGTTCAAATACTTGGTCATATTGCATTCCCAGACAAGGTTGCACGGCTGATCCCATATGGAGAAATGCAGACAATAAAGGTTAAACATATTTAAACAAACTATTTATGTAACTTATCAATTGAAAAAGAACATTATAAATTAACATAAAAGATGAGGCAAAAATACTATAAGAGGATTTTTGAGAAAGATGTAAAATAGATTTTACACATGCAAGTCAGTAGAATGAAAAAGATTGGAAGGTTAAAAGGAGGCAGGCTAACAGCAAGTACTAAATATTCTAAAGAAAATCAAGAGAGCTGCTTTATATACTTGAAAATTTTCTCTTGAACATTTTTGAAGTAGTAAATGGTTAAATATACTAATGCAAATTTTTCTTCTCAAGTTAATGCATTTAATTGCAACTGATATGCTATGGAAAAAAGCGGATGATAAAAACCCATTTACTGATATTCCTGGAGTAATTTACAACATCCATGCACTGAACTTAACAGTCAATCATTTCTGATTAAACTATGTGCTCCTGATCTACTACCAAACAACAACATAGCATACCAAGTAAAAATTCCTAGGTCATATCACAAAATGGATATGAGAAAACTTTTGCAATATATCTTGCAATAATTTTTTTGTTTACTCTATCTGAATGTTTCACAACAAAGTGAAGCAGAACACAGCTGTCAGATATACGGCTGGAGATGTCAAAATTTTACCAATTTACTTCATAGATGTTTTAGAATAAAAATATCTAGCAAACATATGCATATGGCTATCAAAAACCACAAATAAAAAAGATAAATATGAAATATGGTTCACTTTTTGCAATGGTAATATTGGCTAATGCTTCGAGTAATCCTTTCTTTTTGTTGCATTCCAAATTTTTTGTGGAGAAAAATTGTTCCGATGATTGATTTTCATTTATACCAAAAGGTATAAAGAATGGATATAAGAAAATAATGATCTCAAAAAGGACAGAAGCATTACACAGGAAAAAGTCATTCTCATGGACTAAAAACTTCATGACAAGAGACAAATGCCTGCAGGGATTTTTACAAGGATAAAGTAAGGGTCATAAAAGAGAAGAAGAGCCAGCCAAAGACGGATCTACCTCTCTTACCCGGCGGGGCGACCATCCGTTGCCACTTCTGGAAGAGTGTAGTCTTTAGGCAGTCTCTGGGGCTCAGAGCATACGCTTTATGCCTTGACATTAGCTCCTGCATGGGCTCCAGGATGACACACAACTGAAGGAAGAAAGAACAAAAACTGAGTAAATGTTACACCTAAGTTAATGGGTTGTAATTTGAAACAGAAAAAAGTCAACAATAGCTTGAACATATTCTACCTGAAACTTAAATGGATTTCATTGATGACAGACCAATTTACAAGTGAGGACAAAAATAAAATTAATAAAGAGAATGGAATGCTTAAGCCCAAGTAAAATAATATTAAATTTTTGCTTAATTATGCAGTTTATTTATTTTAACAATCATCACAGCAAAATATAACCAGTATTTTGAACACATTAACTAGATAAACACCACACATTATGCTGGACATTTTTGAACATCCATCAATCATTCAGGCATTTCTCAACAATGTTTACAAACACTATTATACACTTACCCTGAGGTAGTTTAAGGTGGAATTGGTGATTCCCTGACGAGTAACATTCTTAGCCAGTTGTTCAAGAACACCTGGGTCCTGTTGGGAGTGCATTGCAACTACCGACCGAGGCACAAGTTCTCTATGTGTTCGAACAGCAAAATGCCATGACTTTATTCGCATCAGGTCATCAAACGTGAACTCCAATATTAACCGTCCCTCAGTACAAACCTGAAAAATAAAAGTCATCGAATCACCTATAAAACAAACTTACTAAATGTAAGTGTAAGTATTTCCTGCATTAAGTACTCTATTTGTTATAAATGAAAGATATAATAAAAGTTTTAATCTCAACAACAAAAAACACTACAATGATTGGTACCTCAAAAAATTTATGGTCATTCTTTCAAACTCTGAAATACTTCCTATGATAGTTAATAAAAGGCAGATGCTTTTCAGAAAAGTAGTGGGTTAGTCTTTTACACTCATAAATGTAAAAGATTTCACAATAATTGAGCAACATAACAGTTGCCCTTCTCAAGTAAAAGTGGCCAGGAAAGTGATTATTTAGAAAAACCTGATACTAAGTGATGCAGAAGTTACTGATTTTAGCAATCATAGCAAGAAAGTAGATACTTTCGTTAAATGTACAGGGGATATGAGGAGCACAATATCATAAGGAAATTTTGAAAGGAAAATTAATACTATTCCTTTTCCATCTTGGAAAGGGAATCCAAATATAATAAAATCCCAGGTTTGTTCACCAGTAACTGGTGGCAAAAATACATTAAAAGACGAATAACTTGATCAAATATGAACATATAACAATGAAATTTGGCTGAAATGATCTGCTCATAAGTAAAAATGCTCTGACAAAGAAAAATTTACGAAAAACATCCAGAGTTCGAGTCCATGGCTGGTGATACATTCCCCATAACATAACCTGTAGAAATCGATTATTCAACCTGCAGGCTTTTTTTCTTTTGCAAAATTAAATTAGAAGTAATTGACCTATGATCTTCAGATAAAAGCCATTTGAAAGAAAAACAAAGATTCTTATTCTTATCGTCAATTTTTGCTTTCGGTTCGAAATTGCTCAAACTTTGCATAAAAATTCAAAATTTCATGAAAATATTGTGTTTTTGTGAAAGATTCCCATAACGACAGAACAGATTGTTGAACTCGAGATCTTCATTATTGTATGCTTTCTTATATATGCTTAAAATTGACATGATGCAGAAATCACGAAAATTTAAGAGTCCATGTTCACAACACACCATATCATGGAAAATTAATTCCAGGCGAGGATCGCACATTCACAAAAAATGTCATTTTAAAAAAGCTGTTACATCAATCATTAAATATTCCAACAGAACTTGCCAAAAATAAACAATACAAAACAAAAGTTTTAGTTTGAGAAATTAAAAAAAGTTTTTCCATTCACTTTGTTTTTCAGGAGAAAATTTCCACAAACTCGAATTTCTATTTTTAGATTTCTATTATAATCCCATCATTTTTGACGAGTCGTCGCTAGTGTACAGTAAAATCAATATGTAATCCAATAACATATTGTTGTTTTAATTTGCATTGTTACAAACAAAACCACTGCTGCTATCATACAGTTGAAACCCTACTGGTCAAAGAATGAGTCCCTTAAATATGATGTTATACTTCATATTACATTTTACATATATGCTGAGTTTACATAGATTATATGAAGTGAAAGTCTCTTAAATGACACTGGAACTTCAGATTTGGAAACAATCCTGCCAGTTAAATGATCAGTCACTGAAAGCAGATGCAATCACTTAAATTTTTCTTATAAAGCTAAATAAATGAAATAATCTAAGTCAGTTAATATAAAAAAAAACTCCACAAAGAAGGTTAAATGCAAGTAAGATTACAGTTCTGATGAAAAAATTGAGTATTATTTTTTAAAATAAAACGAACAAATAAATCACAAACCTTCAAAATATCTTACCTTGGTAAACATTGGTTTCCCATGATGTGTAACCATGGTGCACTGGTCACAATCAAGGGTGATACTTGTGTTGTGGAAAGACTCTTTTGGATGCTTCAGGTTATAATATAGTTCTGTCACTCCACCTTCAAATATGCTCCTGAAGTAACGAGGAATTAACGTCCTTCCGATTGCTACAAAAAAAACAAAGACATACCATCAGTTCCAATATATTATCCCAAAAACAGAAAAATTCAACAAAAAAAACAAAACCAACATAAGAATTGAATAAATATTACACGATTGTACTCCATCAATCCGGTAGGAAATTTTTTAATCAAGTAGTTGTAAAAGAATATCAGATTTTTCCTTTCGACTCAACAAATGAATGCACAAATCAAATCAATTCCTTAACTGTCGCGTAACAAATAAGTTCCATAATAGATATCTTTTTAGTATATTCCACACATTTCTACTTTAAAAAGATAACGTCTTGTCAAAGCAAGTAGGATGTCTAATTTTGGCTCATTATCTTTGACATATAAAACTAATTCATCACAATCTTGCACAACGAAAAACAAACAAAAATTAATTGAAAATTCAACAAAAATTGATTCTTCCTTAAAACTAATGTACACAATGATTCAAGATTTTTACGGATTAACCAAAGGCTAAAGTATATTACTAACAAACACTCACTGTATCTTTTAGGTCCATCTTCCAAGCAGAATGTTAAGGTGAGGGTGGCATCATCTTCGAAAAACTCGGTTGCAAATGCATCCCACCATAAGTTGTCACTCTCCTGCAAAATACAGCAAGACTAATTTATCTTTTTAGAAACTAAATTCATCTATGTAAAGGATGAAAATGGGTGCCTGTCATTTAAACCTTCCATTAAAACAGCATTTCAGTAACAACAAATAAGTTTAACAACAGAATTTTATTAGTTTAAGAACACTACACTTTATATCTGAAGAATCCTTATATAATAATTCTCAAGTGTCTGTCTGTCTGTCACGGTACTTTTGGACATTTCACAATGGAATTAAGAGCTGAAACTTTCACAATCATTGAACCCCCATGGGGTGGTCTCTAGAAAAATCAAACATCCTGGAAAAAGTCCCGAATTCAACTCTGGGAAACAATTATATTTTCCCACAAGTTGACACGGGATTTTTGATTTTTAAAGGTGCAATCAAAATACGTAAATATGGAACACTTTTCTCCATTTTTGTTTTATTCGATGAAAAAAACTATGAAATGTCTTATTCTTGTGATGTTTAGATGTTACACATAAGAATTTGTCAGAAATACACAATTCTGTTTGACATTTTGATTTTTTCATTCTCTTTCCGGGTGTTGCCAAGGCAACCCACACTGTTGCCTCTGATTCAATAAGCGTCTATTAAGCCTTAAAATAGACAAAAGAATTGCGTTATCTGCTTCGCGCTTTTTATAAAGCATCGAAATTATTGTTGTAGCAATGTCAAACGTAATCGATTGCAACGTAAATAATTGCAGTTTATTATCATTCAGTAAACTGCGTGAGAACTGAGGGCGTTTTAAACGATTTACTAAAAAAAATCTCCTTTATTTAAATACTGGAATATTATCTTTTTTGTAAGTAAAATCATTACATTCTACATATTTAATGTTTATTAACACAAATAGGCATATGCATCAGTTTGAAATTTGATGATAAGGAGAATATGGGCTTTATTAATAAATGAAAAATAACACGTAAAGTACAAAAAATTTGTGTTGGTAACAATTCATGAGTAAAAAATTAAATAAATGGTTGAATTATATATGAAAAACATCATTGCCTGATACTTGAGGAAACGTGATTGATTGTCAGTAATAATCATTGGAAATAAGGTAAGATAGAATTTTAAATTTTTTCTTTTGAATATACCATGATATAAGACTAACATTGAGTAACATTGTGAGGTCAGCTTTTTAGTAGGCCCTGTAAGAAGTTAAAGCAGTTGCGGACACTTGAAAGAACGCGAATTTTTGTGAGTTTCTCTACATTAGTGTGCAACGATAGTCATTGGAATTAAGGTAAGGTAGTTTTGAAAATTTTCCCCTTTGAACATACCATGATATAAGACTAACATTGAGTAACTGTGTGACATTGTGATGACGGTATTACTCTAATACAGCGTTTCACAACTGGTGATTTGTGTACCCCTAGGAATTCGTGAAATAAATCTGCAAGGTTCACAAGAAAAATTTGGTAATGGCGTCTTTTTCACTTTCTTGGTTCTACAATTATTGCAAATATTTTAGTTACTTTTCAAATTATTTGCATGGTTTTATTTTAAAAATTTCTTATGCTTCAACAATTACATTTAAATTTTACAGTGTACTAACTAGAAACTGGTGACAATATCAGATATTTTGATCTTATTGTGAACGCTTGCATACTATGTGCTATATAAACTTGACAAAATTTACTCTCCATTTTAAGGGGTTCACCGCTGGAACTGTTGCAACTCAAGAGGTTCACGAAGATAAAAGTTATATCCAATGGGTTCGTAACGAAAAATAGGTTAGCTCAAGGGGTTCGCGATGTGAAAAAGTTGGGAGTCACAAAAAATTAAAAAAATGCCAATTATTTTCCTAAGTTAATCCTATAATTCTCGGGCTTATGACTGACTTAACAAAATTTTGCACGTGTATCACTAAAATGATGTGGTAAGATTAATAAAAATTAATTGCAAGCGTAGCTGCAACGGGCTGCTAGTCTTTAAATAAACCAAATGATTTTAAAATAAGAGCTGTTTATCAATGCAACGGCATATATCTAATATATATATATATATATATATACTAGTAGTTGGTGCTTGCATACTGCAAGCATTTCATCTCAACATAAAAAAACATTCATTATTCATCTTTCATCATTACACATATATTTTTAATTCTAAATATTTCACCTCTGCAGCGATTTTCGTTTTTTCCACATGTAAAAATAATATTTTAATACAATCCCCAAATGTTGCAATTTTAAAAATTTTACACTTTCTCCATTATGGGGCACTAATGCTACACATTTTAGCCAAATTTTTAAGTTGTAGCACTTCTAGAAGTAAAATAATATTTTTCTAATTGTTTAAATTTAAATAATTTTTAATGGCCGCCGCAATTCATATATGGTAAAATTGAAATGTTTATTTTTGCAAATTTACTACTCTGTAAATAATTTGAAAATTTCAGCTTCCTAGCTCATACCGTAGTACCTACACAGTTATCTATTTGTTTAAATTTTAAGAATTTTTAACTGCCAAACAAATTAAAATATCAAAATTTGTATAATCCCTATTTCGTTTTTTAAGGTTCTACTTATAAAAAAAAATTCAACTCCGTGGCACATTCGGAAATACATAAACCTTGAAAATTTGTTTAAACAATTGCGAATTTTTAGCGGCCGCATTGTTGCACTTTTTCAAGATTTTCGTTTTTTCTCCTCCTCCTCCTCTGTTAGAGTCATCGATATATAATGATATATAACATATAACAGGAGGATACTAATGTTTAGGCACTTCCAGATGTGCTGGAGATTCGAAATTTTTTTTCTTAGGTAGGATTTTGTGCAAAACCGACTAGAAAAAACGAAAATCTTGAAAAAGTGCAACAATGCGGCCGCTAAAAATTCGCAATTGTTTAAAAAAAATTTCAAGGTTTATGTACTTCCGAATGGGCTACGGAGCTGAAATTTTTTTTAGAGGTAGGATTTGTAAAATAACGAAATAAAGATTATAGAAATTTTGATATTTTTATTTGTTTGGCAGTTAAAAATTCTTAAAGTTTAAACAAATAGATAGCTGTTTAGGTACTATGGGATGAGCTAGGAAGCTAAAATTTTCAAATTATTTACAGAGTAGTGAATTTGTGCAAATAAACATTTCAATTTTACCATATCTGAGTTGCGGCGGCCGTTAAAAATTATTTAAATTTAAACAATTAGAAAAATATTATTTTACTTCTAGGAGTGCTACAACTTAAAAATTTGGCTAAAATGTGTAGCATCAGTACCCCATAATGAAGAAAGTGTAAAATTTTTAAAATTGCAACATTTTGGGATTGTTAAACATATTATTTTTACATGTGGGAAAAACGAAAATCGTTGCGGAGGTGAAATATTTAGAATTAAAAATATGTGTGTAATGATGAAATATGAATAATGAATGTTTTTTTATGTTGAGATGAAATGCTTGTAGTATGTAAGCACCAACTACTAGTATGTTATATCCTCCTCTGTAAGAGTCGTCAATATATAATGATATATATATATATATATATATATATATATATATATATATATATATATATATATATATATATATATATAAAAGCCAGTTTCTTGCTTGCGTGTAATTCTATAACTCAACAACTACAGAATGTAGAAAAAAGTGGGAGGTGTCATTTAACCACAATAAAGAATACGGTGGTGTGATAAGGTTTTTAACTGATAGGATTGACCAGTTTAATTTTTAAAAAGTTTTTCTCTTTTAATTTTTCCATTTGAATAATATATAACAAATGCAGCATATGTTTAATTAGCATATTTAAATTAGTTACTATCGAGCTCCAAACTTGGGATTTATATGATCATATGCCTGAAAGCACAAAGTTTATTTTGATTGAAGAGAGAATTCAAATCAATGCCAAAATATCACGAAAATACATTTTTAATGGCTCTAACAAGGAGAAATTATAAATGATATGACAATGTAATTGCATTGTTGCTGCCAATGGGAGTTCAATGCTTATAAATAGGGAACAAATATCCTTGCTATGCTTAATTTCATTTGTTTTGTTTACATATCAACAACTTTATTTTTTGGAATTTTTTAGATGATAATATTCATTGCATTCATTTCACCAAAGCCTACTTACTCTCTGGCAAACTAGACATGTGACTTCAATCAAATTTTAATATAATACAAGTATAATGATAACAATATAATTAAAATTTATTTTGTAAGATTTATTAAATGCTGAGACTGTGCCATTCATAATTTTAAGAAACTAGTGTTTTATGTTGTGCTGTAGTAGACTCACTAAATCCATTGCAGGCACTCATGCTAGCTATAAAATATTTTATGGATTGATAAATTTCACATCACATCATTCAAAGCTAACATTATTTGTTTCAATGATTCAATAACATGATACATGCATTTGTTTTAAGCTTTGTTTCATAAGTTTCTAAGATAACACTAACAGCAAATGTCAAAAAACTCACCTCTGTCCTTTGCTGCAGCCTCTTGTTAAGCTCGTAAATGCGATAGTCAGGCTGCCCAAAGTACGGCGTATGACGCCTGGGAACAGGAAGAGATCTACCGAATAAGTCAAGAGACCAAATTGTTAACAAATGGGGAAGAAGGGATGTGTATGAGAAACATTGGATGAATGAATAAATATAAAATAAACAAAAGTAATATGGAATGGTGGCCATATTATCAAATCATGAAACATGGATCATACCTCATCCCTTAAACAATCCAAATGAACAAATAAAAATATAATCATTTTTTCTCACATGAAGATAATGCAATTTGAAATCAGCAAAATAGTAGCATTATAATAATCTTAAACTACTTAGCTCATTAGGTGACTTAATATTCAGGAAAAATTATTTTTTATCAAGTAGATAACTTTTAAAAATAAAATACATAACAAGGTTTTCATAAAAGTATGAATTCTGATACAGAAATATATACTAAAGGTAGTTATGATCTTACTTTAACAATTTTAATATTTTTTGTTTTTAATTTAATAATTCCTGAATATAACATCCAGTTCAATGCATGCTGCACTAGAAATATTTATTTCCAAGGCAAAAAAGCCATGGTAATTAATGGATTTACTGTACTTTTAAAGGGTATATAATTAGCATGTTATCCATTCAGAAATGAATGCCAATTACATAAATTGTAAAACTATACCACATATCAAATACAATAAAAAGTTTCAAGTGCAGAATTCAACCTTGATATTATTTGTAATACCTACAGAGATTTAAGCATTTATGTTCTAATAGCTACATAAATAAATGTATACTTTCACTAAAGAGGATGATATCTGGATCTCCGTAATAGGGTAATGGGTGTAAATTGAAATAAGAAAAGTTGAATATGGTTTTAAAATCTTTGCACTACATATTTCAATCAATTTTAATTACAGGACCAGTTTCAACAACCAAACATCTTCATCACCAATCCCCTATTATGAAAATAAGATTTCTATGAACTCAAAATGAAACTAACGGCTATGATTGCCATAGACATGTATGGTGCAAAAATGAAGATAATGCAATAAAATTATCTTTAAGAGAATATTAAATATTTTATAATCTGCATGCAAACATACTGTAAATAGGTTGCTTAGCTATATCATTTAAACAACTTTATTTACAATGACAACTAGATAGTTTAATGTTACATAAATAATGAGTACAAAGCAATCACACTATTGCACGACAAACAAAATTCAAAATAATCCAAATTTCATTAATAAGGTTTAACATGCAGCCATATTCAAACTCCAAAGAACAAGAGAGAAAATAAATGATCGGTTAAATAAAAGATCAACATATTTTGAAAGAAAACAAATGGGTTCAAATATTATTATCACATACATCTAGTATAATAACCTATTATAACGCATATAAATAATCCAATAAATATTGTGCAAATTTGATTAAAAGTGATTAAATCTCAACACATTCGACTGAACTAGACAGAAATGCATTGAATAATAACACTAACTAAAAAAGGATTCCCCAAAACAAACGAAAACAATTCTTTATTTTTTAGAAAAATTGTCAAATCACTGTCATTTAAATGATGAGACAAACATACAACCCAAGCAAATAATATACGTACAACTTCGGGGAAGGAATATCATTTTCTACATGGAACAAATTTAATAATCAAAATTTAATGCATAGCCAAAATACTTGAACAAAACAATTTCAATTTTCACCGACCTAACGCTGCCAAAATATAAATCAAGTTTTTTAATTTAAAATCTTGGGATCCTGATGTATTAACTCATTCAAAATAATTCTATCATAAGAGTTAAACAAATTTAAACGATAAAACTGCTTCAGAAATTTACATAAAGAACTTCAAGAGCACTACTTTATGGAATAAGTAGAAACGCAGACGAAAATACCTATCTACTTTTACAAGATGATCTTGATAAGTTTACATAAGGTTCGTCTTTATTCAACTGTAATTTGAAAAGACACTTAAGATGAGGATAAAAACGCGGAGATTCCGATAGCCTCGGGGAAATTCTTTAAGTACCAACTACAACAGTGAAACGAAACGGTTATCACGGCCTTTTCCGTGAGACAACTCATTGGACAAATTGTAAACTCCGCGCCAACCTTAGGTCGCGCATCGTCCGAACAACCCGAGCACTCAAGGTCGCGGAGAAACGAATACCATGGTAGAGCAGACATACGATCCCAGTTTCCCGACGGACCCGAAACAGGACGACACCACCACTACCACCTTCCTCCTCTTCCGAGGGCAAGAAGGCAGGACGGGGAGAGGAAGGCTACCGAGGGAGAGAAAGAGAGAGAAACCGCCCCGAGGGGGATCCGGAAGGCGGGTGACCTTGCGGACAAGTGGGAGAGTGTTTTCTGTGGGTCGAGATTCGATCGGAGGCACACCTGTAGTAGGGCGACCCGAACGGGGAGCAGTAGAAAGGATCGGCATGGACGTGGGCCATCATTGGACACATGGTTCCTCCCTGCGACGGAGGACCCATGTGGTGGTGCAGGTGGTGTTCCGCCACTCCTCCGGCTCCTCCCAGCACCACCGGGCCGCTGCCGCCGCCCGCCCTGCTCCTCACGGGCATGGGAGTCCAAGATGCCGCCGCCGGCGGATCCAGCTGGCACGCCCACCCGATATATCACTCTGTGGTTGCGCGGCACAGCATCCGAATGCCGTGCACCGTGGACGCGCGAGGAGGGACGACCCGACCGAGCGCCGCCGCGGTCGGTTCGCCCGCCCGCCCTGCCTCTCTTTCTCTCCCGCCCTCCTACCTTAGCCAGCCCGCCTTTTCCGCGCACGTGAAAACTTGCTCGGGCGACCGGTGTAGCCTCGCACGGGGGCTCCCTCCCTCGCCTCCATCAACCGCCATTGGTCCTCCCCTATCACGTGATCGCGAGGCCGCCTCGCAATTTCGGTTTCGAAGCAAACAGTTTTCCGCGAGTCGACATTCGCGAAACGATTTACGAAACGCCGTGACACCCGCGCTTTTCGGCGGTGGCCGATGGAACTTATTAGTAGAAAAGAGTGGGAACCGCGAGAGGCGGAGGGGCTTCGAGACGGCGGGAGGGGAAAGCGATGGGGGAAAGAAGGCGTGGAGGGATGGCGGGGGTGGTGCAGGGGAATAGGCGCATCTCGCCCGACGAGTTGGGAACGAATCCGTGTAGACTTTCGAATGATTTTCCCAAGGTTACGCCAGCGAGCGAACCTGTGGGAATTGATTTTTCCCGAGAGAATACTTCGGGAGGAAAAGCATCCGTATAAATATTCCGAGGCAAAATAAAAATACCATTTATTATAATAATAATAATATTAATAAATCTTTTCGAAGACTCAATCCTTCCATGCAAATCTTTTTATTAAATGAACGAAAACCCTAGTCGACGTGACATGCCGAACTGATAGTTGATCATCAGATTTTTGTAGTAATGCCGAATGTGTACTTCTGATCGGGGTAAAAAGTCGGGCATCAATTTGTCAAAAATGAAGATACATCTCGCGTTTGTGGGCATCGCGCGCGGCCATTGCCGGCGGAGTTCGTGGGAGAGGGATCTTCAAGCTACAGGAGAGCCTCCTCTTCGGATAGCATCGCGCAACGCTCATTGCGGGGGGGTGTGTGTGTAGGAGAGGGAGGGAAGGGGAAAGAGAGGGGTTGAGGCGTAGGAGAGAAAAAGGAGGGATGAGAAAAGGAGAGAATGGGGAGAGTGGAATAGAGGGAGAGGAGGGGCGTTCGGAGGGAAGGAGGTGGTGAGGTGAGTGACTGAGGGGAGAAGCGGGGAAGCAATGAAGCCGCCGCGATATTGATCACGAAGAGTTTCTCGACACCCGCGGCGAGGCTACGTCCGGCCGACCCCCGGCGAGGATAGCGCGGGGCTCGGGAGCCGTGCACTAGCGGAGGCACGACGGCAAAACGTACGCACCTTTAGGAGCAACGACGGGGATAAAACAGAGGATTTTCGATTCGGTCGAAAGGACGCAACCGGAAAGATTCAACAATGAACTGATTAACTCGGGTCCTATGTCACTTACCACGCTTTATTAGACGAATGAAAATAGATTAGTATACGAAAATCTTCCGGCCTAATCTTGACGCGTCTACCGCAGTATCCATTCAAGAAATGGCTTTGGAAGTTACGCAAACGTTTAGACGCCACTCTATCCACATTAAATAATGGACAATAAGCTTGAACGATATTTGATGAGTAGTTACGAGGCAACACTAGTAATGCCAGCGATGTCGCTAGCAGTGTATGGCGTATAATGACGACATTTAGAAAATTGGGTAAGGCAAATCAAGTAAGAAAAAAAAACAAAAACTAATAGTTTTGCTTATTTAAAAACTTTTCTCCCTTAAATTTCATATGATAATACTGAAATTACCTACTTTTTATTGCCAAATTTGATAGCGAGGCTAGCGGACATTGATATTTCAAGATGGAATCAAATTCAAAATTAAAGGGTATGGTTTAAGACAAAAGATAATATACAATAAAAAACCTGAATTTTTAATGGTGGAGGTTTTAAACTTCAAAATGAAAGAATGAGTTCATGATAATGTTAACTTAAATGTACTTAACAAATCTAAACAACACTAGAAAAAACTAAATATTTTTCAGATAAATGAAAATTAATATTTAAGATTTGTTAATGTTGAAGGCAACTTCCTTAAAATTAAATGAAAAGACTTCAATGCTGAAATGTGAATCTGCTCTTTTGCCAAAGCAAACCATTTAAAATAAGTAGAATGCAATTCCAGTTAATTGTGAACCATATCATGCAACATTAATTTCAATGACAGGAATAAAGAAATAAGTAATTGTATATATTACCATACTGGAGAACAGTAATGAAATATGTCACAATAATCATTTTCCACAAGTTAAAAAACTATATTTAACAATAATTTAATTTCAAATAGAGAAAGTCATGCCATTACATTACAACAAAATTCACTATAGTTTTACCCACTAAAATAATGCTACTTGAATATTTATGCATGCTAAGAGATTACTTTAAAATGAAGACATAATTGCTGATATGCCATAAACTTTGATATAAACACAAATAAAAAACCAATTACCCAGGAATTTCAAAAGCTGACCATATAAAAATTATCAGAGCATTATTTTATGTGTGTATACATACATAAACACACATGCACAAACATTCCAAAAGTTGTCAACTTTCTCCCTATTATATTTATGCTAGCCAAAAGTAACACTGAAAAAAATAAATTAACAAGCCTTATAGATGAAAATATTTAAGCTATAAAGGAAATGAATTTTAACATAAATATGTACTGATACTTATACTTAGCACTGAGATGCCACAAAAAGGTAATAAGAAATGCAACTTACGCTTGGTCCAGACGATCAATGGGATTTGATCCTGGGATCTGCCCAGGTACGATTCCATGAACTGGAGGTCCGTGAAGGGGCCCCGGGAGGGGAGGATGGCCAGGAGGGGGACCACCTCCAGCCCCTGGGTGCCCAAATGGGGATCCGGGAGGAATCCCGAAGGAGGGTGGCCCACCAAAATGCTGGCCTCCACCAGGGGAGGCAAAGTGTCCAGGGTGTCCACCCCCAGCCCCACCAGGCGTGGGAGGTCCAGCAACAAATGGGGGCCCAGAAGAACCAGGGCGTCCAAACTGATGAGGACCACCAGGAGGCCCTGGACCACCCCCACCAACAGTGGGAGAGCCACCGAAAGGAGGGCCAGTGGGGCCCGGACCGTTATAAAGGGGAGGACCGGAAGAGGGGCCTGAGGATGATGAAGGGGGGAAGCCAGAGGAGTTTGGTCCACCTCCTCCTACAACGAACGAGTTAGTGGGCGGTCCCGGTGGAGGGCCAGGCGTGGACGATCCAGAGGGTGCTGGAGAGGAAGCGTACTGAGGGGGACATGAAGAAGGCCCTTGCCCAGAACCTGGAGGTGGGCCAGGGGGACCGTATGGGGGGCCACCCCCACCTGCAGGGGAGCCCCCAAATGAGGAGGGTGCAGGAGGTGCAGTTGGAGGTCCTTGGAATGGTGATGGCCCTGAGAAGGAAGAAGGGGGAGGGCCCGGGAATCCTTGGGGCCCCGGCCCTGAGGATGGTGGGAAACTTTGGGGTTCCGAGCCCGGTGGGGGTCCCTTCCAGGCTGCTGCTGGGTCCTCCAGGGTGGTGGGCAGCGTGAGAGACGGTACAACACGACGATTACAGCCTGCAATGGATGAAATGGCTTGTCATCATAACAAATATGTTTGCAAGAGGAAATTAGAAAGTCACAGTGGAGACTGTGACAAACATAATAATAATCAATAATTTATAGGAGGTAAAATTAGCAGAATTTTATAATGGCGAGTTGATAAACTCAACAAGCCATGAGTAATTTTAATATTATGAGAGTAATCTTATAATCAGAGCAGGAATAACTTATACTGTAATGATAATGCAATAAAAACATGTTACTCATCACCGTACCCAAGTTGTATAAGCATAATTTATCAAATATTACAAGAAAGTTGGGTTCAACTATGATGAAAATATTGAAAGCTTATGGAAAATGACTAAATAACATTTATCCTTATTATTAACTTTGAGGCACAATTATCTGAATAACATATGAACCAGCTTTTTAATTTTAAAATAACCACCTTAAAGTACTATACATAAATACATAAGAAAATAATTCAGTTAAATTAAGGTCCAATCTGGACTGCCTCATTAAACGATATAGTACAATCATATTACATTTCTAATCACTTGTGAAAATTTAAACAGTAATATCACTTTCCATTTAGCTGTTATAAAAAGAGAATTTCCGAATATCCTAACCGGCTTTTTACATTGGAACTTAGTAGCAATAAATTGATATTTTTGGACATAATTCCAAAATCTGAACATCTATAAAACACAACATTTTAAGGAATCTTATAGCATGAAATCATTATACAAGAGCAAGTTGGGGAGAATTTGGTAAAACAAATCTGAGATTATCAAACAATTCGTTTAAATTTATTTCAACTTCCAGACAAGGATATATCTTTAACAATTAGTAAAAAAATAATTCGTTATAATTTTCAAGCATTCCAATGTAACTACAGTATCGTATCAGTTAATAGTCACTGCCAAACCAGGTACGGTTGATGCACTTTCGCCCCCTTTACAATAAACTTCGTATCTTGTTGCACTTTTCCTACAACTTCGTAATCCTCGTTTTATTTTTGTTAATACATTACGCTTTATAAACATGCGAAATTTCCATTGAAAGATTTATAGTAATGTAACATTATCCACAGCCTATCCAAGTACATTATAGAACCACACGAGAATAACTTTTCTCAATTCCTTTCTCACCGAAATGATTCATTTTTAATATCTTTAGTACCGTACCTGGAGATCTAAATATAATATTTCATCCCGCAAAAGCATGACTTCAAAACGCAACGACTACAAATTTGATGAACGATGCCGAAATATGTATTTTTCCACAAAATAGTTACCAATATATACCAGCAAAGTTTTAGAATGTGCAAAAGATAAAAGTTGTTCTACAGCATTAAAAATGACAGAAATGCAATGCCACCAGAACTGAAAAAACGGAGGAAAAATTGCATCCTTTATCGGAATCTTTAAACATTAAAAACTAATTGCAATAAATAAAAATTTAAATAAATTTTACTACATAGTAGCAAGCAATAAAAACTGCACACGTCTAGGGTCACTGTATTTGTCAATGAACTAGTCTCTCCAAGTAGCGTCTTAGCTAGGATGATACGGTGCACAACTGATTTTAACTTTTACCAGAGATTTACTAAAAACTTAAACTCATGCATCACATTAATTTTACATGCCCAACTTCCTCCTAAGAATAACATGCGTGAAACGCTACTGCAAGTATATAAACACCCTTCATGCTTAATAACTCAATTTTACAAATATTCAACACTTGGTTTAGTAAGTAATAAAAATTCAATTACATTTCTGTTTGTTTCGTTGAGTTCCACGTCCTTGTCTCATTCTGTCAGTGTCAGAGTATGCGAAAATTTATAATTTTTATTTTCCCTATTACTTGGCACATAACTTCTTATACCTATGTTCTGCGTTATTTCACCGCACAAATTAACACGATAAGCCCGATTAGGGTACACAAATCGAACAAACTCAA
Source organism: Tanypteryx hageni (assembly GCA_028673005.1). Lineage (NCBI taxonomy): Eukaryota > Metazoa > Arthropoda > Insecta > Odonata > Petaluridae > Tanypteryx > Tanypteryx hageni. Next base: position 81,729,910 of record CM054117.1, on the reverse strand, counting down.
TCCATTGAAATACTTTCGCCTCCTCACCACATTCCTCCTTCATTCTGTAAAAATGGATTCTTCTCTTTACCTATTCCCCTTTCCCAAATACAACTTCTCAAGAAGCGTAGAGTAAACACCACCGCGATCAACTCAGTGTGTTTCTCGTAGCACTTCGGTTTTAATAAGTCGCACACAGTATTTTCTTTGTTAAATTTACGTAAATAAATTTTAATAATACATTTGAGTATTAAATACGACTCGGAGTTAATTCAAGAACTGCTTACTTGACTCGCGTCCCTTTTCAAACTCCACACACCATGCAGTGAGCAAAAGAAAATGTCACAGCGCACCAAAAACACGTGCACTAATTCAAATAGTAAACAAAAATCTAAAATTAACGCAATTAGTATCTATCTCTTCGGATTCAGTCTAATTAGCTACGAGAAAAACAAGTCCAAAACGTGACAAAAGCGCCCATCTAAAACACTATGGAAGACTTCCCCCCTCTCCATATTTCCCATCCCCCAACGCTTCAGCATTTTTCCATTCCTCACTCACACGCGATATTTTAATACCAGCAACACCGACACCGAGCGCCCACCTTTCTTCCTTCTTGTGTGGGCCGTAAGCGTGCTAGAGGGGTCAACTGGTCAACTTCTCCTTGGGTCTCCTGCAAAAATTATCCCGCCGCCACAATCCGGCCGCTGCCATTTTTACAGCGCCGCGTTGCGATCAGCGGACTGAGGCGAGAGCGGAGGCGCGGCCGTCTCGCCACTCATCCTCTTTCTACGGATGTGGTGGCAGGCGACAACTTTCCCGGCTCTATCCTCAGCCCCTTGCCACCTCCCACGCTTTTACTTTTTTTACACCACTATCGGCCGCCAGATTTTTTCCTTCGCAAGAGTTGCCGCGGCTGCTCCATCGCGAACTCCTCTACAGTCACCGACGGTTGACAGTGTCACCCTAAAAATCAATAAAGTTTCTCCCCTCTTTCCTCCCTTTTCGCCTAGCAGGTCTTTCCCCCTTCCAAACCATGCATGGCCCCACTCTCTCCCTCAACCACCCCGACGCCCCTTCTTTGCCCCCTCCTCCAGTCGTGGGACTATCATTACGGGCACAATGTAATTGAACGGTGACGCTTCCCTAAAAATCCGGGCGACGGCCACTCAGAGAGCATCATCGCCTGCTTTTTTTTCCTCCGCCTTTTCCCCCTTCCGCCGGAATGTTGGATACGTCGTCGATGACCAAGAAGCAGTTCAGTTGAACTTGTTCAGTATTCCGAACCATGCAAAATTCCCTACAATACGATATTCCTTAAAAAATTTCATGACACATTTAGCTCAAGCAATTTAGAAGTTTACGAAACGTTAGTCTTCCGGTAAATAGCAATTTTGGAATGATCCAATTATCAAGATATAATAACGACCAGGATGAAATAATGTTATATAAACGTAAATAAAGGAATCAGCCGGCGCGAAAAAATTCTCAGCCTCCGCTGTGCTCTCACTCTGCGTCGAACGCTCGGAAATCGATATTGAAATTCCTAACCCCCTACCAATATATATTTAAATTTTTTTTCTTAGAAAGTTTTACTTCGCCAAGGCCAAAAGCCAACGAACGGGCAGCAAGACCTCAGCCGGTTAACATTTCTTCAATTAGAACGCATAGAATGACTCAAAAGCGAACGATCTCAATATCGTTGAGAGACCGCCACAATGCCAGGAGGGTAACCCCAAGCGAGCGTGAGGATTCGGTACGGCCCGCCGTGTCGTCCTCACTTTCTCTCCCTCTCCCCTTCTTCGGTTCGGGGCGGCGGTGCCAAGCGTAGCGTGGAGGGCACCGCGCTGGGGTCGAAGGGGGGAGGGAATGGTAGAGGTGGCAGCAGCGTCAGGTCGGCCGGCTGTGGGCACGCATGCAGACGTACCGATGGCCCTGCAACGAGCGTGACGCAAACGTTGCTGTTCGTACCCATCGTATTCCCGATGAAGTTCATGGCTGGACGATCCGTGACGGAAGAAACGATGATACTGGACTTCGACGTGGTCGAGTACTTTTCCTTTGGTTGAGGGAAAAAATGGCAACTTGGGTGGAGAACGTAATGGTCAACCACCCTAGTTTCAGCATAAGGACACAATGGTTTACGCAGATGCAAATGTCATTTACTTCATTACAAAACACATACACTCTTCGATTAGCACAAGTTGACAAATATCATCGGTTATGGCTGTATTTACAATTTTGCCTTTCCCTGAGAACCGTGTCTTTCGGCAGAGTGAGATATCAAACAGGAGTTATCACAATACTTAAACGGCAGACAGACATTGGGCAACACAATATGCATCTGTCACCGTGGTTTGGTCCATGAAACTGAATGAACGCGGCAAACTTGGCGGTCCACGACACATTTTGAAGTAAAAAAAACATGCCTACGTCAAAATGTTGACCATCAGACTGCTTATCTACTCTTTGGTATTAAGCTTTAAATGCAAATTATGCGCGAAGTTCAGTGTGAACAAAACGGCTAACTTTTCATGAACATTTCTTACGATCAAATAAAAATTGATCCAATGTCATAAAATATTCGAAATCACAAAAATTGTGATAAAGAGTAATTTGGAATTTTGTTATATGGCAGACAAGTTCCCTATAATCAAAAAATATTTATTCTCATGGAGACATAACTTCATTCATTGCCATGCAATTACTAAAATCTCTGACCTGAATATAAAAGAAAAAATTAATAGACAAAGCAAAAATTTAACCTAACCAAGATGTTTTTACAAAATTCTATACACATTCTTTTTAATATTCTCAATTAATATGATGAAAAATTGTAATATAAAAAAACTAATACATATTCTTTTTCTCCACTTCTAAACCTACTTACTTTCTATGTCTGAAAATCATTTACAGGTGTTTCGTAAGGGTAAAAGACATTGACATGGATACCTTTACTCGGGAAACATTGGGTAGCTTGCTAAATATCAATACTGAATAAACATATGGACAGGACCAACATTTAAGGTAAACAACATAAGAGGTCTGTTAAACATAGTCATATGTTCATTTGTTCCAAGTGAATCAGAAAATTCACTCATTTCAACTTCAGGTAAAATTACTTCCAAATTCTATGGAAGAAAAACTGTACAAACAGCAACACATCAGGAAATACACAAGCCTATGCCTCATTAAAAATGAAGATTGTCCATTGGTAAACACTTGACTGATGTTAACACTTATATATCTTCCAGATGATTTCCCGTCTTAATACATCATCCTTGTAACTGCATTAGTTCACTTAGATGTTGGCGTGACCCTGGGATGAGGAGAAAGATGAGCAAGCAATGGTGTGACAGATGCTGAACCATCACCGGCAAGTCCTGCCACCGATCGACTCCCAAAACCGGCAGCCGCAAGTGATGACACCATACCATTCATACCACCTCCGACAAGAACCTCTTTGTACAGCTGCATCTGCCTCTGAGCCACCATACTAGACGGACGGAGCTGAGATGTCGATGAGGGTAAGCTGACTTGGGCACTCAGGTGTGAGCGGTGGATGGATGTAGGATGCGGCAAAGAAGCAGATGTGGGCACACCTGATCCTCCCCCATAGAGGGCTGAGCAGAATGCTGCCGCTGCTTGGTCTAGGAGAGGCACATAGAGGTTATGATGGGGAGAACCTGAATCGGCAGGTGGAGGCTGATTCCCAGCTAATGTTGGATAATTCGCAAAAAGGGGAGATGATGGATGAATCCCATGGACTATACCAGCACCCGACCGTCCAGGCATGGGTACAACAAGTCCAGAATGTGCTCCGTTAAGGATTTCATCAGATTTCCGTCTCCCGGGAGTTGGTCTCCTCGCATTCCTCGATTCTGAATTATTATCGGTGCCATCCACTATTGTTATCTCCAAACCGGAACCAACTCCACGGGGTCTTCTCCTTCTTAAATCTGCAGATCTTTGGGAAAGATCTGGACCACATACCCTATCTATCTCTATCACATCATCGTCATCTGAAATAACTGTTGTCGGTATGTTTGGAGGGGTTCCTGGCCTCGCTTTTGTCCTGAGGTCAAGCACTTCGATCCCAGAGGGCCCTTGGTGAATGGGAACGCATGTCCTAGTAGGAAGGTGTAAACCTTCTTGGGGATTTCCATAAACTGTCTCTGAACGGGCATATATGGAACGGGATTGGGTGACACGTGGTAGGCCTGTTGGTGATGGACCACTTTCGAGGGTGATACGCTGCGCATGGTGGATGGTTGAGACTGCTCCTCTCAGCATGGTATCAGAATTGCCTATGATGTGGTTGACGTCAGGCGTGACGGTGATGGAGACCTGGGAGGAAGGAAGACCCATGCCTTCCCTCATTGGCAAGTGAGGAGATGGAGGTGATGCATGATGAATGACTGAAGGGCGTCCTGTTGAATTTCTCGATGGAATTGCTGGAGGAGGGGGGAATGATGGGGTGGGAATCGGGGTCACTTCTAGTCCCCCTTCTCTCAGAATCTCTAATTTTCGCCTTTTGAGAGATGGCACGACTGGAATTCTGAGAGAAGTTGCCGCTGCATACGATGCCGTTCGAGTTGGCATCGTAATGGGATAAGGGTGTGATGTGGGTAATGTGCGACCTGTCGATGACGCAGCGGCTGCTCTTCTTGCAAGGTCTCTCAAAGCTGCGTGGCCGGTTGTTGGTAATGGTACCAACTCAGGGGGAGGTGGGACGGCACCGTCACGTCCTTCCAACCGCAATCCCCCATTTGGTCTTGGAACAATATTTTCCTTGTCCCGCGGTGCAGCTACCGCAACACCAGCATTTCCATTAGCACTAGCAACCATGACAGTGCTAACAATAGATGCCCCAGTCTCCACTGTTTCTCTGACAGATGAGGCATGTATCGTGACTGCTCTCCTCTCTCCTCTTCCATCTCCAAGCTCTGTTTCCACCTTAAATTGAAGCAAAAAAATAAAATTAGTCTTTCTCATAATGATGAACATACCTTAAAGAAATGTATGAAAATCACATAGAAAATAATACTGAAAACATTACCACAATATTTTTAGCAATTCACTAAGTATTTTTTAATTATTATATTTCTTCTCTTGCTAAGAAAAATGCCCTTCATCCATATGGTGGATGATGGTCAAATAAACAAAAGAGTTATATTATTATATAATAAACAAAAGGTTATATTTTGTCAACAAAGTTAAACATTTTTTTGAAGTAAATAATGTAATGTTAACTCAGGCATTCAGAAGGAATTAATGAATGTTTTCAAACTGCATTGGTAGTTACCAATTCTAATAATAAAAGCCTAGATGGGTTTGTTTGTGTATAACGCTGACGTCATCAATGGCACTTTTTAATGCATTTTTAACAAACTTCCCGATTAGGTGGAAGGTTGAAATTTTGCAGGAATGTTTGATTCAGATATAAAAATTAAATGACGAAAAATGATCTGGGTTCGACTCCAGAGGGGCGATTTCCATTTCCCGTAAAATAACACACAAAAAGTGACTTCTTAAGTGCTGGATTTTATTATTTTGGGAATTCAAATTAGAAAGAATTGACATAAGGTCTTCGAATTTGAACTATGTTTTAGGAAAATTAATGAAGTGTCTTATTCTATTCATCTTTTTCCAACTACCATTCGAAAAATCTCACATTGAACATTCAAATCACATATTTTTGGAAAATATCAGCTTTTAAACGGGATGTTGGCTTGCCGACCACATCATTGTTAAACTTTGAGAATCAATTGTTGTCTCAACCCGCATACATGTAATATATACGAGTGCATAGATTGCCTTAAATTATCCTAGGATTTTCCACAAATTACGTAATCCTAATGGGACTGGGATTTAGTTTGGATACTTTTTCTTATCTAAACAACTATATAGATGTTGAGTAAGAAAGAGGGGGATGTGGGGAGGGAGATAGGAAGGAAGAGATATAAAATGGAAGGAAAGAGAGAGGGAGGGAATGAGAGGGAGGTGGGAGAAAAGAGGCGGAGGGAGGGAGGGAGAGAGAGAGAGGGAAGGAGACAGAGGGAGGGAGAGATGGAATATTATAATTTATTTATTATTACTTCATTTTTGACAAGGGGCTCATCATTGGAGAAAACAAGAATGAGGAACAAATTCTCCCATTTCTAAATTCCCGTCATATGACGGGCAATACACTAGTTATTTCATATATGGCTAGATATATTAAGTTGAAGTTGTTTAAACTGATTAATTTATTCTTTATACAAATATTAGTATTATAATAATATAATCATGTATTATTTTCCTCCACCATAAAAATATCTTAAGGCTGTTTAAAATTTTTCCTTGATTCTTAAAAAGCTTTCACATTTTTCTGTTTTTCCTGGCTGTGCATGGGCTTAGCATAGATTTTTATGTGTTTCAGGCCTCTGCTCAGTGATAATGTAGAGCAGGCATGTCAAATTAGCAGCCTGTGGGTTGCTTGCAACCCTTTTTGTTCCTTAGTGCGGCCTTAACTAAATCATTAGAGATTTTATATACAGTCAGAACCCGATTTAGCACCTCCCTATATACCGCCCATGAATCGTTATGAACAGAACTTCCATCTTATGGTCACAGTGAGCTAGTGTATACCTTGATTTACCACCATCACCACTTTAGCACCAATGTCAAGTGATGGATAAAAGGTGGCACTAAATTGGGGTCTGACTGTAAATGCTTCATTTACTAAAAAGGAGATAGGATTTTTTTTGAGATACAATAGAACATGGATTCTAAATTATAATTTTTTTGCAAAGCAGACATCCAATCTTTTAGAAAAGTCTTTTTTCTAACTCTGGCCCTCATTAACCTTTAAATGCCTGGTGTGACTGTATGGGCACAAAAAATGGGTCCCGTTCGATGCATGGCATGCCTGTACGGGCATGCTTAGTTTGGAAGTCACCCACAGACATTGCATTTGTTATAGATGTGTAAAATTTGGGAAGGTATATCCATGAGGCCTGCTCTCAAGATGTGTTGAGGCAAACACACAGTAGATCCAACTACTAGAAGTGGGGAGACCTCACACCGAGAGAAAACAGAAAATAGGGTGAGAGCATTAGACTAACCACCAACCAAGGATGTTGGAAGCAGACAAAGAAGTTCTTCTTCCACCTCCTCAAGGTCACAGTGCTCAATAGTTGGGTTTTACTGAGGTTAGGGAGGAAGGCAAATGACCCATCACAGTTTAGCCTTCCTCTTGTGAGGGAACTTATTGAAGAAGAGGCATCAGCAATTGCCTCGAAAACTTCCCAAAAGGTAAAACCAAGTGCAAGCGAGGATCCTGTCGGTTCGAGGCGAAATAACATAAACAAGGGAAAATACACACGGACAGTGGCAAAATGCAAAATATGCAATGTCAGTCTGTGTGTATTTTCCTGTTTTGAAGAATACCACACGAAGCAGGATTTCTAAGTATAATGCAGAATGAAATTTGTATTGCAATGCATGGATAAATGAATTATAAAAATTATCACTAATACTTTTTATTGAATTTATCATTGTTATATTAAAGAATTATGCCAGATTTGCATTCTTTTGTTTTCTTTTACTATAAAAGACAATCCCGTTATTCCCCAAATGATTGATTAAACAACGCTTTTTATTTGAACGTTTTATCGCTAATAGTTCAAGAAATACAAGATATTTTCTGATCGAATGCAAGAAAACTTTAAATGGCCAAAATTAAATCCAGCAGCGAGCGTCTACTTAGGGACATTTAAATCCGGCGTTAAACAGCTTTACACCTAATGCATCTATTGGTTTAATGATTCTTCAAGTATGATATGCCTGATGTAGAGCTTAACAGAGATAAATTCACACTCCCCTTTCTGGCAGAGTATAAAATATGTTTTGGTCTTTAATCAGCAGAGCTGGTGAGAGCCTTTGCAGCACCTGGGGCAAAATAATTTTTAGCGTCCTTTTAAAGCAAGTTGATTAAATTGAATAACATTTTATTATTTAAATAAAAAAAGCATAATTAATAAATTATTTAAATTAACACGTTGAAGACCGTGTCTGTTCTCCATTATCGTAACATGCAAAAAAAAAATAATTTTAGCACCATCGATGGATAGTCAAATATTTTGATACAGTTCTCTTTATCAATGATTCAAACACTATCTAAGCATAAATTTTTAAAGATAAATCTTTTATCGACCGAGATCGGACGCTTTAAAGACTGTCATTTGTCATGCTTTGTTTTTTTAAGTCCTTTAGAATAAAAAAATCTTTCTTCAGTGAAGAAAGATTTTTTACATAAAAGGTAAGATTGTTATATTTTTATTTGCATACATTATGATTCACAATTTGGGCAGATAGGTCAAAAATATTATCTACGGCATAGGTCTCTATGACGGAGTGAAAATTATTTCTGATCTTTGAACTTCTCATTCATTAAACCAATTTCCAGGATGTTACCAAACACATGGGTTACATTATATGTGTATTTAACAATTCCCATGGCAATTGCTATGGTGAAAGAAGTTTATTCAAATTGAAACTGATCAAAACCTATTTGAGATCAACAACGGCATGAGGATGATCAAACGGACTAGCGACAATTTCAATTGAGCAAGATGTAGTTTCAAAATCAGATACATCAAAATTAATTGACGCATTTGCAGAGGGGAAAGCAAGGAAGAGAGTTAAATTTTTAAAAATGAATAGAAAAAAACTTTTTGTTAACACATTTGATTTTTTTGCACCTTTCAAAGTTTTGGTGCTCTGGGCAAAATGCCCCAGTTGCCCTCCCTTAATACGGCGCTGTTACTCAGTGTGTATGACAAGCACCCTGATTTGTGAAAGAAAACTTTGGGAAAACATGTCCGAGTGCTCAAATAAATGTGAAATGAACATCTTGGAATTCAGCTATTAATCTAGTACCATTACACACATTCATGGGCATCCAAGGGGTGGGGAGGGGAATGGGGCACTTGCCCCCCTCCTGGAAATGTGAATTTTATTTAAATTATGAGCCTAAAATAGCTATTATTTGTAACAAATACAGTCAATAAAAACAACACTAGATATGATTAAATGCATTCTAAGAATGTCTCAAAATATAGCAATTGCGCTCTTTCAAAGATTCATGCCTCCCCCCCCCCCCCCCCCCCCCCCCCGGAGAAATTTCTTCGGACACCCATGCACACATTAATGCACTCCATTAGCCCTTATCATAATGCTACAAAAATTCCCACTGCTCTGCCTCACAGCTTGTTTAGTTGGGATATTTAAATATTTTATTAAGGGAATAAGATGGAATTCCACAAAATTAAGGCTTGCCTAGTGAATTATATTTGAAATATTTTGTCTACATTTGTATAATATAAATTATCATACATCAGGACATCACATCATTCCACAGTCTGGACAATATTTTATGGGTTAGATGGAAGAAGAGACTGCCCAGCCTCAATCTCGTCCAAACAAATACGTATATCTATCTATCACAGGCCTATGAATTCGTACAAGCAGATTCAGCACCCAGGATACATTTAAATGTACACACAGAAGATAAAGGTTAAGTTGATTGAATAATCAAGTTTATAATATTATTACTACTACTACAATTTGTTCTGTGGAATGAAAGTGAGAAAAATGCTGCACAATATTCATCAAAAATAAATGTTGCAATGTCGATGTCTCAATAATAAATTATTTTTGAATCTAAACAAGATTTAGGGCTTATTCAACTAAAAATACATACCATCACCAATTACAATAATATCATTATTTTACTGGGTTAATGAAGAAATGAGATAAGTATAATATGAACAAGCATTCTCACTAACAAAGATAAAGACTTGGTTATTGAGTTACTGGTCACTCCATAATCTCCTGTATAATTATTCGATATAGTAAAAAAGCAACTGCTATAAAGTTTTAAAATAAAAATAAACTTATAATATTTACTTAACCCTTAACTGGGCGAGTCTAAAAATTTCACGTAACTGGGCGCAAGGCGTACTGCACACACCGTTGCATTGTGTGGAAAATGCGGCTGTAAATAGTAGTAATAACGATGAATTCATTCTAATTTTTTGTTTATTCAGTAGTTTAATGTACATAATGACTTATAATTCTCATTGTTAAAATTGTCGTTTGTATTTTCTACATTATTTATGAGCTAAATGTTCATGATATATTTTGGAAAATATGACATTATAATATTAAAAATATATTACTATTAAATATTAAAATAAGCGCCATTTAAGGATAAACATTGTATTATTACATTGTATTAAAGCTCAAAAAATTAATGTTATTGAAATATTTAAACTATTATAGACAAATTGCGATACGCATATAGCATGGTAGAAGTGGCACACATAGCTTTGCATCTGTTTCATTCCTCAAGAACAATAGATAAAAGGTTGCAAACCACTTATTCGACTACTCAGGCAATACTCATAGGTTACATAAAAGAACAATGTATATGAAGCAAAATTTACAAATTGCCAGCATTTCAAAATGCGTTGGCGTACTCTGTACACCAGCATGCCTAACTAAGGGTTAAGATGCACAATTTAGAATCAATACAATTAAGATTTTTTCTAGCTAATGATTCTTCTAACTAATGAATATTTTTCAATACTGAAATGATCATCTTTGGACATTTCATAAAACAAAGTAAATTAAAATCCCACACTGACTGAGTTCATTAATGGAAAACAAGACAGAAAATATAGGACAAATTTGTTTAGGTTTTGTCTTGTTGGTGTGAACTTTTTTTAATTTTTTTTTACAAATATATTTAATCATTTTCCATAAATAGCATTTATTTATATTTGATGCTAAATTTCATGAAACAAAGCATATGAAATGCCACTATCATACTTATACTAACACATCAGGCTTGACAATAAATAATTAACTGACTTATGAATTTCACAGGACTAATACTTCATACATGCATTTCATATGGATATCCAATGTTAAATTAGAATGCTAAACAAGAATGCCATCTCTAGGTGAAATGTCACCATGCAAAGAAAATGAAGTGAACCGAATAGTTGCATCAAATTTATCATAAATTAATGTTAATGCTTTTCAAAGAAATTTTCAGCAGTTTTATTTAGAGCAGGGGGTACCCAAACTATGGTCAGTCAGTGATTTCATCTGGCCTACCTTACCACATTAATTTTTTAAAGATGTGCATATTCATACATTTGCCAGCAGAATGTGTTATTAGACATCATTTATGAAATTTTTTAGTTTATGGATGCAATAAACCTCGGCAAATTACACAAAATTCTTCTTAGAATTTCGTTTATAATTCAAGCTCCACTTAATTATGCATTTTCCACAATTTAAAATATATAAGTCATGAAAGATACATAGTTTAATATCAATTTCATATAAAACCAATTTAAAATATTTTATATGCTCTCCTATTAATAGCCTAAACATGTTATATTGTCGAATGTAGCAATAAACACAGATCTTAAGGTAAAGAGCATCAATCAATATCAATGGAATAAATTGAGTGTGTTTGTGTATTTCTGGTTAATCAACCTCTTGGATTATTACAGACATAATTCCTTACACACCAGACACATTCACAAGGGAGGAGGGAAACCTGGTTCCGGCATTAGCCTACTCTTAACAAAGTGCAACAAGGGGACAAACTGCTTAACGTCCCTTCCAGACTTTGCACTGTTTCCTCAAACCACACAAACAGGGGGCCGGGAAATAAATTGAGAGCATAAAAATTTCTATAATGTATGACCTTAATGCTGTCTTAGAACCAGCACTTGGAAAAGATATAATCAATGCCATAGCAGAAAATGTGAAATGTACATATCCTCTCATTTTTACCTTTCGGTGGCCTCTGGAAGGTGGAGGTCCTTCCGTGCTTGAGCTGCCTTCATTGCTTGTATCTCCAGTCTCACCATCACCCTTGATGTGCTTCCTGTGAATAGTAGGAGGTGGTTTGTCCTCCTGGCCTCTCACTTTACGCTCATAGGGAAGCAGTAATCTGCAATGTTATTTCCAGATTACAAAGTTTCATTGTGAAGAAACAATTTTTTCATAATTAAAACGAAGAACCAAAACTATAAAATTTAAGTTATAGCCAATAAACATCATTGTACAACTCATTATTATCATGATATTATCAATAAAAATATATCAGAATAAAAGACAACATCTAGAGTCAAGAATCTTTTACATTGGAATAAATTTACTAAATTTTATTTCAAGGTACATAAAGAGTTCTGACCACCATTTCTAACTTTTTTTTACTGGGTGTATTCCTGATTCAACTCAGCTGGTGTTATTAGAAAATGAATTTCATGTAATACATTAGGAAATGTATTTATGATGCTCCTTCATAATTGTGAAAAGGATCAAACTATCAATGAGAACTCAATAACACAACACACAAATCAACTACCTTTCATAATGACGTCTGGTGCATGTTGCAGCGCTTGTGTTTCCTTGGTGACCTCCTAACTCGTCGTAAATGTGCTTCCACAACTTACGCCCAGTAACTTTCTCATAGCCTCCTGAGCTTTGTACTTTGCCATAGAATTCAAAAAGATCAACTGAAAGAAAGAAATATATTTTCAACAAGCTAAAAACTTGAACAAACACTAATTTATCATTTAAAACAATAAAAACGTTTCTTGAGAATCACCAAAAGCACAACTGTACAGCAACAAACAAATTATTTAAGTGAATACTTAAAATGAAAACTTAACAATGTGCTATAACTTCTGTAAGCCTCAATGCAACTTCAAAAATAAATAAGGAACCCAAAAAGGCATGAGTTTCAAGTATATTCTTTGGAATAAATGAAGATCAAAGACGATGTGATAAAGTGAGAGATAACCACCAAGAACATGTTTTCAAAATAAATTAGTCCATTTTAATTATAAATTGTTGGGATACTAAATGCTTATTTAGTAACAAAGTAATCAAAGAAGTGCTCTGATCTACTTTCTAAAACATTCAAATTCACTCTAAAATATAGTCACTGTTTCGGCAGTTACTTGGTATAAATCCACATTAAAACCTTATTTAGGCTATACAGAGGCATAGGTTACATTACAGGTAATTACATTTTAAACTCATAAACAATATCAATTCTAGGAAGAATTTCAGGTCAGTTATTCTAGAGCTCTTGATTTCTAAATTTACAGTTAATTTCAAAACAGGCCAATTTAAGCTTACTGCCCAACCTCGTCTATTTGTTCACTCCACTCAATCATCAAATTAATTATTATAATTTAAACACTTCTTTAGGTACTAACTTTTCTTGAAGCCGAGGTGAGGAAGGCGCTCGATGGGTGAACCACGATGCTTCATGAAAGAGTGAAGATGGCTGAGGAAACGCCTCTCCTCCTCTGTTCGACCAGCTCTGATTCCTGTGTCGGGAGAAGACGGATTGGTGTGAGGGTGTGGCGGGGGAGAAGAGGATGCAGAGGATGAAGACGGTGGACGCTGGGGACCTGGTGGTAAGGGGGGAGCCGTAGATGAACCTCCTGGACGACGTCGCCTTCCTCTTGGTGGGGGAGCCAGTCTTCGACCTGACCGGATGCCATCCCGATTGTTGACTGAAGCTCCGACACTTGATCCCACTCCTGAACCAAATTTGTTCTGAAATATTTAAAAGGGCTCCAATTTAACAAAATACACCGCCTGAGTAAACTCAGTAAACCAAAACTTTTCTTTGATTTATGATAGCATCTTTTTATGTTTTGGTGCAACAAGTAGCTCTTTTGAGTTTCAGGACATCTACATTTCAGAGCTGAAGCAATATCATAATTAACTCCAACGGTACTCTTTGCAAAACTTTGGATTATTTTATTGGTTTCGATAAATGTAAATTAAATAAATGCACTAAGAGCGACGTTCAGTCATTTGATACAAAGACAATGAAAATGTTTGGGTATACATCCTTTCTGGTGATAAATATGGGGTAACTTATGGCACAAATATAAAATTAAGATTCTTAAGAACAATAAATGGAATTAGTAAATTTCTTTATTAATTATATAAAATGTTAACTGTAAACTTATGAAATATGAGATGTCAAAATTTTCATCATTGACATACTTGATATCGATTCTTGAAAAATTAAAACATAATGTAAATATATTGGAAAATTGTTACCTCTCATGGCTACATCTATTCTTCCTAGTTTTATCAGTCAACCTCACAAAAGAATCTGGAGTGTTTTACATATATTAAGATAAAACAACACAGGATAGCCCTTACTTTTGCTGCAGATGAATATGTTGAGAGCGATGATTCTGATTCATTGGACTCGGATTCTGGCGAGGGACTTCTCTTTTTCCTCTTTCTACGTCTTCTTCCTTTCAAGTTAGGAGCTATGAGTAGAGAAGAAACACAGTGATACAGGTATTTATGAAATGCCTGCATTCATTCACTATCATACTTTTTTGAAAACTGATAACATACCAAATGTATTTATCAAATCTAGCTAATTTAACTTTCAATTTTTCCAATGCCCTTTGAACACTTTCTATAATTTTAGGGTCAAATGAATTGAAAAACTCACCTAAGTGGTTACAGAGAAGTTCATGGCCCTCAAGGTCTGGATAGTCAAATGTATCCTTGCAGAAAAGAACATGTGTATCAGGTTCGGAAACTGAAAATCCACCTAGAGCCACTGCTAAAACACCTCGCAGCCACCCAGGGCTGGGAGTTCCTTCCTTTGGTGCCCTCAGTCCTTCAAGACGCTTCAGGACGGCTCGGTAACGACAATAACGGGCATAGCTCAATATGACCACATTGCCTTGACTTTTCTGACCAGCTTTCTTATCATCAGTCCCATCCCCTCCTTCCTCTCCTAAAAGCAAAGGACTACTTATTAATTAAATGCTTAAGGGCATGGCAGCTCAAATTTGTTAACATTTTTATATGCATAGTTAAATTTAGGTAATACATTGAACAAAGAGTTTGAATAAAATGTTTACTTAGGTAGTTAAATATAGGCAATACATTGAACTAAGAGTTTAAATAGAAATATCTATTAATATAAAGCTAGCCTTGGTAGAGGGGTGGTTAGCATGCCTGTCTCCTAATGGCAGGTTTGATTCCTGTCAAGTGCACAGTCTTTGCTGTAATTTTAATAAGTTATTATAACACATATAATTAGGGGAACTTATTTGTGTTTGAAAAATTATTATTATTATTATTATAGGATGATATTAACAAATATTCCAATGTGAAAAAAGTATCACTCAATACTTCAGCAAATGATTGTAAGCAAAACAAATAATTCACTACAGCAGGGTTTCCCGAATGGGGATCAACAGACACTTGTAGAAAAAATACTTATGCTTTAATCTAGAAAAGTGACCAATGATTAATTAGTAATAATTTGTAAGGAATATATCGCCATGGAAACATCACTCAGTTTTCAAGTCTTACAAAGCAAATAACACCTGCTCCCACTTCTCAGTGTGCTGTCTAATGTCAAGGGATCTGTGGGATTTTAGATGTTCCAGCAGGGGTCTGCACGTTGAAAAAGATTTAAAAACCCTGCACTAGAGAATTATTGAGCTTGTCTTATGGCTGAAAACAAATTCAAGAATAAGCACTTGAAAAACTAAGTACTTATTATAGGTATCCCCAACAGCCGCAACAAGATCGTGAAACCATATTAGCATTTTGGCTACGTCTTAAATGGCGATTCACCAAAAGGGGATCCTTAAGAATCCACTTTCACAATGTGAATAATTATAAATTTCACAGATTCAAGGCAACTATTTGAAAATGACGCACAAATATGACAACAAATGAAATAAAATGCTAATCTCCCAGCAAGCACCTCAACTTTAAAATTAATTTCGCTTCATTTTATGATACAGGTATCCCTCGTATCACGCGATTAATTGGTTCCGAGAAATCGCAGCGTCAAGTGTTATCGCGTTAAGCGAATTGATAATTATAATTGATAAAATAGGGATGCATTCCCCACAATCGTCCGCCTTATACAATGCACGCATATAAAATTACTTTACTAATTTCTCCAATTCCACCGGACGTGCAATTACATTGTATGCAGTTTTTATTTTGATTTTTTTGAAATCGCGTTATGGCGAAAACGCGTAAAGTGAGATCGCGTATAACTAGGGATACCTGTTCATCATTAATACTTTCTAAATACCTCACATAATGATATGCATTTTTTAATTTATCCCAAACAGAAAACGAGAATAACATATAATGCTAAAATGTTAATTTTAAAAATCCTAATATGTTAGAGAATACTTGTCTTATAATTTATTAAAAAAATATAAAACAAAATAATGAATGGATTAAAAAACAATTGTATAATCCTTTTGTTTAACACGTCAAAAGTGATAGTACGAGTACGGTTATAGACAGAACAATTTTGTTCCATTTCTTTTGGATTTTGCCTTGTTTGAAATGTTTACACATGAATGGCGCGCAAATAATCTTCTATTCGATTTTAAAAAGCAATTTAATGAAGAAAAAGATCGATAGATCGACGCATCAGCTACCTAGCATGAGTAATTAGAAATCGATATCATCTGCGTAATACGACATCACGTCTGTGAAACTTTATAGCGCATCAAACACTCTAGTATCGGCGTCTCACACCTCACAAAACCGCAAGGGTAATGGATCAAGAGCGAGCATCACAAGACCCTGAAATGTTTCCAAGTTGTTGACAATGACATGGGATTTATTAATTAAAGGTCGCAATGGAAATATCACACATTCTTTATTTTTTAATATTTAATAAACCACTACATTCCGTTACATTTACGTCACGCCGAATTATTTCACGAAGCCGCACAGACGATAAGTGATTCGAATAAATAACAAATGACGTTGGGAGCCTTTAGGGAATGTGGTTCGCTAATTACACTAACGCTTACAAAACAGTACCTAGGAAACATGATTATTGGTCCTGAGGAATTATTCATAAACGTTCTAGCTTCTGATAGTTACTTGAAAAGAAGTTGCCAAGCAACATAATAGATTTTATTTAAAAATCGAATGGTTGTCGTACGCCGCGCGTCGACGCACTAACGAGCTCCATTTCGGCAGGATACGATGGGATTGAAGGCATTCACAAAATATCAATACCGGCTTCAATTTTTCATGCAGAAGCTAAAACCAAAATGGCGGCCGACGCGAACAAGGGTCAACATAATGCGGCTGATGACAGCATATTAAAACAATAGCTTAATGCTCAAATCACTGCTACGGCATTATTAAGGGTTATACATGTAGTTAATGTCTTTTTAATTATGGAATATAAAAATAAAAAACAGCCAGATTTATACTTTTACTTTGTACTCGATACCCTGTGCGTCTCTTCATCAGACCGGGGTTTGTGATCAAGTTTCTCCCAATAAGTTTGTGTCAAACTATAATATTATAATTATTTAACCCACGGGCGATTATATTTTCGTAATCAATTGAACAATTTCAGGCAAATTATTGCTCACATCGTCATTCTTAAAAAGGAAAACGCGATTAAAACATTTTTACTTTCTCCATATATGAAGTATAGAGCAAGTTTTGTTTTCATGAAAAAAAAATCGTATTCGAGATTTCAACGGAAATATATGTTTTAAGGTCCCCTGAACATGCTTTGACAATTTTCTCGATGATGTCTGTGGGTGTCTGTGTCTTGGTGACAGGAATTTTGTGGGCGCTCGAACTCAAGAACTATCAATCAGAATAAAGCGAAAGTTTATATTTGACATTTTTGTTAAAGCCACAAGAGTTTATTTTGATTAAAATCGGTTAACCAGAAGTGTGTGTTTACTCGAGTGACTTATGCGTTTTTCTTTTTAATATTTCCTTTAATATTTGATGAATGTAAAAAAGTATTAGAATAAAAGTCGCAGGAAATTTAATTTTGTACGACCTTTGTTTGAATCGTTTTCCCATATAATGCATTGTTTAAGAGCTATATTTAAAACTAATTTTTTAGCTGCCACCACTACACCACCTACCGGCGACTATTGTAGACACTTGCCGCTTACATTATATTAACGCTACTTTTTATTTTCATAATTGTTGGAGCTTCGTGGATATATCCGATATCAGAAGGCTACGATATGAGTTTATTTTTGTTCTTTGTAAAGTCTTAAAAATTTTTTCGCAGTTCCTTAAAATATTTACTATCATTTAACCGATTTGGAATTTTTAGATATGTTACAGGTATGAAGAAAGTGGCCACAAAATTTTTTTGAGTTATATTATTATCTGACGAAATTAGAAAAACATAGAGAGCGTTTCAGTCAGCGAAAATTAATTTAGACTGCTAAGAAACTTGGCAGAAAATCCAAAACTTTACCTCATTGAAATACCGATAATTTTTCACAGATACAACCTTTTGAACTTGATGTGACGCGGGGGAAACGATCGAAATTTTCCATAGGTAAAAGTTACGGACAAAACAATCAGAACTGCTTGCGATTTTATAAACATAATCGTGGAAGTGGTCAGAATCTTTTCCGCAGGCTCTGCGCATCCTGTGATCCGATGCTACGAAAAGACGCTTTTCGAATCGGGGATTCGCGAGCCGTAACTCCCTTTTACCAAGCATGTAAGGATTCCATTTGCATCCGAGAGTTTCTTCGATTATGGACGAAGCGTCAATCCGAGCGAAACGCCGCATGATGCACTCCGCCCGCGACATTTTTTTTTTCTCCCCAGACGGACGGATTGGAGGCCATATGTTCCATTTAGTGCAGACGGAGTGCTGCTGCTGCTGCTGTGGAACTGTTCTGGCCGAAATGCGTCAGTCGATTGGTCCTTAAGATTAATTGGATGGATCCCTCGAGTGGAATGCTGTTAAACGTACCTAAACTAAAATAAACCGATGTGGGCAACACGTGACTTTCTCCATATTTACATGGCAAATTACATGTTGTTAGCTCTGGGATCGTTGTCAATATTTACTTCCGGTTGACAATTAAGAAAAGAAAAAGGAGCGTTACTAAGACGTAACTAAGCGTCAATTGTTAACAATAAACTTCGGTAGGTGGCGTGGTGGTGGCAGCTAAAAATATAAGATATCTCTTAAACAATGCATTATATGGAAAAATGTATCAAACAAAGGCTGTAGAAAATTAAATTTCCTGCAACTTTTATTCCAGTACATTTTTACATTTATCAAATATTAAAGCAAATATTTCAAAATAACGGATGTGACAAGAGTAAAAACCCACTTCCGGTCGACCGATTTTTACCAAAAACTAATCAGAGCTTCTAACTTTTATAAAAATGTTAAATATAAAATTTTGCGTTGTTCTGATTAATAGTTTTTGAGTTAGAGCGCCCACAAAAATCTATCACATGCAGGCAGACACACAGACATCATCGAGAAAATAGTCAAAAAGTGTTCAGGGGACCTTGAAACATGCATTTCCGTCGAAATCTCGAATTCGATTTTTTCATGAAAACTACTACTACTACTTTGTAGATGGAGAAAGTAAAAACGAATGTTATGAGAAGCTAATTATACTTTTCCGAATCTTATTAATTCTCGCACTGTCTACGGATTCGTTCGGACTTCCCAAATACTTCAAAGCCTCCGCAGACTTTCCGATCCGGCCGAAATGATACCGGTGTATGCAAACGTGGTATAATACATGACATTCCCAACCACAGCCAAATATTTTCGTTTTGCCCTTTTAGCTTTAATAATTCCTTAATGAGTTAGCTACGTCGCGCATTACTAACATAATCTATCTCGCTTATACTTTAATGGGTTAGAATCATTTTCAGCGTATGCATTTATTTATTATTAACAACAGCAATTAAAGGATCAGAAAATTGCAGAAATGTTTTCTCTATATCGCAGTTCTAATTTTACAGGATGCTGGAACATTAGAAATATTATGAATGCATAAGATAATTATCCTTAAATAACTAAATATTTGAATTGTACTGATTGTGAGTGCTAAAATATTAGCCGGTTAACTTTTTAAGAGTTTGATAACCACCAAAATTGACTTTATTCAGGTATATTTTGTTCATGTATACTCCAAGCAGTGGAGGATTTAAGGGGGGTCGCACATGGCGCGCGCCAGGGGCCCCGAAAAAATGTTCGTGTATATAATCTCAGAAATATTAAATGTCCCAATTTAAAAATCAGTGGAACCTCTATGATTCCATAGAAAAACGATCATTAAGAGGTCCCACAAAGGAGGGTACCCGTTAGGAGCGGTTCCACTATATATTTAGATTGTAGGGCATCCGACTGCTTAGCGCCAGGGGCCCCAAATGTTCAGCGACAGGGGCCCCAAAATGTTTAGCGACAGGGGCCCCAAAATGTTTAGCGACAGGGGCCCCATGAGGCGTAAATCCGCCACTGACTCAAAGAGAAACATTCTAAATAAAAACAAAATTACAGTTCTCGATCGCTATC
Source organism: Tanypteryx hageni (assembly GCA_028673005.1). Lineage (NCBI taxonomy): Eukaryota > Metazoa > Arthropoda > Insecta > Odonata > Petaluridae > Tanypteryx > Tanypteryx hageni. The sequence goes on along the minus strand of CM054117.1, from coordinate 81,709,503 downwards.
ATATCATGCGTGCGAATTATTTCCCAAAACACAAAATTACATAATAATACACGAATGTTACATAAATCGTCAAAAAAGTTTGTTTACACCAGCGGAGCCCAAACGTTTTACATTACGGGCCGCATCGGAAGTTGTCAATTCTTCGGCGGGCCGGATTCGAGTTTAAATTGGAAGCTACCTATATATTCTGAGGTGCCACATAAGTGGACATCAGTTTTAAATAAGGTTTATGTGGTTAATATTTCAATATTAAAAGTTTTATTATGAAAATTTTAATAAAAAAATAATAAATAGCTTTTTCATCATATCTTCGCGGGCCACACAAAAACCCTCCGCGGGCCATATCCGGCCCGCGAGCCGTAGGTTGGGCACCACTTGTTTACACTATTAAAATGAACATCAAAATTACGAAATATATATGTACTCGTTATAATTAAGCCGAATTCCGACAGGACACCATAACAAGTGAAGATATAAAAATGAATTTGTATAACCAACTTTTATGTAGTTAATACTTTAATATGAATAAACTCTATAATATAATCATGATAACCTTTCTGCTTGCATGGGCATAAAAAGTTGCAAAAGTGTCTACCAGCTGTTGAGTGATGTGGGGGTCTCTCTATTTAACCTTGGATCCTTTTACAGTTGAGAGAATGGCTGACAGAAGTAGATAACTCAGTGACAAATGTAAGAATGTTTGGTATATTAATAGCAAGAAGTTTGATAGTATCCTTTGTTTCATTAATGAAAATACTGACTTTTCCATTCATATTGCTTAAAATCAACGAAAATATACCGCTAGTTATGAGTAATTAAGCATAGCAGTAGGAGTGAAACTTGAATATTTCATAATTTAATCACCTAACTTAAATGACAAAAATAATAAACTGTTTTTTTCCTAACATCATATCAGCCATCCATATAAAACCACTGTTTAAGTATAGTTAGCTGAAGAATTTCTAAGCTACAACACAACACTTTAAAATGTTTTATTTAAATTTGTTCAAATTAATATCCTTTACAACGGTATTACTTATCTTAAATAGTGAAAAGAAAGGAATAAGTTACTTAAATGCGAGGGCTTTTAGAAAAATGCAAGAACGACTGGTCTTAAAGGTTTCATCCGAAGTAAAAAATAAGCCAAGTGAACAGTTCCAAAGAATAAAATTATGTTTATGGCGCAAACTAAATAAACCAATATAGTTATCTAAAGTAGTTTTCAAATGAATTTTCAATGTGAACCAATCCGAGAAGTTCGCATAAATGATTATTAATAGTAGAGCAATATGAATGTGATCAAGTGGGGCTTGCAGCGGATGCAAGGCATCCAGGCTCCCCATTTTTAGGAGCCCCAAATGTTGTGTATAAATAATATATTTACATCTTTAAACAAATTTTTGCTTTTTTATTAAATTAATTATCATTATAGCTACTTTATAATTATAAGTACACGTTCTCTCTAAGCTGTAACATTGATGTGTATAAAATAGCAGGTATTCTTTTGACATATGGTGTCCCAAAACCTTGCTTCCATTCGGGCCCCCGGAAGGATTTGGCCAGCCCTGAATGTGATTATAATGTAATAATAATAAAATGCATGTATAAGGCAATATTATAAGAGGAGCGATAAGAATTTAATAATAATAAAATTCATCAAAAGCTTACAAGTACCTTGATTTTCCAGACGTAATTCTTAATGAAACTCTCAGTAATCACAACAATCACCATTAACCGAGGTTTTAAATGGCCTTTTCATAGGAAAAACAGTTTTCAGAATAATCTTAAATGAATAAAGATAAAAAGTTTTTAAGATAAATAAAAACTTACTATCAATAATAATTACGATAAATAAAAACTTACAATTATTAGCAGAAATATCCCTTCAAAAAATGCGTGTCAATACAAATCTACATTAAAATAAAGAGACTTCTATTACACCAAGAACAATGACAATAGTTTGTTTAATATTGTTGCTATGATGGGCAGCTATTTATAATGAGATATATATATATATATATATATATATATATATATATATATATATATATATATTATAACCGCTGTCTCTGCCTGCGTCTGAAGCCTTCCGGCAAGAACGCAAATAAACCGGGAATGGTCGGCTCGATTTCGACCAATCTTTCGCCCGAATACTCAGTCCGAACTTCTACAGGTTTTAAGTGGGTAGTCGTCCCCCGGAAATGCATGGGTTCGATACCAGGATAGTTTTCGTTTTTTTATTTGATTAACACGCAATCTGCTAGAATACGAAGTGAAGACCTTTATTCTTTAACATTTTAAAATATCTTACGATCGAGACATTGACTCGAGATTTATACCATTTCACGCAGAAATAAATTAAGATTCTTATTCTTACTTTCGATTCTGTTGTTTAATTCGTGTTTGCTCATATTTCAAGTTTATATTCGATTTTCTCTGGTTTTTCGACATTTAAAAAAGGAGGTTGCTAGGGGAGCCGGAATTGTTCATCTCGGACTTTTCCATTGTTCGACTCGGGCTTCAAGAGCATTTGCACTAAGCTTGCAATAAAACGCATGAAGGGCAAAATCAGATTAATCCTCGAGTGACGTCACCTCCCAGTATAAACGCAAATAAATCAAGAACGGTCTCCTCGATTTCGACAAATCTTTCGCCTGAATACTCGGCGCAAACTCTTGCATGGGTACGATATCAGGAAAGTTTTCGTTTTTGCATATGATTATCGCATAATCGGCTGGAATACGATGTGTAGACCTTCAGTCTTTAACATTTAAAAATATCTTACGATCGAGAATTTGACTCGAGATTTACACTATTTCACGTAAAAAGAAATTAATATTGTTATTGTTACTTTCGGTTCTTTTGTTTAATTCGTGTTTGGTCATATTTAAAGTTTATATTCGATTTTCTCCGATTTTTCAACATTTCAATTGTTGACCTCGGATTTTTCATTGTTAGACTCGGGATTTCAAGTGAATTTGCACTAAGTCTACAATGAAACAAACGTATCCAGGACGACAACCGATTGAAAATTTATGAGACAAGTTCCGTATAAATATAAAACAAATGAAACACGTAGCGAAGGATCTTGAAATCAGAAACGACTCCAATGCAATGTAATAATGGATAACTTAACATTTCAAATAGGAAGATATAACACGCGTACGTTGAAAATATAGTTTCGTTTGCAAGTTTTATTTTGCAGTTTAAGCAAATTACTGTATTGATAATATTTATGATTAATTTCTTTCGACATTGATTACTTCATATTAAACAAACCACAGAACATACGATATGCTGTACCATCAAAAATATTGAAGAAAACAAAAAATATTGTGTACCGGTAGTATAAATCATGTAGGTATGTGCTTTTGGTTATGAAAATGGTGTGAGCTATAACATTATTTTAAGAGAGACAATAAAAGTGGTTCAACTAATAACACTCTTTGTAACAATTTTTTGTCCTAGGAACTATCGCATATATATATATATATATATATATATATATATATATATATATATACACACACACACACACACACACTTGGTAAGTGTCCGCTGGGCTTCCTTCAACACCTTGTTGCCACCCTCATCACTACCTTTTCATTTCCTTAAGTATATATATATATATATATATATATATATATATATATATAAAGCGAAATTAATATAAAAGTTGCTAATAAATAGGCAGAATTAACATAATAGATGTAGTTTTAGAATTAAATCGCATTTTAAAAATCGAGTGAAAAGGTTACGTACAGTTAAAAGAGGACATCGACCAAGTTAATATCACTTTCAATGATGATGCTTTCCAGAACACGGGATTCGGAATTGACAGCTTTCGGAATGACGTTTTTGGGAAACCGCTAACTGACCACCAATATTAATGGTAACAATCTCTCAATCATAAAGTTTAGCTGAAATGTCAAGACAATTAATTAGAACTATCGTGCCTATATTCAAACATCGAGTTAATCCAAAGTCAACATTTACGGAGAGTAGGATACGATCCCCGGCGTAAAACAAAACCTAATGTTTACATACTTTGATCGAAATTGCCGTTAAATTTATTTTTATTAATTTTACGACCCAAAAGGACCACTGTAATATTTTAGGACGGGTTCTCAACCTGTGGGGCACGTACCACACGTGGTACGAGAGCCAGTGCAATGTGGTACGCGAAAAAAAATAAAAACATGGTTTCGCCTATAGTGGTGCTACGCGAACATTTTCGTTTTTGATTTGGTGGTACGAAAACAAAAAAGGTTGAGAACTCCTGTTCTAGAATAAACATGGTAGAAGGCTCAAAATTCACGCTAAATACGCGCATGCGCGTTCCTCGGCAACATCGGATAACTTTTACGGAAGATAAGAGTAAATTAACCAATAGGGAAACAACTAGAGCACTTTAATTCTCACCCGAATCGAAAGTGTGAGTGAAAATAACGCGCAAGTCAGGTCATTCATTAGTTTTTTTGTGAGAAAAATGCAGCGGCTCAGTTATACACGACTCCGTGGTGAAGGCTCTAAATAAACCTGATATGCAAAATAGCCAACGGTAGTAAAAACACGACTCCGCAAACGAGTCATAACACATCATTCACGACGCATTTCAACTCTGGAAAGGTTAAGTGGACTAAAAACCATGTAATTTAGTGACTGCTTTGCGTGTGATTGTTAGTCGGGCATGACAACAATACGCCAATTTCGTGTAGCTGCCAAATTTTATAACATATTCCAAAGCTTGACAAATGTTTTTAGTGATTAATTATTTACAAGTATAAGAAAATATCAGAGGGTTCTATTCGACAGGGATTTTCCAGGAATAATTTTATCGGACGCGTTTTTAAATGCGTGCAGAATAATTGAGAAAGACTTCACAGAGGATGTTTATGCATAATTAAACTTGAAGAATTTGGACATACATGTGGTGTTAGAATATATATATATATATAATATATATATATATATATATATATATATATATATATATATATATATATATATATATATATATATATATATAAAGGACATATCGAACTTCCCACTTTCAAAAATCGTACTAGCTCCCGGCGAGTTAGAGAATAAATACATTTTCGACGCCATGATTATTTATAAACTCGCATCAAAATAGGTGAAGGAGCCACTTGCAGAATGCGGAGGCGTGTGCCGCAGAAATAAAAACAAAGAAAAGATAAAGTCAAACTGAAAAACGATTTACAGATTAAGATGACGACGTTTCGGCAGTTTTATGATTATGGACTTAAAAAGGAGCAAACTGACTAATCGATGCGTAATTAAGGGGCATTGTAACTATAGAAATGTCAAATAAACAATATCTGGATACCAACTAACAATAAGAAGAAGCAGGGCTATGCGGCAGTTCAAGAGTGGTTGGTCCTCATCCTAGTTGAAATGCGCTTTCTTCCCACTCAATTGTTTCGCGGAGAAAGGTAGGTTTGCTGTTTACGTATTTTCATAGGATGAAGCCCCATTATTTGCAACAGAAATATTTTTTTTATTCACGAGATTAAATCGACCAAGATAAACCAAGAAATCTTTCCGCTCACAGAACCGCAACAGGTAAACATCTGGAATTAGATCGCATTTATATCTGAACTCGCCAAAGCTTCAGCAGTTAAGGAACCGAAGCAGACCAATAAAATAAAAAAATGCGGCACATGCCTAGCACGAATCTGGGTTTTTGGCCATGTGGACGCGGGGAACGAAACGACCTTGTGACGGAACCTGGCAAGGTTTTGAATTCCCAATTCCACAGCCATTGGACTTTCAAGCGCCAGTTCACGCGATGGCATTATTGAATATTTCAAAACCGTAGCTTTTGTAAAAGTACCTCGAATGGGAGACCACGGTATCTGATCATACGACTGAATCTCCAAACATATCTCCTAAGACCCGCAAAATCGATCACTCCGCGGAAGACGAACGAGGCAATTCAAGATCGGATGAAGAAATTTCGATCCGAGCCCAAATCAGTTTTTAATAACCGACGCTAGGGGGATATATATATATTTCTGCCGATGACGAAATATTTTCCGAAAACTTTCGATACGATGTTCCGCATTTGAGATAACCGTCCACTTACCACAAAACCTCGACGTCTATCAACTAGTTATCTTACTACTCAAATGAACCACGCGAAATGCAGCAACTTCTGACATGTACTTGCAAATTAGACCAGTAGCCATGGCGCAGAAGTTTAAAAAAAAAAAAATTGTCCGTCGATGCAAATGCTGCGACAACTGTGACGGAGTTGTGTCTCGATTCCCGCCAAGATCTGGAAAAATATTACCCCATAAATGAAAGCCCTAAATTCTTGTGGAAATAACTTTTATTCGTCTCACAAGAAGGACGTATCGTGATTTTCATCTCAAAGACTGTGGATTCGAAAAAGCTTGGGAAATCTCGCCTTGAAGGAGTCCCTATTCTTCGACCGTCGGAGGGGTCAGTTGCATCACACCCCAGATTACGTAACTGCGTTGATCGGAAGTAAAACGTCGCTTTGGAAAAATATCCATATATGCTCGCCTACCTCCTTATCAGAATAGCATTTACTTTCGCGATGTGAAAAGCTAATTAGCTCCGTTCGATCACTTCGTGTGATTACATTTTAATTACGTTCATTAGAGACACTTCGCTCACGATCCGAGAATTAAAAGCGGGTAGCGATACCACCTGCACAAATTTCGTTAGGTAAAAATTTTTTAACGTGAGGCTGCAGAAATACATGTAAAGTGGTAACATTAACTTCAATTTGTTATCAAAAAGAGTTACCTGGACGATGCGGTAGCAAGATTTCCGTAAGCATCGCCGATAATTTCCGGTATATCAAAAGTATTTTTTCCCAAAATTACACGGCACAAAAATCATTTTCGACAAATTTCCCTAAAAAAGATTGACCATTTAAAAAAAAATAAGGGGTCCTGAACCTCCTTTCCTTATATAAACTCCTACTAATTCGAGTCCTCTCTAGCATAAAAATATTGCAAATGGATTGCTTCAAGTTTTAGAAGGTTATTTTAATTGGTGTCTAATGAAGCATAAGAAAATAAGAAATATCCATACTACTAAAAAACGTCGAGACTGATATTAAAAAAAAACAATGTACAGCTTCCGACGCATAAGAACACTTTTTATCGATAACTACAAAAAATAAACCCCCACGAAAGGTAAAACCTTTTTACTTCCGAGTTATACAGGTAGTTCTCGATTTGCGCGGTTAATGCGTTCCTGAAAAATACCGTGTGAATCAAATTCGCGTAAAACGAGAAGAATTTTCCCATACAAAATAATTGAAATGTACATGTTAGGGGTAGTACCTACGTTCCTGTATTAGCCTACGCAACATCACCGAAATTTCAAATTATAATACACAGCCGTTTTGAACTCGCGAATAATTGGTTCCGGAAGACTGACGGCAAATGCAAATTCACGGAGTGCAAGTCCTATTTTCCCATAAGACGCAACGTAAAAATAGCACTACGGTTCCGAGTCAACCTAAAACTTTCACTTTTTATAATAAATATTGCAGTTTAACAGAAAATAAAAGAAAACGTAACAGCAAATGAAATCCTAGCATCACAATGTGAAAAAAATCTTTAGTTTCAAAACGCGCAATAGCAAATAAAAATCCAGCATTACAAAGCGATAACACTTCTTTCGGAAATTGCGCAGTTAACCCCAGCACATTTTCGCGTGCGATTTCCGTGTTCTTTTGTTCATTCCAAGGAGATGCCTTAATTTAAATGGATTAACTATTGAAATGGAAACTTGAGTACGAGGTGCGCGGAGTATTTCTTAGGTTCTGAAACAAACATCTCCAAGCTGAAAAAAACACTAGCATAATAAAGTGGTAACATTTATTTTTCGGAGTTCTTTACCAGGGAAGCGGTAATAGCGAAATGCCTTATGGGAACGCCTGGTCCGTCCGTCCGTCGTAACTTTCATCTGCTAAACCACTGAACGGATTTTAATTAGGTATGAGTTATCTTAATTAAAATTTATCGCCCAATTGTGATTTTCAACTGAATACGTCAATCAGAACTTCCACTTTACTTTAATAAATTATACTCGTATCTCGTTAAATGGCATCCGTCAAGCAACAATGAAATACCCAACATTTCTCTCTCTAGCTCTTATATGACCTGTAAGGTACAGATTAAAAAACTTATTTGGATCGAGAACAACATTTACTACAAGATAGTCCCTGAGACCATATAATTACGACTTATAGTTATATTCGAGAATCGCCCAATCTTTCGATACCGTTCCATACGTATTTCCCATTAAGAACGCCTTTGAAATCTCTGTGTATTCCATTTATGGAGTATACTTTTCCATCTTGCATTAATTACATTCGAAATGCATAACAGAAAAACAAAACCGGCGTAAGAAAGTGATAAAATTTCTTTTAGTAATCGCGTTCAAAATACGAGGCAAAAAATCTTAAATATACAAGATGATAGGAATTTTTACATCTTCATTAAAAATTCGTAATAAAAAATAAAACTCTGACAAAACAAAATAACATTTCCGTAAATTACGTTCAAAATATGTGCAATTATGATAGCAAATGAAAAACTTACATTACAAAATGTTGGCGTTTCTTTAAATTTTAAAATCAAATTTCATCATCGAAATCAGCGGCGTGGACGGGGAAGTATAAACTGAGCTAAAAAATAATTAAGTTGCCAGTTATCACGTTTGTTTACTTCGAAAACTGCTAATAATGAGCATTATAAATATAACTATCTAAACCCGTGCGAAAAATTCGCAACAAAATTAATTATTGTGCCATCGTTTTTAATTACATCTTTATATTTCAAAAATATGAGATAGAAGAATATTTATTCATTTGTAAAGACAAATAAAAGCCTCCTTGTTTCTCCCAATAAACGTCTATTTCTCGTTCGATAAAATATTTCTTCAATTTTTTTTTCTGTGAGCACTCAACATTCACAGTCCACTAAGTCTATCTTCAGCCATTTTAAAGTCTAGTTTTCACTATGAGGAAGTATTTAAATGATTACTTGATGGCACACGATGTTGCAGGTAAAAGTAGTGCAATTTACGATGCTGATTTTAAAGCCTGGTAAAAATGCGTATTTATCTAATATTTCGCTCAGTGAACATGGGACGTAATTGATATTTTTGCAAGCCATTGTGATTTTCTTTGATAAAGGAAATCAATTAATTCCGGTCTATTCATCATTTTCATCTCCCTTGGGTGTAATTTAAATAACTTTAATATGATATTAAATAGGTTTAGAGGTCTCTTAAGTAAAAACTCTCGTATTTCAAATTACAAAAAAAATTTCAACAATTCCAGGGAGGAGAAAGTGCACCCCCCCCTCCCCCCATCGCTCCCTTCAACGGATGATGCCCATGGAGTTTTCTTTGTATATCATTTTAGTAAAACGCGGCTCTCGTATGTATACATACTTAAAAACATCATCAATTTAGATCTCGAATACGTCAACATTCTATTTCTAATTTTGATAATTAAGCCACAAAATTGAGCAATACCTTCACTTCTTAACGTCAATACCTTTAAAATTACTAAAAGCAATGTAGTATTTAGATTTGTTTTCGAATATATCTATTTCGGAAAGATTCGTTAATATTCATTAAACGTAAAAACTTGAGTTCAAAATGCTAAATAAAGCGGAAAATCTAAAAACATATTTTTTGAGAAAATGTCCGTCAATGTTCATGGAATATCATTCAAAAATCTTTTCGTTTAATGTCTTCGTATGGATTGGAGTCAAGTTATTCACAAGTTTAAGACATCAATGGTTAAATGCAAAATAAAATCAAAAACTAAGGTAGATCATCGCATTACTATGGTTGATCGAGGTACGTTTCGTAAATGACGACGTATAGCTGAGTTCACGAATGAATTGTCATTTAGGATAGAATTATAACGATTCGTCTAATTTCCACTTAAACATTACATTTGCCCGAGGAATAATAGAGTATTTCCTATTAGAAAATCGTAGGTCAAATACTTCTAATTTAATTTTGCAAAAGAAAAAAACCTGCAAGTGAAAAAAAAGAGACTTGTAAGCGCTCCCTTATGGGGATTTACAATGAGTGGTCGGACGCACAAACAAACGGATGGCTCTTTATATATATTAAAATAATAATGCGTCCTTTTCTAGGACGCCAAAGTTTAAACTGAACATCTAAACAAAAAAGTAGAGGGAGCCCACGCTTGTTGTCATCGTAAACGCACATTTCAAACCGCGTAAATGTCAATTTTTGAACCGCGCAAATTGAGAACGCCTAAATGAATAAACCGCGTAAATCCAAATTCGAGTAAATCAAAACGCCTAAATGAATAAACCGCGTCAATCCAAATTCGAGTAAATCAAAACAGCGTAAATCGAGAACTGCCTGTATTAATTTATAACACATTACATGCTTGCAACTGATATGAACGAAAATTAACACCAAATAATGGATCAAGGATTCTAAATTATATGAATAATGAGGTGAGCGAAGAGTAGGAAATTCTAAGAAAAAAGATTCCATTGAACCAATGGAGCGAAATGCTGCAAAAAAATCAGAATTCGATCTAGAATTGCCGCGTTCGTATATATATCCAGGAAAATTATTCGATGAAATTTTGTTCATGCCATCAAATTACAATTGTAATCAAACTACTCGTTGCATCCTGATTGTTAGAATAAAATATCAATGAAATATTATATTATTACGCCAAAAGTTATAAACTGAATCCTAACAAAACATCCGTAATAAGTCTGTTAAAAGGACCAAAGAAAAAGGTGTACACGTATACTAGCACTGACTCTTCACCTAGCTATGTAACGAATATCACAACCTCTACATGATTTCCTCAGCCTAAAAACGTTTGACACATCCCCAAAACCTATCAATATTTCTTCTAAAACATCAATCAATTAAATTAGGAAACAAGATTACATTTATTGAAAAAGAATAACGATATACTGTTGTTAATGGCCGCTGCTTCGATTTGAAAACAAATTTCGTCCATCTATTGGCGCGTCTGACAATGAGGTCGTACGCGGAAACCTGCTTCGAAATAAAACCACCGAATCCTAACTCGTCTCTTTTTCACAAACATGAAGTGTTTATATAAATTCTTGAATGATTTCGCTGATAGAAATTTGCATTCGGGCCACAGTAAGGCCGCCAGTTTGACTGACATGCATGCATCACACCACAATGGAAATTGAATACCTTTTCATTATTTAAGTCACCAACATAAAAACGGAAAACGCTTTGAAACATAATGTTTCATTTAGTCAAATTAATGAAACTTCGCAGTTTCGATTTTTTGCTTTCTAATTATATAAAAATATCCAACTTCCTTAACGAAATCCATTTCGGGAAACCCTGTATTAATTTTCTTTACATAAAAAACCAACCACCTAATGAGGATAATACCGACACCACTACAGTTAATCTAACACAAACACAAAGCTCCTGAGACAATAATAATGCAAAATATTGCATATTCTGAATACGAGAACTATCGAACTCTTATGACTAAAATCAAATTGACACAACAGGTCTCTGCTGTAATCATAAAAAGGTTAGGAAAACCTTAAGCGCTTTTAAGCTACAAAGCAACCATCGTCAGAAGTGTTCGATTCGCCAATCAGAATCTACCACCGGTGAATCACCAGCGAAGATGGGCGCTTTGTAGCCGAAATTCGCATCTGTTTTCCTCGGTATTTTTATGCCTATGAGAGAGAGACCTATTGAGTCGATTCGCGTGTTTTGCAAAACATACAGCGAGCGGACACGTGAAGACCTTAAGAGACCACCTCTCGCGAGCAGCGGAGCGGTGTTTCCCACCTTCTTGCTTTATCTCCAGCTTCTGCATCTGCAGGAGTTGCTGCTTCTCGCGTATCACATCCCGGAAGTCGAGCGTGGAGCTTGTGTGGTTATCGAGGGCGGGCAGGGACAGCAGGTCCGCCGCTCCGGCGTTGGAGCTGTTCGAGCCTTCGTTGGGCGCGGACGAGGAGATTGGCTCGGCAGCGGCGGAGTTCGGTTCCGACGACGGCGACGACGACGCGGTGCTTGCTGCGACGACGACGGATTCTTTGTTATCTTCGGGAGCAGAGGAGGAATCGTTGGCGGAGGCGGCGGGAGTGTCCGTGGGCGAGGATGGCTCTTCCGCGACGAATCCGCTGTCCAAAACGGCCGGCAGCAGACCTCTCGTCCACGTCGCGTCTTCGGTGATCCACGTGAGGAGGTCTTCGACGCGAAGCACCACCTTTTCTGATATGGCGAGAACCTCGTCCTGCAAAGGAAACAATTCCACCACTTACTACGTGGAAACCTCTCGACATTGATCAAGTTCCCTCCCGATTCGCGAACGCCACTGGCTCCCGAGAAATAATCGATGGGTCCAAAAAAAATATCGGGAGCGATTTTCCGACTCACACGTATGGGAGGTTGCGTACAAACATTTTTTTTCGGTTCGAAAATTCGTGCAATTGGGTAACGTTCATTCTTTTAATATTGCAGTTTAGCACAACGGTGCGTTTTGGAGAAACAAAGAGATGAGACGAAATGACGTCATTACCGAGTCTAGTTTGTGACGGCGTTGTATACAGAAATGTGTATAATGTTACGAAAAAATACACTATTGCTTACTGCATTAAAAACGATCTAGTTTTACAAAATGATATAACTGAGTACTGCGCTGATTTGTACCGCATCTCTGTGCCGCAAACGTTTAATATATAAATTCCGGAAATAAATATTTCACCTGATTTATTTCCACAAAATCGGCGTTTTTTGAGTCGCGGGTGAAAATATACAGAATTGAGATCGCAAATTTAACTTATGGTGTCAAAAATTCTTACAAGTTCGTGAATCGGGAGATTACTATATATGGCCATCGAACGTCTTACTTAACGAGATTGCTAAGTGGGGGCTTCGGTAATCCATACAATGTAATAATGAAAATTTCATAACTGCGCTAAAAACTAAATACAGATTGACCAATACGTCTCAATTGTTTATGACGAAGCAAAACTGAAAAAATCAAGTAAAATTTTAAAAACAAGTTGAGAAATATTTACCGAGGTGGTTGTATTTTGTAGCTTGAATATTCAGGTAATATTACTGAATTTATTTTTTTAATTACTTAGATTTTTTAAATTTTTGCTTCATAAAACCAATTGGGACTTATGAGCACCCTGTACATAAAACCTAATACGATCGCATTTTAATGCTATAAAATTGTTTTACGTGAGATTTTTACATAAAAGACACTAAAATCCTATACATTCTAAATTAAATGAGAATGTGATTATTATTGGGCCAGACGAAGAACTCGCAGCTTCAAATGCGGATCGCAGAGACAATAGCTTGAACAGCCACGGTTAATGACAGGAGTGGAAAACCCGGGGATGGATTAAACTTTCATTGACACTAACAAATATTTGAAATATTGCACAAATATTTTGATAAAAGTGAAAAAACACAAAATTTAAAATTAAACATTTCTTCATAACATATTTAAAAGTTTATAAATCCCAACCTTTAGCCAAACTTCACCAGCCAATGGGAACTTCTTACACCATGTCAGAAGAGACCAACGAACGAGGACATATTTTGTGGAACAACAACAATATGTGAAATTGTATGTATTCATCATATTTCAAACTTATTATGAAATTTGGCAATATTAACTGAATTAATGCATTTTTATAACTATAAATAAACTTCAACGGCGCTTTTTTAATTAATGCGGCGCTTCAGACCCAAACATTTTCACGCCATAGGAAAACCGTTGGCCACCTCGGCTCTATGTAGACCTGTCAGTGAAATATGAACATAATACTAAACTCATTTTCACCTTCTTTCTCTAACGAGGGAGCTGTAGAGAAACTACAGTCAGATCAAAGGGAGAAATAGACAAGCATTACATTGTACAATTTGAATCAATACCCTAATGAAATATCTCCATAAAAGTATAGATACGACAGAACTATGTACTTATTGACGTAAATCAGTAATCCCACAAGAATGTATAAAATACCAAATGGAACGCAAAAAAAATCGTATGTATAAGTACAACATTACAGCGTTACTTAAATCGGCAAAGCTGACATTTGCTTACCAAGCGTTAACGGTGTTTTTTCTCATGTTTATAAGTGCTTATATTAACAACTGATGACGAAGGAATTAAGAAATAAAAGAGATGATTTGAATATCTAAGTATGGCAAGGACCTCTTAAAACCCTGTGACCGCTAAGTTAGGCATGAAGATCTGCCTTGGACCTTGAAAAATGAATTACATGCATATATGTATAAACTTTTTTATTTTCTTTGTCCGCATTGCACATATGATTGTGTGTTGCCATCAGGCAAACCGTATCAGATCGTTAATCCAATCTAAAAATAAATATGTACATAAGTTCGGCAGGTTACTTATCAAATATGGAATTTATCTAGGTGGTAATTACCTGAGAAAGTTAAACCAACTCTATAATATGAACTCAATGCCACTGGGATTAATCACGCTTGCGTAAATAAAACAGAACTGCAAGTACATGCCATTATTTCAAGGTACTTTTTATATTTCGGTTGATTACTAAATCTGGCCGGCGGCATAACGGGCAAATATGACAGACACCTCGTCTAATTCGCAAAAAAACGCTTTCCAGTGAAATGAAGGCGTAATTTATTCTATCAAAGCCGACCTTGTAAGAGCTACCGTGTGTGAACTTGACGGACACGATAGTGTACTTGATATATCGTATTAAGTAAACAAGCTCCAACGCAATATTAACTTCAACACTGACGATGACACATTTCTAAAACAGAATGTCCTCATATTAAATGGAAAAAATGTTTCTCCTTTTCACTGATTCGTTTCTGATGGAGCGATTTCGAGAATACGAGTGTTATCGTCGGGTTAATTGAAGGATAAGAAAGACATTTTATCCTCCAATAAAATCGGTATTTTTCTATATTTGTTAAATAAATATAATACATATTAATACTATTCACATAAACGCTATAATTGGGAGCAGGTCCCGGTGGCAGCGGGTTCCCATCACAACTCAATGCATAATACCCAAATTACATAATAAAAATTGGGTTTACTTAATACAAAAATATAAGCTTTTTGATACCATAACTACCACTCTAATGACTCAGATATAATCGATGTACTCTTTAGTTTATTGTATCCGTGAAAAATTCTACGTACTATTACGGAGGATTTTAAATACTGCAAAAAACTCGAAATATTATTAATATACCAAATTCATCATCAGCAAATTTTACGCTTGCAATTATTGTTTCTAATATTTAAGCAAAAGCAAACCTTAAACCATGTTTCCTCATTCGATATTTTTGCTCTGTTAACTGTGACCCAACTGCATGCACGTACCCAGAAATTTATTTCGAGGGGGGGGGGGTCTGAGGCCGAAAATCAATTTCCAGCAATTGATTAAATAAAAGTCTTATTCAAATAATATAAACTTTCATAACGTTTTTAATTCTCATAACTCAACGCAGCAAGTGGCAGCGTAGCAAGATGCAACGTAGGAAGTTTGTAGCATGGTTATCGCAGATCCCACAAATGTCTGTGTACAGAGGGGGGGGAGGTGGTCCGGCCTCCCCGGACCCTGGATACGTCCTTGCCCAACTGTTTAGAACAGTGGTTCTCAAACATTTTTGAGCCGCGGCATAAAGAGCATTTCGCAGCATCCCGGTCTCGTGACAAGCTTTATACATTTTTAGATACGGACATTACAACCTTTGGACGCATCCATTTGTTGATGCTACTACATAATCAACTTATTAGAAGAAAAATTAATGGTCTAATTACCCATCAACACATGAAAATCGATAATTTATTTACCAAACAAAGTTTTTCGCGGCACCTCTAAATATCTACTGCGGCACACCAGTGTTCCGAGGCACACACTTTGAGAACCACTGGTTTAGAATATTCGCACAATTTTAGCAGCAAAATATATACGCTAGAACTCCCACAAAGTTGCCTCATATCAATTTAAAGTTTGCATCCATTAAAACGAATCAGAAAAAACAACGAAAATTTTCGACTAAGCCATCAGTTGAAATTTGAGCCCATAATCTGCTCTCTACGTCAAAAGAAATGACCGGAGGTGGCTTAATGTAGTCCATATCCGATTCGAGGAAAAACTTGTTATCGAAGGGTGGATATTTTCGGTCTATTTGCGAAAAACAAAAAACGAGGATCGCTATCATTAAATGGACTGCATTTCTGAATCGGCGGCATCCGATAAGATTCATGGATAAAACACAAGACCATATCCGCAGGCGGGCTTCCCTCTCGCTGCCATCACTGCCGATATCGATTTTATACTAATGCTGCCATGCACGCTCCAAATCACGGGAACCGGGTAACTCCATTCGCGACCTGTTTGCCTTCCTCCCCGGCGAATATGAAAACGCAGTTAGCATTTTCAGTTGGGTGGGAAAAATTATATCGCTTTTGCCATTCGAGTCTCGATGCGAGTTGGCAATGCGATAAATTAATTCAATAAAGAACTATCGAGCTCGCCTCGGTAGAGGGATGGCTAGCGCGTCTGGGTCCCGATGCTAGGGTGGCGGGTTCGAGTCCCGCCTTGGTCATGGTTGTTTGCGATTGTCTTTGTTATTCGCATATTGTTAATCGATCGGCTGTAATGGGCCGTACTGTAAACTGATTGATTATAAATAAATAAATAAAATCAAATTGAAACAATAGGTGTCTCCAATAGGCATAAAAAAGGTCGGGAAAATCAGATGTCCATCTTGGCCACAAAGCAGCCATCACAGATCGTAGATAAGAATTTACTATTGGTTAATCACCGCTGATATAGCCGAAATGCGCATATGTCTTTCCCTATCTTTTGTTGGTTATTGGAGATACCTATCGACAAACACATCCATTTCATATCTAGGGAGGAAAAAAAACTAATTGTAAGATCTTCAGAGTGACTTCTTTAATGTTATGTTTTTAAGTAACTCGCATCGATGATTAAAGACGAGTCTATTTTTTATGACTTCGGAAGAGTGAGGGGACATTACAAGTGATTCAGAGTGACACATGAATGTAATATCCTTTTGAATAAATTCGCAAAACGCCTGAAATTCCATTTTTAAAATTCCAGAAGAATATGGATCATAAGAACTAATAGCTCGCAAGAATACCCCAGAACCTAAAAATCAAAGTTAACCCTTTACTTTGCAGGAAGAGAGGCCAAGGCCGCCACCAAATTGGTAAGACATACCTTAACATCTTTGAAAGCTATATTTCATTCACAAAATATTTAGTTAACACATCATTTAAAACGTTTTCATCTTTCAACTGTTAACGCATAGAGCGCAAAAGGAACGAAAGATCACGAATATTTTTTGCGACGGAAAGTAACGACTTTCTGCGTCACGAAATGAAAATGTATATAATAGCAAAAATGAATCGAATGAATGTGAAATTGACGTTCTAAGGTTATTTTCAGCAAGAGTATATTTTCCATGATTGTAATTCAAAATAATTAATTTTAAACGATTTTACACGAGTATAAGTATTAACTTTTAACGCGACTTAAAATACCGCATTAAAAGAACTTGACTGCTGTGAAGTACGAACGACAACGCAGCGTCACACACATGATAAATTGTCTCCGCACTCTAAAAGTACGGCAGTTTACTCTTTAAAAATGTTCAAGTTTGAGAAACGGTACGAGTTGACAAGTTATTTCAATCTCTTAAATGCAAATATCACTTGTCTTTGACAGCTCTAAGTTCTGGCAATAACGAAAACATTAAGTTAAATATCATCCTAAAGAGTTATTGAAATTCAACACAAAATCTTGTGTGTAATTATAATAGACCAAAGAAATATAAAAAGGTCATCCAAACGGAAAGATGTCGAAGATAAAAGACAATGACCCAAAATGCGACATAATTAACCTTCCCGTGTCATCCTTCGCCTCAAGAGAAAGATTCGTTTTTGGTCATACAGGGAATGGAAACAATAGGACAGCTGTATATTCAAGAAAAAGAGTACGAGTTTCTAATTTTTCTTAGCTACCCAACGAAGCATAAAATTTACATTTTAAAACTTCAAACTGATATTAACATAAGCGGATCGAAATTCAAAGCAAAAAATGTATTTTTAAACGAATAATTTTACATTCGAAACAAAACGTAGAAATTAAAATCAACCTAACAATATAATTCGTTAAACGCAATAAAAATGCCAATTTTAACTCAAATTTCTGGCTTATTTAGGCAAGATACAATCATAACTTCAACGCGTGAAACTCTTCCAATGGGGGCATTTAGCCATTCTTTCTTCGTGAGTCATCACACCTTCAACGCATGAGAGCAAATTCATTAACCATTTCTTAATCAACGTTTCAATTACTCGACAGGATAGCGACGGGTTGAATTCTTAAACATCCCCTTTCATCCGTGGCACGTCTCACGCCTAGGCTGTTAAGCTCCGCGCTGTTAACTTCCACACAGAGAGCAGCTACACCACCGCGCGGCATTAACAGGAATCACGTGACATTCTCGAACACGCACGGCAAAGAAAATCATGCACGCCCAGATAACAGACCTTAACGCAAATGGAAAAGCCTCACTCCCACAAAAAAAATCGACAGCGGTTTAATCCCTCGCGCATATTCGAGTGAATCATCCGCGCTTGTGATTTTTACTAATCCGATCCTATCTCGCCGTCCTTCCTCGCTTTCTCTCTCTATCCCCCCCTCTGCCGTCCACGGCTCCCCGGATCGACCGCCATCCCCTCCCTCTCGCCAGCGCTAACAAACCTCTTCATTCTGCTCTCACACACGCACTCCCCCTTTTCATTCATATCCTTTTCGCCCGCCATCCTTTCTTCCTTCCCTCCCTCCATCACTCGCCTATCCCTCCCCCCCACCTGCCCTCCTCTCCCCATTCCAACCTCCCTCCCCCCCCTCCCTCGGCGACCAAGCTCGCTCCGGCTCTTCCACTCACGCCCACTTCCCTTTCCCTGTTTATCTCCCCTCCGTCCTCTCCCCTACTTCTCTCCGCATCGCCCGCTCACCCCTCCGTCCCTGCAATTTCTTCCTCCTCCCACTCCTCTGTTTTGCTCCAATATTTCATCCCACCTGGTCCCCTCTCACTCGCCGCCGAGCATGCATGGCCATCGATTTATGTTCTCGGGCAAACGTTAAACTGACGCCATTCGGTAACTGAATATCTGATTGGGAGCCCTGGGCATCGCTAATTAATTTCCCCCGGATACGCTCCGCTCTTAATTGCTTCTTCTTGAATACAGGGACGCGTTTGTGAAGGCGGGGAAACGATTCGCGAAAATTACGACAACGCGCACGAATTAGCCGATAAAGAGAATCCGAGCGTCTCCACGCTTAGTCGCGCGCAACTTAAGGTTTTTTTCCCTCGAGTCAACGGATTGAGCACGGTTCACACCTCATGCCAAAAAGACCTTTTTGCCCGTCTTCTCCTTAAAATTTATTCCTTTTAATCAGGGGTTCCCAAAGTTTGGCCCGCGAACTTACTCCATGCGGCCCGTGACCAATTTTACAGCATATATTTTGTATACAAAGTATGGTGTCCCCAGACAACGGCCAGCGTGCAACATTCTGTCCGCCATGATTTAAACAATTAGAGGACGCGATGCAACGTAAAATGGAGATAGAAAAACAACGTCTCCAGCACACGACTTCCTCCGTACAGAGTAATGAAAATGATTGCAATAGCGCTTACAAATTGATCTCGACAACAGCGTCCTAAGGCAGTTATTTTCAACCGGTGTTCCCCGGAACACTGGTGTTCCGCTGGCATTGCATAAGTGCAGCGATGGGCAACCTTTTCTACTTGGTGGGCCGCATTGGCGGCAGAGAAGCCTTCGGTGGGCCGCATTGGAAATTTTCAATGCTTCGGCGGACTGGATTAAAGTTAAATCGGAAGTTTCTTCGAATAATAGGCGCCATGTGATTGAAATTCAAGTTACAATTACGTTTTTTGGAGTTAACAGTGCAACATTAAGAATCACGATGGAATTCAATATTAGAAATACCTTTGAGAAAGGATCAAAAACAAAATTAAAAAGAACTTATTTGAATCGAGAAATATTTATTAAGGGGTCTCAATTTAATGCTAGACATTTTAACAGTTTTCGCTAGATATAAAATAACATTTGGTGGGTATATAAAAAAATGAAAAAGTTTTGAATATTACGGATCACTGGTGGTGGGCCGCATGAAATTGCTAAAAGTGCCGCATTCGGCCCGTGGGCCGCAGGTTGAGCACCCCTGCATAAGTGTTCCGCGAAATATTCTATAAATTTAGATTTCTTAATGAATTTAAAAATAGACTTTTAATTTTGCTCCCATGCCGTAAGTCCATCTATCGGGGAAACAAAAAGTAGCAAGTTACAGCTAATAACCAGCTGTAGTATGCACGCGTGTTCCCACAGCCATGGTAAATATGTACGTGTAGGTGTTCGGCCATTTCTTTCTCCATACCACTCAAAAAAGTTTGAAAAACACTGTCCTTAGGAATAACTATCGGCAATTACACTCGTGAACTATTTTTTAAGACTGAATAATTTTCGCAACGGAAAATATTTTTTAATCACTTTTCGCACTGAAAAACAATAAGTAAAAAAATTATTTGTTGCTGTGGATAGAAAAATAGTTATTGCCGTTAGTAGCATTGGTGTCTCTAACGACAATTCTAAAATTTTATAATAGCATTGATAACGAAGCTATTACCTTCCTTAAGCATTGATAAGCTTCCGAATAATCGAACAAATTCAGACGAATGATGATAATATCTCTGAAGAAATCCGTTCTATGAAAGATGATTCAAACAAAACTTGAGAAAATTACAGTGTGCAACTTTGGTAATGACAATTTACATTAATGAAGTCCTAAAGAAGATATTTGGCAAAATGGAAAAATGATAAAACCACTACTTCCGGTTGACCAATATCAGCCAAAATCGTATTCGATTGTGAATTTTAAATAAGAATATAAAATTTTGCGTTGATGTTTATTAGTTATCGAGAAAGAGAGCCCACAAAATTCCTATCACACGCAGATACCATCGAGAAAATAGTGAAAACGTATTCCGTCTACCTTAAAACGTGCATTCCGTTGAAATCACAAATTGGAATTTTTTCACGAAATACTTTCTCTATACTGCCTATGGAGAAAGTAATTATAAAAACAATTTATTTAGTCTTTACCCCTCTATTCCCATGATAGGTGAATTTATTTAAAACAAATCAGATAATATTGACTAACTAACTAATATTAACTAACCCTTCAGTTTTATAAACAACTATTTCCGACTGGATAGGGACCGCGACGAGTGCACAAATGGCTTATGTGTCCCTCGAGCCGAAAAGTTCGCCTTTTAATTCGCCCAAAATCCGTTTTCTTTTCCCGCCACTTCGTCACTCTCCTAATATCCTCTCCATCTGCCATGTCTTCCTTCAGTCCATCCTCTCTCGAAACCAGACCCGCCCATCTTTTTCCTGTCTCTTCCTAATTACACTAACGAAGCTCCTTCTCTACTCCTACAGCGCTGTACACCACCTCATTTGTTTTCTTCTCTGTCGTGCTAACTTTCTCTAGTTTGCGCCATATCCAAATCTAAAAAAGCTTCCAATATGCTCAAAACTCCATTTCCTCAGAGCGTGCGTCTCGCATTATTTACTCCGAAATAAATTTGCTACGCAGACGAAATCGAAAATTTGTGGGCATAAACTTCACGATTTCCAATTATCAAAACAAATTAATACTGAACAAAAACGAAAGTTTATAATTGATTTTGTAGCCATAAAGTGGGCATCAAGCACGAACGAGTAATGCACGAATAAAGCGTGGCATAAATTATACGTTTCTCCCTCGGGAGATAAAAGGACTTTTCCGGCGAGGTGGCAGACCTGATCGAGTTTTTGGAATCATCTCGTTTCTTTTTATTTTATCTCAATATCGCGTTCGACGAAATTCTATCCAAGCATTACAGAGAAATTAAAAATTTTATTCCTAATAATTTGGCATCCCTTTGAAGTGTCAATTCCCGAGTATTCATTTTTATCGCGCATTTTAATACGGGTAAAAAACTGGAAGTCCTGATTATGTGATTGGACCCAGATATGCAATATTTGTCAAGCACAGCCATACCTCGCTTTTCGCGACCCCGTTTTAAGCGGATTCGTTATAGTGCGAAGCAGGTCCGCGCCTACCGAGTGTTCAAAAAACAAAAGACGGCCTAACCATGACACCATATGTATACATAAATGTACTGTAAATTTCATTTTTTACAGGCTTGCGGATTTTAGTAAAAATGCCCGCATTAAGGGTCATAATTTGATGCTATAAAAGAAAGTCCCAGGCCGGCACACAGTTTTTATCACTCGATCGACGCTTATTTTGACGTTATTATTTCGAAAGAAAGGTTGCCTTTCCGAATAAAACTTCCTCGCTGGTTTATTTAGGATTTCATTCACACAGGAAATAGTTACGTTTTTGCCTGAATATCACGAAGTTTTTTTCTAAACCATTTAAAAATTAATGACGAGATAAGCTATTGAAAAATGTCAAGATTCTATCTAGCGTTGATGGATGGAAGCCGAGAAGAAGCTGTTTTTCCAGCTCAATACACTGCGCAAACGTTCTTGTATTTATGTGCTTATAGATCACGTAATTATGTCTTTGGTTACATAAATACGCATTTACGCGCGGTGCGATTCTTGGTAACAACGTAGCTGCTGTGGATTTGGTAGGGCTTGGCGGTAGCTGGGCGTAAAACTCGATCTGTTGTAACGACACTGGATTCTATATAGTTGCTCGTTGAGTAGGCTGACCAGATTATGAGGAAGCAAAACCGGGACATAACGTGTTCCGAGGAAGGAAAACCGGGGCTTAATCGAAACAACATGCGATTCTGTCCTTTTGTCGCTCATATGCTATAAAAACAATTTTTCTCCGTAACTTGATTATAATTATATTCGCAAGGTAGCAAATGATTTTACAAATTCAAACTATACGTACACGGCAATATGACAGATTTGACCAAGAAATGAATGGGAATAAATATATTGGGGTTTCGTGAAATACAAATAATCGAGATAATACTCTCACGCAACGAAGCCAAACCGAATAGTACTGACGCATTAAAGAAAGAAAATACGTCGTCTTGAAAGACTTTTCCCTTACACCGGCACATATAACATTAAAAAAACCTCGCCAAACCGGAACGTCTGGTCAACCTGCTTAGGAAGTAATGTTTAAGACAAAATTTTATAACTAGACGAATTTTTATTAAAATTCATGCAGGATATTTTTTGAGTAAATCGCCATTTTCTGAAAATCGACAAGAGTAAATTACCATCTATTTATGCGGAAGACGGTTCATCTCAACAAGGATATCCTATATAAATACTTCACTTCCTATACAAATACTTCACGAAAACAACACTTTTTCTATACATGTCGGGTTTGAGAAAGTAAAAATACACACGAAAGGAATTTTTTTTCACCGCAATCGCTGAAAAGAAATTAATGTTACGGATTACGACTTTATGAGTTAAAGCGAAAAACTCATTTTTCTCCAGTAAAATGGCAGCTCTGATAGACTGATATTGCCTGAGTTTACCATTTTCATCTTCTGTTTTAATATAAATGCAAAAATACCACATTTCATCGAAATTAATGCCGTTGTCAGCGTACCGAAAGATACACCAAATAAAATGTAAGCGTTTTTCTTTTAAGAGAGCAACGCGCAAAAACTATTACCACTAGCAGTGTCGCTATAAATAGATATTTCCCAATTACGAAAGAACAAGAGGAAAGTTTTGTTTTAAACACAACAATAGGAATAGAAAAATTGAGTGGTTTTTAAACAAATTTAATTGACTTTTTAATTTGAATTTAATTTTCCTTATTTAATTTTTCTCCACTTAAATAAAATGCAAATGGTGAAGCATAATTTTCGTTTTCATTTTAAAATTATTCAAAATCATCCTATGAGATCGAGAATTAAACCCAGGAACGGAGAAAAGCATACATCTTCATTTTCTTACAGTCAAATTTCAAATACGGAGCGAATTTTACCAAAATTAAACTTTTAACTACAAAATTAAAAGTATTTTGAGTCGAAAAAATTTCGCTCCCATCGCAACTCAATTGTTGTCGATTTATGACAACAGCGTAATCGAAAATACATAAAGAAGTAGAGTATTATAATTAATTACGTAAGTGCACAAAAGATGGCGTAAAATGCTATATACTATTTTGAGTTTCGAGTATTAAAAGGCAAATTAAATCAGAATCATAGTTATGATTGATATTTATATCGCCGATGTAAACGAAAATCGGAGTGTAACATCGATGTCCAAAAAGACAGTGTGATTTTTTTATACCACGTATCCCAATTATTCCTAGCGACTATCCTTTTGAATTCAAACATCTTCAATTTCCTGTTGGTTTCTTTTGCAACGACTAAAGGCTCAAGTTCATTTGATAAAAGTTGTCGGGGTCCCCTTCTGTACCAAAAAAGCTAAATTCAATTAGCAACGTAAGTGAAAACACCTTCACTGAATTTTAAAGTAAAACATTACTAAAAATTCAAAATAATTCGACTAAGTTAAAATTCCGAAACAATAGCATCAATCCTTTCTTCACAATCTTACGCCACATTTTACTTCTCAACAAAACATTACACCCCCAGGTAACAGTTGTCCAGGTCAGTGGCTCCCAACCTGAGGTCCGTGGACCCCCAGTGGTCCGCGAGGCTATTACAGTGGGTCCGAGAAAAAATAACATCCTCACTGCTATACTCGGTAAAAATATATTTGTCGAAGTAATGAATATGAATTTCACAAAATGTAAGGTGTAAACATTAGAAACGAATGCTCATTGCATATCGTTCCTTTGTTATTACGTTAGATTCCCGTATATAACCAGCAACTAGTAGAATGATGTGGTCCGCGAAATGTTTGGGGGTTGAAAAGAGAAGATTGGAAACCACCGTAGACAAATAAAAATTGGTAGCCTATATATCAATCGAATTTGATTTTCGGAACTTAGCATAGTTAGTAATAACGTGGTCTAAACGAAAAAAAAAAGAAATCCCAAAGTTTGGTTTGTGTAAACACAGATTTTGAAGCAATCGAAATTTGGCAGCAAGAATATTTCACCGTTCATGGATTTAAGACTCAAGTTTGTATCTCGATATAGTATTTCAAAAATCCTTATAAAATATAATACATACGAGTATGCGGCTTTGGTAGAGGGATGATTAGCGTGGCTAGCTCCCAATCCAAGGGTTGCGGTTTCGAATCCTGCTGAGAGCAAGACCGTATGTGCTTCTCATAAATCAATTACAACACATGTTATAGGGGAAACCTGTGTGTGTTAAATAACTTCTCATTTTTATTATCAATCAAACGGAGACCCCGAAGTTGAAACCATGGAGAAAATTGTTTGCCTTAACCCAGGGGTCTCCAACTCATATCGGTGCGCGGGCCGCATGAAGGCCTTCCACCGAACCCGCGGGCCGCAATAAGGCACCGTGCAAAGTGCGCGGGCCGCAAACGTTCCTAGTCTTCACGCCGTTTCATATTCTTTAGACATTCATTATCCCCTTCCACGAGGAAGAAATCGACCCAACCCATTCATTACAAAAATGCTAGTTTCGCAGTCAAGGATTCGGTTCTTTCGACACGCAAAACACAAACTGACAGCAAGAAGAACATACATTGTTCCACCACCTATGCAGAATGTTTATAAATCTGAATGAGCAATAAACTGCGTATATTTTATAAGTGCTGATTTAAGATACTTCTTAAATTTCTCCGATTTACATGAAATATTTTATAAGAATCACATTTGAGCTTTGGCCGTCTAGTTAACTACTACCTTACTTCGCGGGCCGCAGAAATGTGCCAAGGGGGCCGAATGTCGCCCGCGGGCCACGAGTTTGAGATCCCTGCCTTAACCCTTACAGACGTGAATTATTGTCAATGAATGAAAAAATACGGAACCTGGAATATGAACCAATTTTATTTAAATAGAAAAGCAATGGACCCGCGAGTGTAACGACAACGCGAGTCGCTATGGTAGTTAAAATTTCTCGCAGCTAAAAATGTGGAAAATGCCACTTTTCGGAATCCTAAGAAATTTTTAGGCTAATCCGGAATGGAATAAGCATAAACTTCCTTCTATTGTTCGTACAAACTTCCGAGTCTCGAGTTCGTATCTCGATTCTAACCTATAAAAATGCATATAAAAATACGCTGCACTAATTCTCGCTGGCTTTACTCCCTTGTATATATATAACCACGTACTGCTCAGGAACTTAAACCCATGCCTCTTTTTCGGGATTCGTAAAGTTTATTGGGCACTAACTCACTGTCTTTTATGCATGTGGAGAGTTTCAGATCTCAATGCCAACTTTAAGTGTCAAAAAAACGTGATGGGCTCTTGGGAGTTATATTAATATTGTGTTAGGTTAAAATATGTTACAATATACTATTAATTATGCTAAAATTTTTAGCAAATTCGTTTAACTGACTAATTTGTCCCTATTAACAGTCTGAAATCACTCATAGGAATGTATTTTTTTGGAGTATGGGATACCGGCAATTTTTGCGTTCCATTATTTTTATTTTCTAAAAATCAACATGAGCTAGCGCACGCCGATCACGGCCTTGCCTTATAAATCCGAAACGATAAAATAAAATTATACTCCGAATCCAGACTATAGAGCAGGTGTCCCCAAACTACGGCCCGCGGGCCAGATCCGGCCCGCGAAAGGGTTTTATCCGGCCCGCGGAAATTTTATTAAACATCATAAAATCAGTATTTCCAATTTAAAAACGGGCACATTGTTCGCATTATATTGTTTTCTTACATTTATTCACGTTTACTTATAGTTATATATGCATGTATGCTTAGGTAGTTATAGAATAAAATATTTAAAATTTTGAAACGTGGTTTTTTCTCGATCCGGCCCGCATAGCACTTTCAATATTCCACTGTGGCCCTCCTCTCAAAAAGTTTGGGGACCCCTGCTATAGAGGATTTAAAAGGCATATCAGCTACCTACAAGACGACACTGCGAGACTGACAGGAAAGCCTGTTTAATCTTTAAGAATCCGCATGAATGCGGAACCGTCGAGGGCGTCCTTTGGAAGGGGACGTGCCGGGAGTGCCGAGGAGCTTCGCTATCGAATTTGAAAGGCGGCCAAAACTATTTGAGAGGAATTGTTAACGCGTTTAAACGACTGAGATGCTAAACAACGACGACAGTTTGAGGTTCTCTAGACATTTACGGGCAATTGTGCATGAGCAATTGTCTCCGTAAACGGAATGCGAAGCCAATGTGTCACAATTTACGTCACACTCAAATATTGAAATAAGTTACTTAAGTCTTCTCTTACGACTCAACTAAAAGACAGTTATCGTCGAAATACAAGAATGATCGCTCAAAACGAAAAGTCGATGATTTTTTACAGAAACACAAACTTGCTTTTTAAATTAATTAACGCTTACTTCAAAGCAATACGAGCAAATGGGAACCTAATACAATATTTTCAAATAAGTGGTCTAAATATAGGTTGGATTACAATCGAGAATACTTATAATAATGGATATGGTGTTTACCTTTTTTATTTTATACTTTGATCGGCGAGATATGGGCTGTGTAGCCCCTTCTTCCACCTAACTGTATCTATCATACAAAGAAAAGAGACCAAACATAATTGATAAAATGTGTAAGTATATATATATATACATCCAAGAAAATGTTCCAAATTACACAAAGCAATAGTAATTTTTAGGTTACAGACGAAAAAGCTCTTCCAACTCGAAAAACAGTTTCAAAAAGTTATGCGAAAGGAAAGAAATACCTCTCGACAGATTCATTAAATATCGCAGGCAGCCTGCGACTGCATGGAATGCATGACATGCACCGCTTTCAAGAAAGGGCCAACACCAGCGAATGAACTGGTCGGGTTTTAAAATGCAGCATTACATCCAATTTTTGGTGTCAATTTCACATTTACAAAACGGAAAATTACGAAATATGAAAAAGAATATTTGAGTTTTTCTTCAGTCCGTGAGCGTGCAGAGATTAGAAAAGTACCACAGATTTAACTTGAATATAATTGCGTACTAAACCACACATAGGACGTTTGGAAGAATTATTTATAACTACAGCTGTAATTCAAGAAAGGAATACTGAACTCACTTTATGATTGAAATCAAACTGAAAAACTATTTCAACAATAGTTATACTTAAAAATACGTGATACGCTTTCCGGGTAAAGAGGAGCCTTCATCAGTGGTGTGCATCTGGTTTCCCAAAAAATTTCATGACTATTTAATATATATTATTTTTCTAACAACTCTGACCACAAACTATACGTTAGCCATACCTATACGAAGAAACCACGACATAATATTCCAAATCAAAAAGTTACAAAAAAGAATTTAATTCAAAATACTTTAAAAACATATAACTCCAATATCCAATAATACAAAGAAAAAGATACATTTAATAGTCCAAAACTTCATCACATACATTAGAATGACATAATGCTGCAAACGCGAACACTTCGTTGCAGTTATGGGATTTTTTCGTGATTAACATTTCAAGAACAATGATTTCAGGGACGCTCATATAACTTAATTTCTTACAAAAGCATATTCTTATGAGCAACTCCATTAGTTATGAAAGGGTTGAATTAAGAATCAAGTCTGCGATACGCCGTCGAGGAAGGCTTTTCTGTGGCCAAAATGCGCATTTCGACCGAGCGTCATAGGTAAAATACAAGCTCGACTATACATTACTTATTTTTTTTCATTTTAAAATCTTCCAGTCCTCCGTAACTTGTGGAAATAAAAAAATCTGCGTGACATACATCGCAAAAACTTTCTCATATCAGCACGCTTTTAGTCCATACAATAACGCCGTTGCTTACATTAACCTTTAACTACCGAGGTGAAACTATGAACACGTCGCAAGTGAGCTGCGGTCTCCCAGACCGCTATTATTTTTTAGCATTATTTATTCACAAGCTATATATACAACGGGATATTCCGCATTTAATAATGACATGAGTAAGGGAGTAAATAAAAGAAATTAGAGTATATTCACTTTATTTCTTTGTAAAATGTAAACTAATGGAAAGTAAAGTAGCGGGTTGATTTGACACTATAACTTAGATCAGAGATGGCAAACCTACGACACGCGAGTCACTTTTAGCACGTGAGACGATTTTGTTTGGCATACTAGAGAAAAAATTGTCTATTTACTGTCTCCTAAATGTTTTTCTATTTCTGAAGCAGCATAAAATATTATTTCTAGCGAGATTGCAATTATGTTGATAAAATAATTAACTGATAATGACTTTTTATTCGAGCACGAAATGCTTGTTTCATAATTGTAGTTCGGCCATAAATCATCTGGGACACTCGGGAGTCTTTTTAGATGAAAAATCGAATTTTTTACAATTTCTCGCTTTCTGAGAATAAATGAGTTTAGTTAAACCATAAAATTACTTATTTTTGGATGTACTTTAAATTGGCACTTAAGTAAGAAAAGGAAACGCAATTTTTGTAATTTTGGCATGCGAGCCAAAAAGAGTTGCCATCCCTTACGTAGATGGTGTCTCATAGTTCGCACCTCCGTAATTAAAACGTTACTACGTATTTACGGGGGGAGAACATTTTCGCGTGACAACAATGCTGCAGCTGGAGTGGATATAGCTTGACGGTAGCTGAACTTGAAAAATCGATATAGTGTAATGTCATTGGAGGCCATAGAGTTAGTGTTGTAGAAATATGGTTGATGTTGAATTATGTCATCAAGCTCAATTAATGGACGAATTTTAATCAAAATCCTTGCAGTCATATTTTGAGTTAACCGAAGTTTTGTGAAAATCAACAAGAGTAAACTATCCTCCATTGTTGCGCTACATGGTTCATCTCAACATGGCTTCTATTACGATTGATACCCTATCTAATAATACAATACCTAAGATAAGCGCCGTAACTAGTGTGGGGCAAGCGGGGCATCTGCCCTGGGCGTAAATAAAGATGGGGCGCAAACATTGTTAAAGGCAATTTGTGCATGTCACAAGGACGGGAGATTTCACTTGTTCCAGACATTACGCATAGCAGAAACTATAAATTTAGATGATGGCTATTGATACATTTGCTGCATTTATATCCCATAAAATTCTCTTTAACGTTAAAATATTTATACTTTATGTATTTAAATTATGTATGTGTGTAATTATGTATATAATTATGTATTTAAATTATGCACATTTATAGCAAGAAATTATATCATTTATAGTTTATTTTTATTTATTAATTGTTCGCTCGAAATCCATATAGGTATTAGAGAATTTTTTATGAAGGGGGCGCATATTTGGTAGTTTGCCCCGGGTGCTAAAATAGCTAGTTACAGCGCTGCCTAAGATTATACTAAACCCTTTAGTCACTAGAGCCGCGCAGAGACGACAGGCATACGATATTGCGAAAACAATTTTTTCGGACTCAAGGGCACCTCAAACGCGCACGCTTCGTCGAAATCTATCATTCCAACATTTCGCGAACTCAATCTACGCGCTTCGTGAACGAGAAAGTAAAAACAAATAGAAAATTATAACTTTTCGTGAGCTGTATAATTTGGGACGCCGATAAGGAAGATGTATTTTTAAATTAAATGATTTTTTTTAACATCTCTCCACCACTAATCGCATCCTATAAACCTGTTTCAAGTAGCAAATGAAATACAATCAAATCGAACAGAGAACAAAACGTAACATAAATTAGAAGCGTTTATTTAGCGTGACTCTGAAATGAAGATGTCGGTTTCAAGTTTTTTTCTACTGAACGTATCAGTTCAAAATGCTCTTATCAATGACACTATGCATACTACCGCGATAAAATCCATTATCTAACCAACTCCGACAGACAAAAACATTCTTCCCGAGATTTCATCAGTGTGTAAGCACAGCGGGAACCTGAATTAAAAAGCATTGAAAATTCTTCTTTTGAGAGAGAGAGAGAGAGAGAGAGAGAGAGAGAGAGAGAGAGAGAGAGAGAGAGAGAAATACGAAAACACCAAATAAAACTATGCTAGACAGTTGCATGAAAACCCCCCAAGAGATTCGACGATATTTGCGACGGAACTATGGATGATATCTTGGAAGAACGTGGAACGAAAAACATATAAAGTAACTTAAAATATGTTTCAAGCGACTAAGTTTACGTAACTTGAATAAAAGAACGAGGCTCCAAAAAGTCGACGTTGATTAATCCGCGAGATAAGCAGAACTTGTGTGATTCTGTGACGGCAAATTTTGTCGTGTGCGGAATTTACAGCGTAAAAATCTCAAAAAGTAAAATGGACTTTACTCCAGACGAAACAATAAAATGAAAAAGAGGAAATTCAGGCGTAGCGATCAAAATCGCATTATGAAGCCTTACTACGAATCGGTAGGCTTTTGGGACTTGATCGCAAAAAGCCTCTTCTTCATCACACGTTCGCGAAATGTGGCTCCCAAACGCACGTACAGGAAACAAGTTCGAACCTTAGTAAACATTTTAATGTTTGCAGTGGCCAACGCAACCGATGCCAAATGCACAAAACTTGTAATATCTCCGTATGCATGGTAATTTCGTTAAAAATAATAGCTGAGCGGCAACAAAATCGTCAACTATACCACTCTCTCGAAAAAACCTATTAAAAAAATTTTCCATTCAGTTACTAATTCCTTTCTTCTATAGTTTATCGCGGATTTGAAAGTCAAATTTACGCCTCATATCGGCCCTTACTATGGCTTCACTCGTTTACATATTTCATCCTTTATGAAGCTGGCTGGCATGATGCCATATGTAAATTTTTATCAGAAAAATGTTTGCGGGAAAATATTTATTAAGCAAATATTTTACGCCATGATTTGCTCAACCAAGTTGGAAATCATTATATTGATACTCTACTACGTTGAACTAACCTATGATTCAGGTATAATTACAAATTTTCACAGTTAAAATTTTTGCAGTAAAAGAACTGAAATTATACAATGGTGATTTCACTTTCGAATATCAAGGAGCCAAAATCGAGAAAGAATCGTTTTAAACTCAAAACACATTAATGGACAGAAATTCTTCATATACATTTCACAAGCCGAGCTAATGATTAAAAAATGGGATTATTTTTTACAGTAGTCAACACAATCTAAATTACCTTTAAAAAGAAATGGTCTCTTGAATCGCGCAAGATAAGGAGACTCATAACTCGTTTCTTATCACCGAGACGATATATATAACATTATGGAGTAAGGTCATTCCCATGGAGCTTTAGATACACGTTACCAACGATTCAACTGGAAATGAATGTCACGCAAACTTTAAAACCGAATCATTAATTATTATACGACTGATTTAATTTTACATGCAAAAGAAAGGAGTCGACGACACCATCTACGGAATGTTTTCCTCGACCAATTGTTTAAATATAAAAAATAGTCATATGTTAACGCACCGTTTCTTAATACATTTTTCGTCGCGACACACACGGGGGGGTCGACACGCTGGACACTTCAATTCGTCCAAATAAGAAAATGAGTAGTGTGTAATAAGCCTAAACATTGCCTTTATAGTTGTTAATAAAGGTGGAATACTCCTTTAGCCAAACAATTAGAGGGTTACAACACCCAACGCATTTCGCCCACAAGGTGGGCATCGTCAGGGGAAAAGCCTGTTTCAACAGTGACTGGGGAGCCAACTGCTTATAGTTAACTTTTATAGTTGTTAACAAATTAGGAGAGTGTACAGCGTATCACAGAAAGGCACGTTTCGCCGTAGTCATAACTTTTGGTAGGTTGGTTATATAGCCTATTGGGAAGCTTATATCTCCGCCGCTGTTTGAGCTATTTTCGTCATCTACGATTTGCAAAGATGCGGAAATCTCCAGTTCATTAACGGTACTAAATTCAACCGGAGACGTTAAATACTGTCTTTTTTAAAGGGGGGTTTTCCGACACCCCTGCACTCCATAAGAAAAGCATTGGAATCAATTTCGGGCATTATAAAATCGCATTTTAAAATTAGTTAGAATCCAGATACGAAGTCGGGACCTAAACGGTTGTGTTGAAAAAAGAAAGAAGTTCATTTTAGTTACCGTGAAAATTCAATGAAGTTCCAAATTTCCCGGATAATCCGTTTTTAATACGAAAAAACGCGACTTTTAAACAATGAGAATTGTCAGTTATCATGGCCGCCTCATTTGAGCGAGTGCTAATATTGGGTGTATACCCACGAGCCCCTTGACGATATTACGTCATTTTGTTTGTTTACATGGATTTCGAACATTTTTGAAGAATCAGTGAACCTTTCCCCTTTGAATGAAAGAACCATCGTTTTAAAAAATTAATTAAATTAATTTCTTTAAGCCAAGCGAAAAACATTTTAAATAGTATAAGATTAAAATAGGGCCCTTTGACGATATTACGTCATTTTGTTTGTTTACATTTGTTGATTTGTCATTATGCTGAGCCTGTTTATTCAGTAATATTTACGAAGAAAGAAGTTTAAAAGAACTTAGCAAGGTCAGTTATTACACACTTTTTTTCAGTTTCAGTTTCAAAAACACTTGATTTAACTTACTCTGCATACTACAAGCGCTAAAAAATCACCATGTACGAAGACCTAAACCCGAAAATAAACCAACGCGATCTCCACGGCATAGCACTTCAGCCACGTGAAACCTATACGTATTAGATAATCA
Organism: Tanypteryx hageni; assembly: GCA_028673005.1. Taxonomy (NCBI): domain Eukaryota; kingdom Metazoa; phylum Arthropoda; class Insecta; order Odonata; family Petaluridae; genus Tanypteryx; species Tanypteryx hageni. The sequence goes on along the minus strand of CM054117.1, from coordinate 81,675,666 downwards.
ATTCCATGAGTAATAGCTGTATATTTATAATTTTCCGTGAAATTAAGGCAACTAACCGTAATTTACAAATTCTCTGGCAATAGCCTCGTGTACAAGTTTCCGTATATCAAGTTTCGTGACTGAGATCGCTCTGCATGAGCAATAAGAATAATTATCATTAAGATAATACAAAATACACTAAAATTATGGAAAAATTAGGATATTTTGTGTTGAGATTATGGCATCATCATCCGTGCCATTAGCACGTATTTGGATTAAAAAATTGCAAAATAGGCAGGACACCATTATATTTAATACTTGAAAAGAGTTAAAAATTTCTCGAAAAACTACGAAACAACATTAAAATACTTTTTCACGTTTTACTAAATTTCGAGTTAGTATAATGACGTCATCATAAGTTTACGTCGAAGTCTAAAATCAATGGCATAATAATATATAAATAAGACAATTTACATTTTCCGCGAAATTAAGGCATCTATCCGGAATTTCTAAATTCTCTGGCAATCGGCTCGCGTCCAAGTTTTCAAATTTTCGGTTCCACGCCTTACTATAGATCGCTGTTTCAGCAATATATATATATATATATATATATTATATATATATATATATATATATATATATATATATTCATCATCAAGAAAATAGCCTTTATATCACGCTAAAATGTATGTAAAAATTAGGATATTTCTTGTGTTAGGATTACGACGACATCATCATCCGTGACTTTTAGTTAGTAACCGAATAAAAAAATTAATTTAAAATTATTACGTCATCATATGTATACGTTGTTGGCTGAAATCAAATAGATTATAATACAGTCTAAGCATTAAATCAATGCCCTTAAGTATGGAAAAATCAATTCCCAATGAAAGGCATTAGATTTGTTGCTATGGTAGTTTATATTTTCTATTGCCGAAGACGGAGAAAAATTTCATAATTTTATATTTAAAATCAAATTTTTACGCAAATTCAGCATGGATTTGAATTCTGTCTCCAAGAAAAATGAACTTCATTCTTTATTCCACAGTATGGTGCATGTCCCGACTTTGTATCTTAATTTTAAATAATTTAAAAAGCAATTTTATACAGCCCTGCACAATGTTCAAGGTTTTTTCTTATGGGTTTTTTAAAAATTGGACATTGGGGTCAAAAACGCCCCTTAAATATAACTTGTTCTGAAAATTCGAATTTTTTCCAGAGGTTGTAACCAATGACCTATATTCATGACAAATTTCAGGCTCTGCAGTATTTCTGGAAGTACCTTAGGTTATATATATTTATATCCTTTATATATGTAAGAAGTAGCTATTTATAATATGGTTTCTTTCAAATCTTTCTCGCTTTATATCTCTGCCCTTATAAATGCTACAGGGCTGAAATTTCGGGGTATATTCTTATTTCAGATGACAACCGACGAGAAAAATCGAAAATCACAAAAAAGTTCATATTTAAGGGGCATTTTAAACCCCAATGTTCCATTTCAATACCTCATAACAAAAGAATGGGATTCAGTGCAAGGCTTTCTAAAAATACATTTTAAAATTACTTAAAATTGGGATACGAATTCGGGGAAAAGAACAGTTGATTAGCTGAAAGAACGGAGTTCTTAATTTTTTAAGGCAGAAGTCAAATACGTACTCAATTAGTGTAAATATCTGGTTTTAATCGGAAAAAGTGTGAATTTTTTATCTCTTCAACAATGAAAATGTATAAAAACCATGGCAATGGCATTATTGCTTTTCAAAGGAGCCTTCAATGCTCTTAATGGAAATTAAAGACGTTTTAATGCTTTTAAGGGAAATTTAATGTCGTCATAATGAATTATATATCGGAACTTCAAATATTTTAAGAATTTCCTTATATTGAAATAAACTGAAAATTCAATGGGGGGGGAGGACGGGGGACAGGAGGGAGGGGTGAGGATGGGGGGACGGGAGGGAGGGGTGAGGATGGGGGGACGGAAGGGAGGGGTGAGGATGGGGGGACGGGAGGGGTGGGGAGAGGACGGGGGGACGGGAGGGGGATGTATGGGGGGACGGGAGGGGGGAGGGATGGGGGGAGGATGGGGGGACGGAGGGGGGAGGATGGGGGGACGGGAGGGGGATGTATGGGGGGACGGGAGGGGGGATGGGAGGGAGGGAGAGAGGGATGATGGGAGGGAGGGAGAGAGGGATGATGGGAGGGGGAGGAGAGAGGGATGATGGGAGGGAGGGGAGAGAGGGAGGATGGGGGAGGGAGGATGGGGGAGGGAGGATGGGGGGAGGGAGGATGGGGGGGAGGGAGGATGGGGGGGAGGGAGGATGGGGGGGACGAGGATGGGGGGGACGGAGGATGGGGGGGAGGGAGGATGGGGGGGGGAGGGAGGATGGGGGGGAGGGAGGATGGGGGGGAGGGAGGATGGGGGGAGGGAGGATGGGGGGGAGGGAGGATGGGGGGAGGGAGGATGGGGGAGGGAGGATGGGGGGAGGGAGGATGGGGGGGACGGAGGATGGGGGGACGGAGGATGGGGGGGAGGGAGGATGGGGGGAGGGAGGATGGGGGGAGGGAGGATGGGGGGAGGGAGGATGGGGGAGGGAGGAGGATGGGGGGGGAGGGAGGATGGGGGGAGGGAGGATGGGGGGGGAGGGAGGATGGGGGGGGACGGAGGATGGGGGGAGGGAGGGGGAGGGAGGATGGGGGGAGGGAGGATGGGGGGGAGGGGAGGATGGGGGAGGGAGGATGGGGGAGGGAGGATGGGGGAGGGAGGATGGGGGGGGGAGGGGGGAGGATGGGGGGGGAGGGAGGATGGGGGGAGGGGAGGATGGGGGGGGGAGGAGGGGGGGGAGGATGGGGGGAGGGAGGATGGGGGGGAGGGAGGATGGGGGGAGGGAGGATGGGGGGAGGGAGGAGGGGGGAGGGAGGATGGGGGAGGGAGGATGGGGGGGAGGGAGGATGGGGGGGAGGGAGGATGGGGGGGGAGGGGAGGATGGGGGGAGGGAGGTTGGGGGGGGGAGGGAGGATGGGGGGGAGGGAGGATGGGGGGGAGGGAGGATGGGGGGGAGGGAGGATGGGGGGGGGAGGGAGGATGGGGGGGAGGGAGGATGGGGGGAGGGAGGATGGGGGAGGGGGATGGGGGGGGGAGGGAGGATGGGGGGAGGGAGGATGGGGGGGAGGGGAGGGATGGGGGGGAGGGAGGATGGGGGGGAGGGAGGATGGGGGGGAGGGAGGATGGGGGGGAGGGAGGATGGGGGGAGGGAGGATGGGGGGAGGGAGGTGGGGGGGAGGGAGGATGGGGGGAGGGAGGATGGGGGAGGGAGGATGGGGGGGAGGGAGGATGGGGGGGAGGGAGGATGGGGGGGAGGGAGGATGGGGGGGAGGGAGGATGGGGGGGAGGGAGGATGGGGGGGAGGGAGGATGGGGGGTATGGGGAGGATGGGGGGGAGGGAGGATGGGGGGCGGGGAGGATGGGGGGGAGGGGAGGCTGGGGGGTAGGCGAGGATGGGGGGGGATGGGAGGTATGGGGGGGAGGGAGGATGGGGGGGGCGGAGGATGGGGGGGAGGATGTGGAGGATGGGGGGGAGGGAGGATGGGGGGGTGGGATGGATGGGGGGGAGGGAGGCATTTTGTGGCTTTTCGGGCAGGGTGGTACGGGGGAGGGGTGGGAGGGAGGATGGGGGGGAGGGAGGATGGGGGGGAGGGAGGATGGGGGGGAGGGAGGATGGGGGGGAGGGAGGATGGGGGGGAGGAGGATGGGAGGGAGGAGGATGGGAGGGAGGAAGAGAGAAAATGAGGAAGAATGGAAAGTTCCTTAAATTTAATACTTAATCCACGCTACCCGTCATATTTGACGGGTAATTACGCTAATAATGATATAATTTGAACGAACGCATAACATAAAACAGCGAAACACCACAACTCGATTATGTCTTCCCTCCCCTAAGTTGGTGCATTAATAAACGTATTTGCGTAATTTTAATGGCTAAATACTGCAAAACGATATATCAGAAATGATACCAGGGAAGTATTATATTTTTATATTTACCTATTTATTTTATAATCGTAATAAATCAAACAACCGAAATTTACTAGAAACTTGATTTAAGCAGTTGCATCATTCACGTTTACGTTCTTCTCTTCGTCGTAGATAATCCATTTCCTTCACCATACAAAATGCTGCATGCACACGTAACTATATTAATTAATTGTAGCAGATCTTATTTACTTTAATTAGAATTAAGATTGTTTTCGTTGACAACAATTACCTATCCATGCATGAATTTTTCTATGTCCAAAGCGAATTAAGACTTTATTGTTCGATTTTCTAGACAACGCCACTACGACAAAAATGTATTTTGCAAGAGGTATTATATTTGGCTAGTTCTACAAATATTATTTGAAGACTTTTTCGGTAAGACTAATATTTTTATGAGATACGAGGGAAAGCTCGTTTTCTGTTTCCAGTGAAGCGGTGCCCCTAATTGGATTCCATTTATGCCATTTTCTTATTGTAATAGGCCATAAGTCTCAAATACCAAATTTCATGACAATCCCTTCGGTAGAAGCTTGGAACGAACATGCATGTTAACGTATGTTCAATAATTAAATATAATAGACATGGCCAAAGTGCGGCTCGCGAGCCGCATGAGGTTCTTTTGTACCCAATGTGCGGCACGCGGGGGAATGTTATCCATCTCTTCCCATGAATGAATTTTATATTAACCCCCCGAAGGCATGTTTAAATATGCGCCGAATATAGGCAACTTATTTTTCGGAGATGATAAAGAATAAACAAGTTGTTAATTTCTTTCCTTAGTTTTCCTTGTGTTGCATTATCACAGTTTTCGCTAGTTCTCGCTTGAGTGCGGCTCTTGATATTTTTGAGGATGTTATGTGCAAACCCAAATGTCTGGCCACCCCTGCGAATATAATATATGAGTGTTTGACTGGCAATATCGTAGTTTAAAATCAAAAGAAATGGCACGCCCCCCCAGCGATCAAGAAATCCAGTCATCTGCCTTCTTTAGCACTGCCCACCAATTTTAAGCAAGCGGCGCAAAAAAATCAACGACGACCTAATTTTTAACGCAACAAAACGGATACCACGAAAACGCTGTTCTGTCACGCGAAATTTAAACAACGGAATTGAACCAACCCAAAGGCAGAGAGAGTTTGACGGAGCGTGCGGACAAACAGTCTGAGACGATTTGGCAACATCGGTTCGGGCGAGAGGGAAAAGAGAGGAGGATGGGGCGCAGAAGAACCCTCCGAAAAAAGGGTCAGCTAGCCCTTCCGCCCAAGAAATCAGATTCCGGATATGGGACCACTATGGCATATAGGAGTGTATCCATGCGTCAAACGAATTTCACGCGACCACCCTCCCTTTGCACCTCGAGAAAAGAAGGAGATCCCCCCCCCTTCACGACATCTTCCCCACGTGAACAATTCGCCGCGTTCTTTACTTCACGAATGCGTCCGGACGAGTTATGATGCCAAGTCATGCCGTTTCCTCCGAAAACATGCTCGATATTATTATGAACTACCGAAAAAGAGTTCAACGAACTAATACAGAATTGTCGGATGAAAATAAATAAGAGTGTTCAATGAGAGATATAGCAAATAAATAGAAAACTTGACGAGTGTTTTGTGCGTGCGTGTTTTTTCTGGTGAATCATCCTCGTGGTCTATTATAGCACTTAAAGTGCCTTCTTTGCAACATGTTAGTAGAGACAGGGATCAAATTGTTCACCGTGGATTTATGGACTCCATTAACTGCAACTGGCAATCACCGTGAATCCTGTTATTTCCGTTTTAATCCCTCATCCACAGCCAACTGGCTCTATGCCTGGATTTTTTCGTAGAATTTATCAACGGCTGGACGAGGAGTAACGCCATATTCTGTGTAATTGAAAAATATTTCAAACGCCAACCATAATAAAAACCTTGATGTGGCTTCCTCTAAATATTCGATAAAGAGTGGATACGTACTACGTAATTTAAACGGCTAAATTCGTTCGTGATATTTTTACGAACCTTAATTATGGCTACTTTGAATTGGAGGAAAAGACCGTCATATCTTATCTGACTAAGAGATACAGAATTTTTCCTTGTGTGCGGTAAGATATTTCTAACCTTCTTGAAAATTTTGACTTGGCAGTTCACAGGCTATGACGAACAAGTAAAAGAATAACTCGACAAACTATGACGAACGCAGATCGTTCATCCCGCCATACGAATCGCAGTATCGTTAACAGGATTACTAACTTCGAACATGTTTAAAAACAAGAGGCGAGGAGCACAAAGCCTACTGATTTTTAACAGTTAATAACTTTTACATTAACACCCGTTTGGTAATTTGTATATTTCTGTTCTTTTATTCAAATTCCAAAGAATGTCGAATAACTCGAAAATGGCTGAATCTATTTTAACTATTCTTTCAGTATGAATAGACAAGACGCCTAAAAAGGATTATGGTTAATATCGGTGTAATATATAACGGTCCTAGTTCGATTACAAGACCGATTCGTTGTATAACATGTGAATTGGTACAGCGCACTTTTGATAACCACTTTAAAATTACTGAAAATAGTGGTACAACCTTGGGATTTACACCGAAGTACGCCTAAAAAAATTAAAATTCATTTCTCTATCGTCGATTTTCAAATAAGCGTCGATTTGACGCACAGGTTTCTTTTGAGCAACAAAATTGCGCGTTTTTTTTAAAATGAGAATCGTAAGGGAAAACCCCACTGTTACCGACTTAGCAAAATTACGTACATTGCATCGGATTATGTGGAAAAGGAGAAATATTTCGAGAATTTACACCCGTGACCACTAATAGCAGGGTTTAACTGAACAAGGCATGAATTTATAAATATGGAATGAAGTTGCTCCCTTTAAAATGTGATTACAGGTTTTAAATTAAATTCACCCAGGTCAAGTCGCACGTCACGCTTCCCGGAGTGAGATCCTTGGATGCGATAGAGATCTCTGGAACTAGAGAACAACAAAATCGGGTGGGATAATCGAAGTGCGTCGGCAGAACAAGGACTTCGAGCTTCACCAAAGTTCAATGTAAATTTTGTAAATAATGCAACCTAAATCAATGTAAATAAAATTAAGTTAATTCAGATATCATCGTTTATATTATCACTAGTTTACACGTGAAGAAAACCACATGGAATACGGTAAAAATGCAGCAAGGCGTAGTAAACTGACAAAACTGCCGATTTTCGTCTTCACTACGCAGAAAAATCACACCAGAACAAAGGACCAAGGGAAAATTTATTTACTTACAATTAATGAATAAGGAATAAAAAAAACACATGAAGTAAGCACATCTTGTGTGCAACAAATTCCGACGGAAATAAGGAAAACTCAAAACTGAGAACAAAGGAAATACAAGAGGACAAAAAAAAACATTTAAAAAAATGTCGATTAATTCCTGCGCTTATACGTATATTGGAAGAAGAAAATCATTCTCTTTTAGGACTACCGAGGACACACCTACCAATTTTTGCATTAATGGATGCCTTCGAAATAGACCGTGAGTTTCAAGAAAAGAAATTATTCGTTTTATTGTGTGGAGTTTTTACTATGTTGATGCTCGATATAGATGCAAAAATGGATCTTTCTAAAACAATTACGGCTTCAATGGCAAATATACTTTATGTTTAACAATTAAAATTGAACGGGTCGCACAAATTTACATGGTAAGGTTCATGCCAAGCGCAATTATCAGAAAATGACGAAATACAAAAACAACTCGGTATAATTTACAAACACGATAAAAAACTACTGCATGTATACGTAAGGAAAATAAATGTACGTGGAACTTCCATAAGTCGAACTTCAAGGGGGAAAAAAATTCGAGTTATAGAAAATTCGACTTATAGAAATACGTTATTCCCATAGAGATTTTGCCCGGTAAAATTAATTCACTTTGAGTTACAGACGTTCGGGTTAAGGAAGTTACACTATTTAAGTTAATTTCTTCATCGTGAATAATCCATTCACCATAAGCTGTAGGCGCACGAAAGAAAATGAAACGTACGTATTTATAGTAGATCTTGTTTACTTCGGTTGCTACGATGATTATTTTCGTTGACAACAATTAAAAAAGTTCCAAGTGAATTACAACTTTCTCGTTTGATTTTCTTGAAAACGGCTACTCCTTCGATAAAAAATGTATTGAACAAATCATTCTATTTGATTAATTCTACAAATTTTGTTTGAAGACTTTTTTTAGTCGCGTTTCGCTTCCAGCATAAGCGCCTATTAGCGTCGGTTTGTCCGTCCGACCGCATGTCCGTTCTCGGCTTCTTATGAAATTTGATATTTAGGACTTACGGTCAAATGAAATACGAAAACCACCAAAAAAAATCACGTACACTAATCAGGGGTACCACTTTACTGGTGACAAAAATGAACTTTCCGTTATATCTCTAAATTTTCGGTCAAATTAAAATAGTTTTCAAGTAAACTTGTAGAACTAGTAACGTAGATTATTTCTTTTTCCATAGATTTTTATTGTAGGAGTATCAAGAAAATTGAACAAGAACATCGTAATTCGCTTTGAACAGAAAGAATCATGCAAAGCTACCTAATTGTCGTCAACGTATATAATCTTATTGGTTACTTAAGTAAATAAGATCTGCTATAATTACAAAATACATTTAATTCCTTACGAATGCATGACCGATTTTGTAAGAAGAAGGAAATGTATTAACTACGGCGAAGAAAAGAACATTAACGTAAATATTACAACTACTGAACTAAAGTGAGGTATGTTTGAAATAATTTTCGATTGTTTGGTTGTTAAAACTGATTATAAAATAAATCCGTAAATATAAATTGAATATATCCCTGAAATCATTTCTGATATATCGTTTTGCAGTATTTAGCCATTAAAATTACGTATTGTTTATTGATGCACCAATAAGGGGGGAGAAGAAATCTTGAACGGACAAAGACACAATTGGGTCGTTGTATTTTGCTGTTTTATGGTGTGTTCGGTCAAATTACATCGTACAGTTTTAAATATTCCACTGCACGAAATGCGCCTATTTGTGATACACAGTACACTTTCCTAATTTGTTATTTAAATAATATTTGACGATACATGACTGAAAGTTAATTTTTTGTCACCAGTAAAATGCAGCTCCTGATTAAGCAATGTAAACCATTTATACGAGTTTCTTATTTTCTTTGCCTTTAAGTCCTAAATACCAAATTTCACGAGCATCTGTCCAGTAGTTTCCGAGATTAAACGAGCGACGCGGCCATAAGGCACTCCCGTTACTTTGCTTCACTGGCAAAGAACGCCTAGAAATTGGTTCAGAAAGCGAAAAAGAGTAAATTTTCAGACCTTTAGTAGCGATAAATTTAATCGGCGAGACCAATCCACTTACTGTTCCCGACCTCGGAGAGTAGATTAGTTTTTTTTCTATGGCCCTCGGATCTAAAGGGCTAATGAATTGGAATGGTATGTACATGATGAAATTATACAAAGAAATCGAATTAAAATTTTAATGATAAATTATAATTAATATATGCCATTAGCGATTAAATGCATAACTGATTATAATTTAAAGAAGATAAGTTATTCTCCTTCTAAACTAAATACAATGTAACTCAGCGGAAAGCTACGTAAACGAACAAGTAAGATACTCTTGATAAAGTAAGGGTTGGAAGCAAAATTTCTTTAAAATCTTCAGGGTTCTGGTTTGCCTTTCCCTTTGGGAAGGGAACAACCACGCACCGTTAGAATCATGACCCTCATTAGACCCCCCCCCATAAAACATCACTCCTCTAGTTTCAGTAGTTTGGCTACAGTACCATTTCAAAAGCTTCGAATTTGCCGAATTCTTACAGAAAATTTATGAACTATCGTTTACATCCAATCAATGCAAAATTCATTGATTGATACGAGCTATATGATCTTATTATATAATAAGCTACGTTTGTCCCTCACGCTCGACTGTGGCGCCGCTCGTAAAAAGGCTTTATAAAAGAGCGGGAGAATAAGAACTACTTACGACGGACTGGAATGCTATTTTAACAAACTTTCCGAGTAGGTAAAAAATTTAAATTTGGTAGGAATGTTTGATTTTTATAGCAAAGGCCATTTACAAAAAAATCCTCAAAAAAGATCCGGGTTCGACTCCAGTAGATAATTTTTATTAACCATAAGATAACACGTAAAAATAGATTTTTCGACTTAAAAGCTTTTACTCTTTTGCAAATTAAAATTAGAAAGAACTGACCTACGATCTTCGGACATGGACTATTTAAAAGAAAAATAAATAACGTTTCTTATTCTTATCATCACATTTCGCCTACAATCCGAAATCGCTCAAGTTATACGTTAAAATTATATTTATTGGAAAATTTTAAGTTTTCAAACGATATTTTTCCTGCTGACCGTGTCATTGTTAAACCTCGAGATTGTATTGTCGCCTTAATCCTTATATAATAATTCTCAAGCGTCCGTCTATCTGTCTGTCCCGGTATTTTTTGACATTTCCCAATGGAATTAAGAGCTGAAACTTTCACAATCGTTAAACCCACACGAGGTGGTCTCTAAAAAAATCAAACATCCCGGAAAAAGTCCCGGATTCGACTCCGGGAGACAATTATATTTTCCCATAAGTTTACACGGGATTTTCGAGTTTTCAAGGTGCAAGGTTTATTTCCTTCATTCATTAAAATATGTAAATATGGACCGAATTTCTCCATTTTTTTTTATTAAACGTCTAAAACTATAAAATATCTTATTCTTGCGATGTTTAGATGTTACACGGAAGAATTTGTCAGAAACACGAATTTCTTTTCGAAATTTTATGGCTTTTCGTACTCTTTCCGGGTGTTGCCAAGGAGACCAGCATTGTTGCCTCCGATTGAATTAGCGTCTATTAAGCCTTCAAATAGACGGAAGAATTGTGTTATTCGCTTCGCGCAATGTCCAACTTAATAGATTGCAACGTTAATAATTGAAGAATATTATTATTCAGTAAACATACGAAGAGGAAGAATAACGGAGCCAAAGAGTGGCAAATCAAGTTGTATATTGATGTCAGAATGTAATAAATTTCAAGCGCCTCATTTTCTGGAAGAATTCAAATGATTGCCAGGAATTTATTAATTAATTACACTCACCTCAGAAGTTATATTTTAATCACACTACATAGTCCCGTTGATGTTCAACGGGTAATTCCGCTCGTCTTATACTATATGCGTAAGGAAAGGGTGCTTTTAATGCTTCAATACGAGAGAGAGAGGAAGAAAGACAGGAAAGAGACAAAGATGGAGTGAGAGACAAAATTAAATGTTCCATAAATTAAAAATAATTTTGGGCGTTTAAGAATTGTATAGGGTATTGTATTTCTCTGTCATACAATTTCTATTCCCCCAAAACTATTTTTACTCCCTGGAACACTCAATTGTGTGAATTTTAAATTTGTTATTTACTTTTTAATGCGTATACAAGTTCGTTTCATCAATTTTTTTATTTTAATTTACACTTAATACTTAATTCACGCAAACCCGTCATATTTGACGGGGAATTACGCTAGTTCAAAAATAATTTTTCTGATATTTCCAGTAGTTCGGCTATACATAATACCATATCAAAGTTTTGAATCCTCCGAATTTCTCTAAATACAAGAGAGTTAATTGTCCACAGACGGACGGACAGACAGATTGACCACATAAGCACGTCAATTCTTTTAGAAAAACCCGCTAGAAAAACGTTCAACATTGAATATTTCAGCTGGAAATTTATTCCCGCTTTTCCCAAAATTTTGCGGCACACCGGGTTCGTGTCTGAGGGCACACCACTGCGCCGCGGAGCACCGCTTGAGAAACACTGCTCTAAGGCTAAGGGTCTTGATCAAACTTACATCAGTGCGCGAGCCGCATGAAGACTAACCGCCAAATCCGAGGACTGCATTAAGTCACCACACCTAATCCGCAGGCCACGTTTCATACTTTCCCAGTGCTCACACATTTCGTATTATTTGTACATTAACTCGACCCTTCCACAAGGGAAGAAAAATTACCCCGATCCTATGGCGCGGCCTTAAACACATTCTTTATAAAAATATCATGGCTTAAGCCCTTCTGTGTGGGGGCAGACGTTGACATATACCTGGCTAGAGGGGAATATATCCCCAGTTTTTGAAGCACAATACATACATTCGTCGTCGAGATTTAAGTGCATCGGACAAGCAAAAAAAAAAAAACACGCTGGCAGCAGGAAGAACATTCTTCTGTGACCCAAATGTGCAGGATTTTTATAAATGAGAATGAACAATAAACCGCGGGTATTTTAAAGCGCTGATTTAAACTTCTTAAACCTCTTAAATTATTTACCAACATTTGCGTGAAATATTTTCTAAGATATACATTTGAGTTTGCGCTGTTTAGCGTAATATAACTTACCTCGCGAGCCGCATAAATCAAAGACGAGGGCCGCGAGTTTGAGACCCCTGCTCTAAGGGATACGTCAGCAAAAAAGGTTGAAAACTCCAGCCATAGGAGTATTTATGTATATCATGCATGCAAACTGGTGGCCCACATACGGCGCTTTCTGTGCCTAACTGCGGCCCGAATGATGATTTATATCTTAACTAAATTGTTCGAGATTTTATGTAATGACTTTATTTTTTAATGAGAAAAGCTTTTGTTATTATTACTAAGGCACAATAGAACACGTTTTTTTAAATCTGGAGGTCCAGTTTTCTAGATCAAGTCCGTTTTTCTCAACTCTGGCCCTCATTAAACAATTGCAGGATTAATGCGGTCCTGTAACGTCCATCGCTTTGACGCGGACCTGATGTCTCTTCGACTATGACATGCCTGATCTATATCAGTGCTTCTCAACCCGAGTTCCGAGGAAGAGGTCCGGGGTTCCGGGAAAATATATAGATGTATAACACAAAGAATGTGGTTTAATCGCCTTTATAGCATATGTCAACAGAAACCATTCACTTATAATTCATATAGGGTTTATTATTGCAAATAAATGTTAACATTGGTTGATATAAAGAAATTTATATAGTGTCACATACTGGAGACTTCTAGGATACTGGTGACTGTTGAGCACAGCTGGGTATATTGCTGTGACAGACTTCCATTAGCGGGGGGATGTATGGCTCGGTGTCAACACAAAGAATTCCAGTTTTGACCCCCCACCCCTGCCACCCCAAAATACGCTTCAGATTTATTTGTTTTATCATATAAAAGGAATGTTACATTGATTATGACATCAATAAATTTTGCCGCGCGGTAAAATTACTTGATTATATCTATTTAGTTGTCTTTCGATAACTTAAACCTTAAGTTGGATCTTGTTTGGTAGACGGAATGTGGTAAATATATTTTTCTTTCTTTCTGGATACGAAATAAAACGCAACAATATTAATATATTATTTATCAGTTTTGAATTTAGTTCTGGTGCACCGTAAAATACCAAATTCAACCATTTCACGTATCTTTAAGTTACTATTTTTAATAAACAATTCATTATCATAATTCTTCTTTTTCTACAGTTTTTTGCAGCATACTCCAATTTCATTTTACCAGTTAAATATTTTGGGCTTTTAGATGGTAGTGTTATTATATTCTTGATTAACAGATAGTCAAACATTGAAATAGCCTCTTGAAAGGGCCTCTTTATCGATCTTATTTCCTTACTTGTTAATTTTAAGAGTAGGCTAAGGCCGGCACCGGGCTTCCTTCCCTCCTCCCTTAGCAGTCGACGCACTTAAAAAACCAATTACTACTACTACTTGTTAATTTTGATGTCACTTACGCTAGTATTTTTTGAGAGCATCAGAGTCAAGTTTAACCGTTTTCCTATATGGTTTGTTTACTTTGTTATTGTATTATATTCCTTAGACATTTTGTGTGTGAAGAGCATTTTGGGGTTCCGCGAAGCGGTGTTCAGTTCCTAAAGGGTTCCGCACCTCCAAATAGGTTGAGAAGCTCTGATCTATATCGTCGACAGCCAAGCGCGGTCGCTCAAGGAATTGCAGCCCGCCAACCATTAAATTACTCGCGCGATAAAAAAATACATCAGCGCGGCCACAGCAGAGGCGACCATCATCCTGCACCATTTACTTGATGCAAGCCACATTCTGAGATTGCTAACTCATTTTAGAGTTATATATCCGAGATCTGAAACCTTTCCCTGCGAAGAAGGGCATTTTTTCTCCCGAGTAAGACTGCGTTTCTTAAAAAAAAGCTTATCCAGATGCTTTCCAATAACGAGGATCGCAAAAACAGAAAAAAATGACTGACTCGGGAAGAAACCCGATTCGGAGATATTACTTCCTCCTTCCTTCCAGTTAAATAAACTCGGCATCATTATATCCCAAAATGCCGTATGAATCACTGCCCTTCTTATCGGAAGTCCGCTCCTTCCAAGAAAACCTTGAGCATTCTTCGGCATTTCAGATACGTAATACGCGACAACTGCGCGCGACTATGCTACAAAGTAAAAACACGGAGTGAAAAGATATTCGACAGAACGCACGATCTCTCTCCGTGCAAACGAATTTGGACTCGGGCTGTTATTCATGTGCGGAGTACAGTTTTACTGTAACACGGAAATTCGCCACCAAAAGCGCAGAATTAAACAGAAAGGCTTTATTGCCATTCGCCTTTCAGACAAATCCTCACCAAAAGTCAAGCTTAGAAACTTGCACACGTCTTTGTAAAAGGCGATGAAATTGGAAAAAATACACAATATCTTTATACAATAACAAGTTCTCCGGTATTCTTTTTCTTTTATAAAAGCGAAGGGAATTATTATAGGCATTTTTCATCGCGAATGGTCAGGAAACATATTTTATTGATACCGCAGCCACACGAAAAAACTAAGACAGATTTTGTCCAAAAATACGATTAAAAAGTTACACACAACTCACTATATACGTTATATGACGATAATGGTAGTAAATAAGGATTTAAGAGAACCAGTAATGTTATCGCAACAGTTAGGAAAATTGAATTTTTATCACGGAAAACCTCGTTGTGATACAAAATCATCCAAGTACAGATAAGATAAAGGCCTAACCCTAAAAGCACGCTAGGAAGTACGAAGTTTTTCGTTCAAATTTTTTTTTCTGCATTAACGTGGTGTGCATAGTTGTCCTCGTTAACCTTACACCTTGTATTTTGCAGAAAAATGAGCAAAATGCAGCCATCGATTTTCAAACAACTCCGTTGAAATATGATCTGAATCGACAACCTCCGATCGAAAACGAACGAAACAAACATGTACAAAAATCACAACAGAATTTCGAAAATTCTGACTCGCGAGGTAAGCGAACTTAGATAGAGATGGTAATGCAAAAACACCGCAAAACGATTGGGCGCGAGGTGGCCGGGACCTAAAACGACATGGTATTTAAGAGCGACATGGAACCCATTCACCGTAAATTGGCGATGTTACCTGTGAAAACACGAGAAAGAAAATATTCAACGAGCGGCCGTGTGATGAACCAATATACCGTGACGGCGTCACCAAACTTAATGTCTAATTATTCTGGTTTAATGGCGGCGTGGACAGAGGGGATGGGATTAATGGAGTTCGATATTGAAGACGATTCTTACCGTATGTATGGATTCGTCGTTTTGATCAATAGCGACCAGTTTAAATATTACATGTGGTAAGATAATTAATTCAACATGAAAATGCATTTCACACTAAATGACTACTATATACAAAATTTTTAAGAAAAAACTTACAAAAAGAAGAGAATGTAATCAAAGGATATTGGGCCGTTATTTCATGCATGGAGCTCAAGCGTGTCCTTATTATTTTACTTACAATTAGTACAGTCTGTATACATTTATTCTCCATGCCGAGGACGCGTAGGATGTTTATACAAAGAACAAAAAATATCGTCCTCTGATCATTGTCACTCGGCCAAAAACTCATTTTTTTCCCTTCACGACCATTCTCGCGCGAAGATTTTCCAAAGACGTCGACTGTAAACAGTCGAATTATCGCCAGCAATTCTACAACGCACAAAATGAACCTCCGATATCTCTGAAGAAGTTTCAGTTCTTCTGGTAGTTTCGAACGGCACACCGACACGAGCACGCGACTATTCACTAGGGCTGGAGTTCTATTTGAGACGCTTCCACGTCCCTGATAAATGGAAATTTTGATTTATAAGCCCATCTTCTAATAAAATGGTCGATTTGATTTTGTAGCCATTTTAAAAAAACTGCGGGTTTCCAACTTTCAGTAAAAATTAATAAAATAACCGGTCGAATCGTGCGCGTCACATCAGTTGCGATAGGATTTAAAAAACACCACTAAACATCTGACGTTATCTTTCTTTTAAATCTCTCCGTAACGACATCTACCAAAGAATGCGGCACAGTGCAAAAACAGCCTTGAACCTATTTTTACCGCCTCACTCAAAAGAATAACTTAAAATGCAAACCAAACACCTGCCGAATACACATTCGTATGCATTTCGTTGCTACACATGCTTAAACCTTGGAAAATAAGATGGGAGAAAGCGGATCACTAAAAGACGAGCTGAAGTTGTATTTAATTTATCGCATAAAGGTAGAGAGATCCCGACACCATCGTAGACAGCCCCGTAACTAGCTATTTTAGCACCCGGGGCAAACTACCAAATATGCGCTCCCGCCATAAAAAATTCTCTAATGCCCATATGGATTTATGGCGAACAATTAATAAATAAAAATAAACTATAAATGATATAATGTCTTACTATAAATGTGCATAATTTAAATAGATAATTATAAATATAATCACATACATAATTTAAATACATAAAGTATAAATATTTTAACATTAAAGAGTTATTCTATGTGATTTTAATGCAGCAAACTCATCAAAAGCGTCATCGAAATTTATAGTTCCTGCTATGCGTAATGTCTGGAACAAGCATAGTAGTGAAATCTCCCCTGTCCTTGTGACATGCACAACTTGCCTATTGCAACGTTTGCGCCCCTTCTTTAGTTACGCCCGGGGCAGATGCCTCGCTTGCCCCGCCCTAGTTACGGCGCTGATCGTAGACAAAATCAATTCAAACGCCACCGTTAAATAGACGTAAAAAAGAGCGTTTCATATTCAGTGCCTGCGCTTAAAAGCGTTAACCGAATCACCACTGTTGCGGCCATTTTGCCCCAAATTTACGCAACAATGGTGGTGGCAAACGTGAAAATTATAAACTTAAACGCTGACGATTAAACACGTCAATGCGTAAACTGCTCTGTACCAACAATAAAACAGATCGTTAACAAGTGACTGACATTAAAAATAGTACACGATTAACTGAGTACGTTTTCTTGTGGCTATCTATCCTTCATTCTTCTCAAAATATACTGGGGCAATTTAATGTTTACGATGGAGCTTTCCAAAACCCCATTTATGCATAAATGCTGCCACTTAAAAAAAATTAACAAAAGGAGGACCATGAAATAAACTGCAGACCTTTTCATTGGCAGCTATAAATTGTAACTACTTCGTCCAGTCCGCGAAAAAAATTCTACAAAAAAAGAATTCCACGAGTTTATGACGTTCCACATCTTTCATCCCGGATTGGAAATTGTTAAGCAAAAAAGACGGCAAAACTTAAATTAATGAATTGATCTAAACAATTGCACGAGGCGCAACATGATTGAAGGTTAACTTTCCCATAAAAAGTGCTCCGACTGTTGGGATTGACAAGAATAACGGCCGATTTCGATTGAATTGAAGCTCGTGAAAAAATATCTTTTCCCACCGTGCGAGGAAAGCCTTTTTAGCTGCATGCGCTACGCGCTCGCAATTAAAATTTAAATGAAAATTACATTCACTGACCACATCCCCGGGAAATGAGGTGATAAGAAATGGGCAAAGGTTCGGAAGGATTTGCGTTGCCGCGATTTAAACTTCTACTCTGTCCAAATTTCTTTTATTTTTCCGTGTAAATTGTTTCGTTTTTCGAAATTTAAGTGATACGTTACGAAAAGTGGCGTCCGACTTCTTTAGATATCCATTCTGAAGCTTTTGCTCGGGAAAATACAGAATGGTTGGACGACACATTTATAAATACCCCGAAAGCAGAAAGATCTTGAGGCATAAAACACTCAAAGAGTAGGATGATGCTTAGATTTATTATTTGCTTTAGAGAGCAAACAGAGCGTGTCTTAATGCAGCGATGAACATCCTTCTTGCCCGACATGCCGTAAGTGAAATTTTTAAGTACCCAGCTAGCCGCGAGTAAAAAATTTCAGGTTCCCGGCGGACCGCAAGCAAATAAATATAGAAAATTCAGTACGAAAAAGAGTCATAAAAAAGAAATACAGCTAAAACGTTTTATTTCTAGCTCCGCATTTTCCTTCGCCGGGAATCAGGATCCTTGATCTATTGAGAAAACCCAGCAGTCCGCGGCTTTCTCTCAACGGATTACGTTTCGCCGGATGATTCACTTCCCGCCAAATTTTGTTTTGACTCCGAGACAAAGAAGAACGTTAAAATTCACCCAATGTTGGGCCATGTTGGACACGGAGATCACGAAACTCGAGATCAGAAGTCTCAAACCATTCCACTACACATTTAAAAAATTGACGCCCTCTCATTACTTAGATTCTAGTACAGGTAGGTGGAAGAGAAAGCGCATACGAGGACATGATGAGGTAACAAAGTGACACGAAACAAAATAACTATTTTTAATAATTTGTAATTGTATGATAATTTACTTATTTAAATACATGTATACGCCATATTGGGTCGTGTGCTTTCATGTTTCAACTACTTGTTGTTGTTTATGTTGATTTCTCTTTCTAGTAACTTATTTTTTGTTTACAAGTCCATTGTAATAGGCCCAATAGTGACTGTTTTTGGATTTTATTCAAATAAATAAATGCTCAGGCTCGTTACTATGACATGCGGCCCGCCACATATGTATATTGAAATTATCACACGCGATGCGTCATCTATTTCGAAATTATCCATTTGACAACCGGGCAATTTGAGTTCTTGCCTAAATGAATACTAAAAGTTAAAAGTGCTATTTTAAATAAAATGAAACATCAGCACAGTTCCAAATGTAACGCGGCCAGATATTTTTTGGTTCTTACGGAGTGTGTATGCTTTGTGATTACCTTATCAATATTTGGTCCCCATTCGTTGGTCTCTGATAAGGACGCGAAAACTTAAGATTGTACGCCATGCTTGTTATCAGCACAGCATGAGTTCTCCCGGGGGAGAAAATTTCGATCCATTCCTGGTTATCGATTTCCCGGTTGCGACCGTGAACGTGAAGAATCGCTGAATTTTAAACCTCAATTCCCAACATCGAGTAATTTTTGCATTGCTCGGTTTTCTTATCTCCACCACGAGTAAATGATCGCAAATGTCTATTATGATAATAACTTTTCTCAGCTCTTTGTACAGTCGTACCTCCTATGATGCTAGGGACACGAAGTTCCCGGAAAACACCGTGTAATAGGAAACAGAGTCATAGAACAGCTTAAGTCTAGGGGAAAAAGGAGGATAAGATCCACCCGACTAATTTTCGATATCAAACCTCCGAATAATATAGTAAAACACTGCATAATATCATAATAAATCTATGTTAATTTTAAATCAACGCTTATTTTCTCTAATAAAATTGGTTTATTATAATAAAACTTGGTTTAATACGCTAATAAATGGAAATAAATTGCATATGTTTCACTTAGTGTACATACTGTAACGCAATTCATCATTAAACTCGAAACTGGAATAAAGAGACGAAATGTAATCGGTAACAATGACAGAAGAGAAACTGCATAATATTGCTCCGCGTCAGAAATTCTTCGTTAATAAACGGAGAAATCGGTCTTCGAAAATCGCGCAAACTTGAATCCGGACCGCGTTCTAGGATACTATGGCAAGGCTTAATAAATCGCGTATACGTGAAACCGCGCTCTAGGATTTCGGGGCGACTGTAGTTCGTTGGAAAAGTCCAAAGCTACGTAAGGAGAAGGGAAAAACTGTATACAAGGATCTATCCGTAGCCGAAAAAACCCATGCCATGACTTCTACCAGAGGGAAAAATTGGCGCATATACAGTGGAACTTCCATAACTCGAACGTCTATAACTCGAATTTTCCATAACTCGGAGTGAATTAATTTTACGGGGAAAAATAGAAATCAAAAAAATGTATTTCCATAAGTCGAATTTTCTATAGCTCGAATATTTTTTGTTTCCCTTGAGTTCGACTAAGGGAAGTTCCACTGTATATTAATTTAAATTATAAATTAACGGGATCCTCAATTTAAGGCCAATCTAGTCACTACGCGGTACGCCGGCATGTGAACGCTAGTACAATTGATCAAGTAGATCAGGGGTGCCCAACCTGCGGCTAGCGGGCCAAATGCGGCCCTCTAAGCAATTTCATGCAGCCCACCATCAAGTGTTTCGTAGTTTTCAAAACTTTTCATTTTTATTTTGATTTACCCGCCAAATGTTATTTTATATCTAGAAAAACCTGTTCAAATGTTTAGTATTAATTTGAGATCCCTTAATAAATATTTCTCAAATCAAATAAGTTCTTTTTAAGTTCGTTTTAGATCTTTTTTCAGAGGTATTTCTAAGATCGAATTCCATCATGATTCTTAATATTGTAATGTTAACCGTAAAAACCTAATTTTAACTTGATTTTCGCTCGTATGGTGCCTAGGAGTCTCTAAGTAACTTTCGATTTAACTTAAATGCACCCCGCCGAAGCATTGACAATTTCCAACGCGGCCCACCGAAGGCTTCACTGCCGCCAATGCGGCCCACCAAGTAGAAAAGACTGCCAGCCACTGAAGTAGAAAATACGTCCATCGACCGTAAAGACGTGCGCGGCCTAATTTTCCGTGCGCTGCCAGGACCATTCAAATGCATACTACGCACACGTTTATCGAATTATTAGCATACTAGGGAGATGCCCGTTGAAATTCGACGGGAAAGGTTTTGTGAAATAAAAAATTAACATAAATATTCCTTGACTTTCTTTGGATGGCAAGAAAACAAACTTTCGTTCTTTTACGCGTTCGTTGATTCAAGTTTCGAACTCCTACGATGATACCTAATTTTAATATGCGAATGATTAATATTATAGATTCAAATGTACTCCCTCTCGTAAATAATAAATGTTGTTTACATTGGTTGCTATGAAAATAATTTCTCTCTCTCGCACTAATTGTGAGAGCATTCAAAGCACGCTTTCACCCATAAGGATTAAAATAACAATACGATTTCGAGGTTTAACAATGTAATGGGTTGGCATGGCAACACCCCGTTAAAATGGCAAGATTTCCCCAAGATATGTGAATTAAACATTTAACATGAGGAATTTCGAACTGTAGGCGGGAATAGATGAACGGAATAATCAACTTCATAGTTTTTTATTTAAAATGGGCTAGATCCGAAGATCATAGACGAATTCTTTCTAATTTAGATATATAAAAGAATAAAAGCCTGCAAGTCAAAAAGTCGATTTTTACGTGTTATCATATGGGAAATGGAATTGCCTACCTTGGAGTCGAACCTAGGACCGTTTCGAGATTTCTTTTCGTCATCATCTTACAATATGTGCGTCGATCATTCCTGCCAAATATCAAAATGAATCTCGTTCCATTATCGAGTTATTCGCATTTTTATAGCGTGACAGAGAGAGCCACAAAGGGACAGAAATAACCATTTATTATTGTTAGATAGTAAATGTAATTTTGATTAATTAATAAATTCCTGACAATCATTTGAATTTCCCAGAAAATGAAGCGCTTGAAATTTATTACATTCTGACATCAATATACGACTTGATTTGCTACTCTTTGGCTCCATTATTCTTCCTCTTCGTGTTTACTGAATAATAATATTCTTCAATCATTAACGCTGCAATCTATTGAGTTGGACATTGCGCGAAGTGAATAACACAATTCTTTCGTCTATTTGAAGGCTTAATAGATGCTAATTTACCGGAGGCAACAATGCGGGTCTCCTTGGCAACACCCGGAAAGAGTACGAAAAAGCCGTAAAATTTCGAAAAGAAATGCGTGTTTCTGACAAATTCTTCCGTTTAACATATAAAAATCGCAAGAATAAGATATTATATAGTTTCAGCCGTCGAATAAATCAAAAATGGAGAAAATTGGTCCATATTTACATATTTTAATGAATGAAGGAAATAAACCTTGCACCTTGAAAACTCGAAAATCCCGTGTAAACTTATGGGAAAATATAATTGTCTCCCGGAGCCGAATCCGGGACTTTTTCCGGGATGTTTGATTTTTCTAGAGACCATCTCATGGGGGTTTAACGATTGTGAAAGTTTCAGCTCTTAATTCCATTGGGAAATATCAAAAAATACCGGGACAGACAGATAGACGGACACTTGAGAATTATTATATAAGGATTACTTCCGTTGTAGTTGAGCCTTTCGGCAAACTGCGCTAACTTCCGCCGTTGGCAATATAAATGAATAAATCCGCGTCATTATTGCTACTATTAAAAAAAATCTTTTGAACACATGATATTCTTCGATTAATAATAAATGCATTTTGTAAACAACCCAAAAAATAAACGGAAAATACGTGAGGTATTTTCAATAATACAAACTAACAAATGTTGATGAAATGCGACATTTCATCCATATTATGGAAATCCACGAAGCCTCGCCTATTTTCTAACAAATGCTTTCTTTCGTAAATTTGAAAAAATGTGGCTGTCAAGTGACGCCACGCGATTCAACGAATTCCCCCGTTGCCTGACATTTTATAACAGAAAACAGCAGATGAATGTTTAGTGAAAATCGATACTGTTAGGTTTATCGGCGCATTAATGTAAATTACTCATAGTCGAACGATTTTAATAGAGGCAATTTTCTCAATTTATCACAACGATTTCACATATTTAAAAAATATACATTTAACGTTAAGCAAAAAAAACATTCGACACTAAAAACGATAAGTTACAACAGCTATCGAATCAACTTGCTTAGAAGAAAAAACAAAGAAGTAGACCATTTACTAGGAAGGCTAATGCATTTGAAAATTGCAGCACTGGGTTGGATTAACTGACAAATTCATACGGTTCTGGTACCCATTGCGGAGGATAATGGCTTTTGCCGTAGCGAGGAGTTTGCGCAGCACGCACGCTGGCACGGTCAAAGCTGCATTATCAAACAGCCCAAGGTGACAGAACACAATGCCGCGCTCGGATTTTTTTCTCCTTGTACGATGGAATCGGCACGTGCCGCGCGCTGAAGCCGACGCTGCGCCCGAGTCCTTTCCTGAAGGGATGGAGAAATATGGTCGCGGTATTGGACCGGTATCTACGGGGGGCAGCTTATAAAACAGATGAAGGGAATTATATATAAAAGGAAAATATTAAATATAATTATATATATGTAATATTTTAGTTATATATATATATGTAATATTTTAGTTATATATATATATATATATATATATATATATATATATATATATATATCCATTCTTTATTATTCGCCCAATGGAGGCAAAAATCGACGTAACGCTATAAAAGGGGCAGGAAAAATCACGCGACGGAAAAAATGCGTCATCTCCTGCGTATTTACAGAGCAATCAATCGATCTACTAAAATGACTAAACACCTCATTCGCTGAAAACGGCGCCTCCGAATTAATAATCCAAAAACTCGGATAGTCCCCGACTAATTCCCAAAGGAAATTTTGAGCCGGGAAATCGATAAAGGTTCACCAATCGCGACGCGCAAGTTGCAGCCGGGCGTAACGAGAACGCCCTCTTTGTTCAGTCGCGTAATGAAAAAACTTTTTTCGAGAACCGAACGTGATTCGAATGGCAATGGTGTCATACCTACGAACGCGGAATAAAGCTCCGTCCACATCATCCTTTTCTTATCGGCAATCGTAACTGATAACGTCCTACGCGCAAAAAAAAGGACTTGTAATTCTACGAAAACCATAACTGCTAATTTTAATTGTATTCGACACTACACCATAACGATTGCAATTCATCGATGTGAAATTCGTTATTAAAAGAACGAAACGTATTCATTCTTTGGCCGTTCACGAAGGCCCTCCTCATTAAAACTCGAGAGTACAACGCTGAAGATTGTTCGGCTTTAACAAAATCCAGCAAACCCCGATTTAGCGCCCTACCATATAGTGCCACCTCCGCATACCGCCCATGAATCGTTGTGAGCAGAATTTCCATCTTATGATTACATAGAGCAAGTACTATATACCTCGATGTACCGCTACTCCCGCTATAACGCCAATGTCAGCGATGGGCAAACGGTGGGTCTAAATTGGGACTTGACTGTAATACATTCCAATTCTATCAACCCGACGCTTGATTTATGCGTATTAAAACTGCGTTCGACTATAAATATAAAAGCCTAAATCGTTTTCCGGAGCCAATAGTGGCGTACCCTCTCGTAAAAATCGATAATGACGATGACTCACCGACATTGGCGTTTCAGATAACGCATCACGCAGCGGAAAAAGTTCTCATTTTCCCGAGCGTAATTTATTCCGAATCGGTAATGTGACGAGTCGCAGTTGAACCGACAGATAACGATAAATTTATAACGCTTATCCATCAAATACGCCAGAGTAAGATACTATTTATCTGGGCGCCGCATAAACTGAATCGAAAACAAAACGCCCGGGATGATTACGAGCCGGAAACCGCCAAGGAATGGATGGCGCCAAGCCAGGAGAAGGGAACAAACGCGGCGGACGGATTCGCCGAGAAAAAGCGGTCAGTTAGGCCAAATTCCCACCTTGAGGACGCCCAAAATAAAACCTCGGCGGGACGCCTTAGGTCGAATGCTAGCATGAAATTTTCAAGGCGACGATTAAAAATTGGCGAACGCCGAGCGACTCGCATTACCAATCACCGAACGCATTCGTGACGATATCTACGATTTCGCAATGCATTTCGCCGAGTGATCCTGAAATGTTTTAAGATGTGAACGCGAAGTAAGCAAGTGGAGACTAGCTCCTTTAAAAAGGCGAGCAACGAGGAAAAAGTCTGCTGCGCGCATTAAAAACGACGCGAATGGAGAGGATCTTAAGTATCTTTTTACTCGTGTCCGCCAAATAAAACACCCAACGCGGTATCCGATTTCCGAGAATTTCGCGCATAAAAACTTCCGCTTCTTGCGCATAAACCAATTCGTGGATTATCATATCCAATAAAACGAAATCTCGGAACTTGCGCACCGAAAACGTTCGAGATATAATTGTCGAGCAGCCCTCATGGGTGAAATTAAATTTTCAATTAGCCCAAAGACAAGCAAATAAACAAGTCAGGGCCACGGTCGATTATCAAGCGGGCTCAGCTTGAAATTTAAAATTAAGCTATGATATCATGACCGATGTTGGCGACTGCGTGATTAATACGACTTGTTATTTCTCCCTCCCCTACGGATCCGAACAAAAACACACCCACCGACTTTCTCGTGGGGGAAATGAATTTTAAGTGAAGCCACACGAGTTTCGCTCTACAACTCGGACGGCAAAGCAGAATGGAATTCTGCCGACGAACAAGCAGAAAACAAAACAAATGGAAAAATCGCGCAGTCATTGTTTGCAAGTCTTTCCTCCATCTCAACCCAACCCACCCTCCAATGACTCCAGGGCGAATGCGAAAAAAAACGAGATTACTAGCGGAGAGGCATCCATCCCTAATCATTTGTTGTTGTTCTTCGCAAAACGCTCCACTCAGCTCCCACCAGTATCCAATTTACAACGCCTCCGCTCCCTCCGAAGCCGTTACTCCAAACGTCACGTTCTGCTCGTCACCGAAGCGTATGCGCTCGACGGTCGTCACAACAAACCGACTTCTATTGTTATCTCCTGTAGAGTCAGCGCTTAAGGAGGAGAGTGCGTGTCGGAGAAACGGAAGACGCAAATATAGACGAACGCGTTGACGACCGGTTGAAAAAAAAAACACGGCACTTAAAAGAGGGCGAGTTAGTTTCCTGCTTCGATACACTAGAAATAAGAATGTATTAATCACGAGGGTTACGCGCCGTTTAATTTCCGCTGCTATCAGAAATGCGCGTCACGCTGACTTGATCGCTTCATGGCCGTACTGTAGTTATCAACATCTAAAATCTGAATCATCTATCGGCGACTTACCGCTGATGATGTCTGCCTTGCAGCCGAAACGCGCCTCTAGTATTCCAGAATTTTGTATGTTTACTTGTGCAAACTAAATTTGATTCCATTCATTAGAGGATCCCAACAATTATTTCTTGAATGAAAAGAAAAACATTCCTCCGAACTCAAACGGGGAAAAATTTCGCTCGAGATCTTACGCGCTCGCAATAAGAGGCAAGAGGCGCTGGAATGAAACAGTGTATCTAAAAATATTAACAACCGCCGGCTAAGAAAAACAAGCATCGACACAGCGAACGTAAATATATGATGATCGGTATCAGCGACCTAGGCTATTTCGTAGCGCGAACCGGCGCTGGGTCGCGACCCGCGCTCGCAACAGAAACACGAGATCTAATAAACATACGAGGCTCAACTCGAAAATGAGTCGTTTCCACGCAAAAGAGGTCGGTCGCGAAAAAAAAAAAATAAAGAGCCGATGAAAACTGCCCTCGGTTACGGGCGTTTGTATTGGAAAGAAGAAGGCGAGCATGTCACCGTCCCGAGAAGGCGAAATAATCGCTCTAAACTTGGCATGACGCGAGCGTCGAAAACCACGAGAGGAGTGTGTGTGTGTGTGTGCGAGAGAGAGAGAGGGGAAAAGAAAAGGGTGGCGACCTCAAGGTCGTCGTTTCGAATCCGCCATGAGCCTGAAAGATAGCGACATGCGAATTAATTCATCGTCCCTCAATCACACGTCTCGGTCTCCCTGACGGTCGATCTGGGCAGCGAAGACCGATCCCGCATGTTATAAAAAAGTAGAGGACCCCAGAGCGAGGAATGACGAGCGCCTTGCGGCTATTTCCTGCCACGGGTTCAACCGTTTCCGATTAAAAACCCCTTCCCTTAAAAAAAATCTGACACCATCGAAACGGTGCACTATAGTGATAAGAATGGCCCCAAAAAAATCAACCGAGCGAGGGGGGGGGGGGGAAACTTGACTCTCGGCTTTTCGATCGTCTCCTAAGCGGGAGAGAACGTCCGAAGAAACGCATTTCGCAACCGAAGGATTATGTTTTTGAACGGATTTCACCTCCTCTTCCGTTTGGAGGCCATTGGTCACCCTGTGGGCCCAAAGTATTTCCACACGGCTTGGAAGAATGCATGCGCGTATATAATATCTGACGGTAGGCGCATAAAATACTTATCGCTGAAGCGTGCACCAACCCAGATACACTTTACAAGGAAGCAGATGTGTTCTTAGAAATCATGATTCACGCTTAAAATATTTAACGTTATAGATATCCAAATGCATCTCAACTGCATACGTTTTCGTTTTGAATATATATATATATATATATATATATATATATATATATATATATATATATATATATATATATATAT
This sequence comes from Tanypteryx hageni, assembly GCA_028673005.1. Taxonomy (NCBI): domain Eukaryota; kingdom Metazoa; phylum Arthropoda; class Insecta; order Odonata; family Petaluridae; genus Tanypteryx; species Tanypteryx hageni. The sequence goes on along the minus strand of CM054117.1, from coordinate 81,648,165 downwards.
ATATATATATATAATATATATATATATAATAGATATCCAAATGCATACGTTTTCCTTTTGAATTAACCGGCGATTAAAATATTAAAGGCGCAAAGAGGAATTGTAATTCTATAACGCAATGAAAAAATACTACGTCCATCAAAGGATACACAACTTCTTGCTTGTCACTTCAAAGAGCATAACAAGCATAGTGAACGAACGCCTACGGAGCGAACCAGTCATGGCGACCGCGATGCATGCGGCGTCGGGGAGTGTGAATGCGATTAGAAAGCCAATAAATATTAATGCCTTCCGCCCGCAAGGATAAAATTATTAAGGAAGCGAATTTGTATGCGCATCAGACGACCCATCTAGCAGTGATTTGATAAATTAAACAAACGGTAGAGAAATACATTTTTACACGCGAATGTATCCCGGCTAAAAACATATTAATATCCATTTCGTGGCGGCGGAGCGATACCTTTCGAATTATCATTGTTTAATTACCAAGGATTAAATCAATACAAAAAATCAATGCCGAGGAAGGGTCGACATAGCATATGAAAAGGGGTAGAGTGAGATGATGCGGAGTTGCCACGCGAGATTGTTTAATCAATGAATTCAACGGATATTTCAAAAAAAAATCATCATGCGGCGGAATTTTGAATTCGAGAGAAGAGAAAATACTCGACTCGCGAGCGATTTCACCCACCCACTCCAGGAGCTCTAGCAATCTACAGTTTCACATACTCTACCCGGAATTTATCACTGCACCTGTTAAGGAAAACGAAGAAATGTTGGCGCCAACGCTATTGCGTTACTTATTGGATGGTCCCGCCGCAAGAGCAAAGCATTTGTATTCAATCCGACAATATGTTAAAATAAGAACAATAGATACAGGCAAGACTCAAAACGCCATCCAGTTTTGTCGCGCAGGAATGAATTTCAAGGTATTAAATTCATGGTAGACCAAGAATTTCATTAGTGAAACAAAATAAGAGTGAGGAGTTATGAACGGAAACGAAATGCCGCGCTGTTGTTCCGCGCGATTCATTTACATATTCCATAAACGAAGATGTGCAGCGACATATTAATTGCAGCCCGATCCCATCTTTGAGCGAAATCTGGCAACGCAGCAGCTACCTCCCGCTGGTGGAATCCATCCATCCACCACTCCCCTAGCCCCACACCCTCATCTAAACTACCCCTACTCTGGTCTCTGCTGGTCTCAAACCCCACTCCATACTCCCTCATCCTCGTGCCTCCCACCTTTCACCCAACCCCACTCCCTCTATCTCCATTGAGATTGGAAGCTTGGTTTTCATTGGATAGAGGATACACGAATTATAAACTGTATTACCAACTCTGGAGGAAGGACATAAAAGATAACGTTCAGCAATGAAACATTTTACAATAAAAGAGTAGACAACAAAACACATTTTCGTTGGAGTTTAATGGACTTAGGCATCAGATTCGTCATACAAATATTGAAATTAATCAATATACATAGAACGCTGCAGGGGCCTGTGCGAAAGATGATTGAAAAATTAATTCCTTTCAGATAATTAAATTCACTGCACTATTTGCTACCATATTAATCAGACATCGGACAAAACGAATCAGCCTAAAATTTAACAAATTTTAGTTGAAATTAACGATTTAAATAATTTTAAATATAAAAACAATTCAATTCATTCGATTTCAAAGCTCATGCAAATTTAAGGGAAGCTCCATTAAACCAAAAACGATCTCGTCTCAACTATGCATCATTACTTTCAAAAGAATAATATTAATAATCAAGAATAATATTAATAATCAATGTCTTTTTTGCAGCAATGCAATGCACCAGGCAACTTCACCAGTGCCCCAGCCTGATTAGCGATTCTCCAAAGCTCGGCAAATGGCTATTTACGGCCATGTTCATACAGCGAGAGTCCAAAAGGGAGTAGAGGAGGGGAAGGCGAATGGAACAGCAGTGAGGGGAAAGGGACAAGTTTGGGGTGGGAGAGAGAGAGAGAGAGGCAGAAGTTTGGTGTGAGTGTAGTTAGAAGGAAGGGGATCGGGAAGGTACAGAAAAGCGGGAGAGGAAGGGGAAAAGGGTATGCCGAGAGAGGGAGGGGAGGGAAGCAGTGGGAGAATGGAAGGGGTAAAGAAGGGTGGGGGCGAGGGAGGGGAGAGTGAAAAAGACGAAGAGAAGGGGGGGGGGCCTAACGCCGCTCAACGCCAACTGAATATGGGGCGGCACTAAAATTCGCGACTGTGTCACCAGTGTGTCACGACTTTTCTCGAACCCAATGCTTCAACCAAATATTGATTGAGATAAAAAATTCATAAGCCATGCGTAAGCTTAGCAAGTCATCCAGCCACTCGGTCTAAAAGAAACCATAGAGGTAAATCGGAAACAAACCCGCCGTCAAGATTGTACTCGCATGTAGTTCGCTAAATTATTCATCCCGTCAAAAACAAAAACGACCAACACCAAGCCATACAATGACATGGGATGGGAAGATCTAAACGACACAGAACATGTGAAAAATTATGCAATTTATTTTAACGATAAAAAAATTGACTTTGAAACTATTTTGAAAATATCTAAATATTGCAATTAAAAGCGGAATAAATGACATTGATGTCAAATCGAAATAAATTTAAAATAATATTTCGTTACAATGACAATTTTTGTTTTAGCATTAGTTTTAATCAACGATATTAAAACTATGATGAAAAATATCTCTAATTATGTTAACAATGACACAAATGCAGCCTAAGCAAAGAAATATAGATTCCACAACCTCAATGGCAATTTTGAATCACTTCTGAACATAACCAGCTAAAATTATGTATTTATATAAAAAAAATAAAAAAATATTAATCAGCACAATAAATTCAAACTGGACAGTCATAAAAGTCAATTAAAATAAGATAAGTGATATCTATTCTAGTTGTGTATGAAATGATCTTGTTATAAAAAAACAATTCATGAAATAAAAAAAATAGCGATAACAGAATTTTGATTTTTCTAAATGCAAGCTGGCTTCCTGAGGTGGACGCTGAGCTCAAGGGCAACCTCTTTCCGTTCCAGCACATAACCCCTATTATAGGCTCGTCGAGTCTGGTAATTGAGGAATCAATATTGTGTCCACGTCTTATTCCATCAGTGAAAAACTTATCAAGGCACATGACAATTGCAATATGCTGATCACTATTTTAAATATGAAATTTATTAATGAAAAGTTTCACTATTTTCGTCGCCACACATTCCAAAAACAATTAAATGAAATTACCTCAAGCTGACAAAAGACTAACCTCCGATAACAGTTTCGCAATTGTATAATCAATTCGAGAAATGAACAATCAAGTCGCCATCTTCACGAATTACATCGTTATGACACTCAATTAAATGGCTTCACTCGCATAAGCTAAATAAGGTCCAATTTACATTATGCACGTGGTTTGTTTGCTTTCGATAAGAAAAAAACGATGCATCGCATAATGAAACCCGAGTAATTAAGGCCAAGCGTTATTTTGAAAAATTAATATATTAGGAAAAGCCCACCTGTATATTTAACATAATAATTACAATTAAAATTGTACTCACTTCGCCATGATCGTCACTCCTCCCTTCCGGAGTATTTTCAGGCAGGAAATACAAACGTAAACTTGATAACACTTGATCGCTATTTTTGTCTTCCCATAGGAGTTGAAGTTCACCGATGCTCACTAAATCCGAGTCACTCCAAATTTTCACAAAAAAGAATTCACTCAATGCTAATATTTTATGCTTTCCATTTTTGCAATATTTAAAAGCTTTATAAAATGTATATGGCCCGTGGTGGCCACACGGTGCACCAACAAGCTGAAATGAAAATAAACAAATTAAGTAAACGAATCGGTCGGAACGCATTGTCGAATAACTTTTTCGACCAATGCTTAATCAATTTACAACATAAAGGCCATTTATTAAAATGTAAACTAACTAGAGTACGCAAATGTCAATAATTACAGTTTCAATTATTATTAAAAATTTTAATACAATCACATTCATGTCAAATGAAACTCACGACCATTAAATAACATAAACAAAGGGAAACCAACCTGTATTTTATTGTTATCCATTATAAAATTGAGTGAAATCACTGAGCTCAAACACAGCACGCCACTGGCACATCAGTCTACTTTGTATTTACTCTAATTATGTGACGTCACCGATACTGTGTTCCTTACCCATGATGCTTTGAAGCAGATAAGAATGCAATGGCGGACCGCTGTCTCATATGATGTGTAAGTCAACGTACTCCATCGTTTTCAAAACGTTAGGATAGGCATTTATGGACTTGTCACAAATTATTTTAACATTTTTAATATTGCATATAATGTCTTCTATTCAAAAATGTTAATTTTATTTATATCAAAGGCTGTAGGAATAGCTTTTTATTAAGTTATGGTGCAAAGTAGGTGACATTGTTCTTCCAAAAGTCACACTGACCTTGTGCAAGCCATTTATGTGTAACGGGAAGTCGAAGGAATTAGATTTTTTCATAAGTTCCTACACTACATACCTATTATTTGATATTCTAGTTATTTGTTGCTTTGCGACTAGAAGTGACAGGATTCGCATGATTTTCCTAAAGCTCTATAAAGAGTGGTTCCTCTTGAATTCATGTATTTATAATACTATTATTGAAAATTATACTATTCCACTTTTTTAATAATAAATCGTAATAATAAGTATAACTGATTAATGAGTGCATATCGTCAGGACCTACGAGTGGCTACTAAGAACCAGTGTAATCTACTGATACCGTTGGCTGTTTTTTTGAAAATTATTGTCCTTAAAAGGTATGGTTTATATTTTGCGATTGATTTTCTTTTGATATCGTCTTATTAGTTTGTCGTATTTCGCTATAGGGCAAATGGGTGGATACAAAATAATTTCTCATTAGGTATCGGAGGCTTATTTTTCATAACTACTGTTTACCTCATTATTCTCAGGTTTAACTTCAGTCTATTTTAATTATTTATAAAAGGATTTTTGTTTTTTGTGAAACAAAATACATGTTTTGGTCAGTCTGAATGTGTCAGGTCTTTAAGATTGGTGTTGTTTCTGTACAAATATACTTATTATAAGAATGTATTTTAATTTATTTTGTGTATAATAATATTATGAAAAATTAGAGATTTGCAATTGAAGTAATAAAAAATCAACTAAATTTAAATTATCTAGTTAACGAAATATTGTCATGATAATAGATTCGGGTAACTAATGTAAACGTAATTTTGAGTGAAATTTTCTCGGGTTTCCAACCAGGCGAGAATGGTCTTACGACGAAAGTGTAGGTTGTATCTAGGCCTCAATTCTTTTGCTGTTGATCATACTTGATTTTTGGGCAACTTCAGTTTGATTGGTCATAGAAAACTTGACATGTTTTGCATCTAGCAATTTAGCTTTTTATTAGAAAAAATTACATTTAATTATTAAAAATTACAGTGAGCACCGTCAGCTAATGCCATAATTTTTCTTGGCCAAAATACTTCGGAAAATATAAGTGTCCCAACATTTTAAATTCATATTAGTGCAGTCTTTTATTATAGCAAATTGTACTTTTTTATATAAACATTGAATAGTTCATGTTATATGGTTTATTTATTTGGTCACTGACTTTCGTTTTTATGCACAATTTGCCTTGATTATCCAGAAAACATTTTTACCTTCCCACTGCTTACCAAAATGCATTCCAGCTTTTCTCAAATCAATTAAAACACCATCTAAAAACTACAATTTATTTTTAAATAGGGCCATACAAGTTCTATTGTTATGCATATTGTGTTGCAAGTAATGTAATGGAGGCAGAAATGTTATGTTAAATGAGTCCATTATATAATATGATTCAACTGAGGTCTTAATGTTAATTTTCACACATGATTTAGTTGTCATTTGCACATTTTAAAAATATTCCTCAAGTTTATCCTTTGTTCTGTTCACAACTATTAGATTTTACATACAGATTTTAATCTATTCTAAAGCGTGTAAGATCAAGTTTCTTCAGTGCCAGATGTTCATCAATCCAGTTTCTGAAGAGTGCTACATTGGCATATACTCCTGGCAAGCCATTTTCCCCACATCCAATACCCCATGCCACAATTCCAGCCTGGTAATATCTTTCAGGATGGCCAGGTATAGGACACACCAGAGGACTGCCACCATCTCCCTGAAAATAACAAATGTATGCAGTAAATCAGTGTTTTTCAAATTCAGGGTTGCGACCCAGTTATGGGTCATGAAGCTAATGAAGAAACTCTGAGCACTCAACATATAACCACCTGAAATGTATCAAAAACGATAGGGCACTAAAGGCTCATTATATAAATGCCAGTCTTATAGTACAAGCTACTTCTTATCAAGAGTTAATGAAAACTCAATTGAAAACATTTTTCTATATGTTGCCTATCATTCAACTGGGTTGCGATACAAAAAGTTTGAAGACGCTGCAGTAAATCATCATGATATTTTTTCCAAAATGCATGGTCCCAAATTGTGTCAGCATGAAATTATTGAGGATAATATTTAGGTTAAACAATTAGATATTAATTCAAATTGGCATTCTAATTGTTTCATAATTACTCGAGTGTTAAAATGCATTCTAAATGAATTTTTAAAATGTCTCACATTCGAACACATTTCAGATCTTTTTACAGTGAAGAGTTTGATCAAATTGTTGATTAATGTATGCTTGTGGCTCAAATATCAGTGCATTTAATTTTCACCATTAACCATTAGTGTCAGACAATTATCAAAACAAAAATACCTTCTCACCACTTTTTTTCTCAGACCTGGGGTCGAGCCTTTTTGTACCATCAGTTGAACTTGAGTCTGTGTGAATTCAGTTATATTCTGAGAGAGGATACTATAGGTATTGAAATTTTCAATTAAAATTTTTTTAAAAACCCAACCCTTAAACCATGTGAATTGTAAATTTCAGTTTTTCACCGTAGTCTCCTTACTCGCATATAACTTTTGATATTATTTTCTAAGTTTTGTGGTTCTATTTAGATAGATAGGAAACTTTCAAAGAATATTCAGATTGTTCATGGGCAATACGCAGAGAACATCATGGAAACTTTCCTTGGGAAAAATTAATTATTACTAGAATTTGCCTAGATTATTAGTATGTAGCTTGGCGTTAAAAAATATAATTTTATAAAGTATTTTAAAAATAAATATCAGCATAGCCTCTTTAGCTAAAGATTAGTAAAATCCATTCTTCTCAGAAAAGGTCAACAATTCTGGGTTAAAATTGCATCAAGTACGAAAAATTTGTAGCTAAAAGAAAATTGATTAAATTTTTATTTTCACTGCCTCTTTAAACTTTACCAACTGAATCTTCTTGTTAATTCTTGGTCAATCAGTAATGAATTTATATGCAGGGGGTATTCTATCTTTGTTCCAAAAGTCAGAATTATCCATTTTTTTACGAATCTTTTGGCATATTACACAATTTTTTTCTTAAGAATGTCCTGATAAGTGCTGCACTTCAAAACAGTGGTAAAACTTAATAAATGAAGGTTCAGAATATCTGAGTAATTACTTGTGTGCTATTTATGATAAAGGAACCCCTTCAAATATAACGACTCTTTTTATTTGCTTGGAGGTTATCTAGTTATCTAGTGCTCTTCTTGCCATTATAAATATCCTATCAAGAATTGCATTTTCTAAAAACTCTATCACTGAAAACTGATTTCTTCAATACTTTCACTATTAACATTCCAATTACTTGTTAAAACTGTGTTAGGTCAGTGATATATGTAAAGTAAAACTCAAGTATCTACATCACACAATCCTAAGAAATGTTAATTAAACGCTTGTGAGAGAGATGTAGCCAAGATTTATCACCTGTAGGCAGTGAAAATGACCTTCCTTATGTACTATGTGCCTATGATCTAACTAGTTTATTGACATTGTTTTTACTCGCACAAAGAGTAGAACAGCTAGGAGGAGTTGAGATTATTGGTGCATTATCATGCGCTAAAATATTGTAACATTGGTAAAGGCAAAAGAATGGTTTTATTTTACTGATAAGGAGGCTTCGTTATTAATAAAATGAAATTGTTTCAGGAAAGTATGAAATTCTGTCAAAAACAATCCTGAATGTATATGGTCTACTTTGATTGAAAAAAGCAAATTAATTTTCTCAATGCCTAAACTGACTTATTTCTGTGATATGTGATGACACTTGCCAATTATTTCAGATTTTTTTAGACTTTATTAAAATATATTCAGATTTCAGCTGCTAAAAATATTCTGAACTTGGAAGAATTTAATTATGGACTATTTCCATTAAGTTCTTTGTTGATTTTAATCATGTCTTTCTGCCTCTATCTTATGATTAGCCTCAACCTCGCCAATAACGCCATCTTTCTTTCTTTCTAGAAACGTATCTAGGGAATGGTCTCTGGGCCCCCTTTATAAGTCCTTGCCTCTCCCGCTCAACATTATATTTAAAAAGTTAATCAAGTATTGTATGTTTTTGTTCATAATGCAAAATTAACTTGCTTGTTGATGACTAGTGCAAGAAAAATTGGTCAAAACATTAACTTTTCATATTTTTATTTTATTGTATTTTTTAAATTGTGGTGCACCTTACCAGTGGAGGATAGTTATGTCCCAGCCTCATTCACAAAGTTCGAAAACCTATCAATTTTATATTTGTGATTTAAACAAATGTGTTTCAATGGTTGCTTAGGTGGTAATTCAAGTTGGTCCGTTTCTAGAAAAAATTACATTTGCAAACTATCAGTTATTTTAATTGTATCTCATGCTGTTATAATATTTTACTCCTGATAAAGTATCCTCAGAATGCCAAAACAGTCTTTTTTCAATGGTCTACATTAGTTATTATCAACTGGTGGACCGCAAAAAGGTTAAAGATTGGTTTAAAATATTTCTAAAACTATTGGGAAAGTATAATAAAAACTATATAATACCTTGCAAAAAAAAACAAAATAAATTATTAATGAACAATTTAATAATATGATTTTGATCGCAGGGATGTTTAGATGAGCTGTGTTATTCAAAAAGTTGAGAAACTGGTTTACACTAAACCTACAATCTAAAATAATTTGGTGTGTCATTTCTTTTGATGTAGCTAATAAATGAATCCACTTTGAGCTTAATTTAACCATAAATAATAAATTAACTCCGTGAAAGTTAAACAAAGACATTATGTTGTCTGCATGCCATCAGTGGCAATGATTAATCATGGATAATAAACAAAGGAAAAAGATCGGTTTACTTTCTGGAAATTAAAGACCATAGATTTTTTTGTAAGGCAGTGCAATTTCAAGAGGGAAGACTTAAGCTCCAAGTGACATAAATGAAACTTTTGGCGATCCATGTTGATGCTATTGATCAAAGTTTAAAGAAAGGAATTTTGATATGGTGTGCATCATTAAGAAGACGGTATGTAGTAATAACATGCATATTAATAAAGTAGTAATAAAATTGAAAACATTACAAAATTTTTGTTTACAATTAAAATAAATGTAAGAGCACAAAATTAAATATTTCAAGTAATAATTCACTGGAGCTCACGGCCGTTTGAGTGCCGCCTATCAACCGTTGACTAGAGATGCGACAAATTACATCAAATTTATTTTGCAACTTTTCCAAAATAATAAATGTCACTCTAAATCTTCTGCTACTAAATAGCAGCAACACTGTAGGGAAGGGAGCTAAGAGGTCGATTCAAGGATCACAGGTTACTTCTTGGAACTGGTTCACTTAAAACATTTTCAAAAATGTAACATATAGCAGACACGGTCGACCTGGTGCCGCTGACTGAGTCTGTTAGATCAAGGGTCCAATGTATTAAAAATTGTAGATCATTAACTACTTTTTGCAAAATATGTATTTCACAAGTATAACATTTTTCCGACTATGCATAATATGTTTTACTAATGTGTCCAATTTGGTTATCCCACTGTTGCAGTTAAAAACAAACTACTAACCTTGCAAGTATCCTTTCCTGGTTCACCTCCTGCACACATAAAGGATGGATGGAGTTTAAAATGAGTTCCTAGGCGGGTAGTTCTCAAGGCCTCCTGACATTTGTCCTTTTCCACAATTGGTAATTCAACCTTTTTGAGAATCACCTGATATTCTCCCTCTTTTCCTGAAATTATAATTAATTTCTTTTAAAACATCTAATGTTGTTTTTTCAAGTGAGCATCTTAGTTTCATAAAAAGGTAAAAATCTCCTATCCATCTTTCCTGGCAGACAGACACATGGGATGGACCACTGATATAAAAAAAGCTAGTAGGTGTTACATTGGGAACGAGAATATTTGGTGAAAATTAGATGGGATTTTCATCATCACTAATAAAATATCACTTGAAAACTCTTCTCTTTGTTCTTGGAGATATTCTTTTACTATAAGAGAAGATTTTTCAGTTCTGGTAGTATATCACAGTTTTTAAAACTCTCAATAATGTTCATGTAGACTTAATAGAATGTTTTTAGTATATTTTCTAAAACTTAAGTGTTTTGACAGGATGGAAATATATTAATAATTCATACCTAATTGCGATAAGGGTAAAATACTCCTGTAGTTTGCTTTTGTGTACGTGTGCCTGTATATAAATGCAGGTATTCAATAAAATTATTCTTTTACATTAAAATCATCTTAAGGGATTAATGTTGCTTTGATACAACAGAAATTCTTATTAATACTAAAGATCCATGATTGAACTTATTTCATTTATAAATAATTGTTACAGCTTAAAGTGAGTTAGTTTTGAGTGGTCTTCAGATATTACCTGATACAAGTTCAATATTTTAAAAATTTATAATTATAATAGGTAGATTAATTATCTTCACCTGTTCTATTTCAATACCCATTTTAGGGATTAACTCCATTTTAATATTCAACCAGAACTGTAACTCAGGATATTTTAATAAAGTTGGACGATCCCAGACAGTAATATTGAATACCCTTAAAGAGTTTAAAATCACCATATAGTTTCTAGTTCTACGATCGGTAAAAATTTAATAATTATTCCAGATTGGGTGAAATGCAATGTTTATTGTTTTATGTCAACATAAACATGGAATATACTTAAGATGATCAGACACAAAACTAATTTATTTTTTAAATGCTAATTAAGTTTGATTTGTGCCTTGTACAAATGAGTGAATATATATTTATCTATCTAACAAGGGAAGATCTCCAACTTAAACAGACTTGGGAATGAAGCTTTGCTATAATGTAAAGAATTGAAAAAGGTGATGTATGTTTTGCCAATTTAATCCGACTCATTTCTCAAGCTATGAATTTTGTGAAAAAATTTATATCTGATAAGTGAGTCAGCAATAAAATTTAACAATATTGTATTTCCATTGACCTAGATTGATTAAATGCCTTAAATATACAAATAAATCATCTTAAAACAATTTTTGATCTTTTTTGAATGATTTGAATTTTCACAATAAGAAAATTATCTTTCATACTTTTCTCGATATAACTGTACAAATCCCACGTCCATATCTCAACTTGAAGATATTTCCAAGTACGATTAAAAAATGTATGCCAAGTTTCAACATTTCCCATGTTATTCAAATGGAGAAAAGATACACTCCTGGAGTCAACCCCATGATATAAAAATAGATGGCAAGCAGCTAATGATTCAAAAGTGGTGTTTCCAAGTAATTTCTGAAAATTTGATCAAAAAAAGATGAAAAGTTTGAGTTATTCACCTCTGTATAGCTTCGCCATATTGGCATTGATAAAACTCATTATCCAGAGACAAAATAAACATCTGGCCATTTAAGTGCTTAATAATTTTTAAAATTTCATGTGTGAAGGGATGCTCCCTGAAGACTGAATAAAAATTTTCCTATTTTTGGACATTACATAGTAAACTAAACATATTTAAATGTAATAGTTTCCCGAGTAAGTTGGTAGAACTTGGAATTTACAAAGTTTTTTATTTTCATTGTATAGCCTAAGAAAAACTCTTATCGTTAATAATTTAAAAAATTAATATGTAAAAATTTATAGCTCGAGCAATATTAGTTGGCATAAAAAGTATCTTTTTTTCGATTCTTTAGAATATAGCAAAGTTTCATCCCAAAGTTGGTATTTAAGTATGAGACCTTCCCTTGTAAGTTAGACCTTCAAGCAAGGTATTAGTAAGCTGGGTAATTAGTAAGCTGAAGTCTTCAGCAGAATCTACTGTATTCAGTCGTGGAATGAGCTATTTTAAATTCATGATTAATGAATGACATTAGATAATAAATAATAAGTTCTTATCTCCGAAAATTAGAAATGGCACTTAGATGATACATCACAATATATAAAGTGGAGATTAATGCTGACATGAAGAAATTGATAACATCTGATGGTGTGAACGTTTTCATGATTTATTATCGAATTTGTTTTAAGAAACTCCTTTTGTTGATCAGTATTTAATATGGCTGCTGTAAATATTTTGTGTTAAAAAAAATTAACATCAATATTAATCAGTATGGGTTTCATAATAACTTACCATAAACATCTTTTCCCCATCCACTTGCAAAACAATGAGTGCCTGGCTCAGGTAATTGATCCTGATTGGGTAAACATGCAAAGCAAATGTTTTCCTTTTGTTCAAAAGGTTTTGAAAGGAATAAAAGAGCCACATCATTGAATAGGCCACCAGCATAATAGCCTTTATGAATAACAATTTCTTCTACATTCCTATCTTCATGGCTGTAAAGCTCATTACTTGTTTGAGTGTCCCATTCACCAGCTCTCACTGTCAAAATGTCTGGCTTTTTCCTATATGAAATTAAATAGACATATCATTATTGCTATTAATGCCACTGAAAACACAACAATGTTCACACAAAATTCAACCTATGCATAAATGAAAATATTAAGTTTGGTCAGAAAACTGTTCAGTAAAATAGATATGCAATTTAGCCAAATAGCCACTCTCAGTGGTAACTTCGATTGTTGATTCGGTCAACGTTTGGTGAAAAACCACCCAAGGTGACTGAAATACGCATGAATCATCTGAACCATTTTTAACAAAATATATAAAGTTTCTTATTATGTTAATCTTTTTCCACCTCCAGTTCGAAATCTCTCTTTAAATATTTAATTCACATTTTTGAGGAAATCTTGCCATTTTAATGGGATGTTGCCTTGCTAATGTGCTACATTGTTAAACCTTGAAATTTTATTGTTATTTCAATCCTTATGGGTGAAAAAGTGCTTTGAATGCTTTTAATATGAGAGAGAGAAGCAAGGAGAGGGAAATGATTCGTTGCATTATATACAAGAAGGAATACATCAGTATGTACAACATTAATCACTCGCATATTAAAATTACTTAGAATTGTCATAGATCAAGACTTGAAACAACAAATGCCCAAAAGAACGAAAGTTTGTTTTCCTGCCATCGATTTTTAATACGCATTGAATCGATCAACAGATCAGTTTTTAATGCAGGAATTTGACGCATTCTTTAGTGATTTGCATTGATGTCAGTTTAGTGTAATTGGGTACCATTGACATAGATAACTGCTTCGCATCGTATCTATTCATGAAATTTCTATCAGAAAGTTTCCAATAGAATTTTAGCGGACATCTCCCTAGTTAGTTAATAAAGGTAATTTTTGAAGAATATAAAAACATTTAAATATTTCACATTAAGACTAAAAAGAAAAAAAAAGAATTTTTAAGTTAATAAAATAACTTTTATAAAGTGCACAAAAAGAAAAATTTAATAATTTTTATATTAATAACTTATAAAATTCGCTGAAATGAAAAAAATATAAATATTCAATATATAAAAGTTATGTTGCATTCTTTAAGACATCTGAACTAATTATTAGAATTGCAACATAACTTTTATATTATATATAGTATTCAATATCTCTATTAATTCAATAATTTAAATTAGATTTTTCATTTCCGTGTTTTATGAAAGTTAGCTGAACATTTTTTTTAACTAACTTATATTTTCTCATTTCAGTGCATTTTATATAAGCTATTAATATAAAAATTATTTAATTTTCATTTTTTCACTTTTTGTGCGCTTCATAAAAGTTATTAACTTAAAAACTTTATTTTTTATTATTTTCTTAATTGTTGGAGCTTCATGGCTATATCCAATGCTATGGGACGAGTTTATTTCTGTTCTCTGTCAAGTCTTAGTATTTTTCTCGCAGTTCCTTAAAATATTTATTATTGGAATTTTTAAAATAAAAGTCATTTGGTGGCCACACAGATTTTTTTTACAATATTCACAAATTTTGGGAACCTTTGACCTCCTCTCCCTTGTTATTTAAAACATACCTCACCGCAGTTAAGCAGTTGATCTCTATTCCTTTTCTGAAGTAAATTGAATATATTTAGGCTTCACTTATATTGTTGCAGCAAGATAAACAAAATGAAACTTTACCATAGTAATAGGCCCATACAGATGGTTCATAAGAGATTTTTATTTATTCCTGCTGAAAGACAGACAAATGGACCCTGAAATCAATTGGAAATTATCCCGAAAATCTTAATTTCCCAGCTCTTCTCGTGGCTTCAAAATTTTATGGATAGACAGTGAAAGCATATGCCATTTAATATTAAAGGCGCTAAAAATAGGATATCCTCTGGTGGAAATATTGTATGAAGGAAAGAATTAGAACTTTTTACTTCAATCTTTATATTCTTTGAATACATCATCTTTTGCTGATGATGGCACAGAGCACTGAAACCCTGGTGACATTATGAAAAAAATGTGGACTAAAAATTATTTAAGTGAATAAACAAGTTTTATTTACCTTTTACTTTGTATAATGGAAGGAAAGAGTAATATCTAGCAGCATAATTATTCCACAGGATATTCTAGATAGAATGAAGCTTAGAATTCGCATATATTAGGATTAGGAAAATATCTGTAGAAATCAGTTATAGGAGATATGAAATATGCTAATATTTGCTTAATCATACTTTTCTGTTGTCATTCTCCATCAAAATATTCTGTACAGGGCAGCAACATGCCAAATGCTTTACTTTTGGAAATTAAAAAAAATTCCAAGTTGATCATATGTTGTGCAATGCTTATTAGACCTAAATACACGAGAACAACCTTAAATGACTGAAGCAGATCTGAATCCTAAACTAATGGTGTTCCAATGAGTTAAGTATCCTGCCAGAATCCAGAAAATATAATATGGAATAGATTCCCAGCCATAGCAAGGTTCCATCCATTTCTCTGTCTGGCATTAAATGAATAAGGAAGTTAAAATATTTCACCCAACTCACTTGGAGACGCAGTGAGCAGCTGTCAGTACGACGCTTGGATGGATGAGAGATCCTCCACATTGGAACACATAGTGAGAATATGGTTCACTAGGTGACTCTACCTCTTCTATTTTGAGCACTGCTATCATCCAAGGAAACTCTGCAAACTGCGCTTCCCCATCAAATCCACCAGAGATGCGAAAGCCCACTCCTTCGGGGTTCCGGAGACCGCATCCTTCTGGAAGAGTTATTGGTATAGCAATGGGCTCTTCTAGGGGCTCCCGACAGCACACCTCCAAGAATCCAGTACATGCCGCATCCTTAATACTGCAACAGTTCAAGTGAAATTGAGGAAACTAGCTTTAACAGCATTTCATCCATGCACAATTTACAATCAAAATAGTTGCTTCATTTGAAATCATTTTGGTGGACATCCCAAAAACGTCCAGTATGATAAAAATTAAAATTTCAAGGCATTCCATTTAAAAATATAAAATGCAGAAATGTGCTTTTTCATAGAGCTATTTATATAAAACATGGTGCATGTAATTGTATTCAAAGCGTCGATAAACTTTGGAAACTTAACTTGTGAAAAACATTCGGTGAGATTTAATTTTTGCTGCTGTCTGCATGGCATCCTGAAAAAACAGATGTGGACTTTGTTGTATGGCAGTCTTCAGGTAATCTAATTTACCTGGTTCCGATAGGCAAACAATCTTTTGAGTTATAAATAATTTGAATCCATACACACTGGGATTTCCATGTGACGAACTGTTTTAGGATGATGGAATCATACCATTATAGAGAAGGATTTACACCAGGCATGGTGTCCGTTTATATTGAAGGTTACATTGATGTGTTCTTTCATAGCTGCATGTGCAGATTTATCAGTTCAAAGATGCAATGTAATGGTCCCATTTATAAACACCGCTGCAAATATGGTGCTTGTTGATAATTCTGACAACCAAGGTATCTAACTACAGCTTTAATCCATCTTTGCATATTATTACATAATTATTAAATGTAGATAAACGAAATTTAGTTGCTTGAATGATTATTCTTAATGAAGATGTGAAAATTTTGATTTGTCTACCAAATCATGCATTGGCAACAATGGGTGCCTTCAGGGTAGGACATGAGGATGCAGTTCCCTCTCACAGAATGGCTGGCATACATGAAAAATATATTATTCAAAATATTATGAAATAAATATCATTGAAGATGAATAGTTTATGTTATGCACATATCTCAAGCAACCTGTGCCCTCTGGAAAAGTTCATATATGCTCATGTTATGTAACTAGAAATTCTGATTATAAAATGAGATTCATGAAAACAAACTTTGAAGTACAAATCAAAATAGGATGCTGCTGGATGTTGCATAAATATGGCAATTCATAAAGGAATATCAATGATTTGTGGATCCCCCCACTGCTTTGTAGCTGTGTGTGTGTGGTTTTCTTGAATGTTATTCATCTGTTGGGTTTAAGGCATAAGAACAGTCAAGCAAGTCATTTTAGTTATAGTTTTTTTCTTAAAGCGACTTTAATTCAAATTCTTAGCCTGTGGAAGATAAGTTTTTAACAAAAATTTGGATCTCACTTTAGAATACCAACTACTATTAAGAATGGAGCATCCTGCATTTAGACACCAACCAGCAACATTTGACATATTTAGGCAAATTTTACCTGAATTTTGCCTATAATTTCTATTCTTGGACTGCCAATCATTGTTTCTGCATTATTGTACAGTATATGTATTATTTCTTTAAATTTGTAATATCATCATACAGTCAGACCCTGATTTCGCAACCCCCAAATATGGTACCTTCTCCGTATACCACCTATGAATCGTTGTGAACAAAACTTCCATCTTATGATTACAAAGAGCAAGCATATACTACCTCGATTTACCTCAAGTTTAACACCAATGTTGGCGACTGACAAATGGTGGCGCTAAATCAGGGTTGGACTGTAATTCAACTGCTATGATAATAATATTGCCTATTATTTTCATCAGCATATATACTGTCTGATAAGTCCTGCAGAAAATAACCCATGCCTATTTTAGATTAAATTTTAGAGCATTCAATCCAAATAAACCGTTAAATAGCTTACCGAATATCAATTATATTACTACCATCACAAACAATGGTGTTATTCTCGCAGAGGTAATACGGTACACATTCACAGTTTTTCTGCAAGTCCTTGTTGGGAGGGTATGAACTTGCAAGGACATCAAGTAGTTCACTCCCATTATCAGTTGCCTCCCCTCTTGCAAGCATTGTCACTGCCAACAACAGCAGCACATGCCATGGAATCTGTTTCCATGTTGACATTGTATTCCTGCAAATGTACAGCAATGAATCTTACTTGTATGGAGACCAATCTCATTTCATTAGTTACAACTTTAAATGATATTCTTGAAGGGAAAATTTAAATTAAAAGAAAAAAATCTCTTCTTAAAATCTCAATGAAGTTTGATCCAACCGCTAATTTCGGGGCTAATTGAGATTTAGTAGCAATTATAAAACTTGTTTATGGACTAGAACCTTATTATCTTATACTACATATTATTAAAATTTTTATCTATCTTCATGTTTATGCCTTGAAGATGAGAGAATTCTTGTACTAACTTGTACATGCTCGTGATCGATACCCAGAACGAAGAATAAGTCGCTTTGCTTTCACAATGATTGTGAACTTTTCCTAGCTTCTCGGATTATACCATTTTGCATAAGGGTAACGATACATACTCCGCGACTTTATTATGCCACGCAAGTCATCCCCACGTAAAAATTAAACGCCTTTTAAAGATGAATCTAGTTTTTTTTTGCATACTGTTCATATAGCGATTACCTAAGAAGATCGGTTCGTCATAGGTCGAGGAATAGAGATAACTTGTGAGCCGCTATGCGTTGGAATGGCATCGCAAAAATTTCGAAACAAACATGTCAAATCGTAGGCCACCGGCGGAATTTCCTTCTAGAAGTCAGTCACACTAGATTGTAACGGAGAAAGACGGCACTGTAGTCGGTGCTTTTGCGGCACTTGCTCTGATCAAAAACAAGCGAATTATTAGATGTCTGAAAGCAAGGTTGAAATTTATAGGTAAATAAACGACCGCGGAGATTAAATACAGGAGGTCGAAAGTCAGACAGCAATATCGAAGTACAGTTTTCCATAGTAAGGTCGAATCGTGATAGGATAGACCAGTGGTACTCAACCTTTACATTGCGGGCCAAGTCGGTGGTCGCGAATCCTTCGGCGAGCCACATTGGAAGTAGCCAACTCTTCGGCGGGCTGGCTTAGTTTAAATTGGAAGTTACCTATAATATATTTTGCGGTTCCATATCAGTGACAATCAATTCTAAATAAGGGTTTTATGATTTACATTTCAATTTAAAGTTTTATTACAAAAATTTTCATAGAAATGGACGAATTTGTGTTAAATTTTTCGGATGTTTTTTTCGTGATAACTTCGCGGGACGCACAAAAACCCTTCGCGGGCCCTAGGTTGGGCACTACTGGGCTAAACTGCATGTCAGATTAGTTAGGAATATTATGGTGCGTTGTAACCCTTGGCAATCCCCAGCCAGGCGAATTTCATGGAAATGCGCAGATACAGTAGACCCTCGAAATTCGTGGGAATTACGTTCCTGAAAATTACCCCGAATGTCAAAATCGGTAAGCTATTAATGAGTGCAGGCTACGGCGAAGGTAACATAAAGAAAGGAAATAATTTAATAAATATTAAATTACGGCATCGTTGATGTTTCCTATATTTGAAAATCGCTAACGAAGATTCAAGCGAAGTTCCATGGCCGATGAGTGTTAACCGTGTAACAAGTGTAGTTAACTCGTTAGTTATGAAAAATTAATGTCCGATTTAAAGAGGTTAATTGTGAAGAATAAATCAATAACAAATTTGTGAGAAAATATTTTACTCGTCGATGAAGATGGTGAATATATTGAGATTATGATGATGTTGGGGCTGGTGAGAAGGATGAGAAATGATAATACGAATAGGAAAACTAAATAGAACAACTCGTGTGAAACTGTTTCGACGCACTGTCGATATACGACGAATTCTTGGAATTGTAAAAATTTCGAAATCTCCACTTCGCCAGCAGGCTCGAGAAAAAGAAGCGTGAACGAAGGGAACTTAAGCCGTAATTATACACTGGAGAAAATACCTCTCAGTGGCAATCCAAACGATCACATATTTAGGCGATAAATTAGCACTTAAAATCTTTTCACTTGAACGGATGGGCGGAAAGAACCTCCGCCTTAAAATAAAAATACAAATGTAAGAGTCGCATATTAAATGCGAATTTTTTCACGCAAATATACCGGAAGCGTGGCAGGAATATACACGTGGATATCGTGAGAAAATTAAACAACCTTGCTGCTTGGGCACAATAACTCACGCGTGATGCAGCGAACGTTAGATAGGTGCACAGGGAAACCTCCCACGAACGATCGAAACAGGTTTAAACGTTAATAAGCCGCGAAGTTTTCAGGGTAAGAACCGAAAGACACGGACAAACCGGAGCTATAATACCATCGGGCAGACGCCTTATTTATTCCTCCAGGAACTGCGAATTAATCGGCCTATAGAGCGGACGTCTTTAAACGTATCCGGATGTCCATAAAAAAAAACAAATAAATTGACCGCATCAAGGCCCACCGAGAACAGAGAAACCAGTCGTTCGGCGTGTTATTTTCCTTATTGTTCGTGTTCACCATTTCCTCCGCCCGACCTCGACACTCACCAGTGCTTCTTCAATGGCTCTTCTTGTTCAACCTTCCCGTCCGTCGCAACACTCCTCTCTCGCTCAGGCTTTGCGAAGAATCACTCCTCGGGAAGCCTTTCGCTGTTTCGCTTCACCTCTTGATGTTAACCCTCCCCTTACCGCTTCTTCATGCAACGCCCCGACCACTTTCAGTGTTGCAAATGCTGCCGGTGACGTCACGTCCATCGAGATTTGGCCGACGGAATGACGTTCTTCTCGGCTGGTCCGTCCGTCTGTTTCGCAGAGAATGTTCTCTTCTTGAGAGGTGGAAAACAAATGCCACCGCATTGACTCTTCCCCCTAGAAGTCCGTGACGCTGCCGTTTGATAATTCGTAAGAGGCGTGCCCTACCCTTACGACTGGCATCCCGGAAAATCCCATTGAACCTGGGAAGAATGAAAGGTTATTTTGCCTTTCTCGACCTGAGGGAACCCGTTGGGCCTTCTGGTGGATTTCTGCAGATATTCGTCGTTGTTTTCAACGTTTCGTAGAGAGGGAAGGGTTTGCGTCGGGTCGCTATCCCCGTCGCGGAATGGGGCGACGCTCCGCCGGCGCCCCACGGTCCTTGGTTTCATGCGAAAATTCTAAGTGACCGCGAATGGGAACATGAGGGTGTATAGGGCGCGATCTTTGGCCTTCGTTGACCGCTCTCGACGAATGTGGAATTGCGTGTGTTCAGTGCGATCGAGAGAGTACTCGTTTTTTAGTTTTCTCCAATTGCTGCGCGTGCTATTTTTGCCGTGTTTAATTTTTCTTGCGTTGGTTTCCATAGACTTTCCTTTAACATCCTTGCGGAGATTTTAACGAACGGAAAGCGTCGCTTCCTGGTCACGATGACGCATTTTTCGTTAATTGGCCCGAGCAACGGAAATGAGTTTTCAGAAATATTGTTCCGAAGACCTTCTTACATTCCTATTGTCCACCCGATTAATCCAAAATATTCTCTCTTAAAAAAACCAGCAATAAAATAAAGTGAATATTACCTTTGTGCTTCTACTATTGTTTAAAATGATCTTGACGCGTCGATCAGTGAAATATATTTAATCATGAAGAGACGTGTTTGGAAGAAATATTTTCTTTTACAATTGATATTATCTTGAACGACGCAGTTACGCTAATGTATGTGTGTTAAAACATTTTTAAGTTAAAAATTATAATATTTTGACTTGTTCCAAAAATACATATATGGTTCATGTAGCAGATGTGAGGCCATGTTC
This sequence comes from Tanypteryx hageni, assembly GCA_028673005.1. NCBI lineage: Eukaryota > Metazoa > Arthropoda > Insecta > Odonata > Petaluridae > Tanypteryx > Tanypteryx hageni. The sequence goes on along the minus strand of CM054117.1, from coordinate 81,626,896 downwards.
GGGAAGACTACCTGCTCTTCGCGTTCGATCCTTATTAGAGAGAATTAGCGTCCCTCGCTCGGACTTAGTATTTAGAAAGTCTTTGCTCGGATTCTAGTCCCTGACCCTTACTCGGTGTAGTCTACCCTCACAGCGGGTGGTGAAATTACCGATCTATCATTGCAAAATGGTAATACTTTTTGCAAATATGGCGATTAAAAGTTACATCATTGCATTGCGGTATAAATGCCGATTATTGGCGTTTGTTAAACGGAATTCTACGATACAACGGAGCTAGGAAACGAGCGAAGTAGAGAGGAATGAAACTGAAGGGAGTGTGAGAGGTGCCAACATAAGCGCTGTATAATTTCCTCCTTTAAAATTACCTAAAATTTAGGTTAAGTCAACTTTGGTAGGGACGCTTAACTTACGCCTCAAAAGGTAATGACGAGAAAAAAATATTTAATTAAGTCCTGGGTTCGACTTGAGCTCTTTTAGATTTCCCATAAGGTAACGTAAAAACACATTTTTCGGCGTGCAGGCTATTATTCTTTTGCAAGTTAAAATTAGAAAAAATTGTCCTACGACAATCGGACTGCAACTATTTTGAAGTTAAGTAAACAAGGTTTAACATTCTTATAATCGATTCTCATATTCGACTCGTAATCGCTCAAATTTTGTTTTAAAACATTTTTTGTGAAAATTTTGACTCTTTAACTGGTGGTTGCTATGCACGAAATTTTCATTGTTGAGACTCGAGTTATTAAATTTTGGCCAAATGTCCCGTATCGAACTAAGTACTGCTTAGCAGTATTATTCATAACATAATTCATACTCATTTTCATTTTATAAAAAGGGTAGCAGTAATGAAATATGTCGCGGTGCCTCGCCTGTTCACTCATTCCAATCTGACCTCGTCTTCCGTCGTCACTCATAATAATATGTAATTATTATTTGAAAGATATTAAATTAAGGTAAGAGCTGTCGCACTAAGAAAGCAAATCCAAATCTTACATACATCAACTTCTGGAGAACCAAGAGTATCTCGTTGGGTATTAATTATTCGTTGGACGGAGTAGAGATTCCAGTTTCAGACTCGGTTAAATATCTCGGGGTCACGATCCATCGTGATCTCTCGTGGGACACCCACATTCGCCGACTGATAGGTGCCGCTAACAAAAAGCTGACTTTTATAGAATAGTTCGAAATAGCTCCGAAAAATTGAGAGAATTATGTTATTTATCCTTGGTTCGACCACAGGTCGAATATACTTCAGTAGCGTGGGATCTCTACGAAAAGTGACTCACTAACGAGATAGAAAAGGTTCAGCGCAGGGCAGCTAGATTTGTAAAGAGGAATTACGATAGTAAACAAAGCGTAACATCATTAATAGAAAATCTGAAATGGACATCGTTAGAGGAACGTAGGCTGCAGGCTAGATTTAAACTACTGGAAAAATTTATGTCGGAGGGACTAGCGAATGAGGTAGTAGGACTTATCAGAAGCCCGACGTATCTCGGATTGCAGGACAGTGAGGATAAGATTCGCGAGATTGACTGTAGAACGGAGCGATATAGAGGATCGTTTTTTCCTAGGACGATAAGATAACATAATAGGAAAAGATAAGGTAGAAAAACTATGGACCCTTGGTGCACTACACACCCTGCCATCCACCAAAAAGGTGACTTGCAGGGTATCATATAGATGCAGAAGGGAGATACTATTTTAAAATGCAAGGGGGAAACATTTAAAAATATTTTACCTCAGTCTAGAACGAAGTCTGAAACTATTGACCGAGCGAAGCGAAGGTCTGTCTTCTGAGAGCCCGTGCATTTCCTCTGTCTGTCTGTATGGCAATTTGGCAATAAGTGAAAAGTACGATAGTTGTCAGATCCCTATTATCGACGAAACGACCGAGAGCGTCTGGTTCCGCCTAGGTAAGGATAATTCGAAAAAGATATATTTATGTTCATTTTACAGACCACCTAATGCCAAAGTTGATTATATTTTAAGATTAGAGAGGCAACTAGCCGAGCTTAGATATTTTATGAACGACGGTTATGTGATAATTGGAGGCGATTTTAACTTACCTTCAATCGATTGGGAAAACCTATGTTTCGTTACGGGAGGTAAAGAACGCGAATCGTGTGAAGCCTTAATTGACACGTTTCATGAATATTCCTTAATCCAGATGGTACGAAAAGTCACGCTTTCGGGCAATGTTCTCGACTTGCTTGCTTCTAACACCCCGCATAGGATAACTAAGTTATCCACAGAGGAGGGACTTCGCGATCATCGAGCTGTGTATGCGGAGTGCGAATTAAAGCTCAAAAGACATCCTAAGCCCCTTCGGAATGTATACGCTTTCGCCAAGGGCGACTTTAAAAGTTTCAGCTTACATCTCAGAAGTACCTTTGCCAGTTATCGTGAAAAGACAGAACGATTAGGTATGGAGCCATCATGGTTATTATTATTCAAGGATATACAAGGTATCGATAGATTTATCCCCAGTAAGTTAAAATCTGATAAGAAAAAACCTCGTTGGTTTAATAAGGAAGTTAGGATTGCCTTAAGACGACTGAGGCGTAGCCACGCAAAATTGAAAAACATACCTACCACCGCTTCCGATGAGTATCGCACAGTTATAGTCCATGAGTATAACAGTTACCGCGTATTAGCGAGAAAATTCATGCGTAACGCATTTAACACCTTCCGGAATGAGGTATTAAATACAAAATTGAAGGAGGATCCAAAAGCGTTCTGGTCCTACGTAAGAGAAGTCAAGGGAGTGGGTCCTTCAATACCCTCCCTGCGATGTGATTCCGGAGACATCCTTCACGATGGGGAGGAAAACCTAATCTACTAAACGTTTACTTCGCGAAGGCGTTCACGGCAGGTGGAGATAGACTTGAAGGTAATCTTATTCCCGATGGATGTACTCGGATGGATAATATTAAAATCTCTGAGGCAGGAATAGCAAAGCAACTGGGTGCGATAAAGCCCAACAAAAACCCAGGAGCAGAAGGAATTCCCGCGCGTGTATTAAAAGAACTAGCAGAAGAAATAGCTCCCTTCCTTCGGATAGTTTTCGAGAAATCTATTACCCTCTGTGAGGTTCCTGATGATTGGAGACTAGCACACGTCACACCCATTCACAAGGGAGGTGACAAAGAAAACCCCGAAAATTATAGGCCGATTTCTCTAACATCATTATCATGTAAGATTTTGGAGCACATTATTGCTAGCAACACAATGCGTTATCTCGAGAGTAGATCGCTCTTAGTCAGCTGTCAACATGGCTTCAGAAAAGGTAGATCCTGTGACACCCAACTCGGTTTGTTTGTGAATGATGTTTTATCATGCGGCGAAAATAATAAGCAGGTCGATGCAGTGTTCCTTGATTTTAGAAAAGCTTTTGACAAGGTTCCCCACCGTAAGTTGTTATTAAAATTGGGAAATCTTGGCGTTAATGTTAAAGTCATTAACTGGGTTCGCGCTTTCCTTTGGAATAGAAAACAAAAAGTAGTCATCGATGGTAAGTCCTCGAGTGTGGCAGATGTAGTCTCTGGAGTGCCGCAGGGTAGTGTGATCGGACCTATGCTTTTCTTGCTTTATATAAACGATATCAGCTCAGTTGTGAAAAGTAATATTAGGCTTTTTGCGGACGACATCGTAGTCGATAGAGAAATTAGTGGTCCTAGCGACCATCGTCAGCTTCAGGATGATCTGGATGCGTTGTCTGCATGATGCAAGGAATGGCAGCTAGAAATCAATCAGAAAAAGAGTAACGTTCTATACTTTTGGAAATCTAAAAGCCCACCGTCCGTATTTACCTACTCGATAGATGGTGAGAGCATTCCTGTTTCGGAATCCGTGAAATACCTCGGGGTAACCTTGAATCGTGACCTGTCTTGGGACGAGTGATAGGTGCGGCAAATAATAAGTTGGCTTTTGTGCGTAGGATAGTCAGGAAAATCACGGAAAAGATGAGAGAATCCTGTTATTTATCCTTGGTTAGACCTCAAATGGAATACGCAGCAGCGGTTTGGGATCCATATCAGAGGGGACTCATAAAGTATTTAGAAAAAATACAGCGGCGAGCAGCTAGATTCGTGAAAAAGAATTTCGATAAAAAACAGAGCGTTACGTTACTCATTGAAGAGTACAGTTGGCCATCGTTGAAATATCGTAGATTAGAGGCGAGACTTAAACTTCTAGATTAATATAGGTCGGAGATATTCGTAAATGAAATGAAGGATATTATTCGACAACCAGCGTATATCGGACGGAGAGATAATGAGGACAAGATTCGCGAGATAGATAGTAGGACGGAGAGGTATAAGGAGCTGATGCCTTTGAGTATGCTGGAAGTTGATGCTTGTACAACTAAATAAAATTATCGTTCCCTACCTTTCTCTCAGCATTCATACGTGATTCATTCTTGATTCTTAGAGTCTGTAGTTAATTATGGTTATTTGCTATCGTGTTTACATGCTCCAGAGTGTTCTAATAAGGGTAAAACTGTAGGTTGGGCGAACCCGTCCACCTCAGGCGTGATAAAGACGTATGTAAAAAACAGGATTATCGTCATTCCTTCATTTTTTTAGCTCAAATAATGTCATATGCCCTACTATGAAATTAATATAATTCGATTTATTGTGTATATCCTAATATCACCTTGTAAGTTAACATAGAGTATGTAATGATTGAGTTATCTGACGTTCTTTTGGAACGTTATTCGAACATTTCATTTCGCACTTTCATTATGTTACCAATACATAATACCAATAATTAGATCATTGCTTTAGAACACTTTACACCATCTACTTTATTCTGGAACGGTAACGCTGCAAAAAATCTGTGCGCACTATACGCGGGTATATAGAAAAATGAGGCTGAAAACCCCCCTGCGCGTTATACGAGGGTGCGCATTATACGCGGGTATTTACGGTATCCGTATTCATAGAGCATATAAGGCATGATAACAAAGGCAAGCATTCTTTCCCATAAAGCCGATAAGTTGTTTCCAGACTTAAATTCGTTATCGAAAACTGCAACAAAGATGGCTTCACCGACGGTCGTCTAGCTGTATATCCATCGATAGATGCCGTCTTAATAAACAAATTTATACGAATATAATCACAGACGTTTAAGAGCATATCCGCACGAACTATGTAGTGTTTGGTTGAATTTGTTTATGATATTTTACCCCACTTATAGAGTTGTTCAACGGCTTCTAAGTTTTGATTTATTTATGTACGTCTAAAATCTTCGATTTAGTAAATTTAACTACGGAGTTTGAGTGGTTTTGTAATAAAGATCAATAAATTAAATGCACACGTGAGTTAAACTCAATTACCTAAAATAATTTTAATTAGTTTTTTAAACGTTAGCGAGGCCACTGATCGATAGATCCACTAGTTAATTTTAGATTTCTTTGCGAGTAAAATCAAAAAAACGGGGCTCAAGCTTTACCGCATGCTGTAAAAGCGTTAACTTATAGAATCATTCGAATTTCCTCAATTCAAAGTGGTGGTGGTCCATAGAAAACGGCATTAAATTCATTTACGGTTTTTTCCCATCCAGTTATTATTAGAAAGCACGATTTTTTGCCAAATACGGCATTTTGATAATTTCTAAACGAAAAAATTGATGGAATGAAGCGATCCGAAGATTCTATGCATAGTTTCCTATTATTCCATCAATTTCTGGCTTTGGCAATCTCACCGTTTGAGAGGGAGGGGTTTTCTTCGACGTTCTCTTGGAGGACGTCAGTTGAGGCTGGCTGATACTAGCTTGGCTAGCCCGGACCCAACTAAGAAAAACACCCGCGTTCAAAAACAGGAAAGATTGTCTGATAAGGTAGTTCAGTGGTAGAATATCCGCCCGGCAAGTGGAAGACCCGGGTACGATTCCCGGTCATAGCAGAATTTTTTCTGTTTCAAAGTTATTCCCAGGCATAAGCTGTAAAGTTGGGAATAATTTTTAATTTTAATTTTCTTCACGTTTCAATATTATTCCCAATTTCTAAACGGGTTAAATTTTCACTGGTCGAGTCCCGGTTGATCTGCAGCGGTAAGTATCGCAAATGTCGTAAAAATAGTACGCCAATTGTTTCGATTTTCTGGGGAAATCATGTGAGAACTGGAGCATTAATTTCGTCGGCGGTCTCAATTTCTGCAAGTTCAGTAGCGAATTATCGAGCTTATCTTATGGCTAAAATCAATGGCACGCGATACGAGTCTCTGACTGGTATTAAAAAGGTTATAAAAACCATGTGCGTATTTCTTCCATAAAGTAGCCGTCGCATTCACCGATAGTAGGCTTTGCATCCGAAATGCGCATCTGGTTTTTCTAAACTTTTTTATAGCTAATGGATGCATTCAAGTTGAAAAATAAAATTCCCGTAGCTGATTGCCTTTTTAAAATGTGGGCGCTCTTCTAGTTCTTATCAGTTTTTCAGACTGATTCCAGACGCATTACATTTCGTCTTCCGGGAAAGATCGACTCCATCCTTTTTCGGACGGGCGTTCGCTCCAGTGTCGGGCTCGTGCCTCACTCCTGAGCTGACACCCCGGGTTCATACACTTACAGGATATATTTGACTATTAATATTTTTGGATATGAGTGTTACCAGCTAATTCTATCGCATACATTCAAACAGTTTGATGAAACCTAGATTTTAAAACTCCGCCTTCGCCATACTAATTTCATGAAATTTTATGTTAGAATGAAAGTATTCGGATATGGATGCAACACCGCTTAAATGGAGAATTTTTGGATCTATCTTGGGAAGCACTATCGCCGTGTATATGGAGTAGGGGCCCGGAGGGGAGGGAAGGAGGATTGTGGAAACGGGACGGGTGGTTAATGACCATTAGCTCCTTTTAGACGAGGGTTTTAACCGCGTTCAGTCGGTGAGAAGTGATCAGGTAATGGAAAACCGCTATTTGACCTCAGGAGGGGCATAGGTGGACTCGTCAACATGCATGTAAGTGGTGCTAAGGTTATTGATTCGGCAGCTTTTAGATTTAACTCTCATTTTCTAATTGGAGAGGTTCATTGGGATTGATAAGGATTTGAGAATGTATTTACGTAGTGTGAAACGACTTGCGGGCTAAAAACTGCTGGTGAAATTTACTTATGCCCTTCCTCTCGTTTATGAGGACATTAGGGTCGAACGTTACGACACGGTGGAAATACCCACGGAACGACAGTTTTGGCTTAACGTGTTGAAAAGATTAAGCCTTAAGAGAATAAGAATCCAGGCAATGGAGAGTAGGAGGGCTGTTGGTGGCACAGGAACGAAAAGGACATCCTCCGATGGTTTAATTGCGTACATTACTTTTAACTCTGTGTTTATTATTTTCAGCTTTATTGGCGAAATATTTCGTGACAATCTTGATGAAAGATACATCTACATTTTATCCTGCAATTCACCTAATTGGTGGGTGGCAGGGGGTGCAATGCACCAAAACCTACCTAAAGATTGTCTATCGCGGGTTGAAAATTTCTATTGTGATCTCGTATTGTCCTCGGAAAGAAGGAGCCTAGATAACGCTCCGTCCTACAATCGATTTCACGTATCTCACGGTCGTTCCTACCTATATACGTTGGTGCTTCAACTATTCCTACAACATCGTCTTTTAGACATTCCGATCTATATTTCTCCAGAAGCCGCAACCTTGAGTTCAATCTACGATCCTCCAGTGGTACCCAGTTCAAATCCCTCAATATTGAGGTGACGCTTTCCTTATGTTCGTACTTTTGTTTTACGAATCTGGCTGCTCTGCCATAAGGGAAAACTACTTTTATTCTAGGATATTAAGTTAAGAATAAATTTCTCGATGAGAATCTGAAAATTTTGCATGACAACATTATAATATAATATGAGATTAAAATTTTAAAGAGTTCTTGTATTCACGTTATAAAATTTATTTTCAGGATTTTAGTCCGTATTTAAAGTTTTTTTAAATTTTCTCCATTTACGAAGTGCAGAGAAAGGATTGTTTTTATGAAAAAAACCGAATTCGAGATTTCAACGGAAATACATGCTTTAAGGTCTCCTGAACACATTTTGACTATTTTCTCGATGATGTCTGTCGGTCTGTGTGATAGGATTTTGTGGGCGCTCTGACTCAAACAATTACACTCGTATCAATACAAAATTTTATATTTAGAAAGAGTACTATATAATGAAGAGCCGATTAGGTATGACAGCAATCGCTCAACCGATAGTGGATGTTTACTCAAGTCATATTTTGGTTTTTGGCAAATACCTTTTAAATCTTGATAAATATTAATATTGTTTATTATCAACTTCATAGATAATATTATTCTCTGTAACTTTTGCTTGAAACATTTTTTCGTAGAATGCATTGTTAAGGAGATATTCTATTTATTTAATATTTGATGAATGTAAAACTACTGGAATAGAATTTGAGTTGAAGGCTTTCGCAGCGTTGCTGAATGCTGGTGGAGGTTTTCGGGTTTCGCTGCGTTGGCGGCATTTCTGGCTCTCGACGTTTCGCAGACATTGCAGTCTGCATCTTCAGGAGATGAAGAAGTTTTATTTTTATGCGAAATTAAGGCATCTATCTAGAATTTCTAAATTCTCTGGCAGTTGGCTCGCGCCCAAGTTTTCGAATGTCAAGTTTCATGGCTCAGGTCGCCCTTTTTAAGCAACAACTATAATCGTCATTAAAACAATAACTTGTATGTTACACCAAAAGCTATGTAAAAATTAGGATATTTTGTGTGTTATCCATGTCTTTTAGTACATATCCGGGTAAAAAAGTTATTTAAAATTATCACGTCATCATATGTATAAGTCAATGGCTGAAATCAAATGAATTAGAGTTATAAGCATTAATTCAATCCAATTGAAGTATGGAAAATCAATTCCCATTGAAAGGTATCGGAGTCGTTGCTATGGCAGTTAATATTTTTCATCGTTGAAAACCGAGAAACTTTACATAATTTTATTATTAAAATCGAATGTTTACGCAAATTCAGCATGGATTTGAATTCTGTCGTGAACAAAATTAAACTTCATTCGTTCTTCCACAGTAGGTATGGTGCATGTCCCTACTTTGTATCTTAATTTAAATAATTTAAAAAGGCAATTTTATACAGCTCTGCATAGTTTTCAATGCTTTTCTTATGGGTGTTTAAAATTGGACATTGGGGTCAAAAACACCCCTTAAATATAACATTTTCTGGAATTGGGGATTTTTCAAGAGGTTGTACCCAATGACCTGTATTCATGCCAAATTTCAGCTCTTTAACACTTCTAGAAGTACCTTAGGTTTTATATGATATGTTCTCTATATATAAGAAGCAGCTATTTATAATGATATACGAGTTGTTGGTGCTTGCATACTGCAAGCGCTTAAACAATCGACATACACCAAGATCTAAACTTGTAAATAAACCAACGTGACAGCATTTTAACTACCCTAAATCTCCGATTATAATATGCATTTTTTCTTCAAAATATTGGAAAAAACTCAGGGTGCGTATTATACATGGTAACAAACGCATATAACTTTTTCTAGTAAGGAAATAATTTTATTTTAGGAGACTTTCTAAATAAATTGTCATTTTCATTGCATTCTGATAGAATTTATTTTAAAAAAATTCAAAACATAATTTAAAATAATTATTTATTTATTTATATCTGTTCTAATCAATAAAATTTCCGAATTCACAATCACTGCCCTCACTGTTTTCAGTTAGTTCATCCGCGATCTTGTGTTCACTCTCATCGTCTGCGTAAATGGCATCGCCGAGAACGTCGTCTTCATCCGCGTTATCCACTTCACCGAAATCATCATCCCGTACAATTAGACCAGTCGACTTTTTTGACGGTTAGGAGAAATAATTCATTAAGTTTTGAAACTTGGCACATTTGTCCGTTAGGGCAACCTAACTTACGTATCAAACGTTCACATGCCTAACGTGTACGCGTCGGCCGTTTTGGCGCCAAAATGGCCGCCGGAACACGACCCGCGACAGGCCTTTCGCGAATGTCTCGGAAACGGTCAAATATACGGAAAAATTGTACATATACAAACTTGAGAATAAAATTTCCTACAAGAAAGGTTCTTTGCAAAGTTTTTGTTCCTGTAATGGTATAGCAGAAAATAGGCGTAGTTTATGGAACGACCGTTCAAATTTTACACTTTTTTGACGGTTAGGGAAAATAATTCATCAAGTTTTGAAACTTGGCACATTTTTTTGTTAGGAGAACCTAACTAACATATGAAAGTTGACATGCCTGTCGTGTACGCGATGTTTTTAGGTTGGCTGGGAATTACATGGCGTCTTATGGGAAAATAGGACTTGCACTTCGCGAGTTTGCATTTCGCGTCAGTTTTCCGGAACCAATTATTCGCGAAGTTCAAAAAGGTGGTGTGTGTGTGTGTGTGTGTGTATATATATATATATATATATATATATATATATATATATATATATATATATATATAGACCTAAGGAAATGAGAAGGTAGTGATGAGGGTGGCAACAAGGTGTTGAAGGAAGCCCAGCGGACACTTACCAAGTCGGAGACCAAGTTGGCAGGCTACTGGGGGCGTCGAAGAGACACGTTGAACACACGAACACAAAAACAAAAAACACGCAAGCTTATCGGGCCTATGCCCTTCTTCAGCAGTAGAGTAAATGAGAGTGACACACTGAGCGGGGAATGACAGGGTGATGTGGGGAGGTTGATGATCGGAGGGGGCGGGGAGTAGGAAGGGTGGATAGCCAATAAGGAGGGAGTGTGATGAGGTAGAGTGCAAATAGTTACAAAGTAACAAGGAGACACTGTAAGGGGGCTAATAGGATATATATATATATATATATATATATACAGGGTGTCCGTCGAATTTATGTCATAACTTCGGGATCTTATTCCTTAAGTGATTTTGAGTAAAAAATGTCATATGAACATTCTCATTCTCATTTGTTACAGAGCTACGAGCAATTGAAATTATTTCGTACTTTGATTTATACAACTAAATGGCTGAAAAATGCTGTTTAAATAATTATTCGTATCCATTGTTAATTGTTGAAAAATGTATTATTTAAATACACATTCGTTTACATTTATACTTAATCCATTGTTACAACAATTGTTCAAAATGGCCGCCTTCAGCTTGGATGCACAATCTGACCCGTTTGAGTAGGGAACGTGAAACAGCACGAAGAACTACAGCGTTATTAACTCGCCTGGCAGCTTCGAAAATTCGCTCAATAAGTTCATCCCTCTTGCTCACTCTGGCTTCATACACAACGTTTTTCATTTACCCTCACACATGGAAATCCAACGGAGTGAGATCCGGAGACCTCGGTGGCCAATCCTGCGCACCGCTACGACCGATCCATCGGTTAGGGAACTACTTGTTAAGATACAGCGTTCCTACTAAAATGGTGCGGGTGTTCCGTCATTCTGGTAGTACATCTGAAGTCGTGTTTACAGAGTAATGTCTTCTAAGAGACCCGGCATTTCATTTTCCAAAAAATCAGCATAAATGGCACCTGCCAGACGTGGCGGGGAGAAGTACGGTCCAACCAGCTGGTTCCCAATGACACCAAATCACGCGTTCACAGAAAAACGGAGTTGGAAGTTGCTTTCAACTCTTCCGCGAGGATTTTCGCGAGCCCATAAATGCTAGTTTTTCGTGTTGTTTATTCCATCACGAGTAAACTGTGCCTCGTCCGTGAACAAGATGTAACGGTTCAGGCGGGGGTGTGTATTTAACCAACGGCAGAATTCCAACCTCCTAGCCATATCCCCGGATTGAAGATGCTGAACTTGCTGGATATATTATGATCAAGTCCCTCATCGTGTAATGTTTGTCAGACTCTCATTCGCGGAACGTTGAGGCGGGCGGACATTCTTCGTGTACTAAGACTTTGCTGAACCATTTGAATAATGTTTTCCTCCTCATCCACATTAACTTGGACTAGACGTTAAAATCTCAAAGACACATGGAAATGAGCCATTTTCTCGTAAATGTCGGTGAACTTGAATAAAAGTACGCCGATCTGGTATTCTTCTTTGTGGAAATCTTCGTCGATATTCGTAAACGGCAGCAACGGAGTGTCCATCGCCAAACCCGTACATGAAATTTGAAAATGTAAACGGCATTATTGAAAGTTATATCACGCGTGTCACAGCGCACTACACTGAACGCTAGCTTACGTTCTACTGACATGCTGCCTGCGAGCTTGCAAATTACGTCCACGTCTGTTGTGCAAGCGTCATGCTTCTCATTGTTGTAACAATGGATTAAGTATCATTGTAAACGAATGATTATTTAAATAATACATTATTCAACAATTAACAATGTATACGAATAATTATGCATTTTTAAGCCATTAGGTTGTACAAATCAAAGTACGAGATAATTTCAATTGCCCGTAGCTCTGTAACAAGTGAGAATCGGACCCATGTTCATATGACATTTTTTACTCAAAATCACTTAAGGAATAAGATCCCGAAGTTATGACATAATGTCGCCGGACACCCTGTATATATATATAAATATATATATGCTTACGTGTTTTTGTGTGCGTGTTTTCTGTGTCTTTGATGCCCCCAGCAGCCTGCCAACTTGGTCCTTAACTTGGTAAGTGTTCGCTGGGCTTCCTTCAACACCTTGTTGCCCCCCTCATCACTACCTTTCCTTTTCCTTAAGTTTACACACACACTCAGAAACTCATTGTCAGTACCATAGTTGAATGAAAAATGCCAATGATGATACAAGGTAGTGAAATACTCTCAGAAATGAAGAAAAACATGATTTTTTATTGTGAAAAACCTTTAATGCCAAACATAAATTCCAATTGTCACACTATATTAAAATTATATAGGTACATAATATTCTTATTTTATCCATTGGTCCATCGGAATACTCTATACAAATCCCACTTAAAAATTTTTTTTCCCTTGTAGGTTTTTTTCTTTTGCATAATTAAATTAGAAGCAATTGACCTACTATCTTCAGACACGGATCATTTTTATTATTTCGATTTTCCTCATATTTTCAGCAAATATTTGGATAAACATTTGGCCTATCTGATGATAATTATTTAAAAAATTTAATTAAAACATATAACTTTCAAAAACTAATTTGATTGTGCATGAAAGCCAAACCAAATCATAATATATCTTACTGATTTTTCATATCAAAATCAAATATATTTGGAATACTTGTATGATAATCCCATCATATTTGATGGGCAATTACACTAGTATACCTAATAATACTATTGGTTTTTCCGAATAAAAATCAGAGGGATGTACTTCCATTTTCAGTATGTGTAATAGGAAGTTTCATAGCCTGCCTCAGACATCTTCTTATCTATCCAGTTCCTTAAATCTGCTACATTGGCATATACTCCTGGAACTTTATCTTCCTTGCAGTCAATTCCCCAAGACACAATTCCAGATTGTATGTATTTATTTGGGTTGTTCTTCAGAGGACATACAAGAGGACTACCTCCATAGCCCTGTAATAGTAATGATTGATCCCATAATTGAAATATTGAGCTCAATTAATTGTTGGATCTCAATTGATGACCAAGGTAACTCTAACAGCAACAAAACATTTGGAAAAAACATGTGCATTTCAGTCTACAAATTCTTAGAGTCAGCAATGTTGGATTACCACCGAGAGAAACTGGCTTATTTCTGAGGGAAGTCTGGTTTTTCCAACCAATTTGAAGCTCTCAGATTATCTTTATCATCGGTATTTCATGATATTATAGAATATTATCATGGGAATATTTGCAAAAGTCTCTGAAATCGGAACTCATTTTCATGATTATATCATGCTCATGATAGACTGTGGTACTTTTTATTTATTTATGAGACATGATTTTCATTTAGCTAATAAAACTGCATTAGAGAAATTACATATTTTTAACCACACAATTCATATTTTTATAAACAATTAAATGAGGAAAAATACAGCAATCATGCTATATTTGGGAGCACGAACAAATGCAGGTGGCAACTGGATGCACAGAAGACAAGGAATGTCACATGGTTTCTCTCACTCCTTCACTTGGCCAATCAGCATCAGTCAGTTACAGCAGCTCTTGTCATGCGGTACTTACATTTGCGGCATGATTTTTATGTTTATTTGCATGATTTATGATTGACATTTAAAAAATACCGTCTTGTGGTGTTTTAAAATGGAGGGCAAAGGAAGTAAACGCAAGGTTTTACACAAACAAGCCAGAGAAATCGTATACAAAGTGTATCAGTACTTCAAAAACGAGTCAGAGCATGCAGACGATTCAACATGCACAGCTGGTTACGATGTTGCCAACAGTCAAGAGCGAACGGCGAATGCTTGTGGGATAGCGGCATAGGACTTCGTGCATCATGCGTTGTTTTCCAAGTGTAAACTTATGCAGGCTGGCAGTTTGGCAGCAATGTAATGTGTATTTCTCTCTCTCTGTGCAGTAATCATGAATCACCTGCCTTTGTTCGTGCTCCCAACTATAGCTCATTATCATTTCTCTTAAAATTATTGATCCTGTCCTCTTTATAATGATAGAAATTTTTTAATACAGACAAATATTTGATTATGGCTAGAAGTTATTACAATTCAACATTCAGATTAAATTATGCTCAAAATTTAATCACTTGCATTCTTTAAACTGACCTTGCAAATCTCTTTGTCCTTATCTCCACCTGCACACATAAAAGATTTATGGAGATTGAAATGTTGACCTAATGAAGTATTACGCAACATGGTCTCACATTGCCGAGTGTCAACCACAGACAATTCCACCTTCCTTAGGATGGCATTACTCAGATCTCCCTTGCCTGAGAAAAGATAATTTCATTAATTAATAAATGCTCAAATCCATCAGAAATCTCTGCAGAAATATCTTGAACTGATTTCTGTATGGCAAAAGTACTAAATGTTGGAAGTTAACTTATAAACTTCTGAAAAGGGAAGAACCAAATGGTAAGATATTTTTTAATGGACTAGGTATAACATCAGTTGGCTATCATTGATACTAGTAGTTGTTGCTTGCATTCTGCAAGCATATCATCTCAACATAAAAAACATTCATTTTTCATATTTCATCATTACACATATTTTTTTAATTCTAAATATTTCACCTCTGGAGCGATTTTCGTTTATCCCTTATGTAAAAATAATAGATTAAAACAATCCCAAAACTTAGCAATTTTAAGAATTTTATACTTTCCCCATTATGTGGTACTAATGCTACACATTTCTGCCAAATTTTAAAGTTGTAGTACTTCAAGAAGTGAAATAATATTTTTCCAATTGTTTAAATTTTAAACATTTTTAACGGCCGCCGCAATCTGTTTATGGAGAGATTCAAATGTTTATTTGTGCAAATGCACAACTTTGTACATAACATGAAAATTTCAGCTTCCTCGCTTATCCCGTAATGTCTAAACAGTTATCTATTTGTTTAAACTTTAAGAATTTTTAACTGCCAAATAAATTAAAATATCAAAATTTGTATAATCCCTATTTAGTTTTTTTACGAATTCTACTTAATAAAAAAATTCATCTCCGTAGCACATGCGGAAATACACAAACCTTGAAAATTTGTTTAAACAATTGCGAATTTTTAGCGTCCGAATTGTTGCACTTTTTCAAGATTTTCGTTTTTTCTAGTCGGTTTTGCACATAATCCTACCTAAGAAAAAATTTCAAATCTCCAGCTCATCTGGAAGTGCCTAAACATTAGTATCCTCCTCCTCCTCCTCTGTAAGAAACGTCTATATATAATGACTAGTAGAAGGTGCTTGCATACTGCAAGCATTTCATCTCACCTTGAAAAAAACATTAATTTTTCAGACAGATATTTCATCATTACAAATATTCTATTAATTCTAAAGATTTCACCTCTGCAGCGATTTTCGTTTTTCCCACATGTAAAAATAATAGTTTAAAACCATCCCCAAATGTTGTAATTTTAAACATTTTACACTTTCTACATTATGGGGTAATAATGCTACACATTTTAGCCAAATTTTAAAGTTGTAGCACTTCTAGAAGTAAAATAATATTTTTCTAATTGTTTAAAATTTAAACATTTTTAACGGTTGCCGCAATATACATATGGAGAGATTGAAATGTTTATATTTGCAAATGCACTGTTCTGTAAATAATTTGAAAATTGCAGCTTCCCAGCTCATCCCGTATTACCTAAAAAATTATTAAACTTTAATGTTCAAATGGGGTTAAAACAACCCCTAAAATTTACAATTTTAAAATTTTCGATTTTTATAGTTGGTTATGAGAAAGGTTCTATAATCTTGCAAAATTTCAGCTTCCTAAACTTATTAGATTGGTCTACACACTGGATTGCGTTATCCCATTCTAACTTATGGGAGATATTCCGGGGTCTCTGGAGTCGAACCCAAGACACTGTAAGCAAAAGTGATAATAATTCCTAATAGATATTGCAGCCGTCTAGCAACTCTGAAATTTTCATTTTTCTAGCTTACGGGCAAGTGCCCAAAATTAATTTACAAAAATGGCGCAATGCTTTTCTTACGGGAAAAAACGCAACTTTCGGAATTTCTGGAGTCGAACTCATGTCACTTATGTGAAAAGTCTCATTTTATATGTAGGTTTCTCCATCATATCTACAAAAACTAAAACTTTCAGCTCTCTAGCTCTTGTAGTTTGGGCTGGACATTAGTATCCTCTTATACGTTATATATATCCTCCTCCTCCTCTGTAAGGAACGTCTATATATAATGATATTGGGAGTCAGTTTACTGTAATCTCTTGTGGGATTTGCATATGTATACATTGTTCAGTGCAGCCTCTAGAAAAGTGCATTTCATGAACAGTGGTACAGAATAGTACCGAAAAAGAGAGAGAAACGTGTTACTTATTTTTGGCTAGGCATCAAGAAAGATATGTGTGTCATGTATAAAACATCTACATGAGGAATAATTACAAAAACACCAGTGCAGATCAACTATATTCATATAATAATCTTAAAGCAAAGTGTTATTTCATCATTGAAGAATTAGCATTGAAGATTCCTAGAGGAATCTGAGTGAATGACAAATTAAAGCTTCCATAGATGTGCAAGTGGAAGAGATGAGCTGAGGAGGTTTTAGGAAGAATTATAGTCTCCGTCTGTATCAGGAGACATGATCCAAAAGATAAAATATGCAAGCTTTATTGCAAGTAGTGCACTGTTTAGATTGGTTTTTCAAGGATGAACTGGAGGAGAGACATTCTTAGATGCAAGAGCTGTTAGAAACATTCTGAATTTGAATAATCCCCTGTAAGCAACATGAATTATTGTTTGGCAGGGGAAGAGTATCACCAACCTATCATGTTATTCTCCTTTTAGTGTCTTTTATTGTTTTAGGAAAAAAGGATCCCTTGTATCTATGCATCCTACAATTAATTTCTCTTGTCTTGTCAGAGTGGTTGTGGCGTCCTACTTATGAAAGGCTCTTATTTGCTTTCATTCATTTAATCTTTAAATTCTTCTGTTCTAAATTTTGGCAATAGTTGATGCCTAAACTTTTCACGCCATTTCTTCACAGACTCCCATCCAAGCTCATTTATTAGATTTGTGACACTTACTTGCCTACCATATCGATGTTTCAGAAAACACATTTCCTTTTGTTGTATTTTCTCTATCTCATGAATAAGACCTATCTCATACGAGTGCCATACGCTACATGCATATTCAATCAGTTGTCTAACCAGATAAAAATAACAAACCTCATGTGTCTTTTCAGGACATACTCCTAATATTATATAGACAAATTTAAGAGCTGCTCCTGCTATGCATCGAATATGCTATTTCCAAGATAAATCGTTCGTTATTGAAATATCAAGATATTTCCGAGTTTTCACCATTTTGATGGGGCCTGTATTGAGAAAGTACTCACTATTGATAACTGATTCCTGTTCACCCTGCTAAAAATTAACTAAGGAACATTTATCATTGTATAACTGTAATTCCTTACACCATTCTGAAATGGAATGAAAATTATGTTGGAGTTTCTGAACATCTTCATTGCGGATTGTTCTTTAAACCACTGTGTTGTCTGAGATGCAATCCACGTTTTTGGTGAATTATTGGCAGAAAATGTTGATGTAACTTGAATATGTATTTTGTTCCAACTGATTAGCCTTCATAGTAGCGGATTCCTCTCTGTTATTTTCATTTATCATGTATTTTTTATCATCGTACTTTATAGATGAGATGGTGTTCTATTTGATAGAGCATTATTGTTGTTCTTCCAATGACTCAAAAGATATGCTGAATGCAGTGGAAATCAGTTTCTTGCATTATAATTTAAAGACCTATTTAAAAATGAAGTGGCTAAAAATAACATCAATTAATTTGATCTATCCAAAACGCTAACAATTGAAATAAATCCAACTATGTACTAACCCCACATGTCCTTCCCCCATCCACTTGCAACACAATGGGTCTCAGGAGCAGACAAAAATCCCTGTGCAGGTAGGCAGGCAAACCCAATATTCTCTGCTGGTAATACAGGCTTAGAAAGGAAAAGAAGAGCCACGTCATTGAAGTACTCCTTGTCCTGGTAGTCCTCATTAATTGCCGTTCTTTCCACATCCCTGTCTTGATACTCATAAAGCTCATTCTCGGTCAGAGTGTCCCACTCTCCAGCACGAATTATGTATGAAACCCCTTTCTTCCTAAAATTGCAGACATCAGGAATTTTAATGTCGTGAGATAAAATGATTCGACTTATGTACATGAGGTACTAAATCGAGAAATTAAGAACAAGAAAAAAAAATGAGAGCAGAAATGGTAGAATCCAACAAAATTTCACATTTCAAGAATAACATAAAATATCAACACTAAAGAATAAATATATGCCAAGTACGACTAATCTCTAGTATTCATCCAACTCTTCCAATTTATTGGAAGAATGTCAATGCCATAAAGTAAAATCTATCTGATACTTGCCCTGCAACACAATGAGCTGCAGTGAGTACCACACTGGGGTGGATTAGGGAACCTCCACACAAGTAAAGCTTCTGAATCCGAGTGGAATCCTCTTCTCCTTCAAGGGACTTGGCTTTCTCTACTTTCAACACTGCAACCATCCAAGGAAACTCTCCAAATTGTGCTTCATTATCACGGTCATCAGAAATCCTAAATCCAACACCTTCCAAGTTTCGATTTCCGCAAGTTTTATTGTGAAGGTCAGGTGCTTGAGTAGGAATGCCAGTTGGTCCAGAGGAACGTTTTTTGCAGCATACATGCAGTGCGTTAGCGCAATGGTCACTTGGGAAAAAAGAAAATATTCAGTTGAAATACAGATCCAATTTCACGGAGTAATAGAAATTTTTTATTCGTTTCTCTAATTGTTTAGCTTAGATACCGATGGATCCAGTAAGCTGTTCGTTAGGTAATAAATCCATCTATAGAATAGTAAAGAGCTTTTCAATAAACAAGCAGGAGTAAAGACTTAAAACGTAGGTATTCAGTTTACATAACCTCTCATACATTTCACGATTTCATCGCGAGTTTGAATGAAAAGTATTATTTACGGGTATAAAGGAAAAATTATTGTTTCTCAGGGTTCCCCTCGAAGACTTTGAGCTAAGACGACTTCACAAGCCCGCCTTCTAGATTGTGAATTCATATGCAAATAAATGATTGAAAATTTGATAGCATCTTTCCCCCATAAAACCTAACCGCATGTTTTCAGAATTTATTATCGACCTTGCAAACCACCGTCGCCTAGGGGTCTAGCAAACCACTGTCGCCTAGAGACCTCGCACCCTGTAAATCTGCGTATGAATTACCAGTTCGTTCTCTTTTTCTCTCGGAGGAGCAATCTGGTAACGGGCTCAATCATTTTGAGCGATAGAGAATGGAAAGAAGAATTCCATGCAGTTGTATCTCCACTCACCGTATGTTTAAGACAGGAGAATCTCGGGGATCCTCGCACAAGGAGTAAGGCACGCATTCACAGTCTCGCACTGCAGCCTCCTCAGCCACGCCGCCCCGAGCCAGGAGCATCACCGCCAACGTAATCTGAAGTATCCACATCCTGAAGAGATTCAAATGTAAAAACCGTCAGATCTATCTTCGAAGGGGCTACCGTGCACTTGGTAATCGAAATGGTATATGGAGAAAGCGGGTCGCAAACCGGTGGCAGGTTTCAACTCCCTAGGTAATCTTATTCTGTTCCCCTTACATCCTGGTCACTAGGGCAAGGGTGGGCAAGCTACAGCCCGCGAGAGTATTTTATGCACCCCGCAATACCGTTATGGAGCAGAAATATGAAGTGTAACACAGATAATTTCTTATTTTTTGATAAAATTATTGCCGAAAAACCATTTCTAGTGAATTTATGACACCAAAATATGATTAAATATTGATTTTAATTGATTGGATCCTTCGCTTTCTCTCAAATAACTTCCGAGGTGAACCTAAATGCGGTCTGATAGAACATTTACTTCTGTTAATGCGGACAGGCTAAGAACCCGAAATTTCTGAAGCATCGAAATAAGTTGACTCACCTCTGCACTAGGGGGCACATTCAATACTTGATTCGTTTCCCTAATAGTAACTACAGGTGGACTCTGAAAACCGGCATCACCCGAAGACCGGCTCTTTTTAAGTGCCAAATCATGGAGCTAATAATCCGGGGGGGTTATGAAAAAAATAAGTAATAAGTAATTTCTGAGTAAAACGAACTACCTACGTGTCGATAAACTCCCTATTTATTTGATTTTAGAAATAAATAAACAAAACTTTTCAGAATTTAAAAAAATACATTAACAAAAAATATCAACTTCCTAGAGCAGAGGGGTCTCAAACTCGGGCACCCGTGGTACATTTCTGCTGCCCGGGAAGTGTGGTGGTATACACTAAACGGCGAAATCTCAATGCATTAATTAAAAAATATTTTCCGTAAATCTAATCATTTTAAGATGTATGTTAAATCAGTACTTTAAATATATACGTAGTTATTTCTCATACAGATTTATAAAAATCCTTTAGAGGTGTGGTACTAAGTATGTTCTTTCCGATGCAAGAGTGTTTGTTGCACGTCCGAAGAACCTAGCCCTCGACGCCGAATCGATGACCACTTTTGTAATGAATGGGTTTAAGGCCGCATCATAGGAAAAGGGCGATTTATTTCTTGCGCAAGGGGGGATTGAATGTCCGAAGTTTCTAGTACATATATGAAACGGTGTGAGGACTGAAAAAGTATGCGGCACGCGGACTTGGTACGGTGCCCTAATGCGGCCCGCGGGTTCGGTGGAGGGCCTACATGCGGCCAGCACAGCGACGTGAGTTTGAGACTATTGTCCTAGAGTGACAGCACCCCTATCAACGTTCTTGCTGCGCTTAATGAGAAATTCCGTCCTTTACATAGGCGCTGCAGCTAAATCCCCTCGTTACGGAATGTGTCGGGATAAAATCCATTTCGAAAAAAACTGTTTTTCCGAATAATCGGATAGATTTTTATAATTTACCTTAAAAAACTCATAAGCATGTTTCAATACAAAAAATAATGTTACTGGTCGGCATAAAGACCCTCAGATCGCTTCGGAGCTCCCAAAATCAGTACCTACTTGAAGAGTTACCTTCTTCAAAGACTAACGCTTTTCTTCTCAATATTCACTTTATAATCAATAAGGACATTTTAATCTCCTCATCGAATAATTAGGGTGCAATCTTCGAAACTGAGATAGAGTTGTAGTGAAACTGCTATTTATATACCACTAGCAGATGTATCCGGCTTCGCTCGGGATATTAAAGCGGCACAGTATTTATTTTGTTGAAGGTTAAAATAACATAACTGAAAAATAAGTCCGAGAACGAAATAAAACATAGATACCGGAAGCTGTCTGAAAATAATCTAAAATAGTAATATATATATATATATATATATATATATATATATATATATATATATATATATATATATATATATATATATATATATATAGAATACTATACAACAAATATTGTTTACAAGGAAGTATTATAAAGGAAAGGTGTATATATATATATATATATATATATATATATATATATATATATATATAACAGCTTACGGAAAAGGAAAGGTAAAATGGATATATGGATGTCAACAAGGTGTTGGGATGAGGAAACCCAGTGAACACTCACCAATCAGACGACTTCAGGTTGGCGAGGCCCCGGGGATGTCGAAGCGACACACGTAAAAGAACACTAAAACACAGAAACATCACAACCAAACAGTTCTCTCTCTGTAGCTGATGAAGGAATAATTCCGAAAGCTCCTACGTTTGTGATGTTTCTGTGTTTTAGTGTTCTTTTACGTGTGTCGCTTCGACATCCCCGGGGCCTCGCCAACCTGAAGTCGTCTGATTGGTGAGTCTTCACTGGGTTTCCTCATCCCAACACCTTGTTGACATCCATATATCCATTTTACCTTTCCTTTTCCGTAAGCTGTTATATATATATATATATATATATATATATATATATATATATATATATATATATATATACACCTTTCCTTTATAATACTTCCTTGTAAGCAATATTTGTTGTTTTTCCTCAAGGTGCTAGGATGGTTAAGTTACGTGTGCTCAAATCTAAAATAAAAATCTAACCTGGATTTATTCCTCAACTTTGGCACAAATGTAACATTCAAAAGGACTGGTGCATTCTGGGGGTTGCCACTTTTTTAAAAAATCCAAAATTTTCTGCCTGCAATACACACGGGTGAACCATACAATCAAACATATATGCAATTAATTAAGTTGCAATCTATTATGTTTGACTTTGCTACAACAATGATTTCGATGCTTCATAAAAAGCGCGAACGAATAACGTACTTCTTTCGTCTATTTGAAGGTTTGAAAGACGCTAAATCAATCGGAGACAACACCCGGAAAGAGTACGAAAAAGCGATAAAATTTCAGAAAGATATGCGTATTTCTGACAAATTCCTCCGTATAACACCTAAACATAGTAAAAATAAGATATTTTATAGTTTTAGCCATCGAATAAAGTAAAAATGGAGAAAATCGGTAGATATTTACGTATTTTGATGAATTAAAGAAAAAATCTTGCAACTTGAAAAATCGAAAATCCCGTGGGAAAATATAATTGTCTCCCGGATTCGAATCCGGGACTTTTCAAAATCCCGTGTAAAGTTATGGGGAAATATAATTCTCTCTCTCTTTTTTCGTGATGTTTTATTTTTCTAGGAACCATATCATGGGGATTTAACGATTATAAAAATTTCAGCTCGTTAGGCTTAGTAGATCCGAAGATATTAAGCGAGAAATATTTGAGGAAACGGCAGACTCCCAGCCAGCCAGACAGGTTTTATATAGATAGAGAAGAGATGTGCCAATCATTCCCTTAACTTATTAGGAAATTGTGCTGATGAATCGTGTTCTGGAGCGTTCCATTTTTTCGATTTTGTTCAAAATCTATACGTATACTTTTCGGCATTTACACGACGTTGGAATATTCTAATCAATAATTTGCCCAAAACAAATTCTATATACATAATAAGAATAAGCGATTTTACTGTCATTGAAAAAAGTCTAGACACCCGAGTTTGAGACCGTATATCTCTAAAACAACCACGACGATGTTAATCGGGTAAAAAGTAGTGGGTAGAGAATTTATTTCTACGTTCATTGATGTACTTCTTAAATTTTGTAGTCTGTTTAAATATTTTATATTTGGCTGTATTTGAATAAAAATACGGTTTTTAGACCTGGATATCCGATTACACCAATTTGAATGTTTACATCTCAGAAACCCTACAATGTATCAACTTGCAATTTTAATAGCACCTACCTAAAACTATTATAAATAAGTAACTGGAAGTGTTATTTTATGACTGAAACATTAATACCCCATTTTGTTACATTTCTGAAATTCGGCTATCTTCGTTTTTCCTGGGTTGTTTTCAAAGTTAGAGGTACCGCTGTGCCCCTGACAAATGCTTATAATACTAATATGTAAAAAATAACATCAAAAAATTACTTCTCAAAATGATACCGATTTTTATTTCATCTTCATTTCCCTCTGCCTTATAGCTACGTCTGGCGCAGTAAAACGGCGGGAGAGAGGAGAGAGCGCGCGCTGTTGCTACCTCCGCATTCATTGCACACCCGGTCATGTAAATGACTCACTAACATAGAGGACGTGTCAACAGCGCACGCTGCAATTGCTACTTTACTTCTCTCTCCCGTCAGTTTTGATAAGCCAGAGGTAGCTAAAATGCAGAGGCAGGATGAAGATGAAATAAAAATCGGAATCATTTTGGGGAGTGATTTTATGATGTTTTTTTATATATTAGTAATATAGGCATTTGTCCGGTAACAACGGTACATCGAACTTGGAAAACAACCCAGTATTGACGAAGATAGCCGAATTTCAGAAATGTAACAAAATGGGGTATTGATGTTGTAGTTATATAATAACGCTTCCAGTTACTTATTCCTAGTAGTTTTAGGTAAGTGCTATTAAAATTGCAAGTTGATACATTGTAGGGTTTCTGAGATGTAAACATTCAAATTGGTCTTCTTCATCTACATGATACCCTGCAAGTCACCTTTTTGGTGGATGGCAGGGGGTGCAGTGCACCAAGGGTGCACTGCACTTGTTTTACGTTATCTTTTCCTATTATGTTCTCTTATCGTCCTAGGGAAAAACGATCCTCTATATCGCTCCGTTCTACAGTCAATCTCGCGAATCTTATCCTCACTGACCTGCAATCCGAGATACGTCGGGCTTCTGATAAGTCCTACTACCTCATTCGCTAGTCCCTCTGACATAAATTTTACCAGTAGTTTAAATCTAGCCTGCAGCCTACGTTCCTTTAACGATGTCCATTTCAGATTTTCTATTAATGATGTTACGCTTTGTTTACTATCGTAATTCCTCTTTACAAATCTAGCTGCCCTGCGCTGAACCTTTTCTATCTCGTTAGTGAGTCCCTTTTCGTAGGGATCCCACACTACTGAAGCATATTCGACCTGCGGTCGAACCAAGGATAAATAACATAATTCTTTCACTTTTTCGGAGCTATTTCGAACTATTCTCCTTATACAGGCCAGCTTTTTGTTAGCGGCACCTTATTGGATTACCAGGTCTAAAAACCGTGTTTTTCTTCAAATACAGTCTAATATAAAATATTTAAACATAGACTAAAAATTTAAAATGTAAATCAATTAACGTAGAAAAAAATTCTCTACCCGCTACTTTTCACCCGATTAACATCGTTGCGGCTGTTTTCGAGATATACGGCCTCAAACTAGGGCGTCTAGACTTTTGCAAGGGCAGTAGATGGGCAGCAAGAGCAGATGCGGTTTCAGCTTTAAAGCAAAACTACAAAAATATTAAGGAAGCTTTAAACCAAATAATTACTCATGACAATGAAAAACCTATTGGTAAATTAGAGGCCCAAAAGTTATCAAAATGCTTTGATAACTACGAGGTAGCTTTACTCACAGTCTTATGGGACAAATTATTACAAAGGGTAAACATCACAAGCAAATCGCTTCAAGACATACAATCTAATTTACTAAAGGAAGCAACTCTTCTTAAATCTTTAACAGAATTTATCGGGGATGTCAGAAATAACTTTGAAAATATTGAGAAGGGTGCGGATTTACTTACGGACAATAGAGACTTTAAAAGCTACGAGTAGAAGAGTAAAAAAACAGTTTGACGAAAGATCAGATCATGAAACATTTCATTGGGAAAAGGTCGTTTGTAGTCGATGCACATAATGTTATCTGTGATGATCTGATAGCGGCAATGTCCAGGAGAAGCGCTGTTTACAAGGTTATCTTGGATGATTTTCAAATATTTTTAAATTATGATATGATTGACGATGAAATAAATAAGGGTATTGACAGATTAATGAGCAAATATAAGTAAGATATTGAAATAAATTATTTCAAAAACGAAGTTCTTCATTTCCTTAAATTTTTAAAGGAAAAAATACCTCGAACCCAGTTGATATGTATAAGATTTTAATAGACGGCCTACAGTCTGCATTTTCCAAAGTAGAGAGGATTTAAAAAATCTTTTGAACTATGCCCATTTGCAATGCAAGTAGAGACCGCTAGTTTTCGGTATATAAACGAGTAAAGAATTATCATCGTAATAGTTTAATTCAAACACATTGAAGTGATTTGGAAATTTTATTTATTGAAAATGATGTAGTTCAGATATATGATTATGAAACTATTATAGATAACTTTGCCAAATTACAAGCAAGAAAAGCAATTAATCCTTCGTATTATATTTATTGATTTTTAATACTAGTTAGTACCAAATATAATGTTTTTTTATTTAATACAGTACAAAGAAAGGTATTTATTTGTGTTAATAATACATTTTTTGTTTATTTTTCAATGTGCAGGTAATGTATATTTTATACAATAATATTTTGTATTAAATTTTACGATGTTCAATGTGCAATGTAAATTCTATATTTATGCATTTCTGTCATTCAATTTATTTACCCTACTGCATAAATTTTTCCATTGGTAAGTTATAAAAATTTTTATAGATTAAGTGGGGGCCTCCCGATTCTTTTGCGCCTGGGACCTTCAGATACCTTAATCCGCCACTGGATACAGTGGTAAAAGTAGGAGATAGCTTAATGAAATCGATTTGATTTGCAGATTATAGTATTAACGACGACTTGGGAAAGGGCTAATTATCCGATGGAAGACATATAAAGATATTGCAAATAATTCCATGGGGCGGCAACGACAAACTTGTGAAAAAACTCTACATATTCAACTCATCATTCACCGATTACACATCACTGGGGACCGAATATAAGCGTTACCTCTCATTGGAACAAATATACCGTTATTGGAATCTGGGAGGGATATCTTCCTTACATTGCGCGGTAACCGGGGAGGAAACACTTAAATTTGATATTTAAACCTAGGCTAAGCTTTGGTATTTTAGTCTGTTAACTTTTATTATTTCGATTATTCTGAAAATGGATTTCTACGCATAGTACATTCAAGCGAAGAAAACCCTTTAATTTGATATTTACCTGTAACAATAGATGCGGTCTGTCTTCTTCCAAGACGGAGCACCGACGGAGTGGCTGTACTGGGATGTTTTCCTCTTGGGGAAAATACTAATCGAGTCAAGGCGATATTGTCTCAAGCGGACGGTTTTACGTACTTCCAAGGGCAAGAAGCGACCCTCAAAACTCGTTATTGGTCGTCACCTCAGCAGCTACTCCAATCGGAGGTGTTCGCGAAGACATTTTTTCGTGGTTTTCCTCCTCTGTTCTTCCCCTTCTCTGTGCTTCGCTCTCATCCCATTCCGTACGGTTTTGACCAACTCTCTACCTTTTTTCACCTTCTCCTCTCCTTCGTCTTTACTGGTCTTCACATGCCATATTATAGGTAATTTTCATAATATTATTATAATTATTTCCCCCAATAATCGGTAAATTTTCGCATAAAATGTTTAGGTAAACATTTTTTAGATAAAATACAATTCCAGTTACATTTCACTGTTTGTTTTAGCTGAAGATTATCTTATTTTGTTGTAGATAATGTTTAGTTAAACCTTTTATTATTTCCAAAGGCCTCATAATTCGGAAGTGGAACGGGCCTTTCTGAACCTCTGAGAGGTCCTCAACCAAACCTGTTTGTTGTGTCACCTTTTTTGTATGGGGATCCTATAGGGAAAATAATTTTCTCCAGGTACACCATCACCAGTCGTTATTCATCCATTCTCTCTCCCGCCACACATTCCCATATTTATATTCTAAAGATCGCTATACTTGTGCGTCCCAAAATACAGAGGTGGCTTGAAAAATCGTGAGGACTGGTGCAATGTGCATGCGGGACCACTACGATTTAAAAGTATTTAATTTTAAATTTAAATAAGTAAATCATTTTCTCTCATGACGAACGTGCTCGATATTTATCCGGTTTTTGAACAAATATGGAAAGGTGTACTGCATGTCGGAGTACACGGAGTTTTCAAATGCGTTATTTGAGATCGACTAACTTTAGTAAAATTGTCCAATACCAAATTTCATCAAAACACATACTGCGGTATCCGAGTTGAAACAGATAATGCTACATGTAGTTCTTCATGTAAAGTGGTCTTATTTGTCGTCCGATTTTAAACAGAATTGGAATCGGTCAACCAATTTTGGTAAAACTTCCCAATACCGAATTTCATCAAAATACGTCCAGTAATTCGCGATTTGGAAAAGAGGCACGTTGTAAAATACATATAGGTCATCACGTAAAGTGGTCGTCATTGCAGTCTCAATTTAACCAAAACTGGAATCGGTCGACAAATATTAGTAAAACTTTCGAATACAAAAATTCATCAAAATACGTCCAGCAGTTCCCGAGTTGTAAAATTTTTAATTATTTTATTTTAAATGAACCCAAGAACATCGAAAATCCTATAATTACGTAAATAAGTTAATTTCTTTTTCGTTAAATTTATCGTAAACCTTACATTTAACGGGGAAAATTATCTGACAAAAAATTCGTATTTTATTATTTTATTTAACTTTTGTTTATAATATTTTTCTCTCAGACGAGTATTTAACTAGATTCTTGGGAAGTACGTTGTAAAAGAAATGTAGCTCTTCATGTAAAGTGGTCTTAGTTATTGTCCGATTTAAACCAAAATTGAAATCGGTCGATTAATTTAAGAAAAACTTTGTAATACCTAATTTCATGGAAGTACGTCCAGCGGTTCTCGAGTTTAAACATGCGGATGGACGTTAACAACCTCCTCTATATGTAATTGATAGTAGCTAAGATTAATAAAGGTGAAATACTCCTTTAGCCAAACAATTAGAGGGTTACAAAACCCTATGCATTTCGCCCACAAGGTGGGCAACGCCAGGGGTAAAACCTGTTTCAACAGTGACTGGGAGCCAACTGCAAGGTTTGAAACGGAAAGTATTAAGAAGACGACCGAGAAACAAGTGAAGCGCGGAAAGATTTTTCGGCGTGTGTGTCGTTTAAATCTGTCAGTTTGTATAGGGTCTTGTTGAAATCTGTGTCCGTGTTCAAAACGATGATATTTATAGTGAGCCATGTGTTCCTTGAAGCGTGTTATTAGTTTCCTTCTTGTTTGTCCTATGTACTTTTTGTCACAGTGTGTGCATTGTATTTTATAAATACCGGACTTGTTCAAAGATTCTGTTGTGTCTTTTGTACTGCCCAGTAAATTTTTCAAATTATAAGGATTTGTATATGTTATGGTATAATTCTTATGTTTAAAAATTTTGTTCAAGCCTCTGTTTAATGGTGGAAAATAAGGCAATTTTACATATTTGTCCTCTTTTTTGGTGTCTAATTTTAGGGAAGTGGCATTGGACAAGGTTTTATTAAAGTTATGTTTTCTCACTAATTTATTAATTAAATTATTATCGTATCCAAGTTTAGCGGCAATTTGTTTTATGTGTTTGAGTTCCTTTGCATATCTGATTTTATTAAGGGGGATGTTACATAATCTGTGTGTTAAAAATTGAAACAGCTATTTTTTGGTTCATAGGGTGAAAGGAGTTGTTAGAAATGAAGTTATCAGTATGTGTAGGTTTTATAAAAATGTCAAACTCAATGTGTTGTCTATTATTTATGATAAGCAAGTCCAAAAATGGCAAGGTGTTGTTTTCTTGAAGTTCATAAGAGAACTTAATTGAACGATATATGCTGTTTAACTGATTAACAAATACATCTACATTTTGTTTCTTTAAATCAAATATTGTGAATATGTCATCCACGTACCTCAACCATATATCTGGAAAGTAATGAAATTTTTCTTAGCAATCGTTTTCAAAAGAGGACATGAAAATGTTGGCTAGAAAAGGAGATAGGGGGTTTCCCATAGAAGTGCCTTGTGTTTGTTTGTAAATTTCATTTTTTAATAGAAAAAAGTTCTGTGACATGCATAAATTAGTAAGTTGTAAATATTCGAGGACAATTTCATCTGAAAAATTTTGTTTTAGTTACAATGATTTTAAAATTTGGGATGTTTCTTCCAGAGGTACACTTGGGAAGAGGCTTTTAACGTCAAAGGATACCAAAATCTCAGACTCTTTTAATATTATGTTTTTAGTTTACTTATCACATCATAGGTATTTTTAACAGAGTGTTTGTCGGGAAAGGACATCTGTTTAAATTCACTATTTGGCCAAGTTATAGGTTGGGCTATTTATACCTGATGCAATCGGTCTCATGGCTTTGTCATCTTTATGTATTTTGGGGAGACAGTACAATTTTGGTATGTTTGGGTTTGAAATTTTTAACTTGTAGCTTAATTTATTATCAATGATGGTTTAACATCCTTTATGGATGTCTTTAGTTTTTTGAATCATGGAATTTAATGGGTTCCAAACTATTATCTTTTCAAAAAACAAATTCATGTCTATTATTTTTATTTATATTGATCATTAACCATGTATTTTTTAAAATCCTACCATGTAGAAAAGATAGTGTTCCATTTGCAAGAGCTGTTATTGCTGTCCTCGTGATGGTTCAGAAGATATATGCAGTAGAGAGTATTTTCTTCGATTATAGGTTAAACATCTATTTAAAAATTAAAATGGTTAAAAATATTTTCAATTAACTGGATATATTTTAAATTCTTACAATTGAACTAAATTCGAATACTAACCATTCTTGTCTTTCCCCCATCCATTTGCAACACAATGTGTCCCTGGAGCAGACGAAAATCCCTGTGTAGGAAGGCAAGCAAACCCAACGTTCTCCGCTGGTAACACAGGCTTAGAAAGGAATAGAAGACCCACATCATTGAAGTACTCCTCATCCTTGTAGTCCTCATGAATTACTATTCTTTCCACATCCCTATCCTGATGTTCATAAAGTTCATCCTTGGTCTGAGTGTCCCATTCTCCAGCACGGATTATTAAAGGTATACCTTTCTCCCTATAATTGAAGATAAAAGTACTTTACAGATAAAACGATTCCACTGATGTAAATGAGATATTAAATTGAGAAAAAAAAAATAAAAAAATTTAGCGCAGAAATAGAAGTCCTACGAAATTTTACATTTGGATAATTACTCAAAGGATCAGGTCTGAAGGATAATATATGCAAGTATATGTCAACACATGACTAATCCACAGCCTTCTCTTCCAATTTCTACGAAGAACTTAAATACTTTAAAGTGAAATCCACCCACTACTTACCCTGAAACGCAGTGAGCTGCAGTGAATACCGCACTGGGATGGATTAGGGAACCTCCGCAACGGTAAATATTCTGTTTCTGAATGGAACTCTCATTTCCTTCCTTGGACTCGATGTCCTGTACATCCAGCACTCCAGCCATCCTAGGAAACTCTCCAAATAGTGCAGAATTTTCACGGTCACCAGTAATCATGAATACAACTCTTTCCAAGTTCCGATTTCCACAAGTTTTATTGTTAAGGTCTGGTGGTTGAGCGGAAGTGCTTGCTACTTCAGAGGAGATGTTTTTGCAGCATACATACAGGTGGCTATCGCAAAGATTATCACCCAATCTGATCCAAAAAAGAAAACATACAACTGAGATACAAATTCACGGAATAATAAAAAATATTTATTCGTTTCTTTAATAGTTTACCTTAGATACCGATGGATTCCGTACGCTGTCCTTAGCTAATTAATCCACCAATAGAATAGAAAGGGCTTTTCAATAGCCAAGCAGAAGAAAAGACTTAATACGTAAGTTTAGGTTTACATAACGCCTCATCGAAAGCTTGAATGAAAAGTATTATATCGGTATAAACAGGATTCTTTCATCTGGTTGTTGTACTTTTCAGCAAACCTTTCGGGAAATAAATGTGTAGATAGAGTGGGTAAAATCACAACACAAAGTAGCCATCATGAATTAGGGGACGTTAAAGTAAACTATATTAGGCGAAATCGTATCAATTGAAGGATATCAATGAAAAAATAATTGTTTCTGAGGGTTCCTCTCGAAGTCTTTTGTATACGATCGACTTCAGAAGCACAACTTCTAGATTGTGAATACAAATGCAAATACATGATTTAGAATTTGATAGCCTGTTTTCCTCCATAAAACCTAACCGGATGTTTTCAGAATTCGCGAGCCATGGGTCCCGTAATTTATTATCTCCTAGTGACCTCGCAAGCCACAGTCGTCTAGAGGTCTAGGAAACCACTGTCGCCTAGGGACCTCGCACCCTCTACTATTACAACACTAAGAAATCTGCGCACGAATTACCAGTTCGTTTTCTTTTTCTCTCGGATGAGCAATATGGCAATAGGCTCAATCGTTTTGAGCGTTAGAGAATGGAAAGAAGAATTTCATGCAGTTGTATCTCCACTCACCCAAAGTCTAATAGTAAGATATCGTAATCTCGGGGATCCGAGCACAAGTAGTAAAGCACGCATTCACAGTCTCGCGCTGCAGCCTCCGCCGCCTCCTCAGCCACGCCGCCCCGAGCCAGGAGCATCACCGCCAACGTAATCTGAAGTATCCACATCCTGAAGAGATTCAAATGTAAAAACCGTCAGATCTATCTTCGAAGGTGCTACCATGCACTTCATAATCGTAATGGTAGATGGAGAAAGAGTGGTGCAAACCGGTTGCAGGTTTTAACTCCCTAGGTAATCTTATTCTGTTCCCCTTAAATCCTAGTCCAGAGGTGTGCATTTTATGTGGCCCGCTATGCCATTATGAAAGCGAACCGTAATATAAATCTCAGATAATTTCATATTTCTCTCTTAAAATTATGGCCGGAAATCCTTTCCAGCGATGTTTTGGGGAAAACATATCATTTATTGTTGATTTTCACTAACAGGATCCATTCACTTCTGTTAATGGGGAGTGTCTAAAAACCAGAGTTTTCTGAATCCTCGAAATAAGGTTACTCACCATTGCACTTGGAGGTACATTCAATATTTGATTCGTTTCCCTAATAGAAACTACAGGTGGACTCTGAAAACCGGCATCACCCGAAGACCTGCTCTTTTTAAGTTTCAAATCACCGAGCTAATAATCTGGGAAGCTTATGAAATAAATAAGTGCCTGAGGCTAATTTTCGTGTTTTCTGAGTAAAACGAAGTACCTCTGTGTCAATAAACCCGCTATTGATTTGATTTTTCGAAATTAATAAAAGTTATTTAGAGTTAAAAAAAATACATCTTCAAAAATTATCAACTTCCTAGAGCACGGGTCTTGAACTCGCGGGATCCCTTGATACTTATCTGCAGCCCGCGAAGTAAGGTAATATACACTAAACGATATTTCTTGTAAAATATTTTACGTAAATCTAATAATTTTACGATGTTTGCTAAATCAGTACTTTAAATATATACGTAGTTATTTCTCATACCGATTTATAAAAATTCTTTAGAGGTGTGGTACTAAGTATATTCTTTCCGATGCAAGAGTGTTTGTTGCACGTCCGAAGACCCTGGCCCTCGACGCCGAATCGATTACTACTTTTATAATGTATTGGTTTAAGGCCGCATCATAGGTATGGGATAAAGAGGGGCGATTTATTTCTTGTACAAGGGGAGAGGGAATGTCCGAATTTCATAATACATACATAAATGAAGCGGTGTGACGACTGAGAAGTATGCGGCCCGAGGAATCGGTGGAGGGCCTGCATGCGGCCAGCACAGCGACGTGAGTTTGAGACCATTGCCCTAGAGTGACGGCACCACTATCAACGTTCCTTCTACGCCTAATGAGAAATTCCGTCTTTTACATAGGCGCTGCAGCTAAATCCCCTCGTTACGGAATGTGTCGGGATAAAATTCAGTTCGAAAAAAAACTGTTTTTCCGGATAATCAAATATCGGCTGTTGCCCCAATAGATTTTTTTAATTTACCTTAGAAAAACTCATAAGAATGATTCAATACAAAAAAATAACGTTACTGGTCTACATAAAGACCCCTCAGATCGCTTCGAAGCTCCCAAGATCAGTACCTACTTGAAGAGTTACATTCTTCAAAGACTAACGCTTATTTTCTCAATTTTCACTTTATAAACAATAGGAACGTTTTAATTTCCTCATCGAATAATTAGGGTGCAATCTTTGAAACTGTAATAGAGTTGTTACGGCACCAATACGCATCGTCGAAATTATTTCAGCACTTCATTCGCTTTCTACATCTATATTACACCATAATGTATACAATGCTGCTAACATGGCTGGCAAATATTGTGGTGTGCGAGCGAGGTTAAAAGAACAAAGTGAAACTGCTATTTATATACCACTAGCAGATGTATCTGGCTTCGCTCGGGATATTAAAGCGGCACAGTATTTATTTTGTTGAAGGTTAAAATAACATAACTGAAAAATAAGTCCGAGATAGAAATAAAACACAGATACCGGAGGCTGTCTGAAAATAACCTAAAATAATAATAATATATATATATATATATATATATATATATATATATATATATATATATATGGATGTCAACAAGGTGTTGGGATGAGGAAACCCAGTGAGCACTCACCAATCAGACGACTTCAGGTTGGCGAGGCCCCGGGGATGTCGAAGCGACACACGTAAAATAACACAAAAACACAGAAACATCACAAACGCAAAGCTTTCGGAACCACCCCTTCTTCAGCTACAGATATATATATATATATATATATATATATATATATATATACTTTTCGTTTATAAAACTTCCTTGTAAACAATATTTGTAGTTTTCCCCCCAGGTGCTAGGATCGTTGCGTTACGTGTGCTCAAATCTAAAATAAAAATCTAACCTGGATTGATTCCTCAACTTTGGCACAAATGTAACACTCAAAAAGACTGCTGCACTCTGGGGGTTACCACTTTTTTAAAAAATCCAAAATATTCTGCCTGCAATACACACGGGTGAACCATACAATCAAACATATATGCAATTAATTAAGTTGCAATCTATTATGTTTGACTTTGCTACAACAATGATTTCGATGCTTCATAAAAAGCGCAAAGCGAATAACGTAATTCTTTCGTATATTTGAAGGTTTAATTGACGCTAATTCAATCGGAGGCATCAATGCGGGACGCCTTGGCAACACACGGAAAGAGTACGAAAAAGCGATAAAATTTCGAAAGGAAATGCGTATTTCTGACAAATTCCTCCATATTATATCTAAACATCGCAAGATTAAGATACTTATAGTTTATCCGTCGAATAAAGTAAAAATGGAGAAAATCGGTATATACTTACGTATTTTGATGAATGAAAGAAAAAAATCTTGCACCTTGAAAAATCCAAAATCCCGTGAAAAGTTATGGGAAAATATAATTCTCTCTCTCTTTTTTCGTGATGTTTTATTTTTCTAGGGGCCATTTCATGGGGGTTTAACGATTGTGAAAATTTCAGTTCGTTAGGCTTAGTAGATCCGAAAATATTAAGCGAGAAATATTTGAAGGAAACGGCAGACAGGTTGAGTTTTATATAGATATAGAAGAGATGTGCCAATCATTTTCTTAATTTATTAGGAAATTGTGCTGATGAATCGTGTTCTGGAGCGTTACATTTTTTCGATTTTATTCAAATTCTAAACGTATATTTTTCTGCATCTACACGACGTTGGAATATTCTAATCAATAATTTGCCCAACACAAATTATATATACAAAATAAGAATAAGCGATTTTACTGTCATTGAAATAACTCTAGACACCCGAGTTTGACTCCGTATATCTCGAAAACAACCGCAACCGCATCCCTTCTCTGCGAAGGAATCAGGTACTGTCGTTCATGATAGCGAGGAGGAAGCCAGTGTGCTTAATAGACACTTCGAGAAAGCTTTTTCGAGGGACAAAAACTATGTACGAATTAAATACTCGCGAACAGGAGGGATTCGACGGTTGATGTAATAAGTACTTGGAGCATAAGAAGATTTAGATGAAGGTAGGAGGGACGTTAATCAAATCTACTGGATTTACAGATGGCACGATATTAGCGGGAAATTCGTAAACGCTAATTATCCGATGAAAGACATCTAAAGATATTGCAAATAATTTCATGGGGCGGCAACGAAAAGCTTGTGAAAAAAAACTCTGCAGCTTAAACTCATCATCAACCGATTCCACGTCACTGGGGACCAAATATAAGCATTATCTCTCATTGGAACAAATATACCGTTATTGGAATCTGGGAGGGATATCTTCCTTACATTGCGAGGTAACCGGAGGAAACGCTTAAATTTGATATTTAAACCTAGGCTAAGCTTTGGTATTTTAGTCTGTTAACTTTTATTATTTCGATTATTCTGAAAATGGATTTCTACGCATAGTACATTCAAGCGAAGAAAACCCTTTAATTTGATATTTACCTGTAACAATATATGCGGTCTGTGTCTTCTTCCAAGACGGAGTGGCTGTACTGGGATGTTTTCCTCTTGGGGAATATACTAATCGAGTCAAGACAATATTGTCTCAAGCGGACGGTTTTACCTGCTTCCAATGGCAAGAAGCGACTCTCAAAACTCGTTATTGGTCTTCACCTCAGCAGCTACTCCAATCGGAGGTGTTCACGAAGACATTTTTTCGTGGTTTTCCTCATCGGTTCTTTCACATCTCTGTACTTCGCTCTCATCCCATTCCGTAAGGTTTTGACCCACTCTCTACCTTTTTCGCCTTCTCCTCTCCTTCGTCTTTACTGGTCTTCACATGCCATATTATAGGTAATTTTCATAATATTATTATAATTATTTCCCCCAATAATCGGTAAATTTTCGCATAAAATGTTTAGGTAAACATTTTTTAGATAAAATACAATTCCAGTTACATTTCACTGTTTGTTTTAGCTGAAGATTATCTTATTTTGTTGTAGATAATGTTTAGTTAAACCTTTTATTATTTCCAAAGGCCTCATAATTCGGAAGTGGAACGGGCCTTTCTGAACCTCTGAGAGGTCCTCAACCAAACCTGTTTGTTGTGTCACCTTTTTTGTATGGGGATCCTATAGGGAAAATAATTTTCTCCAGGTACACCATCACCAGTCGTTATTCATCCATTCTCTCTCCCGCCACACATTCCCATATTTATATTCTAAAGATCGCTATACTTGTAGGTCCCAAAATACAGAGGTGGCTTGAAAAATCGTGAGGACTGGTGCAATGTGCATGCGGGACCACTACGATTTAAAAGTATTTAATTTTAAATTTAAATAAGTAAATCATTTTCTCTCATTACGAACGTGCTCGATATTTTTCCGGTTTTTGAACAAATATGGAAAGGTGTACACCATGTCGGAGTACACGGAGTTTTCAAATGCGTTATTTGAGATCGACTAACTTTAGTAAAATTGTCCAATACCAAATTTCATCAAAACACATACTGCGGTATCCGAGTTGAAACAGATAATGCTACATGTAGTTCTTCATGTAAAGTGGTCTTATTTGTCGTCCGATTTTAAACAGAATTGGAATCGGTCAACCAATTTTGGTAAAACTTCCCAATACCGAATTTCATCATAATACGTCCAGTGATTCGCGATTTGGAAAAGAGGCACGTTGTAAAATACATATAGGTCATCACGTAAAGTGGTCGTCATTGCAGTCTCAATTTAACCAAAACTGGAATCGGTCGACAAATATTAGTAAAACTTTCGAATACAAATATTCATCAAAATTCATCCAGCAATTCCCGTCTTGTAAAATTTTTAATTAATATTATTTTAAATGAATCCAAGAACATCGAAAATCTTATAATTACATAAATACGTTAATTTCCTTTTCGTTAAATCTATCGTAAACCTTACGTTTAACGGGGAAAATTATTTGACAAAAAATTCGTATTTAATTATTTTATTTAACTTTTGTTTTCAATATTTTTCTCTCAGATGAGTATTTAACGAGATTCTTGGGAAGTACGTTGTAAAATAAATGTAGGTGTTCATGTAAAGTGGTCTTAATTATAGTCCGATTTAAACCAGAATTGGAATCGGTCGGTATTAATTAAAGAAAAACTCCGTAATACCTAATTTCCAGCAGTTCTCGAGTTTAAACTTGCGGATGTATGTTAACAACCTCCTCTATATGTGTTCACTTAAAAGAACGCATAAAAATGTAATTCACATCAATAAGAAATATTTTTTGAGAGCGGCCGGGCCCAGTGCAGTCGCACCATTGTCACTGCCATCATGCCGTACCTGCCAAAATAGCACCATTTATTCCATCCTTTGAAAACATTAATCATGCCTCTGGTTAAAATGTTTAAAAATAACTGTGTTGTGGATTGTAGGAAGATTAAATTCTTATATTTTTTAAGTATGTTATTATCTATAGTTCTAAGTATGACATTCATATCATCTTTTATATAACCCTCATTATCTGTCAAACATGCATTTATGGCTGAGCAAGTGATTGGGAAAATGCAGTAATGATATCCATCAGCCACTACAATTGTATCATCTCATCACAATTGAATCAAAAATGTCAATAATGGTACATGGTAGAGAAATACTCTTAAAAATGTAGAAGAAAGAATTTTTTATGATTATAGAAAACTTTACTGCCATATATAAATTACAGTTATCACTTCATACAGAAATATACCTAATAATTTTATGAGTTCTCACAAATAAAAATCACAGATATACACTTCCATTTTCAGTATGTGTAGTAGGAAGTTTCATAACCCTCCTCAGACATCTTAGAATCTATCCAGCTTCTAAAGTCAGCCACATCGACGTATATTCCTGGGATTTTATCTTCCCCACAACCATTTCTCCAAGACACTATTCCAGATTGAATGTATTTAGTTGGATTGTTCTTCAGAGGACACACAAGAGGGCTACCTCCATCACCCTGTAATCAGAGTAAATACACCCAAAATTTAAATATTGAGCTCATTTCTAGGTTGGATATCTATTGGTGTCCAAGGCAACTACTACAAAAACAAAGCATTCGGAAAAACAGTTGTACATTTCGGTCTACAAATTCTTAGAATCAGCAAAGTTGGATTACCAATGAGGGAAATTGCCTTATTTCTGAGAGAAGACTGGTTTTTCCAACCAATTTCCAGCTCTCATGTTATCTTTATCATTGGTATTTCATAATATTACAAATATTATCATTGGAATATTTGCCAAGTTTCTGAAATCGGCATCCACTTACATTAGCATGATTATATGTGCCTATGACGAAGTGTGGTACTTTTTCTTAATTAGGGAGACATACGATTTCTATTTTGCTGATGAAAATGCATTAGAGAAATTATATCTTTTTTAAAACAATTTGTATGTTTTTAAAATTATTAAATGAGAAATTTTACAGCAATAAAGCTAGTTCATTATCATTTCTCTTAAAATTATTGACCCTATCCACTCTAAAATGATAAAAATTATTAAAACAGACATATATTTGATTATAACTACAATTTTATTGCATAAAATTCAGATTAAATTATGCTCAAAGTCCAATCATTTGTTGTCTAAAAACTGACCTTGCATGTGCTATTGCCCTTATCTCCACCTGCACATATAAAAGATTCGTGGAGTTTGAAATTTTGACCCAATGAAGTATTTTGCAGTAAAGTCTCACATTGTTGATTGTCAACCAAAGGCAAATCCACCTTCTTCAGGATGGCACTATACCGACCTTCCTTGCCTGAGAAAAGATAATTTTATTAATTAATAAATGCTCAACTTTATCAGGAATCCCTGCAAAATTATCTGAAACTGATTTCTGCATGTAGAAAGCACAAGTTGTTGAGACTAAGCACTCTGCTTCCTTGTTGTGGTAGGGGGCATTGGCACAGGTTTTAACCTGCCCCTGCATCACTAGGCATCAGTTGACCTCCGACCTTCACAGCTGTGTGCTTACTTTTCAATTCGGTCTATTATTTTGCTTTCGGTATTTTTTTCAAATATTTGAACGCATTTTTTTTTGAACAAGGTAAAATTGAATATTCTTATCATTCGCTTTATATCAAATATATTTTAACTATACTCTTGATAAAGAATGACATTTTAAAACGTAAAATAATTTATTGTGTTAAAATGTCAAAGTAAATATTCTTTTGAAAATAAATGGTTTTTTTAAATTTTATGTTGATATATTTTAAAATTAACTACTAATTACTAATAGTAAGTATTTAGTTGCAAACTATTAACTCTTCAAAAAACAAATTCATGTCTATTATTTTTATTTATATTGATCATTAACCATGTATTTTTTAAAATCCTACCAGGTAGACAAGATAGTGTTCCATTTGCAAGAGCTGTTATTGATGTCCTCATGATGGTTCAAAAGATATACTGAATGTAGAGAGTATTTTCTCCGATTATAAGTTGAACATCCATTTAAACATTAAAATGGTTAAATATATTATCAATCCACTGGATTTATCTTCAATTATTACAATTTAACTAAATTCAAATACTAACCATTCTTGTCTTTCCCCCATCCACTTGCAACACAATGTGTCCCTGGAGCAGAAGAAAATCCCTGTGTAGGAAGGCAAGCAAACCCAATGTTCTCCTCTGGTAACACAGGCTTAGAAAGGAATAGAAGAGCCACATCATTGAAGTGCTCCTCGTCCTTGTAATCCTCATGAATTACTATTCTTTCCACATCCCTATCCTGATGTCCATAAAGCTCATTCTTGGTCTGAGCGTCCCATTCTCCAGCACGAATTATTAAAGGAATCCCTTTCTCCCTAAAATAGTAGACATAGGGAATTTACATTTCATAAGATAAAACGATTCCACTGATATAAATGAGATATTAATTTGAAAAATAAAAAATAAAAAAAAATTAGCGCAGAATTAGAAGTCCTACAAAATTTTATATTTCGATAATTACTCAAAGGATCAGGTCTGAAGGATAATATATGCAAGTATATGTCAACACATGACTAATCCACAGCCTCCAGCCTTCTCTTCCAATTTCTACGAAGAACTTAAATACTTTAAAGTGAAATCCACCCACAACTTACCCTGAAACGCAGTGAGCTGCAGTGAGTACCGCCCTGGGATGGATTAGGGAACCTCCGCATTGGTAAACATTCTGTTTCTGAATGGAACTCTCATTCCCTTTCTTGGACTCGATGTCCTGTACTTCCAGCACTCCAGCCATCCAAGGAAACTCTCCAAATAGTGCAGAATTTTTACGGTCACCAGTAATCATGAATCCAACTCCTTCCAAGTTCCGATTTCCACAAGTTTTTTTGGTTAGGTCAGGTGGTTGAGCGGAAGTGCTTGGTAATTCAGAGGTAATGTTTTTGCAGCATACATCCAGGTAGTTCTCGCATTGATTATCATCCACTCTGTTCCAAAAAACAAAACATTCCACTGTGATACAAATCCAAATTTACGAAGTACAGTCAAACTCGTTTATAACGAGCACGGTTGTAACGAGTTCACGGCTATAGTGAGCAAATGCTACCTCCAAGATAAGTTTACGAGCATTTACATACAAATATTTCACGTATATAACGAGGACGCTTCACGGATATATCGAGCAAACTTTGACCACTTCTCACTCTCTCAAACGCGGCGGCGGTCAGCCCCTTCAATCCTCATAGTGACCCAATATATGTAACCTTGTGTTCTCGAGTACAGCCTCTACACTCTATCCCTCGGGGAGGTTAAAGACCGCGGCGTTGTTGTTAAAAAATAATCCCTTCGTCCAAACCAAGAATTCCCAACTTGCAGGTACAGTGGCACTCGCGGAGGTCCTTTGTCCTCTCCTCCCAACCCCCAGCTCTTTTACAGCCAGGAAGTTGTGTTTGGAAGGGGGTAAGGGGTAAGGGCATGTACAATGGCGCCCACCCCCGTCGCTCAGCCGAATGCACACAACACCCTTTCCCACGTAAAGATGGGAAATCCCACGTTTAATCCGTCTCCTCATTAACTCTTCCTGGAATTGGTATGCTCACAGTTTGCAAAGAAAGTTCGTAGCGTTGATCACAAAAATCAGTTGAGATTTTGCCCTTGAACGAGTAACATGTCCGTACATAAAAGGAAGTGTTTGTCTATTCGCGAAAAGGTTGATATTATTCGAGAGTTAGAACGTGGTAAAAAATGTTGAAGTGTGTAAAAAATTTAATTTATCGTCGTCTACGGTTTCAACCTTATGGAAAAACAAAGAAGCGATTTTATCTGCACTAGAGAACAACCTAACAACGAACAAGAAAATGAGGAAGTGTGACTTGGGTACTGTTGATCAAGCACTTCTGGAGTGGTTTAAGAGGCAGAGAAATGCTGGTTTCCCCATCAAGGTACAGGCAGATAAATTTGCAAAACAGCTAGGACACGAGAACTTCACATGCAATAACGGGTGGCTTGATCGTTTTAAAAATCGGCATAACATTGTTTATGCGAAAGGCCCTGTCAGCAGATTCAAAAACGGCAAGTGAATGGGTGAAAAGTGTTTGGGAGGAGTGTCGAAAAGGTTACAGAGAAGAAGACATCTATAATTCCGACGAAACTGGACTGTTTTACAACATGATGCCTGATGCAACGTTTAAATTCAAAGGTGACAAATGTGTTGGTGGCAAAAGACCTAAGAATCGTTTAACAGTTTTAATGTGCGCAAACATAAATGGGACTGACAAAAAAAAACTTTTTGTTATTGGTAAGTCACAAAAACCACGTTGTTTCAAAAATGTAAAGAAGCTTCCCGTTGAATATGCAGATAATTAAAAGGCATGGATGACTTCCAATATTTTTCAGAAATATGTAAGTCAGTGGAACAACGAGTTACGGAGGAAAAATAGACACATTCTACTCCTTGTCGATAACTGTCCTGCGCACCCACATATGCAGGAGTTATCCAATGTAAAACTGGTGTTTTGCCTCCAAATGCGACTTCTATTTTGCAGCCAATGGACATGGGGATAATTAAAAGTTTTAAATGCCATTTCAAGCGATTTTTTGTTCTACAGTTGATTGAAAGGAGGGAAAGAGGTTTACATCTACATCTACATCTACATATTACCCTGCAAGTCACCTTGACGGTGGATGGCAGGGGGTGCCGCGCACCAAGTTCCTAACTAATTATTATTCACTGTTATCTATTGTGGTCACGTATTGTCCTAGGGAAAAAGGACTCCTTATACCTCTCCGTCCTACTATCTATTTCGCGAATCTTGTCGTCATTATCCCTCCGTCCGATATACGTTGGTTGTCGAATAATATCCTTCATTTTATTTACGAATATCTCCGACCTATATTTATCTAGAAGTTTAAGTCTCGCCTGTAATCTACGATCTTTCAACGATGGCCAACTCAACTCATCAATGAGTAACGTAACGCTCTGTTTTTTATCGTAATTCTTTTTCACGAATCTAGCTGCTCGCCGCTGTATTTTTTCTAAATCCTTTATGAGTCCCCTCTGATATGGATCCCAAACCGCTGCTGCGTATTCCATTTGAGGTCTAACCAAGGATAAATAACAGGATTCTCTCACCTTTTCCGTGCTTTTCCTGACTATCCTACGCACAAAAGCCAACTTCTTATTTGCCGCACCTATCACTCGTCTTATGTGGGTGTCCCAAGACAGGTCACGATTCAAGGTTACCCCGAGGTATTTCACGGATTCCGAAACAGGAATGATCTCACCATCTATCGAGTAGGTAAACACGGACGATGGGCTTCTAGATTTCCAAAAGTTTAGAACGTTACTCTTTTTCTGATTGATTTCTAGCTGCCATTCCTTGCACCAAACAGATAACGCATCCAGATCATCCTGAAGCTGACGATGGTCGCTAGGACCACTAATTTCTCTATAGACTACGGTGTCATCCGCAAAAAGCCTG
This sequence comes from Tanypteryx hageni, assembly GCA_028673005.1. Lineage (NCBI taxonomy): Eukaryota > Metazoa > Arthropoda > Insecta > Odonata > Petaluridae > Tanypteryx > Tanypteryx hageni. The sequence continues at coordinate 81,583,143 of CM054117.1, read as the reverse complement.
ATATTACTTTTTACAACTGAGCTGATGTCGTTTATATAAAGCAAGAAAAGCATAGGTCCGATCACACTACCCTGCGGCACTCCAGAGACTACATCTGCCACACTCGAGGACTTACCATCGATGACTACTTTTTGTTTTCTATTCCAAAGGAAAGCGCGAACCCAGTTAATGACTTTAACATTAACGCCAAGATTTCCCAATTTTAATAACAACTTACAGTGGGGAACCTTGTCAAAAGCTTTTCTAAAATCAAGGAACACTGCATCGACCTGCTTATTATTTTCGCCGCATGATAAAACATCATTCACAAACAGACCGAGTTGGGTGTCACAGGATCTACCTTTTCTGAAGCCATGTTGACAGCTGACTAAGAGCGATCTACTCTCAAGATAACGCATTGTGTTGCTAACAATAATGTGCTCCAAAATCTTACATGATAATGATGTTAGAGAAATCGGCCTATAATTTTCGGGGTTTTCTTTGTCACCTCCCTTATGAATGGGTGTGACGTGTGCTAGTTTCCAATCATCAGGAACCTCACAGAGGGTAAGAGATTTCTCGAAAACTATCCGAAGGAAGGGAGCTATATCTTCTGCTAGTTCTTTTAATACACGCGCGGGAATTCCTTCTGGTACAGGATTTTTGTTGGGCTTTATCGCACTCAGTTGCTTCGCTATTCCTGCCTCAGAGATTTTAATATTATCCATCCGAGTACATCCATCGGGAATAAGATTATCTTTAAGTATATTTCCACCTGCCGTGAACGCCTTCGCGAAGTAAACGTTTAGTAGATTAGCTTTATCCTCCCCATTGTGAAGGATGTCTCCGGAATCACATCGCAGGGAGGGTATTGAAGGACCCACTCCCTTGACTTCTCTTACGTAGGACCAGAACGCTTTTGGATCCTCCTTCAATTTTGTATTTAATACCTCATTCCGGAAGGTGTTAAATGCGTTACGCATGGTTTTTCTCGCTAGTACGCGGGCACTGTTATACTCATGGACTATAGCTGTGCGATACTCATCGGAAGCGGTGGTAGGTATGTTTTTCAATTTTGCGTGGCTACGCCTCTGTCGTCTTAAGGCAATCCTGACTTCCTTATTAAACCAACGAGGTTCTTTCTTATCAGATTTTAACTTACTGGGGATAAATCTATTGATACCTCTTCCTAGTATATTCTTAAATAATAACCATGATGGCTCCATACCTAATCGTTCTGTCTTTTCACGATAACTGACAAAGGTACTTTTGAGATGTAAGCTGAAACTTTTAAAGTCGGCCTTGGCGAAAGCGTATACATTCCGAAGAGGCTTAGGATGTCTTTTGAGCTTTAATTCGCACTCCGCATACACAGCTCGATGATCGCGAAGTCCCTCCTCTGTGGATACCTTAGTTATCCTATGCGGGATGTTAGAAGCAAGCAAGTCGAGAACATTGCCCGAACGCGTGGCTTTTTGTACCATCTGGATTAAGGAATATTCATGAAACGTGTCAATTAAGGCTTCACACGATTCGCGTTCTTTACCTCCCGTAACGAAACAGGTTTTTCCAATCGATTGACGGTAAGTTAAAATCGCCTCCAATTATCACGTAACCGTCGTTCATAATAGATCTAAGCTCGGCTAATTGCCTCTCTAAACTTAAAATATAATCAACTTTGGCATTAGGTGGTCTGTAAAATGAGCATAAATATATCTTTTTCGAATTATCCTTACCTAGGCGGCACCACACGCTCTCGGTCGTTTCATCGATAATAGGGATCTGACAACTATCGTACTTTTCACTTATTGCCAAAAATACTCCGCCACCTATTCTATTGGCGCGGTCTTTTCTGTATACTCTATAGCTTTTCGGAAAAATTTCTTGGCTAGCGATATCTTCAGTGAGCCAACTTTCCGTACCTATAACTACATCCGCATGCAACGTGCGAATTACGTGTTCGAGTTCGGCAGACTTCCTACGAATGCTGCGGCAGTTTAAGACTATAATATTTAATTTCTCGTTATCGCCCGAAGCATTAACTGCTCTATTACGGCTTTCGCAGGTGGACTCTCTCACTTTGCGACCAGAAACTGTATTACACTCGATGCCCCTATGAAATCTCCTAATACGCCTACACCCTACCCTACTCTCTAATCTAAAAAAGACCTACCATGGTCGAAGATCCTACACGCTACACTCTGTGAAGCCTCGGTCGTGTAATGAACTCCAGAGCCGTTTAGGGGTACCCTACACGATCCGAGAACCGGCCGGAGATCAACAAAGTCGACTCCCATGCCCACACAGAAATTCCATAGCCTTTGGTTTAGCCCCGCCACGCGGCTCCAAACCTCCGAACCACAGTCAATCCGCGGGACAATACTACAAATGGTGAGCCGCACATCAGAACCCGACTCCTCTCGGACACGAGTGACCTCGGCGACCAAGTCCTCAAAAGAACTTAGAATGAACTTAGATGGCAACGACTCTGTATTGGATGCAATTCATTTGATGACAGATGCATGTTTCACCTACAACGATCATAAACTGTTTTCGAATGTCTGGTTTAATATCGGGAGAATTTTCGATTGATAACCATAACGTTGATGAAGATCAGAATGGCTTAAAGAAAATGGAATTGCGAATTTTGACCATGTAAATGACATTGACAATTTTGTTCATGTTGATGATGATTTGATTACCAGTGGAATTCCTACGGAGAGTGAAATAATAGAGACAGTATAAAGCACAGCAGACAGTGATGAAGACAATGTTGAATGTGTCGAAGACACAATCCTTACTCAGGATGCCGTGGAAACATTAAATGATTTTTTTAAAAACATTGACATTTCCGATGGTGTTTTTAATGCACTAAGTGTAATAAGAGGAAACTTAAGAGACTTCAAAGTGAAATCTATGAAACAGGCTACTATTCAAAGTTAGTTTTGTAAAAAGGGGAGTGATTAAGGATGCAGCTGTGAGTAAATTTTATATGTACGTATGTTTACTTTAAATTTTCTAGTTTATTCTTATTTTTAGGTTTTTTCATAAATTTACTAAATAACCTTTCTGTTTATATATTCACTTTTACTTCTTATGTCTTATTTCACCATACGCATGCATGCTTTTGCCTTCACGGATATTAAGTTTAACGGCTATAACGAGCAAAACTAAACGGTCCCGTGGCGCTCGTTATAGCCGAGTTTGACTGTAATAGAAAATATTTATTCGTTTCTTTATTTGTTTAGCTTAGATACCGATGTATCCAGTGGGCTGTCCTTAGCTAATTAATCCATCAATGGAAGAGAAAGGGGTTTTTAATAACCAAGCAGAAGAAAAGACTTAAAACATAGGTTTAGGTTTACATAACGCCTCATCGAAAGTTTGAATGAAAAGTATTATATCGGTATAAACAGGATTCTTTCATCTGGTTGTTGTACTTTTCAGCAAACCTTTCGGGAAATAAATTTGTAGATAGAGTGGGTAAAATCACAACACAAAGAAGCCATCATGGATTATGACGACGTTAAGGTAAACGATATTAGGCGAAAGCGTCTCAATGGACGGATATCAATGAAAAAATAATTGTTTCTGAGGGTTCCTCTCGAAGTCTTTTGTATACGATCGACTTCAGAAGCACAACTTCTAGAATATAAATGCAAATACATGACTGAGAATTTGATAGCCTGTGTTCCTCCATAAAACCTAACCGGATGTTTTCAGAATTCGCGAGCCATGGGTCCCGTAATTTATTATCTCCTAGTGACCTCGCAAGCCACAGTCGTCTAGAGGTCTAGGAAACCACTGTCGCCTAGGGACCTCGCACCCTCTACTATTACAACACTAAGAAATCTGCGCACGAATTACCAGTTCGTTTTCTTTTTCTCTCGGATGAGCAATATGGCAATAGGCTCAATCGTTTTGAGCGTTAGAGAATGGAAAGAAGAATTTCATGCAGTTGTATCTCCACTCACCCAAAGTCTAATAGTAAGATATCGTAATCTCGGGGATCCGAGCACAAGTAGTAAAGCACGCATTCACAGTCTCGCGCTGCAGCCTCCGCCGCCTCCTCAGCCACGCCGCCCCGAGCCAGGAGCATCACCGCCAACTTAATCTGAAGTGAAGTGACCTCGCAAACCAGTCATCAACCGCCGGTCCGCGGCCGATTACTTGCTGGTCCGCGAAACTTAGTGGAAAGTTTAAGGAAAGCCTTAATATTTTTTATATTGCTACGACTCTGAAGTCCTGTAAAAACAGTTTTCTACTTGCTGCAGGATGAAAATCTGCGAGTTTGTGGCTAAATATTAATGCTTAGAGTGCTATAACCGTGCATATACCGAATGGAGGAGAGGTATTTCGGAATCCGGATTCTATGAAAAATAAGGACCACGGATATCGGATGTGATTTTTCTGGCATTTTTACTGCTGCATGGGTTTCGTATAAACATTTGCGTAGGAGAGAGCAAAATTAAGGAAGATTTACCTACGGCCAGGAGACTCGCCTCATCTTGCATTCATCTCTCGCTATAACCACGCAGCATGGTCACGGGGTCCAAATGCACCAGTAAAGAACAAAAGAAATAGAAAGGTCTACTTTTAGCCGTGCCACTAATCCTCAACAGCTTCGGGTCGCTACCCGAATGTGTCCTTCACCATTTCCTTAAGATATCGCATGCCGAAAAGACCCCCTCCAATGGCAGGATTGGCCCTTTCGAGAATTCCTGCAGAGCGCTTAGAGTGAGAAGGGAATGTCGGCAGCCTCTACTAAAGATAACATTTTGTCCACCAAGCGCCATATGAAGGGTCAATTCTGAATTGCTTTAAAGAGGTTTTTCCAGTGTGACGTTTTCTCTCGAGGTTATTGGCCATAACCTTTTATCGCCAGTCCAAGTAAACGTATTTTGTGCACCCTCCGCCAGTCTTGTATTACTAGTTACAGAAGAAGGAACACTCCGCGGTTTTGTATTGTGCTTTTTTATATTCGTCTTTGGCGCAGGTTAGTAGTGTTTTATGACGATCTATTCAAACATCTAACATTAGATGTTATATCTGATAAACATCATTTCTAAAAGTGGACAAGAATTATATATTCTTATGTTATTTTCATTTTTATATCAAAATATTTAGCCAGCGGAGTGAAATACTAATTGTTCCCGACATCAGAGGAAAGAGATATAATTCGGCGTGGAATAAGTAAGTATTAAAAAATATTTAATTTCGACAGTATATCAGTATAGTTAGTATATGAAAGATTAGTTCAAAATAATTCATTTTTAAGTTTCGATGCTCATGCATTTACAGTGTAAAGACATCATTGAAGTTGAAAATTTTCTAGATAAATTATTTTTGTTAGGTATGAAAAATCACAACCCCTGTGGAAAATAAATAGCGATGTACACACATTCTTTTTGTCTCTTTAATGTGATTTTTACGATTCTTATAATGGGAAATGAATTCGTCATCTGTAGTATTTAAATTCTTGTAATTTTGTAAATATATGGCTAATAGCTTACCTTTAAAATGATAATACTAATACGAGTTTTCTATGCTTGCATACTGCAAGAGCGTCATTGTTTTCGCTTTTCAAGTTCATTGATTCGGATCGCCCTGCATCAGAAATATAAATAAGCATCATTAAGACAATAGGCTATATTTTACACAAAAAATTTGCAAAACTTGGAATATTTTGTGTGTTAAGATTATCGGTGCCTTCTAGAATGTTTTCGGATGAAAATAAATCCCGAAATACCCATGACTTCATATTTTTCCGTTGATAGTAATAGAAGGTTGTAGCATTAATGTTTCCATGATTTTGACAAACCAAGTTTCAAATCTGTTAACTTTCTTCAATAATTACATTTATAAATTTATAGGAAAACTTAACAAAAACGACACTAATTTTGTTCCCGTTTGCTAAAATTTCGTATTTTAGGATTATGACGTCGTCAAAAGTTAGCGTCGTAATTTTAAACCAATGGCATTACAATAAAATCCACTTATTCTGGTTAGAAGCTCCAAATCAAATATTGGCTTGATTGTGTGATAATTATAGATATTAATAATTTAGTAAAATAAAATTCTTGACCATCGAATACCCACAGAACATGACGTGGGGAGGGAGGGCGGCAAAATTTTTAAGGGCGGCGAAATGTCTAAAACTGCTACGTATGCCAAGTCAATGGATGCCTATAAAATTATACTCTATAATTTAATTTACTGTAAATATTTCTTATTTACTACGAAAACTTTCATTTGATTTTACTTGTAATAAACTTTAATGATAGGCATTTGCTGACTGTTTCTGTTGCAAAGAATGGATAACAAAACTATCATATTTAGCTGATATATTTTCCCTTGTTAACGAGTTGAATTTGACTATCTGACAACTATTTTTAATTTGAACAATAAAATGGACGCATTTAAAAAAAGTTAACACTTTGTTGCAAGCGGGTACGTGATAGAAATTACGAAATGTTTCCTTTGTTTTCTGATTTCGTGGGTTCAGTGAAGTTGGATATTGTAAGCATCACGAGAATTATTTGTGAACATCTTGAAGCATTTTCTCGAGCATTCGATGCCTATTACCCACCAGACGAAGATCTACGATTAGGAAATTTATGGGTTATAGACCCGTTTATAGTACATGAAAACAACAGGCTGACGAACACTGAAGAGGAACAACTAATTGAACTATCTTCAGTTTTAGGATTAAAATCAGCCTTTAACTCGACGAGTCTGACTAAATTTTGGCTAAATGCCAAGACTGAGTATCCAGAATTGTATGAAAACGCAGTCAAGTTTTTATTACCATTTTCAACCACTTACTTGTGCGAAATCGCCTTTTCAGTCATGACTACCATAAAGACAAAAGAAAGAAATCGACTTGCTGTTAGCCGCGCACTACGTTTATCAGTTACCTCTCTCAGTCCAAGAATAGAAAAATTGATTAGCGAAAAGGAGCAGCAACAATCGCACTGACTATCTGATAAAACTGTGATATTTTTCAAAAATATAATGTTATTAGAAGTGTTTTATTCTTATGTTTTAATGAAATTTAATTGAATAAAAATACGGAATGTAAATTGCTAAATTTTACCGGGCCTCGGTGGAATGTTCATAACTTTTACCGGTCCGCGACTGGTTTTCGGTTGAGAAACACTGGTCTAGAGGTCTAGCAAACCACTGTCGCCTAGGGACCTCGCACCCTCTACTATTAGAACACTAATAAATCTGCGCATGAATTAGCAGTTTGTTCTATTTTTCTCTCGGAGGAGCAATCTGGCAACAGGCTCAATCATTTTGAGCGATAGAGATTGGAAAAAAGAATTTCATGCAGTTGTATCTTCACTCACATACGGTCTATTTCAGTATAATGTTGGATATCCTTGCACAAATAGTAAGGGATGCATTCACAGTCTCGCACTGCAGCCTCCGCCACCTCCTCTGCCACGCCGCCCCGAGCCAGGAGCATCACCGCCAGCATAATCTGAAGTATCCACATCCTGAAGAGATTCAAATATAAAAACCGTCAGATCTATCTTCGAAGGGGCTACCGTGCACTTGGTAATCGAAATGGTCGATGGAGGGGGGCCCGCAAGTGCATTTTATGTGGCCCGCTATGCCATTATGAAAGCGATCCGTAGTGTAAAATACAGATAATTTCATATTTCTATCTTAAAATTATGGCCGAAAAACCTTTCCAGGGATGTTTTGGGGATAACATATTATTTATTGTTGATTTTCACTAATAGGATCCATCGCATTATGTCCAACTACTTCCGATGTGAACCCTAACGTGGCACACCGAAGCATTTTCATCTGTTTATGCGGCCCGCCTAAGAAGCTGCAACAATGGCCCGCCACGCATAATGTTTGCCCACCCCTGTCCTAGTCACTTGGACAATGGTGGGCAAGTTAAAGCCTGCGAGAGTATTGTATGCTGCCTGCAATACCGTTATGGAGGCGAACTATGAAAAGTAACACAGATACCTAACTTCATATTTTAAAATAAAATTATTGCCTGAAAACCTTTTCTAGTGAATTTATGACACCAAAATATGGTTAAATATTGATTTTAATTGATCGGATCCTTCGCATTCTCTCAAGTAACTTCCGAGTTGAACCCAATTGCAGTGCGCCTAAGCATTCACTTATGTTAATGGGGACTGCCTAAAAACCAGAATTTTCTGAATCCTCGAAATAAGTTTACTCACCATTGCACTTGGAGGTACATCCATGGGGCGGCAACAAAAAGCTTGTGGAAAGAACTCGACATGTTAAACTCATCATCCACCGATTCCACATCACTGGGGACCAAATATAAGCGTTACCTCTCATTGGAACAAATATACCGTTATTGGAATCTGGGAGGGATATCTTCCTTACATTGCGCGGCAACCGGAGGAAACACTTAAATTTGATATTTAAACCTAGGCTAAGCTTTGGTATTTTAGTCTGTTAACTTTTATTATTTCGATTATTCTGAAAATGGATTTCTACGCATAGTACATTCAAGCGAAGAAAACACTTTAATTTGATATTTACCTGTAACAATAGATGCGGTCTGTGTCTTCTTCCAAGACGGAGTGGCTGTACTGGGATGTTTTCCTCTTGGGGAATATACTAATCGAGTCAAGGCGATATTGTCTCAAGCGGACGGTTTTACGTACTTCCAAGGGCAAGAAGCGACCCTCAAAACTCGTTATTGGTCGTCACCTCAGCAGCTACTCCAATCGGAGGTGTTCGCGAAGACATTTGTTCGTGGTTTTCCTCGTCGGTACTTCCCCTTCTCTCTACTTCGCTCTCCTCCCATTCCGTACGGTTTTGACCCGCTCTATACCTTTTTTTCAACTTCCCCTCTCCTTCGTCTTTACTGGTCTTCACATGCCATATTATAGTTAATTTTTATATTATTATTATAATTATTTCCCCCAATAATCGGTAAATTTGCGCAGAAAATGTTTAGGTAAACATTTTTTAGATAAAACTATTCCAGTTACATTTCGCTGTTTGTTTTAGCTGAAGATTATCTTATTTTGTTGTAGATAATGTTTAGTTAAACCTTTTATTATGTCCAAAGGCCTCATAACCCGGAAGTAGAACGGGCCTTTCTGAACCTCTGAGAGGTCCTCAACCAAACCTGTTTGTTGTGTCATCTTTTTTCTGTGGTGATCCTATAGGGAAAAGAAGTTTCTCGAGCTACACCATCACCAGTCCTTGTTCATTGTTTATTTTTTAATATTTTGTGCATATACGCCTACTGATTAATTTTGCGTGCTGTGAAAGAGGTAGAGGTGGTGCCACATGAAACTAGATGCACGGGATGATCGATTATTTTACGCTTTGGATTATAATAGTTCGAGTTTTTCGAATGTTTTGCAACAAGTTTGGACATTTGAATGTGTAGGGGGAATCCAATGACATTTATGCGGATTATGTTACGTTTTACGCGCTAGTTAGTTGATATTTGATGTAGTAGATAAATACGTTATTTGAAAAAGTACCTTTAATAAAAGTAACTTGTATACGAATTTGCTTTCATACACCGTATTCTTTGATTTCATTTTGATGAATAAACCTGGGAATAGGAAGGAAAATTTGTACCTAAATCTCTGTACCTGAATTATGGAACATGTTAATATTCCACTTTTGAAGAAATAGTAAACTATAAAAATCATATGTCACGGCTGGGGACGTATTCTACAAAACTGGCCGACTCAGTGGCTGTGAAATGTTTGGCACGCCGAATTAAGAGTTTAAATCGATGTTGGTGGTAATTTTACTAAAAATATGAATTTTTCCCTTAAATTTTATGGATTTTTATTCATCTCTGATGGATGTTTTAAGAATCTGACATCTTCTTTTGATATTTTTTCAAAAATTTTCAAACTAAAAGATATTCTATCGAAAAAGTCCATTTTTACTTTCTCCATGCGTAGTATACATATTGTTTTCGTGAAAAAAATCGACTTCGAGATTTCAACGGAAATACACGTTTTGAGGTCCCCTGAACACGTTTTGACAATTTTCTCGATGATGTCTCTGTGTGTGTGTGTGATAGCTTTATTTTTGGTGCTCTAACTCAAAAAATATTAATCAGGTCAACGCGAAATTTTATATTTAACATTTTTATAAATGTCAGAAGAACTGATTAGTTTTTGGTAAAAATCGGTCAAACGGAAGTGGGTGTTTACTCTTGTCACTTATCCATTATTTTGAAATATTTAGTTTAATATTTCATAAATGTAAAAATGTATTAGAATAAAAGTTGTAGAAAATTTAATTTTCTACAACCTTTGTTTGAAACATTTTCCCATATAATGCATTGTTTAAGAGATATCTTATATTTTTGCTGCCACCACCACGCCTCCTACCGACGTGTTGTTAACATTTGATACTTATCGTTAGTTACGTCTTAGTAACGCTCCTTTTTCTTTTCTTAATTGTTGGAGCTTTGTGGCTATATTCAATATCAGAAGGCTATTGTTTGAGTTTATTTCTGTTCTTTGTAAAGTCTAAAATTTTCTCGGTTTCTTAAAATATTTATTATTATGTAACCTACTTGGAATTTTTAGAAATATTACAGGTATGGAGAAAGTCATGTGGTGACCACATCAGATTTTTTGATGCTATAGTACAGGATGGACCTAAATGAATGGGACGATTGCAATTTTCATTATTTAATTAACCGGAACAGTTGCAACAATGAAATAACTTGTAACGTATTATATACAGCAGGGGTTGCCAAACTTTTTATCTCAACGACCCCTTTGATGATGCCATAAAAATCCGGAGACCCCCAGTGAAAGTTTTGACATTAAATACTTTTTAAATCTATTTTAGGAAAGGTTTTTGAATAGTAATAATTACGGTAGTGTATAATAAACTGTATTTAAAAAAAACATTTACAATTAATCAAGTAACATGACATTTTTATACTGAACTAAAATTTATTTTTAGTGTGAAGGGTGGGCTTGGTGTTTTTTTACTAGACCATTTACATTGGGCTCATGTTTTGTAAGCTTTAATCTTAAGTCTCCTCTTTCTTCCAAGTTCAACATGTTTCGCTGCTTAATTATAAGTGTGTTAGCATGGCTAAATCCAGCTTCAACCATATATGAAGTTGGGATTGCTAAAATAAAAGGTAGTACTGTTGCACAAATTTTAGGATATCTAGTATTAATTATTTCATTTGCCCAAAATAAATCGGTAGTCTTATTTTTGAACAATGCTTTTGCTTCGAGATCAACAGACATGTCTATAAGTTCATAAAAAATGTCTTGGTTTTCTATGCTGTTATGGTTTAAATAGGTGTCAAAAGGAGATACAATCCACTCAGGAATTTGCATATTTTGCAGGTCTGCAAATCTAATGCTGAAATCATGGATTACCTCTTTAAGATGGTTAACAAATATCTCCAAAACATTGTCAGTGATGCTTTCATTTTCTTCATTTTCCAGTTTCTGAAGATTTGCAAAATATTTGAAGTCCCTCATTGATAAAGACAATTTAAATAGATCAAGTTTCTTTTGAAAACCAAGCAAGACTGTTCGAGCTTGAATGAGACTGACATCCTTATCTTGCAAACGATTTTGGGACTCATTAAATTTTGAATTCTTAATTAAAATATATCAAAGAAAAAGCAAGAAATATGTTTTTAACAACAATTATTGGCGAAATTTTAGATTCTGTTATTTTCTATTGAATATTAAAATTTCTAAAAAGCCTCCTAAAGACCAATTTATTTCTCACCGACAACCTAACGACCCTTTAACTCTCATCGACCCCCTGAGAGTAGGTACCGACCACAGGGGGTCGGTACCGACCACTTTGGCAACCCCTGATGTACAGGGATCGTCGCATGGGGGGCAAAAGCCCATAATAGTGCCATTTATTGGCCCATATTTAAAAAAAAAATAGCTCTGCGCTCTTTGGTAGTATTTCAGTCCTCGACCTTTTAGCACCCATTAATTTGTTGGAAGCAATAACATTGCTTTTGTATAAATAATATGATTTTGCAAATAATATAGTCCAGATTTTGCATTGGTCTGAATTTTGTTTTATTGTTGCATTTCAGTTAATGAACCCATTTTTTCACTTGGACTATTAAATTATTCTAAGAAAGTAAGTGGCAAATCTTATCTAATCTTCACTGATATCCTTTTGTTGTAATATTTTTTAAAATTTTTGTTTTTAATCAGCAAATATGCTACCAATGGGTGATGCTTTGAGATACTAAAATATTTTAATTGGAAGGACATAATGACAGTCTATTAGATCTTAGATAAAAATAGTAGAATGTACGTGTGCGTACACAAACATATATTCTGAAGACCACCATACTTTTGGTCCATTGGCGTACTGGAAAATTTGGGGTTTCCCCTCATTATGCTTTAATGAGCATTAAAATGCATTGCAACGCTATAAGAAGGCATTAAAAAGTATTGCCATGCATAAGTATGCGTTTTCTAATTTTTATTAAAAAAGGAGGAGGTGGTACAACGAAATCTTACGTTAGACGAGGAGGGGGGCCCACAAATGCTGACGGTTGCTGACATGGGGAGATGGGGGATCAAAAATAGCTACGCATATGCTGTCGTAATACTTGAACGGCTCCCTAGTGAATAAATACGATCTGTAAAATCTTATGTGCCATCAGGGGCGGCTCCTGGTTTCGAAAAGAACGGGGGCTGCACATCAACCAAAGTCTACCTTCGTATCTATATATGAAAACTGCAACTGTATTGGAGGCCTAAAGTAGTGAGTACCGGACCGACCAGTAATTGAAATCAAGTCTTCATCCTTTAGAGCAGGGGTCCCCAAACTTTTTGAGAGGAGGGCCACAGTGGAATATTGAAAGTGCTATGCGGGCCGGATCGAGAAAAAACCATGTTTCAAAATTTAAAGTATTTAATTCTATAACTACCTGAGCATACATGCGTATATATCTATAAGTAAACGTGAATAAATGTAAGAAAAAATTCTAATGCAAAAAATGCTCCTGTTTTTTGTTGCTGAAATTACATGATTGATATTTGGCGTTAAATTCGAAACACTGATTTTATGATGTTTAATAAAATTTCCGCGGGCCGTAGTTTGGGGAGAGCCTGAATAGTGTACGCAGAACTCATGCTTCACTTAACAAGTAAATACACATAATATACAAAAATAGGAACAATAATCTTCCCTTGCTATAAGTAATTCTCAAGAAGTGTTGACACATGATAAAATATATTGGCTTAAGGGCGAGAGACGTCTGAAGGTAGAGCCGTAACTAGGGTAGAGCGAAGGTGGCATTTTCCATAGGCGCCGCTAGCAAAAGGCGCCAAACTTTCTCGAATAAAGGCTAGAAGTTTATTTCTCCATAAATAAGTATCAATTCAATACTAAAATTCCAAAGTTATTGTTAATAAAAACGCTATTATTATTATTTATCAAAACGCAGAAAAAATTATATTTTATATAATAAAAGGTGTTTCCTAAACATTTTGCCCTAGGCGCCATAACTCCCAGTTACGCCTCTGTCTGAAAGCATATAGTCGTATCCTATATCTTGCTCTGGTTTCCATGCTGAGAAATGCCTCTTCTCAGGGTCATAAAGCCGTATTGTATAAGTCATCTTCATCAGTACGGATTGAATGATTGGGATTCCCTTAAATCTCGGGGCCCTCCTGCTTTGCGGGGGTAGCGGGGCCTATCAGTACGCTCCTGTTTTAATTCCAAAATAGAGCCATTTATTCCATCCTTGCAAAAAATAATCTTGCATCTGGTTAAAATGTTTAAAATAAGTGTGCTATGGATTGTAGGTAGATTGAAGCCTTATACTTTTAGTCTACTTTCCACAATGGAAATAGACTTATAGTTTCGTCGTTGTGACTGTCTGTCTGTCCGTTCCCCCTATTAACTTTTGAACCAATTGACCGATTTTCATGACACTTGGTGGAAATCTCATGCTACCGAGGCCGAGCTCCCGAGCATAGTTTTTATTGCGAAAATTGAGGTCTCGGGTTCGATTCCAGGAACTATCCTTCCCATTTGATTTGAATGGTAAATCTCATATCCATCGTGCAGGGTATTTTTCTCTTGCACATTAAAATATCTTATAATTGTAATATCGGAGCGCGATTTATACTATTCTCTGAGGAAAAGAATGAAGATTTTAATTTTTATCGTAGAATTTTGCTTATCGATCGTATTTCTTAGAATTTTGCGTAAATAATGGCAATTTTGCAGTTTTTATCACTCATTACGAGAGTGTTGCCGTTGCAACAACTATTGTTGGACTCATATTCGGTATAGCCCAGTAGATACACGCGTTATTTTTGCCACACTAACATGGGCGATCAATTTAGTTTTCCATTCGAATGTATTTGTAATATTGTATAACGCCAAATTATGAAATTTGGGAACACAAACATATCCGCGGTGATTTTAAAGCTATTAAAGCCAATATAATTATTAAATAAATGATTAAATGGAAAGTAGGCACAATAAGTTGCATCTGAATCATCTTGGTTAACTATGTATTTATCTATAGTTCTATGTATGACATAGATAGTAACTTTTATATTTCCCTCGTTAACTCTGCTAGAGTAATACTCTTGGAAATGAAGAAAAATGAAAATTTTACAACGAAACAAAACTTTATTGCCATACATAAATTCCAGTTATCACATCATACAAAAATATGCCTAATAATTTTATCAGTTCTCGCAAATAAAAATCACAGATATAAACACAGATATTTTCAGTATGTATAGTAGGAAGTTTCATAACCTGCCTCAGACATCTTGGAATCTATCCAGCTTCTAAAGTAAGCCACATCGGCGTACACTCCTGGGATTTTATCTTCCCCACAGCCAATTCCCCAAGACACTATTCCAGATTGAATGTATTTAGTTGGATTGTTCTTCAGAGGACACACAAGAGGACTACCTCCATCACCCTGTGATCAGAGTAAATAAACACAAAATTGAAATATTGAGCTCATCACAAGGTTGGATCTCAATTGCTTACCAAGGTAATTACTACAAAAACAAAACATTTGGAAAAATGTATGTGCATTTCGGTCTACAAATTCTCAGAATGAACAATGTTATATTACCAGTGAGGGTAGTTGTTTTACTGCTTAGGAAAGTATGGTTTATCCAACTAATTAGCAGCTATCAGGTTATCTTTATCATTGGTATTTCATTATGTTAGAAATATGATTATGAAAATATTTGCAAAAGTTTCTGAAATCGGGACTCATTTTCATTAACTTGATTATATCATGCCCATGATAAAGTGTGGTACTTTTTCTTAATTAGGGAGACATGTGATTTCTATTTTGCTGATAAAAATGCATTAAAGAAATTATATCTTTTTTAAAACAATTTGTATGTTTTTAAAATTATTAAATGAGAAATAAGACAGCAATAAAGCTAGTTCATTATCATTTCTCTTAAAATTATTGATCTTATCCTCTCTAAAATGATAAAAATTATTTAATACAGACAAATATTTTATTATGGTTACAATTTTTACAACGTAAAATTATCTTTGTTTTTAAACTGACCTTGCAAGTATCATTGCCCTTATCTCCACCAGCACATATAAAAGATTCGTGGAGTTTGAAATTTTGACCCAATGAAGTATTACGCAGAAAAGTCTCACATTGCTGATTGTCAACCAAAGGCAATTCCAACATCTTCAGGATGGCACTATACTGACCTCCCTTGCCTGAGAAAAGATAAATTTTATTAATTAATAAATGCTCAATTTTATCAAAATACCTGCAGATATATATCCATTGATATATATGAGTCAATTCACTCTAACTTCTTGGGAGACTTTCATATGCATAGGCTTTTTGGTGCAGCCTATAAGAAATTACATGTCATAGATGTGGTGGTAGAGAACAGTAGAGAAAAACATGTTACTTATTTATGGCTAGCTGCAGGTCTGATATTCTTGTCATGTATAAATAATCAGCATAATAAATAATTACATTCTAGAGATGTGCAAGTAGAAATAAAGAGATGAAGAGATTTTAGGAAGGATGGAAGCCTCCACCTATATCAGATGACATGACCCCAAAGAGAAAATATGTGAGCTATTTTTCAGGATAGTGTGTTGTAGAGGTTAGTTTTTTCCAAGGACTATATCGTAATAGGAGAGTCATCTCTAGAGGCAAGAACTGTTAGAAATATTTTAATATATGTTACCCCATACCACCTGCCTTTCTGGTAAATTAGTTGATAATATGCAGATGTAACTTGAATAGTAAGTATTTAGTTCCAAACTATTAACTAAAAAAAAACAGATTGATCTCTATTATTTTTATTTATCTTCATCAGGAGTGGCCAACCGGCAGCTCCAGAGCCGCATGCGGCTATTTGGGTGTTGATATGCATCTCTTGATAACATTTGCTGCCTTACATATACCATAATTTTCTGGTTATGATGTGTAAGGGAATTTTTGAATTCAAAGATTACCAGAAGTCCCACCAAATAAAAGGGGAAGTATTTGTTTTTAATATTATTATTATATGCATCAGCAGCTACATTATGTGTTAAATATTTTTATCAGCTCGTTACATGTTACTGTGGCTCTTTGTTGATGTGCATTGCAGTATTGTGGCTCCTCCTTCTCCTTGATCATTAACCATGTATTTTTAGCCTACTTTCCAAAAATGGAAAATAGTCTTATGAGATCGCCCTGGTGTCCGTGTATGTGGTTGTTCCCCTAACATCTTCTTCATGAATTAACCAATTTCGGCTATATTTAATACATAGAATATGCACATAAATAAATGACCAAATTGATATATTTGGACTGTATCGACAAAGCAGGGGTGTCACAATTGCAAAGTTAAACACATACTTGTGTTCAAAAGTAAAAAATATTTTTACACGTATTTATATTTAACTGTCCACATCAATCTCAATCAAATTTAATACATATAATACACACTTACATATAAAACCATATTAGCATATTTAAACCGAATCAGCCAAACAGGGGTGCCACAATTACAAATTAAACTATAGAAGTGAACTAAAGGATTTTAACCAACCATTGTATATTTAATCTTGATATAAATAAATAACCAATATATTATATTTTATCCAGGTCAACTAAACAGGGCTATTACAATATCAAGGTTAGAATTTTTCTGTAACTATGAATTTGAAAGGCATTGACTGAACAGATTTCAAAGGAATTTCACGTAGGGTGAGTATAGAATGGAAAAACGAGATGAATATGTTTAGAACATATCAAAAAGCAGGGCTACCACAATATAAGGAAAAATAATTTTCCAATTTAAAAGCAAATACATACATTTGTGTACAATTATACTGCAACGAATTTGACGAAAAGCACTTCTGTATCACGGGAAACCTGTGTACACCCCTATTTGTTATATATTTAAATTGTATTGAAAGGAAAGTAGGCAGATTAGTTCTTTCCAGAACTACTTGTTTTTAAATCATACCATGTCGATAAGATAGTGTTCCATTTGCAGGAGCTGTTAATGATATTATCACAGTGGTTCAAAAGATATACTGAATGCAGTGGAAAGTAATTTCTTGGATTATAGGTTTAAGATCCATTTAAAAATGAAAATGGTAAATAATATTATCAATTAACTCGATTTATCTCCAATTAATAGAATTATAATAAAATAAAATACTAACCCCACTTGTCTTTCCCCCATCCACTTGCAACACAATGTGTCCCTGGAGCAGTCATAAATCTCTGTGTAGGAAGGCAAGCAAACCCAACATTCTCCGCTGGTAACACAGGCTTAGAAAGGAATAGAAGAGCCACATCATTGAAGTACTCCTCATCCTTGTAGTCCTCATGAATTACTATTCTTTCCACATCCCTATCCTGATGTTCATAAAGTTCATCCTTGGTCTGAGTGTCCCATTCTCCAGCACGAATTATTAAAGATATACCTTTCTCCCTATAATTGCAGACAAAAGGAAGTTACATGTCATGAGATAAAATGATTCCACTGATGTAAATGAGATATTAAATTGAGAAATAAAAAATAAAAAGATTTAGTGCAGAATTAGAAGAATCCTACAAAATTTTATATTTCGATAATTACTCAAATAGGGTTGCCAACTTTTCAAAATGGTCTGACCAGCTGTACATATGCGGATTGGGGGGGGGGGGGGTGTAATGGTAGCAACTATTAAAGTTTTTCGCCTATTCTAATTTTTTTGCTAATATCTGAGTCCGGAAAATTTTTACTATGTAATTTATTTTCGCAATTCATCAATAAAAAGCTATGGTGATGTTTAACACCATAATAAATCAATGATAATTCTGTTGCTACTACATCATCTTCAAAAGTATTTCTCATAACAAAATAATTGGAAACAATATTATTTTGTTTGGATGCAGCAATATGCGCCTTGTGTTTCTTTGTTTCATTGTGATGTTTGACAACTTTCAATCCATCACATTTTACAAGAATTGCAAATTACACAACTTACATTTAGCTTGATTAATGTCGGCTGGAATAGCTTTGAGCCATTCCTTAAATTCTAGCAATTCCAGCCATTTATTATTAAATGAACAATTTCTTGATTTTTGTTTTTTTCTTGGTGTTGGTGGAGTATGAGTGGAGTTTTCAGAAATCATGTTATGGTCTTTAAAAAGGAAAAATTAAATTAAATGGCTGTAAATATTAAAGGGAGTTATATATCACATAATATATACATTTATGTCTTCAGTACTTGAAGGAGCCGCATATACTATAAGAAATAAACAAACCTTACCAGTCTTAAGGCCGGTCTACATTAAGCTGTCGTTTCGTAGGTCAACCTTCCAATCACTATTCCAATAGATACAAAGCGAAATTGCGCAAGTACCGCAAGTACAAACAGGGAGCGCAGCTCTCGGAGCGCTGTTTACATGTTTACATTCAGTTGTATCTCCACTCACCTTATGTCAACGACGACATCCACGCACAAGTAGTACGGCACGCATTTGCAGTGCCGCACTGCACCACCCGCCGGCCCATCAGCCTCGCCTCCCCGTGCCAGGAGCATCACTGCCAAAGTAACCTCAAGTAACCACATCCTGAAGAGAGTTCAAAGGCGAAAACCGTCAGATCCATCTTCGAAGGTGCTAACATGCACTTGGTAATGGAAATAATACGATAGGTGGAAGCTCAAATCGACGGCGCTTTTCAGAGGAAATCCAACGGCACATATAAATTTGCTGCTTCCCGGATTTCATAAAATCTGTTTCGGCGCTTCCCTTTAATATACCGCCTGGTTCGATCGCACCGCCCTGGCGCATATTAACTCGTGGGTTCTTTAGGCGGCAATAACATTCTCCTTACATATTAGTTATTGAGGGGTACATTTAATACTTGTTTCGTTTTCCTCCAAGAAACTATTGGTGGACTCCGTCATATTCGGGACTCGGAAGACCATTGTTGCGGGTCGGGACAAAATTCATTTCGCAAAAACGGATATTCCGGATAAGCGGAAATCGGCTAATTGACCTAAGGATTTTATTTTAACTCTATCCAAAAACCTTATAGGCATGATTCTATACAGGGAAATGACGTTTCCGGTCGACTTGGAGACCCTCAGAAGGCTTCGAAGCTTCCAAGATCAGTGTTTGAAGTTACTTGCTTCAACGACTAACGTATATCTTCACGAATTTTGTTTTATAATAATGACAGAGAAGTCATTCCCTTTTCGAATAATTAGCGTGCAATTTTTGGAACTGAATTCGAGTTGTTACAGCACCAATGCGCATCACCGAAAGTTTTTTCAGCACTTCGTTCACTTTCATTTCGTAAAAACGGCATTTCTGTTAAAACTGCATTCCTTAAAAACGGAATTTTACTGTATTTTTGAGGAAAACTATTAAAAATCCCGGCAGTTTCGAACAGGCGAGAGTACATTTTTACAATGATACTTCCGAAATTTTAACTGTCAAGTGCATCTCACATTATAGCATGTTTCTATGAAAAATTAATAACTTTATTAATGTAGGTTATTGATTTTTTAAATTAGAAAAAAATGCAGGCAAACTCTCCGCTCCCGGTCGATCTTCAAGCTCGCGTGTGAAAAGCCAGCAAGGGAATAGGGAAAGTCTCCGTGGGGAGTGACCCTCTCAGCCACAGGATATTCAAGAGAGAAAGAAAGAAAAATGTGACGAGGTTGAGGCTAAGTAGCCCCCTCTTCCACCTAACAATGAGAGAGAGAGTATGACGTTGCTCTAACCCAGTGGTCTTCAAACTTTTTCGCTCGCGTGCCCCCTAAAAGAATTTTGGAGACCTATGTACCCCACAACACCTTTTTAAGTTAGCATCTAATATTTTTCATCATAAGTTTAAATAGTTGCGAAGGATATAATTTTCGGCGTATTATAAATATTGACATTTTAAAATGAAACTCTTACATCACTCTTTTAAATGTATCCATTGGAATCTAAATACCATAGCGGTTTGACACGCACCATCATCCATTTAAGAAGTACAAGAACAATCTCTTTAACAGTCGGAAATTTTACACGTTCTTTTTTCTCCTTGAACTCGTATTTCCATTCCTCTTTCCCCACAAAATTTTATCCTAAAGTAATATATTTCCATGCTTGAAAGTGTTTTACTGATCATACATCTCTGCAAAACGTACATAAATTGAAAATTTTTAATTTTTTTATTTTGCGACCATAAGGCTCTAATTTTGAAGTTTTCTTTTGGATTGAGTTATCATTGCAATTATTATTAGTACACAATTGAGCAAAACAATATCAATATATTACAAATTTTACTAAACAATTATTAATCATACAAAGTAAAATTTTATTGGCAATGTATTTCTTAATGAGATGGGGCTGTTTTTTTTTAATTAGTTCATGTATCCGTGGATGAATATAACTTATTGCTTGAATGAGACACGGTTCAGCATCAATTCTATTTCCATTTTAAATTTTTATCGATGTAAGTGCTGAGAAACCTTGTTCAAATAAATAGGTAGATGGGAATGGAAGGAGTTTTGTTACAGCAATGTCAGCCAATTCTTTGAACTCCTTCCGAGTTATATGCCAAAAGTCACATAGCGATCTAACCAGACTTAATAAAATTTACCATTTTAATGGCAACATCCAATGCTCCGTGTAAATCAGGACTCAACTTTTTTGCAACCAAAGCTTGCTTATGAATAAAAGTGTTTCCAAATTAATTTAGGGTTTAAAGCGTGGATACGAGCAATAAGGCCTCTTGTGCCCAGTCATTGCAGCGGCCCCATCCGTAGAGATACATATGCACCGTTTCCAAAGTAAGCCTGAGTCAACTCGAATAAAACTATCTAAAGTTTTGAAAATCTCTTCACCAGTTGCATTCCTAGGCAAGTCTTTGCATGCCATAATCTCATCAGTAATGCCGTTTTCTTCGCTGTAATAGCGGACATAAGTTATTAACTGGGAATGATTGGCAACGTCCGTGGATTCATCAATCTGTAAGGCATATCTTTTATCAACCGCAATTTCTGCCACAATCTGCTGAAGAACGTCTTCTGCCATTTCATGTACTCTACGAAGTACAGTGGTGCCTGAATAGGAAATCAATTTAATAGCAGTAATGGACTTGGCATCTAACACCTTTTCTACAGTCGTGTACGATTTCCTAACTTTCGCAGTGAGCAATGCTAATTCGTATGAGGTTTCCAAAGCCAACTTTGATGACTGCGTGAAAATGTGAAGCTTATTTACATTTTTACTAATATCCTCAGTCTTCCTCATAAAAAAGTTAACAGTTTTGTTTAGAGCCTGAATGTTTTGCAAGAGAGATGGTTTCATACTATTGTTTGACAATGTTTGGTGACAAAGAACACACAGTGGTAAAGGAGGATCACTGTTATTGGAAACAAATCCATATTTTATGTAGGATTGGTCGTAGTATCGGTGTTTTTCTTTAAACTGAACTTTGGTAGCCCTTGGAACTTCATTTGTTTGAAAAATCTCCACTATATTCGAATCACAGCTTGAGTCTGTTTCCTGAGAAACTGCAACTGCCACCTTACTGCTTCCAAAGGGATTCTCATCTCTGTTTTCTTCAACATCCCGATTCCTCTTTATTAGAAATTTATCCATGGGCTGACGAGTTTTCAAATAATTAAATCGTATACAACGCCGATTCCTTCTGACTAGAAAGCAACAACTGTAATTCGAAACTGAAAGCAAATTTGTATGAAATACACCTAAATAAAAAATTATACCAAAAAGTGAATTTTTACTATCAAAGTTTAAATAATATTAAAATACTATTGAATTCTTCAGATGAGGTAAAAATTGCATCAAACAAATTTCTACATTGTAACTAACCGAAAAAGAATTTTTATTTTATGTAGTTCAGTAACGACGTATATTTTATTAGTGAATAATTTATTTTATATGTTCAAAAAATACATCCCAATATTTAAATTAATATTTTCGAGGAATATTATAAAAACCACTGAGCAATAAATCTTGTAAGATAGATTACTAAAAGCAGTCAGAATTAAAACGAAGAAGATCTAATATAATTAATTTATTCGTTTTTATGATGTTATAAAAAGAAGATATGCCGTTTTTCATTACTTAATTTGTAAAAATGCAATGTAAAGTGTAGATAAAATTATAAGTCATCAGGCGAGAAGTATGATAAAAGGCATGGTATTCCTTCGTTAAATGTGTGTGTGTGTGTGTCGAACTCTGGTGTTCGGCTTTTGGGAATGATTAAATCAGAATCATATATAATAAATCAGAAATGACCCCATTAATTTAGTTAGGCATTATGATAAAATTTTCCCAATGGAGGAAAAAAGTATATAGGTACTGCTAGAAACTAATTGGTCCGATAGCTAGCACATAATTATATTTTTTGTTTATAGGAGGTAGAAAATATTAAATATTTTATAAGATGAGATAAGATAATAATTTACTGTAATTAGAATAAATAATTCTTGATTTGATTAGATAAAATATAATTTTAACTGCCTTTTTTTCAATAACGCACACCAAATCTGAAAAATTCACCTAAATTTTTATCTGCGGGTTTTATCCGGTGTATCTTGAAAAATTTGGTAGTCCTGGAAAACATTCCAGTTACATTTAAAAGAATAAGCTTCACTAACCTGTACCGCTTCGGCTGTTCGAAGATGCTTTTCTTTCAAGCTAATGGCACCTCCTAAGGATGAATATTGAGAATAGCTGAAAATAATTGCTACGATCACAGCCTCGGAGAAACTTATGAAAATAAGTATGTATACAGGTCTCGAGAAGATAAAGACACTTTTCACAGACAACTTCACACCAAGAAGCCTTCTGACACGCACAACCACTCCGACGAAAATCTTACATCAGAATAACGGAGGGTATGTCTCTGTAGACACAACGGGTGGAGTTAAACGCCTGAAACCCATATGGTGAGGATGCCTTTAAGAACGACAAATCATTCTACAACAATGAATGGTAACTAATTTGTTTCGTATCCTTCACCCAGTGCCATGCCCTTTTCGAGCTTAACCCTCGCCCATTACACTTGTGTTCTTTTCCATCGTAATGTGAGCTCCTACTTAAATCATCTCCCCTTTGTTTCTTCACCATCCCCTTTTTTCTAAAACGAGGAAAATTTTCTCTTCCATCTCCTCTCCCTGAGTCAGGAAGATTTCTGGGAAGAAACTGACCACTTCAACTATCACTTTTCACAAGCCCTATTTATACTGCAACTAAAACATATGACGTTTATAATTTAACATTATAATCAAATCTGGGAAATCATGAAAAACTATACGACAATCCCTGATTTTACCGTGTAGTTTGTAAAGTACGGCGACTTCGAATGAAATATCAGCTTTCTCGCTTATTACATTGACCATACCAACTACGCGGGAAATTTTATAAATTCCTATAATATAAAAGAATCATATGTGTACATTTTGTGTAAATAGTAAATTTATTTCATGTATTCCTTCATAAAACAAACAATAACAATTTTTCACCCGAGGTATTGCAAAGGATACTTTCCTCGATTAAGTCAATTAAAACTGCAGCATCCTATCATACGCATAATAATTGCTATAATTAATCCATAATAAATATTTCCCTG
The DNA here is from genome assembly GCA_028673005.1 of Tanypteryx hageni. Taxonomy (NCBI): domain Eukaryota; kingdom Metazoa; phylum Arthropoda; class Insecta; order Odonata; family Petaluridae; genus Tanypteryx; species Tanypteryx hageni. The sequence continues at coordinate 81,559,060 of CM054117.1, read as the reverse complement.
AAATTATTATAACTCGGCCAATTTAAGTTTCATATCATTAGTATTGATGGCTATGTAAGTATTGGAAGTTGCTCATTATCGAGGTCACGAAAAAGAGAGGAGGAGGTGTTGAGAGACAGAGGGTGGGAAAAGCTCATAAGGGGACTGCGGGAAGAAGGGCCTTGGTCGTAATTCTTCCTTGCCTTGGGAATGTGGGAAGAGGAAGGGTCACAAGTTTCTAGTTGCGTGAACCCAGGGAACGTACTTGAAGGGAGCTGACGAACCCATGTCAGCGGGTGGGCGGAGGAGAATATTTCGGTGGCAACTATTTTCCCGGCTGCACCTCTTACTTTCTTTCCTCTTTCTATTCTCACAAGAAGTTCGAAAGGCAAAAATGCGCGTTCTCAGGCTTATCAATTTTTGGAAAGAGTACATATGGCGCGGCCAACAAGAAACTGGCATTCATAGGTAGAATAGTACGGAACACTACAGAGAAAGTACGCGAAACATGCTACTTATCACTGGTAAGACCACAAGTGGAATACGCAGCGAGCATATGGGATCCGTACGAGAAGGGACACATAATTCAACTAGAAAGAGTACAGCGCAGAGCAGCCAGATTTGTAAAACAAAAGTACGAACATAAGGAAAGCGTCACCTCTTTATTGAGCGATTTGAACTGGGTATCACTGGAGGACCGTAGATTGCACTCAAGGTTGAAACTTCTAGAGAAATATAGGTCGGAATGTCTAAAAGAGAAGGTAGTGGGAATAATTGTGGCACCGACGTATATAGGTAGAAATGATCGAGACGATAAAATACGTGAGATCGATTGTAGGACGGAGCGTTATCTAGGCTCGTTCTTTCCGAGGACAATAAGAGATCACAATAGGAAATTTCGAATTGCGTTAGACAATCTTTAGGTAGGATTTGGTGCATTGCACCCCCTGCCACCCACCAACTTGGTGAATTGCAGGGTAACTTGTAGATGTAGATACTTGGTAAGTTTTTGCTTTCCCTTGTGGCGGTCAACAGATTTTAACTCATCGATTACTTTTAAATGCGCAGAAATATCCTTGTCGATGTTTCCCAATTACTATATTCAAGAACCTCCAGGTGTGAAGGCTGGCGGTATACTATTTTTACTTCAATGCTTCGGGCTAAAGTGATTATTGCAAATGGAAGTTATCTATTTTCGATTCTTCACAACAATCTACATCCTTGGGGCGGCAAAGAAAAGATTGGAAAAAAACTCATCCCCTACGACTTTAATTCATCGTTCGCCGATTCCAGCACAATGGGGCGAAATAAAATCGGCACCTTGCAGCGGAACAAGTATATCATTAAAGGAATCTGGGAGAGATGTCTTCCTTACATCGCGCGGCAACCGGAGGAAACACTTTAATTTGATATTTACATGTAACGATAAAGGCAGTCTGTCTTTTCCTCCACGACGGAGTTGTACTGGGATGTTTTCCTCTTGGGGAATATTCTAGTCGAGTCTAGGCGAGATTGTCTCAAGCGGACGGTTTTACGTACCACCAAGGGCAAGAAGCAAAACTTGTTATTGGTCGTTCCCTTAGTAGCTACTGCAATCAGAGGTCTTCGCGAAGACATTTGTTCCTTGGTTCTTCCCCTTCTCTCTTCTTCGCTCTCCTCCCATTCCTTACGGTTTTGACCCACTCTCTTTGCCCTTTTTCGCCCTCTCCTTTCGCCTTTACCGGTATTCACATGCCATATCATACGTCATAGGTCATATTTCCACACTTACCAGCCCAGGGCCAATTTGGCCCGAGCCTCAAGTTCGAGTCACAAATATATACGCTCGTTATTGATTTTTCCTCTATATTTGTAATATGTGAACACATTCTTTTAGATAAAAACTATTCAAATTACATTACACTCTTTTAGCTGACGATTACCTTATTTTGTTTTAATGTTTTTAGAAATTTTTATTTTGGCCATAGGCCCCATAATCCGGAAGTGGCACAGGCTTTTCTGAACCTCCGCGAGGGCCTCATCCAAACCTGTTGGTTGTCTCAGCTGTACTGGATGCTGAGCCAAGGAAAAAGGAGTTTCTTGAGCTAATCCCCCTCTCGTTGTCCATTGTTCATTTTTAACCTTTGAGCATATACTCCTACTATTATAATTAATTTTGCTCACTGTGGTAGGTGTAGGGGTGAGGGAAGAAATGGAACGAAATAGGGGGAGGGCAGTGGTGGAATGCTTAAGAGCATTCGTCTTCCACTCAGCGGTCCCATGTTCGAATCTGGTGGAGGTCAGATTTTTCAACCTGGGATCATCCCGTCCCCTACTTGCGTGATTTGAGGAGATCACACAAGTCAGTGCTCCATTCTTTGGAAGGGACATTAAGCAGTTGGCCCCCTTGGTGCTCTTCGTAAAGAGTAGGCTAATGCTGGCACCGGGTTTCTCTCCTCCCTTGTGTGTGCATGTTCAGTGTGGAAGGTGTAATGACTATAATAATCCAAGAGTGTGATTAGCCAGAAATTCCATACAAGCAAACGAAATTATTTGAGTCATTTCATGCCTTGTATTACTGTAGTTCGAGTATTCTGTCATTTTGAAACAAGTTTTGCCATTGGTATGTGCAGAAAAAACCAGTTGCACTTACTTATACACATTATGTTACAGCACTCTTTAAGTTTAAATTCGATTTAGTTATTGAATAATCTTTTTGAAGTTTGTGTGCAAAATGCTCATAAAATTAGCACGCACATGGATATCTATTTTAATTCAGTGCTTTCTTTGCTTACATTTGGTTCAATAGAAATTTGTAATATAAAGTGAAAAGTTTTAGCTTAATCTCCGTAGCTGAATTACAAAAGATGTTAATACGCCACCACTGAAGAAATGGAAAATTATATAATCTTCTAACTTAAGTCAGGGGTGAGCAACCTATTCTACATAGCATGCCACATCAATGGTTGGGAATGCTTCAGCGAACCCTAAGCAGTGGCAGAACTATACCAGGGCCCGACCCTCAGGGGAGGGGCGGAGATGAACTATAATTAGTAGCTATGGGCATAGCCTTTGAGAATCCTAAATTCAATAACATAGACGAGCCTGTGATAAAATGTGAGTACATAGAAATAGTTTGTAAAAATAAGTTATGGGTACATCATAGCCATCAAAATCAGTATTGTACCTACTAAGTAAATCAGTAAGGCTGGTCAGCTTCAATTTTTCTTGCCCCAAGGCTTGTGGCTTACTTGTTCTGCCAATGGCCGATAGTTTAAATTGGTTGTTACCTGGAGATTCTGAGGTAACATAATTGGAAATCAAATCTAAATAAGGATTTGTTAAATTTTCACAATTAAAGGTTTTATCATAATTTTACTAAAAATATGAGTTTACGTGTTCAATTTTATGGATTTTTCATCATAGGCTCATTGGCCCCACAATAATCTCTTGCAGGATGTACTGGAAGCAGAGTCGTAGCTGGAAGATTTGACACTTATGACAGATTTTAAGTAAGAGCCTTAAAAAAAATGTTTCTAAGAAGATTTTTTGGTCTAATTGATAAAAAATCATCACAATTAAAATAATTGCAATATTTGAACATTGACTAAATATTAATTTGAATGAAAAGATATTTTTATGAATCTTCAATGGTGCACCATTTTCCCGCAGTACCTATGGCAAATGCCAACTTTGCCGCACACTAGATATGGCTCTGATAGAATTAGCAAATTTATTTCTAGCAAGTTTAAGATAATGGAATGGACTCAGGATCTACATCTATTTTAGAAATTAAATGCAAAGCATTTTTGGTTGCATTTCATATCTCTAAGCAACTTGCTAAAACAGCATTTTTTTCTAAAAGGTAAGGCTTAACTAGCAACCCTCGCAATTTTAATTTCATAGATTTAAAAATCCTAATCAACAAGTGGTGATAACTGCACTGTGTTAAAATTAAAATATTATAATAGTCATAGAATTTTACACAGCCATTTTTACAAAAATATAGATAAAAGATTTATAAATGAAACTAATAATTTGATAATGGGGAATCTAAATATTAATTGTCAGGATGCTATATTTTTTGCTACACCTCTTTTTTAAAAGTAATTTTTGCATGGTGAACATAACAATGGTCCTCCATCCACTTAAAATAGCACTGGATTTTTACTTTAGATATATTTGTTGTTTTTACCTAATTCATTTCTTGCTTATGGTGAAACTGCACATAATGATGAACAATAGAATAGAGCACTTAGAAAATAAAAAAAACCATGAGTGTATTAAAAATAGAAATTTATTCCTGAACAAAGCTCATCCATTTCCTTCCATTTAAAATACCTATAATAATTTAAATAATTCTTTTCAAATCAAAATTAGAGAAATCACAAATTATTTTTAGTGAGTGTAATAAGAAGTGTCAAAATTTGCATCGGTCATTTTGGAATCTATCCAGTTTCTAAAGAGAGCTACGCTGGCATATATTCCTGGGATTCCAGTTTCTCCACAGCCAATTCCCCAAGCCACTATTCCAGACTGTATGTATTGATTTGAATTGCTCTTCAGCGGGCACACAAGTGGGCCACCTCCATCACCCTGGAATCACATTTATTAACATTAAACATGTTTTACTGTACAACTATGTGTACAAATGGGATACAATTTGGGAAGTTTGTATTTATCAAAAGTAAACTAATCTTTTTTTATCATGCCTTTTGTAACATTTCTCCATGATAAATTTGTCAATGGTAACAACAAATGTTATAATACATAAAAGGTACATCTTTGATTATGGGAATGCTATTTATTCATTAAAGAGGTTTTGGGAAAAAAACATTTTATGGAATCGGATAAAATTATTGACCATTAGTTGTGTAATAAAAATAGAATAAAATTACACTCAACGTATTTTGTTATTGATAAACAGTGCTGTAATACCTCTCAAATACGACATTTAAAAAACTGGATCTTACAGAAAGCAGCTATTTTAAAAATATGATCCCGAGCCGTTTTCTGGCTATACCTACAAAAAATCCTCTGCTCTCCATCTTTGCCACCCTGGACTACTCAACCACACTAAATTTTACCAAGGTAAAGATATTATTTTGTTCTTTATTACACTTTTCAATTTGTAAAAGGAGATGACAATTTTGTAATCACGGTATGGGTAATCTACCATGGTATTCTACATTTCCTCATTCAATATTTTTTCATTTAAAGGGTACTGTACTTTCTATTTAATATTTGATTATATGCATTCCAAAGGTAGTCAGTTTATTTAGTTGGCATTGGTTTCTGAAAACTACGAAATTTCTAAAACTCTCCAATTCCTTGCTGTTGGTATAAAGAGCTATTACTGTAATATCCAAAAACAATCCCCTTCCATAATATGCACTTCAGTTATGATATGATATGGTATTGAGTACAAAAATGTAGTAATTTGTATTCCATTAACTTACCTTGCATGTGTCTTTGTCCTTTTCTCCACCTGCACACATGAAAGAGTCATGGAGTTTAAAATAGTGACCCAATCTAGTGTCACGTAACAGGGTCTGACATTCTTCATTTTCAACCACAGGTAATTTCACTTTCTTCAGGATGACTTGATACTTACCTTCCTTGCCTGAGAAAAAATTTTGATCAAATAGAATATGTTCTCCATTTAAACTTATTAGTTTTTAAAATAGTAGTTTCATCAGCTTTTCTTATAATTTTTCACATTTACTATTTTTTTATTACTACTTACAGCAGATTTAACACTAAAATTTATTTCAGAAAAATACCATTATTCCACTTAAAGTAAGCAGTAAAATAGACATTCTCAATTCTACCAAATCAAACAATTCAAATACAAACCAAAAATATTCTTCCCCCATCCACTGGCAAAGCAATGGGTTCCTGGAGCAGGCAAAAATCCTTGTTTAGGAAGGCAGGCAAAACCTATGTGCTCTGCTGGTTCCACGGGTTTGGACAGGAAAAGAAGTGCTACATCATTGAAGAGATTGTTTTCTTTGAAGTCCTCATGAATTATTACTCTCTCTACATCCCTATCCTGATAATCATAGAGCTCACTCTTGGACTGAGTGTCCCATTCTCCAGCACGAATCTTAAGATGCTCATCCTCCTTCCTAAATTTACAGACAAAAAGATTTTAATATTTTGTGCTGAAGAAGAATGTTACTTATGTGTATGGGGTAATAAAGGAAATTGTGAAGAAAAAGAAAAAATACTAAGAGCATCATCTAAAAGTTGAAATTGGAGAATATGGTGAAATTCAATGTGAGATAATGGCATTCAAGTTTACTACTAAAAGGAAACCATAGCAATAATATATAACACTATGAATCAATACATTAATGAAATAGAAATGTTCTCATGCTGCGCATACAAGATTTCCCTTTAGGCAAAAACAGATTAACCTTTTGTGGTCCTAATCCAGACTGAGTCCAGCTTTTTAAATTTCCCGTAGCATTCCTAACCTGGACTCAGTCCGGACAGACTTCAGCAATATTTTTAACTAGTTAAAATGAAATGGGGCTATAATCTTGTATGTATTGGCTGAATGGTTCATCCACTGTCTTATGCTGCCATCTGCTGGGCTTTCTTTGAACACCTTGTAGGACAATAAAATATTTTTTCAGCCCATGTTTACATCTAGTGATTGAAAATTGTGTCCACTAGCTGGCAATCATTGCATGAGTGTGATATAATTGATGAACTAAGTGACAACAGTGATTCCTGGAGTAATGTTAGTGTTGAATCTGATGATATTATACCTGATAATGTATCTGAAAGTGATAGTGAAGATGTAAATATTGAGAGGAGTAATGAATCTGAAGATGATGCTACAGCTGATGATAAAGATTGGTACAGGTATCGTGATGCAGACAATGACTTTGTGGATTATAATTATGGTTCCACACAATGTTACAAACTTCCACATACTGGAATAATACCAGAAAAGTCTGTAGATTTCTTTTTGCTCTTTTTTACAATTTTCTTCAAAACTAATTGGACCTGGTGAAATCACATAGGGTAAAAAAAATGGACCTCAAATGGCTAAGAACATTTGGTGTTGTAGGTCAGAATCCAAATGTAAATGGCCATTTACTTTAACATACATCCCTCTCTGCCCCTTTTGGCATATTAAAGCAAAATGAAATCACTTCTTACCCTGTGACACAGTGGGCTCCAGTGAGCACTACCCTTGGATGGATAAGGGAACCTCCACATTGGTACACAAATTGGGTCTGAATGGGACCCTTCCTTCCTTCAGGTTGATCGACTAACTCAACCTTCAAAACTGCAACCATCCATGGGAACTCTCCAAATTGTGCGTCATTTTCCAGATCTCCTGTGATCCTGAATCCAATGCCTTCAGGGTTTCGAATTCCACATGTTTTTTGATTTGCTAGATGTGGAGTAGGAGTGTTCGATTCTTTAACTTGTGGGTTATTGCAGCACACATCCAAATAATGAGGACAAGGGTTCTCATTAACCCTGGAAGTAGAAAATGCTTATGAGCATTCAGCAGAAGTAGAGATCCTATTTCAAGTAGTAATATTAACATTTATGAAGAATTGTGTAGCAGGCATTTTCTAACATATTGGCAGAGGATTTTTAACCCCTCATTGCCATGAAAATGCTTGTCATTTTTTTGTTTGTTGAAATTAATCAACAATTATTTATTTTACTTAATCTTTAACTACTGAGGTGTGGCCTGCAAGACACCACCTAAGTTAGGGTGCCATATTTCTCTGTTAGTTTACATTTTACAATGAAATAAAGTGAATATTAAGATTTTTCTTTTAATTACCTCTTAACCCTCATGATAGTAAGCACAGAAAATTCAATTGTAGATAGTTAGTGAATAAATGATAATAATAACACATTTAGAATGATCACAATTTCACTTCACTAGTTTCAAGATTAAGACAAAGACTGCCCAAGTTCATCGTAGGACAATCATTCATTTTCAATTAAGTGGCATCAAATATGATAAAATCACTCCAGCCTTCAAAAGATTAAGCCTTGCAGTTTCAAAACTTAATTAACTTGAGTACACCACTCCTGAGGTTTACGCGACTTCAGTTTACACGGTTTCACTTTACGCACCGTTTTACATTAGGGCAATAGTTGGAGTTTGCGCGAATCGTTTCTCTTTACGCAAGGCCTTAAGGCCCATCCACATCTGGATACACTGTATGCAAACATTGTATAGAAACAGAAAATTATGTGAAGTTTCATTTAATACATTATTAGAACTATTATTTAATACTCCACGTAGTTCAATTTTATTCCGTTCGAGGCCATTGTGACTTATCAGTGTATAAGAGAAAATCGATTTCGGTTTACGCGGTTTCGGCTTACACGACGGTTTTCAGGAACGCATTAATCGCGTAAACCGCGGGAGTGGTATAATTAATCCGTCAACAGGTCAGAAACCGATATTCAATATCCGAGATGCGTTAAAAACTAATCATATTACATCCATTAATATCATATACAGATCACGTTATTTATTACAGATAAAAATAAAATGCTCATTATGGTAAATAACAAGACAATTTTGTTCTTCTAGATTATTTCATGCGGTGAAACAATTTAAGCATGGGAAGGATTACATAGTAACATTTTCGTTGCGGAGAACGGAAAACAAAATTACGCATTAATAGCCTTCACTCACCTATGCTGAGAAAGGGAAGACCCGTCGTCTTGACTAGTGTCGGTCTGACAATGATAGTAAGGCACGCATTTGCAGCCCCGCTCTCCACCCTCTGTTTCCGCAGCCGCACCTCCGTGGTTCAAGAGCACCAGCACCAACGTAACCGCCGTAACCCTCATCCTGAAGAGAAGCGGAGCGTGGGACACGTCAAATCGGCATTTTCGAACGCAATACCGCCGAGCAAGAGGTCGCCCAAGTGGGAAGTGGAGGGAGAAAGAACGATACAAACCGGTATATAGAGTGGGAAAAACCAGCATATGGAAATTGGAAAAACCCCGCGGTGTGCAGGTAGCCGGAAAATACATCGGAGACCCTACTCCCGACTCGGGGAAATCTCGTTAGGGAATGGCGATGTCTACTCCTAACCTTACTCCGCTAACCCTCCCGCAGTTCCTAGCCGTGCTCGAATTTCTATGAAAATATTTGACCCGACCTTAACGTGAACGGATTCGCTGCACATTTACTCTATTTCAAATGCTCAGTTGTCGAGATCGGTGTTATGCTATTTCTACATCAGTGCTTCGGGCTAAGTGAACGTCGCAAAGGGACGTAGTAGTCGTTTTCGGATTTTGTGGGCTTGCCGACGTTTTGAATTCCTCCCTGTTCACTTTGTGCGTACATTTCTGGTGTGCTTAACAAAATGCGGCTATTCAGAATTAGGATCTACCAGAGTCATATATTAGAGAATATGTTCTTTTAACTTGGTACGCGCACAAAAATGACTGCCGACTAAAACAAAACTTCATTTTATTTGTACGAAATGGGGATTTTTATAGACCGTTTCAGTTAACATTTAGTATACGATTAATTCCATCGAAGAATTTCTCATACAATGGAATGCTTTCTTATGATATAATCTTTTGCTTAACTCGCTATAGCATTTAGCGAACCGTGATAAAACTCCACAGCTCTCCAATTTCCATTTTCGTTGCTTAATAGCTTGAATAAGCTCGCCCTTGCTCTTTTGACGGGAGTCACGAGTCAAGGTTCGCCCGAGGTCGAATGGTGAGTCAGGACCCGGTTTATTTGTTTTTTTTTTCGGCACAGAACCCACCTTTGTCTTTGCGACTACCACTCGAAAAAGTGGCGGAATTGCTTAACGTTGTGAAATCGTGAGGTCGCTTTCCTACAATTTTGATTGTCAAGTGCTGCTAGTGAATTGAATAATCGAAGGTTTTAGATTATAAATATTTCTTTTTTTCCGCTTACAAGTTTTAACTTCCACAACAAAAGCTATGCATTTATGTAACTGCCGTAGAATTAAACGCGTTGTTTTGCGTCATCAGTTGCTTCCAGGTTAATCGTGGTTGGTATATTAGGTGAACATAAAATTCAAGTTTTGGCAAATTCAAATTAAAAGACTTCTATTCAATTCTTGGAATAGGTACAGGAGATTTTTGTTTCGAGTTATCGAATATCGAATTGTAATTTATTAACTGGATGCATGGTTTTCGGTGAAACACCGCATGTGCTGACTTTAATGGACAACGGTTTCGTTCCCATTACAGGGAACATCTTCAGGTCGAATTTATTAATTCTTGATCTAAACATTTGGATTAGCATACGCGTCACGCTCATTTCAAGTAGTTTCCTCGTATTAAAAGTTGAACATAACTATGATGCACAGATAATAAAGCAATGAATTTTCACACTAGATATACTTTTTATTGATAACGATGACAGCTCAAAACGGAACTGTATTAGAAACAGAATACCTAAGTACATAGTCATTTAAAATCGGGTTCAACTATTTCATTAAAATACGAAACGGATACGTTTGAATAAATGATAACTTACAAATATCGGCAGTTTCGTTTATTAAAGGTTATAAAAAACAGGATTCTCAAGCTAAGGTTAATTTTTGCTTCATTTCCTTCTACCGGAAATTTGACGATGGAATTAAACGCATTTTTTTCAGTCGCAAGTCCGCCAGGATCAAAATAACTACCGCTATTTGGAACTCAAATGAATTAGTATTTTTCGAAATTTTTATCCATAAATACAGATATATACCTTTACATGAACTATTGGCGTGCATGTAAATCAACGCGGGCGGTTGATGAATAGTAAGGTAGCATGCAGTGTAATTTATTCTTTGCAAACATCCTCATCCTTTAATGAGCTCGGGGAAAATACATCGACGTATTGTGGAAATAGTTGTTTTTTGCAGATATTTTAATATAGACACAAAGGCTTTGGTGCAATTCATATTTTAAAATCGCGCGTGCCGTATTCTGGAAGGTAACAATTTCTAAGACATTTTCTTAGACGACGAACCTGACTCCCCCAAGGCTTCATGGCATAGTTATCGAGTCCACCCGGGTACGGTAGTAAAACAAGCGACAATACAAAAATTAATTTTTATAAAAATATTTTACAAAGATAAAACCTAATATGCGTTCTCCAAATGATGCAATGTGCTTTGCATAATTTCGTTAAATCAACAACAAGGGGCCTTTCCCTGACGACGAATGATTTTAACATAAAAAAGTAAAGTTTTCGTGTTCAAAACAATTTTTGCATCAAGCCGACACGTACTATTTGAAAATCGACGTTAGGAAAATGAATTTTTATTCTTTTAGGCATTCTTCGACTCAAGGTCGTACCATTTTTAAAAGTTATTTTGAAATGCAAATCAAAAATACACTGCACCCAATCCCATGTTTGTCAAAAAGAGGAACGGAAAGGTCCTGGAATCGAACTCGGACCGATATATTACACGGAGATTACCCGATAGCCTCTTTAGGCGTCAGTCTCTTTAAATATGAGAGAACGGTTAAAATAGATTCAGCCGTTTTCGAGTTATTCGACGGTCATGAGTTGAATAGTTCTATAAATCTATCGCGACAAGTTAATACAAAAGTTGTTAATAAAAGCGATACGATTGGAACTTTGAAGGGACCATAGCGGGACTGCTAGCTAGATAGACGTAGGTATTTTACCTTTTTTGACGACAGCGGAAGTCTCGGTTTTCCTCCTGTTCTTCTTCGGTGTCGGCCGGGTTGTCGCTACTCCGACGCTCTCAAGCAGATTTTCCTGGTCGAATCGAAATTCTACGTATCGTGGAACGCCTTAGGCACACTCGGGAGGAGTAACAGTTTGCCAGACTTACATTATTGGTCGTCTCCTTAGTATCTCCTCCAATCGCAAGAGGCCGCGAAGGTTTCGATGCTAAAGGCCTTTGCTCTCCTCCTCTCACGTAGCTTCTTTCTATTCTTCACTGCATGGTATCTCTCTCTCTTCGCTCTCATCCCATTCTCCCTCTCTTTCACTTCTAACCTCACGTCCTCTTTCACACGTTTCTCCTCTTCTTCGCCGCTCTCCCCTTTGCCGTCGCAATATAAACGAGACAACCCACGCTTTTCATTATAATATCAATTCACTATAGTTGTAGTCATTCCGGAGTTGTATTAAGATTTATCGTCGAATTATTTAGAAGGGTGAATTAATGTCACGTTAAACCCAATTTTGATGCTTAGGTGAAAAAATTTGTAAGATGTAAATATTTTTATTTGCCATTTTAGTGTATTAGATTTTCAAAGATACACCATAGTGTAGTTATATATGTGGACAGGGACGTAACTAGGGGAAGGCATGGGGAACCCTGGCCCCAGTGGCGTAGCCAGAAATTTGGTTTGGAGGGTGCACCTTACTATTATTTTTAATAATAAAAAAATATAAATTAATACTCACACAAATAATTTATTGAATTTTAAAGAACTATTGGTTAATATTGATACTATTGTCGCATTTTAATTATTATTATTACTGCGCTGGTTAATGCACTGAAAATTTCATATTATCTAAAGAAGTTTGGGGGTGCACATGTACCCTTGCACCCCTCACTGGCTATGCCGCTGCCTGGCCCCCCTTTGTAATTCCTCACCACCTCCCCCCCCCCTGCCAAATACTATATTTTAAAATGTGAATCAATAAAGTATGTTTTTGTTCCTAATAAAAAACTACATTTCATATGTTAGTTAAAAGATTTCTTTTCATATAATTATTTATATAATATTTTTTAAATTTTGGTGAGCTGCTTCAAATATTTTGACAATCATGCACCCCCCTCCATAAGTTAATGACCTCCCCTCCCTTAGTTAATGCTGGTTTCCCCATAAGTGGGAGGCTAGTTATGCCCCTGTATGTGATGCATATACCAATTTCTAGCCCTGGGTATAACATATATTGCATAAAATGCATAATATGAGAGCACAAGAAATATATAAATAAAACAATTCCAACATTGAATTGTTGTGATGACTCAAATATTTGCACCACAGGTAATGCATGTGATTTCTACAAATGCATTTGTAATATGGAGCACAATGCTTCTAGTACTTTCAAACAAGCTGTATCCATCACATGAAGAATCATCAACCATTTTTTCACTCAAGCTTTCCATTTTCCAGAAATCACTAGCTCATTTTGTAGTTCATCCTTTCCCACAAAAATTCACAATTTTTAATTTTGAGGAGTGAATATTTTTGGTCATTTGCTATTTCACCTTGTTTTTTGACATAATTAGGTGCAGCTGAGTAAAACATTTTTATAAAATCTCTGAAGTGAACATTCCTATCCTTTACTCCAATAGTTCCCAAACTGGGTTCCTCAGGTGGTTTTTAAGGGTGTTGCAAAAAACTTTGTTTAGTAAATAAATCAACATTTTTGGAAGTGCTCATAGGTAATTAAATCAACAATCTTGCCTCTAATAAGTTAATTATGTCATAGTACTAACAAACAGATGTGTTTGAAGGTTGTAATTCCCATATGTAAAAGTATAAAAATCTTGTTTCGAGTCTTAAGTGCCATGAAATTCTGCTTACTTTTGAAAGAGTGCAGCACCTACAAACAGTTTTGGAACCACTGCTCTAAAGAATGAGTACAGCATATAATGAGAACTACCTTACAGCGAGCTAAAATACTGTCACTGTCAATTTTTTAATATCACATATACAGAATTAAATTTTCAGATATTACGAGTACTTGTTAGAACAAGTTTTTTTTACGAATTTCATAAATTGCTGTTGAGCTTTCACTCTATTACTATTTTGTAATTAAATTGGCATTGTTATTAATTCATCCTTAATATTGAACTTGATGGAAACTATTCATTTTACTGAATCAATTGACAACATATTTCGCTCCTTTATCCACTCAAAATTTATTAATAAAAATATTGTTTCGACATTTGCATTGTACAACACTATGGTAAAAAAGAATTATGATATTTTTAGAAGATCAGAACAACATGTACTATTTCTGCTATGGAAGTATTCTGTCCATTTTTTGTGGACAGGAATGTCAAGTCTTCTCTAACATATTTCTTCATATTAGAAATTTGATCAAAGAGCTTGACATAACCAATTTTAAGTCCTTTTAGATTGGGTTAGTGAACACATTCCTCAATTGCAGGAACAAAATTAAGATCTGTCCACTTAAAAATGTTAAATTCAGACAAGGGCTCTACCCATTTCTTTAGGTATTGGGTACAAGAACTGTAAACTTGAGATGCATTATCATTGAAGCTGCTACATTTTTCCTCAAACCCATTTTCTTTGAGATGTTCAAGTAATTCTTTTACTTCTTCACACAGCCAACTTTCAAGTATACCTATAATTTCATCAAGAATTTTTTAGCATCTACAATACAATCTTCTTTTTTGATAGCCTGGGTTTTTCTCTGAAACACAGACATCCAAGAACTACAGAACCTGAATTATGTTTCATTGAACTCATCTGTGAACATTCTCAAAGTTTTAACTGGAGGTTGATCCAATGACAAAAATTAAGATTTTAGAGCTGGGTACATTTGCAATATATGTTCAATAGCAAAAAACAACAACAACCAATGTGTTTTTGAATGAGTTAACAACATTTTGTAATTAATAACTACAAAATTACAGAATTCCATAAGTTTTTCAGTCCAAACTATGTACACAGAAAAATAATTGAAAATTTTCAAAACAATGCGTTCAATGACAATGCATCCTATGCTGAATACAATTATGTTGCATGTGAGCTGGGCATCCAACACCCTCCATATTCCCATTTACAGATGCTTGTAATTTTGAAAAGAAATTCCTTCCTCCACCTATCATGACTCCATTAAAGTTTGTGTTACAGTTATTGCCTCCAAATTCAGTACACTTACTCAATATCCCTTTCTTACGAAGAGTGCCAGAAATCGTGCTTGAAGTCATTGCTTAAGTTTCATTTGAAACAGTTTGAAGATAAATTAATTTCAATTTCAGCCCTCTTGCTGGTAGTTTAAGGTATTTACTGTTATTTCAAAAATATTTTTAAGATGTATAATAAACCTTTACCAAAACAGAATACACATAGAGCTAAAGGTGTGATCCTGTATACCACAGAAGTAATAGACTCAAATACCAAATAGGTACCTATGGCAACCATGTATGAAAAACATTAATTTAGTCTTTATTCTTCACAGTTTTGACATAAAGCATCTATGGGACTTCCAGCACAAATAAGGGTATTTCAAAAATAAATCAGGATGGCTGGACGAAGTCCCAAAATAAGGGAATGCCCTGCTAATTAAGGATGTCTGGTAACCCTAAGAACACAGAGAATGCATAGTTGTGAGATTGATTAATTTATCTAAGCAAAAATAAGGGAAAATGTATTGTTCTAAAAATTTATTCTGTAAAATTCTTCATAAATTTTGTAAAACTAGAAATCATTTTCTTTTACAATACAAAATTTATACATATGTTAAAAGAACATACTGGAAAACACAGGAACATAATAATAGGCATACTTCTGTATGGGAATGAGTTTCTATCTTTTTTAGTGAATTTTTTGCAATTTTTATTGCAGGTCCTGTCTCCTCTCTACCCCTGTCATACTATGGTCATCCAACCTGATGAAATTCTCATTAATGCCTTGGTCACTTTTCTTTCACTACTGCTACTTGGTAAATTGTTATAGTTGATAAAGTCAATTACATATAGCTGAAAACCTATTCTTTGCCTTATGACTTTATTGTTTACTGTCATTTTCCTTGAAACATTGTGAGCATGTTACACCACTTAATGTTTTAATGGAAAATGTGTTGCTTTGAGATTGAATAATTTATTGAAACAAAAGTAAGCAATATTACATAGCATTAAAAATTCATTCTATGAAATAGTTGATTAATTTGTGGAAGTAAAATCAGGAAAGATTAATCATGTATGACAGAATTTTGGATAAAAAGATGAGAATATATCTGCATGTATCTGCAAAAAAGTGTGCAGTGGAATCAGAGTGGAACAACTGCAGAAGCAGATTGTAGAAATGGACATTGCTGATCGTTTTAAACCAAGGACCATTGTCATCCATGTAGGAATGAACAATATAAAGAGTGCCAAGTGTCCTGAGGAAGTGATGGGTGATATCTACTGCCTTATAAGGGCAACAAAACAAAAATTCCCAGAATCAGGTATTTTGATTAACTCCATTGTCTATAGAAGAGATGTAAGTTGTAAATTTATTCACGATGTTAACTCTAACATAAGATGGGCATGTAACTCACTCAAAGTAGCTTTTGTTGAAGTTAATAAGCACCTTGATGACAGCTGTCTCGGAAAAGACGGCCTTCACTTAAATAGAAAAGGGTCCAATTACTTGGGAAGTGCTATCCAAAACAGTATTTTATCATTTAAGAAGCAGGGAAACTAACACTAGCTACAGCTGGTGATAAGTTTGTCTCAAATACTGATGAAAATGATTGTAAAAATCGTAAATCAGATGTGACTTCTGCTGGAACTGTTGGGATGATGGGATACAAAATATTTTACCAGAATGTTCAGAGCCTAAACGATAAATTACATGATATTGATGTTCTTCTTAGCAGTGATTTGAAAAAAGTAGATGTGCTATGTTTTGCAGAACATTGGTTAAAAACTTTTGAAATTAATTGTATAAATATTTACTTTTAGTAAAAGTTTTGCATTTTTTTTATGGGTACCCTATCTTCTCCTCTCAAACTATCGTGGTAGACCTACCAGCATATACTAAGGCAGGGGTGGGCAAACTTTTTACGTGGCGGGCCGCAGTTGCAGCTTCTTAGGCGGACCGCATAAACAGATGAATATGCTTCGGTGGGCCATGTTAGGGTTCACATCATAAGTAATGTGAGGTAATGCGAGGGATCCTGTTAGTGAAAATCAATAATAAATAATATGTTATCCCCATAACATCCCTGGAGAAGGTTTTCCGGCATTAGTTTAAACTACAAATATGAAATTATCTCTATTTTATATTACGGTTCGCTTTCATAATGGCATCGCGGGCCACATAAAATGCCCTCGCAGGCCGCAGTTTGCCCACCCCTGTACTAAGGTCTCAGCTTTGAATCCTGCTGAAGACATGGATGTTTGTGTTTGCCATGCTGATTAAGATATAAAAATGGACCAGATGATCTAAATTTTGCCATTAAATAAAGATGGATTATTATTATTATTTATTTTTGACATGGATTAATTCTGGGTTTTCATGCTTACAGCAGAGCGGTCCCAAACTGTATGCATAGCTATTGTGTTTTTATGGTGTGTTGTAATTTAAAAATCGTTGGACAATAGAGCATGTGTTAATTATGATAGATTTTGTAAATTTATATGTATGAGGTCTGATCAAAAAGTTCTAAAACAATGTATTACAAAAGAAGAGTTGAAGGTAATGGGCCAAAATGCTGAGTCAGCATAGACAATGAAGTATTACATGCAGGAGTGGTGCCGCTTCCCCCTTCACCAAACCAGTTTTGAGCAGAGCATTGTCAAGTTGAGACATGTCTTTGCCCTTAGTCACAGTTGTAATGGATACAAAAGAAGAGCAATGTGTATGCATCAAGTTTTGTGTGAAGAATAGGAAAAATGGAGCATAAATTCTCCGAATGTTAAGAACTGCTTATGGCATTCCTTGTAAGCAAGCCAGTTGTTTATCAGTGGATAAACCATTTCCAACATGGCCGAGAATCTGTTGAAGATGACCCACGTTCAGGCCGTCCACCAACTTCACGCAGTGATGAAATGGCTGCTAAAGTGAATGAAAAAATTTGTTCTGATTGATGATTAACCATTAGAGAAATCGCCAATGAACTGGAGATATCATACAGATCATGTCAGGAGATTTTGTCTGATAATCTTCACATGCATCGAGTGTCTGCAAAACTTGTCGCAAAACTGTGGATTAAAGACCAGAAACTTTGCCGCCAAGAAGTGTGCAAGGACATGAAAATGAGGGTGGAAATCACCATTAATTTCAATATGATTTTTTTCTATTCTCTAAAATGAAAATGAAGCTAATAGGACGAAGATTTGAGGACTTTCCAACTATCCAACAGAAGGTGACATCGGAACTCAACAACTTTAAAGTTGAAGACTTCCAGCAATACTTCCAGTAGTGGCACAAACATTGGGACACCTGTATATCAATGGGGGAGACTACTTTGAAGGGGACAGCTAATAAAAATATTTAATGATATTTATTTCCTTTTTTATAAATTAAGTCTTAGAACTTTTTGATCAGACCTCATATTTTTGTGTAGGTCCAGAGTTTCAAGACTTTTGAATAGTTTTTTTGGGATGAAACCTGTAGACGATATTATAATAGGTACTATAATAACTTTATTTTGTTGCCGCATGTTAATAATTTCTTCGCCAAGTGATAAATATTTTTGGAATTTTTCATTGTGTTTTTTCTCTAAATTGGGTGTGTTCGGTAGTGAAACTTCTATTAGGTATGTTATTTTTTCTTCTTTTTTTATGAGTGTGAGTCTATTGTGTGGTATCATTCGATCAGTAATTATATCTCTGTTCCAATAAATTTTGATGTTACTATTTTCGAGGATAGTTTCTGGTTTATATTTATGCCATGGTATTATTGTTATTATTATTACTATAAAGTCTTTCAACCTGACAACATTTTCTCAGTCCCTTGGTCGCTTTTCTTCCACTACTACTACTTGGTATATCCTAACTACAAATTAAATGCAAGCATAACTGCAATGGGCATACTAGTAACACTACATAACTGTACCATCACCAAAGCCGGATTAAGGGTTTCGTGGGTCCTAGGCACTATAGCTCGTAAACCTTTTAACTATTATATAGTTGTAGAGCCTGATGTTACAAATAGTAATGCGTAAGCCATATTTCTCAAAAAATCGTCATATGGCATCCAGTGACATTACAATTTACGCTAAGCTGCCTTACCTAAGCCCTATGACGTCATGCTTCCACCACGATCCACTCAAAACCTTACTACAGCCTTACTGTTAAACTAAATGGAATGATATCTCATATTTGTGGATAATATCATTCATAAAAGACATTCTGAAGAGATGAATGATATTGCACAACAATTAAGGGTACATTATTCTAGGATATTTTGAAACAAAATTCAATTTACTTAAAAATGGCTTTAAGGATTTCGATTAAAATCCACCCAATTGTACAGCCTGATGTTACAAATAATACTAAGTAACCCGTATGTCCCAAAAAAGTTACTATATATTGTCCAGTGGCATTATTTCTGTACAAAATGTTCAGCACACACGTCAGAGGGGAGGGGGAACCCGGAGATTCCCTAGTCTAAAATTCTGTACTTCTTTGTTAATGCCACGTGCTTATTAGTGAGAGGTTGATGGTGTCAGTCACTTTGGTTCTGTTGCTATGCATTATTAACATAAATGGCAGTGAATTGCAAGCACACAGAGTTAATTTCTGGACAAAGAGTGTAGTGAGAAAGTTTGTACAATGTATATTGCGCCGTTTATTTATTTCGGTTGTACTTTCTGGTAATAGTTTATCTTTCTCAATTCTGTATTTTGGAAAAAATTCCTGTAATGGCCCCCAATCACCACAGCTTTTATAACATTATTTGTTGTGGATATATTATCTATACCCCTTAACTGGCTATAAATTAGTTTTATTTTACAGATTTCTCATGTAATTTTTATTAAATCGTTTGCCAAAACACTATCTTCACCGAAGTGGAGGAAAAACAAATGAAAGTGTGTAACTGAATTTTCACAACCAAATTTTATATAGTTGATACCTTTATAGGTATTTTTTTTAGTTGAAGTTGAGTGCGTATGTTAATCATGGAATATGGTAAAATTTCTTTAATCCATAAACAAATATAAGAAATGTATAAATTATTTTAAATTTCCAGTCGACACTTACAAATGCTGATCTGCGAGAAAATTCTTTCTTATTTAATGAAGAGGGTTATATCAATTACCAAAATTATTACTGAGGTTGTGATATTTTTATAAAGACTGCATACCAATATCATCAATAGTTTCTGCGATTATGATGAATATATGCAATATCTGGAGTGCGCTGGTTGGCAAGACAGTATTGAGGGCTTAGCTGCTGGAATAGAACCCAACTTTATGGCTTTGTATGGGCGGAAGAGGACTGTAATCTGTGGACTTCCTCAAAAAAGGAGGAAGGGAGCAGTTGGACCTCCCACGAAGAATTTTATTATATATTAGAATTATAATGATAACAAATACAATAAATAGAATTTTTAAGCATGTTTTGTATGCGTTATAAGATTTAAAGTGTCTCTCAAGGATCACTCCCCCAAATTCCCTATTTTCCATAAGCCTTGGCCCTCTCCAACAGCGGTCAAGCCAGGTACGTATGCACTGCGGTTGGAGATGAACTACTGTATGAGATTATTTATTCAGATTTAGTAGAGTCATTTATCTCCTAAATCAGGAGTTTTCAACTGGGGGTATATCAAGATTTTTGAAGGTGTATACAAAAGTGTTTAAGATTATAATTTTTCTTCTTACTGTCTTTCATGCATGACTTTGGAATCAAAAAGTTATGATGTTACAACTATGAATAACAATACAAACCAGGAAATAACTCTGAAACTGTGAATTTAAAAATTATAAACATCCGTTATCTATCTTAATACAAGTGTTATTTATTTCAGTATTACTTTAAAATGTACTTGGAGCATGCGACCATTAAAAAATGCTCTAAGGGATATGTGAACATTAACAAAATGCTCTAAGGGGCACGTTGGCAAGAAAAGGTTGAAAACTCCTGCCCTAGAGCCATGCTGAGACATTAGACTTCAGACAGAAGGCATAAGAAAAAAACCTCTTTTTCAGGTACTAATGCTCCTACTATGTGAATATTCATCATCCTGAAGTATTATATACTATATACTCAATATACTTTATAAATGAAAAAATAAAACTACCTTGTAAATATTAAAAACTAACACAATGGGAGTTATATTGATGGGAATTCGATTATGCTTAAGTTTTGATTGAAACTCTTTAAATGATTATTAATGACAAAATTTAAGAAGTGGCAGAATTATCTGGACCAATCACTTGTATGTGGAGACAGACCCTCTTACCTAATTCTATGGCACAAGAGATAATCAGCACTTTCCTGTTATATTTGAGATAACAGAAAAATTAAAAATCTTCTGAAGGCCTATAGGTTATATATAATTTAATAATAATACGATTATTATTGCTACTTACATTATTTATTATTGTTATTCATGTTCTTGTCATTGTCTTTTATTCCATGCATCAAAAAAGTTTCGTAACAATCTGATCAAGGAAATGTTTTACAAAGCTATTTGTTTTCTGACCTGTGTCCAAATTATAATCAGTACTTTTATTCATTAGCTTCTGTCATTATACGAAGGTTCTTGCAGATAAATCGATAAACAAGTGCTCATATAATAATGGGAAGTAGTAATTACCCTTCTCTCTCCCCGACTAAATTTCTGGCTGCACCACTGTGACAATAGGTAGATCAATTAGAGAAAACTGGGACTGTACTGAATAGAAAATCTCCTGAAAGGACAAAGATATCTCTTGAAAGAATGAATGCAGGTTGTGAATCATTTACAAGAAGCCCTAAGAAGTCAATTAGGAGAGAAGATGCTGCATTAAACATCCCATGCACATCTGTCAACAGAATCCTTCATAGAGTATTGAAGTTCAAAGCTTACAAAATGCAGTTCAGCAACTTTCAGAGGAAGATTGTGAAAGCAGAGTAAGCACTTGTGAAGAATTAATTAAAAGTTTATCATTATATCAAGTTTCTACCAAACTTCATTCTTAGTAACGAGGCCACATTCCAGAGAAATATATTAGGCTCCTGCAAACTTTTGTGGAGAGACGAGACGATTTTACAGTCGTATATAATGGAGAAAAAGTGAACCAGATGCAAATGGTATCAATTTTAGATATGAAAACAGGAAAAAAATTAAAACAAGTTGATACAGGAACATTTTATTTCAGCGAAAGTGAAGGTGGAGCCGCCAAATTGAGCAATTATTCATGAATAATCTGCTTATTTTACTGAAGTAATATATTCAAATTATTGACCGAAGTGACGAGAAAATGTGTTTACACGATCGACGAATTGAGAAGTTTGTGAAATTTATTATAGGTTATTAAAAAGTGGTTAATTGTATTATCATATACTTTGTAACATCCTAAGGACAAATAAATTTATTATTAGTGCGAATTTGTGCTTATAAAAATTTAAGAGGCAATAGTAAGAAATAAACGAAATATATTTTAAATACATTACAAAACATACTTAAGGGCCTTTCCTGGACAACGGGATAAGTAAAACTAATGAAGTACAATCCCGTAGATATCGTACGTCTGTCAGTCCTATTTATTTACGTTAGAAAGAATCGTAAGATGAAACGAATATTGAGACGTAACTACAGACCGAAAGTTATTTAAAAAATAGTTGTCATGAAAATTACTGCTTTATATATATCATTATAATTTCAACTAACATTGCATTTACTAAATTATAATCGTCAAACATAACATGCAGAGAATTTTCAGGAAGGAAACTGATTACACACAATATTAAAATTTCTGCGGTCGTACGGTGCGCCAACAAGAAATGGAAATGTTACGCATTCAATTATTTGTATTTTAATGGAATCATAATCATAAGGAATGAATTTCATATTTTATAAAATATAACGAATAAAAACTCCTTAATATGCAGTAGTTCATCAAGAATTTATTAAAGACTCAACAGATCACGCCACTGAGTCATCTATTTTCTTCTTTACTCGTATCATGTGACACGTTCGGTAGTATTTTCCGTACCGTGGTGCGGTGGTGCTTTGAAGTGGAAAAGTAGAATGGAAGACTGCTGTATCATATGGTGTGCTGGTAACCGCACTTACTTCTTCTAAACGTTAGGTTAGCATTTCAAGGAAATGTCAGTGCTATTTTGAACTTTGTTAACTTTTTATACAATCTCTTCTGTTAGATAAGGCAAATTATATTGACATTAATAGCTTTCGGCGCAGTTATTAATTAAGTTAAAGTGATATATAGTGGACGTTTTATTTTGAAAAGCTAAATCGATGTTGTGCTAGGCAATTTTTGTGTGAAGGAAAGTCACGGCAGTTAGGTTTTATACAATATATAGAGGAGGTTTTATTTTGAAAAGCTAAATCGATCTTGTGCAGGCATTTTTTGTGTGAAGGAAAGCCACGGCAGTTAGGTTTTATACAATTTCTCACGAACGTGTTGATAGTCCAGTTCTTGCGCTAAATTTGACAAATAATAGGATTCACATGCTACTGTGACTCAAGAAAAACTTATGCCTCTTGAATTGCGACTTTAATAAGGTTATTGAAAATCATAACAATGAGTATAACCGTGGTTATTGAGTGCACGTCGTCAGGACCGATTGGTGGCTATCAAGAACAACGAGTGTACCCTACAGATACTGTTGGCAGTTTAATAGAAAATTTTTGCTCGTATAAGGTATGGTTTATGTCTTATGTGATGCTTGTGACATGGTCACGTCAAATTTTGTTTTAATGTAATGAGCTCGAATCTTCCAGGGAATCTGGAGGGATACCGGCTATGCTTTAATGACGAGAGACTTTTTACTTCGGGAGTCAATTAAGACGTTATCGGAAGCTGGAGTGAAAGACGGAGATCATCTTTTTCTTGTAAAACAAGGTTGCTTACCTTTTTGTATCCATAAACGTTGAATGATTTTCAATATTAAGATTGATTATTGTTTGGTTGTGTATATCAGCTTTCTTGTAAAAACCTTTACTATATTTGAATTTCATTTGCTCAGGTGATTCTTCGAATTTGGGATTCAACCATTGGTGGGTACTGGCCGCAATCTCTCTCACAATTGGTATTGTTGGATTAACATCCATAACCATTCTGTACATCAGTGCTGTTTATCCTCCATTCGATGTAAGTTAAGAAATTTTTACTATAAAAATATCTGAAATTTGGGACTTCATGCTCCAAAATATAATGTTTCATTTCGGTTTAAACGTGCCAGATTAGTAAAAATGCATAATTGTATTTACAGTTATTCATTTTTAGGAATGTTAAAAACAAGTATTAGTTTTGTTCCATTTAATTGACAAATTAGCTTTGACTGAGAAGAATGTGTAGTCCAGAACCTTTTTACATCAGGGTTTATGCTTTTAAGCTTCTGCTGTGACGTGAAATTACATTACTTGATTTTATTTGTGGGGATGATCCTAACAAAATTAAACTTTTTTAACCAATTGAGATGTCTCTTTCAGTAATATTATTTTAAATTTATGTATGCTACTTGTTTAAAAAAAATTAAAATCAAACCAATATGGTGTTTTTGTAAACATTGGTATTTCTAAAGCTACTGTAATAATAATAATATAATTTATTTCACTGTTGGCAAATACATTTGAATAGTTTCGTCACTAAATATTACAAAACAAGACAGGAGGGGGAAGAAAAAAAATACAAAGCAAGATACAAGATTGATAACATGCATCAGAAAAGATCAAAGAAAAGCAAAAAATTTCACACAATCAACAAGGTATTCACAAACACTATAGTAAGTTTTCTTCAGAAGGAACTTCTTAACTATACTTTTGTACAATTTGTGGGATGAAACTGATTTTATGTCCCCAGGTAATTTGTTATAAATTACAGAGGCTGAATGGTGAGGGCCTCTTTGACAAAGTATATTATTGTAATCATTAATGTGAATGTCAAATAATGAACGGGTGAAATGGCTATGATATTCTGCATTTGTGGGAAAAAGTTGATGATTAGATCTAACAAAAGTTGCACAGCTCAAAATGTAAATGGATGGTAGAGTTAAGATATTGAGAGATGAAAACAAGGGTTTACTGGGTGTGCGGTAAGACACTCTACATAAAGCTTTGACAGCTTGTTTCTGTAAAAAAAGACTTGACTATCCAGTCTGCAATTACTCCAAAATAATATTCAATAGCTTAACAAAGAATGCACTTTAGCATAGTAGAGAGATAGTAAGCTTTCAATAGGAAGTATTGGGGCCAACTTTCTTATCATAAAAACACCAGTGGAAACTTTTTTAGCAACTCCATTAATGTGATCTAGCCAATCCAACTCTTCATTAATAAGTAGCCCAAGAAAATTAGTTGGTGTTTCTAGAGATGCTTTTACGGTTCATTTTAAGAAGGGGGCTACTGGGTGGGCTAGTTTTTTTTGTGCAATAGCTGGCAAGAGGTTTTATTGATATTTATGTCAAGATTGTTTAGATTGCACCATTTCAACATTTGGTTGACTGATCCACTAGCAAATTGGTCAGAAGTGGGAAACTATCAGCGGTTACCAGGCAGGACGTATCATCAGCATACAAGGTTGGAGAGCAATCTGTAAATTTGTTAGGAAGGTCATTCATGAAAATTATGAATAGTAGGGATCCAAGAACTGATCCCTGGGGGACACCGATGTTGACTTTTAGAGGTGTAGAAAAGGCAGTGGCCATTTCTAGCTCTTTGGGAAAACTTCACAATCTGATGACGATTACTTAGAAAAGAAATAATCCAATTTAGGGGCTTGCCTCTGATGCCCAAGTTGCAAAGTTTCACCGAAAGCATTTTGTGGTCAATTCTGTCAAAAGCTTTACTGAGGTCATAAAATATACCTAAAGCATGCTTGTTGTTATTGAGAGCTTGGTATATTCTGTTGATAAGGATGAAGGCAGCAGTAGATGTAGACTTCTCTTTCCTTATTCCATGTTGATTAGGAGTTAACAAATTGAAGGAATTGAGGAAAAGCAGTATGCGATTAAAAAATAATTTTTCAAATATTTTGGAAAATACGGATAAAATAGAGATGGGTTCTCTGAGTCAGAGGGTGAACCTTTTTTTAGTATTGGAGACACTAAGGTATCAAGTTTAGCTTATATTTTGGTGTAGATACAGAATCAGTCATTTTGTTGAATTGGTGATCATATTCATCATGCTGTTTTATAGGTAACTAGGGAACTTGTGACGCTTCACTGTCACATTAAGTTGATTTTGATTTTAAAAAATAATTTATTTGATGAGACACATTTTATTTACAAAATATGTTACAATGAAGTACCCAGCAGTGCCCAGGAAAATCCAGTATTTCAATAAGTTTGAACAGATTATCAGTAGGTTTTTCTTTCTTATTTATTATTAATCTGTATAGGGATTTAGGATAAGTTTAATTTTGTTTTTCTTTAATTTAATTTTCCAAGTGATGTGATAAATAAAATTAACTGACCTTGCTAAGTTCTTTTAAACTTCTTTCTTCATAAACAGAACAGAAAAAAGTAAACAAACAAAATGATGTAATATTGTCAAGGGCCTCGCGAGTACACTTAATATTACTACATGCTCAAATGCGGTGGCCATGGTGACTGACAATACTCATTGTCGAAAAGTTGCATTTTTTTCGTATTAAAAATGGATTTTCTGAGAATTTAGAATGTAAATGAATTTTCATGATAACCAAAATGAACTTCATTCTTTTGCCAATACAACCGTTTAGGTCCTGAGTTCGAATCTTGATTTTAACTAATTTTAAAATGCAATTTTATAAGGTCCAAAACTGATTCCAATGCTCTTCTTATGGAGGATAGGGATGGCAGAAAAACCCCTCTAAAAAAGAAAGTATTTAATATTTCTGTTTGAATTTAGTGTTGTTAAAGAGCAGAAGTATTCTGCATTTTTACAAATATTAGATTACAAAAGTAGTCCAAACCGCTTGAGATTTAAATCTTCCCAAAAGTCTATACAAACCTGCCAGAAAAGTCTGCCTATGACTATTATGGTAATATAATATAGATTTCAACTTGTTCACTACTTTGTTTTCTGAAGGATTTGAGTTGAATTTTGAGAAAATGTCCATAAAGTTTTTAAATTTGATCTACATGTAGAAATTTTTTAAAATTATCAAACGACTTTCTACCTTCTTTCTGCCCACAAAAAATGCATTCAAACTTCTCTTGACTAATTTATCGTTTAAATGAACTTAGAAAATGTCTTATAAAAATTTTATTTTTAAAATATGGTTATACAAATGATATATTGTGATGGATATTATGATATTAGTGCTGGTTACAATTAAATAAGTAACAATATGTATGCAGAAATATTTCAATCGTAGCATAACTTGTTGGCTGCTTTTGATTTTAGTTTTTATTTCACGCATTAGTCCATAGTCATTTGTGTAGTTAAAAACTTCCCTCAATTGAAAGTTCAAGTTTGTACTGCTCCTCCATATCACAAAGTATCGCATCCAATTTTAATTGAGTCGATAGTATTTGGTATCTAAGCGGTTATACACCAACTGTTCATCAATCCAGTTTCTGAAGAGAGCTATATTGGCATATACTCCTGGGGTGTTGTTTTCACCGCATCCAATACCCCATGCCACAATGCCAGACTGATAGTATTGTCCAGGGTGACCAGGTATTGGACACACCAGAGGGCTGCCACCATCTCCCTAAAAGATAATCAATGTATGCAGTTACTTGTTGTAGCACACAATCCAAAAAATATATCATTTCTAATGATTTCTCTCTTTTGTGTTGACCCGGAATAAGTGTGGATAAGTAATAGTGCATATCTTAATTACTATACTTGAAAATTTTCAACTTTAATTATTAGCATATGAATTTTGAGCTTGGCATGCTTATAGTCAGGATAGTCAACTTTCACATTCAATCACAAGGGTATGTAAATTATTAAACAAACCGAATTTGTCATCAATCCAAAAATGCATGTTTCATAACTGATATAAAGAAAAATTTGTTATTGGAAAAAATTCCTGCCTAATTTGAGTCTGTCATATTTAGTCTACAAATAAAATATATAAATGAATTCAATTTGTAATAATATAAACTGGGTTCAGTATAGATAGATGCTTTAAATAAAAAATCAGTCTGCTGATTTATGAATTGAAACCATTTTATGACGATAGCAGAATTCTTATCTGTGTACACAAAACTTACCGCATGTTCTTCCCTGCTACACTCTTGAGATAATTAAAAAAGTGATGGGAGGAGATAGAGGCTAATCTTTCTTTCTATCCCATTGATTTTCTCAAAAATTGGTCTTCTAATCACTCTCATTAGCCAATTTTGGCATTAATATGGTAAAGATGTTATTTAAATGTAATTTAGACATTTCTTAAAAATTTTCCGAGCGTGATTATAAATTTTTAAATTTTCTAACAATTCTGGAAGCTTCTTAAAAATAAAAAAATGGAAAATTTGGTATACTAAGGTTTTTATTGATATTTAAGCCTGTCATATCCGAGTTTCTTTTTATGAGATTTCTCTAGTGTTAGTGAAAAAATCAGTACAATATACATTGCACACAGACTTTCTCATATACATATGCAGCTGGTCTCACCACACTTTTCTGACTGGAATGAACTCTTACTGCTATGAACAGGGCCAGAATAAGAGTGCTGCACAGTGTAACTTTGGGGCCTCGCGTTAAAAAAATACATATGTGTAGCCCAGTGTATTTTCTTTACTTTCTCACCTATGAAGTATAGGTATATAGAAAGTATGATGATTGTTAATGAAATCAATCTCAAGGTACCCTTGGACCAAGAAAGTTGTTTTTGAAATGCCCTGCCTGTAGTGTGTACTCTGTTCGCTGCTCTAGTGCTTAACTGTTTGACAAAATTTGATGATATATCATACTTGTGATTTTTATCACCCGCTGTGGAGCATTTGTGAATATGAACAATATCACTCGATAATAGTTTGTTGTAGTAGATTTTCAAAATATGTTGATTTACTAAGAAATCGCTAAAGATTTAAACCAAAATCATTCCAGTTATAGAGCTTATAGCATAAAAAATAATAACACGTTAATAGATAAAATTGGACAGTTATTTTTTGAGACATGTCCAATGAGTGACATTAAACTTCTCCATTTTTACACCTGGCTAACGCTGCAGGACTCCCACCATTTGTTTTAGATGCCCAAGTAAATCTTCCTTGCTTTTTTTATGTAAATGGTATTAATATATTGATAACCTCATATATGTGAAAATCAAACTATAAATACATAATTGTATCATACATAAATATCAAGTATTACCTATATGTAGATTGACAAAGGCACATAGATGCTGAAGCATTATTGCTGGATGGAGTTTGTTGGGTGACTTTAGATGTCTGAAGGGAGCTGGGCATAAAACTCAATATATTATAATGTCGCTGGATGCTATATAGCTATATTTTGAGAATTATGGCTTATGTAGTATTATTAATGGCACCATGCTCTATAACTGAATGAATTTAAAATCACTAGAACCATTTTTGATTAAATCTGCATTTTATAAAAATTGATTAGAATAAACTACCCATTATTGTTGTGCTATATCATTCATCTCTTCAGAGTCTAATTTAGATAGTATGCCTCATGCAAATTCATGTTGTAGGTGTCCCAGAGTCCAAAAAAGTGGTTTTTGCCATGTCATCAGTTTGTATATCTATGCGTGGCTCTAGAGGCTAAACAGTTCAATGAAATCAAATAATATTTTATATTTAGGTATAACATTATCCAGAATAGAAACTATGAAGAGATGAACGATATAGGGCAACAATAAAGGATAGTTAACTCTTGTTGATATTTACAAAATGTTGATTTATTCAAAAATGGCTCTAATGATTTGATTAAAATTCTTTGTTATAGAGCTGAATTTTCACGGTAACCAAAATGAACTTTTCTTTTTCCAACACAACCGTTTAGGTCCTGACTTCATATCGTGATTCTAACTAATTTTAAAATGCGATTTTATAAGGCTCGAAACTGATTCCAATGCTTTTTTATGGAGTGCAAGGGTGTCAGAAAACCCCCCTTAAAAAGAAAGTATTTAACGTTTCCGGTTGAATTTACTACCATTAAAGAACAGGAGATTTCCACATCTTTACAAATTGTAGATAAAGAAAATAGCCCAAACAGTGGTGGAGGTATAAGCTTCCCAATAGGCTATAACCAACCTACCAAAAAGTTTTCCTATGACTATGGTAATATGATATAAGATTGAAAGGCATTTGGAGTCGTTGCTATAGCAGTTAATATTTTTCATTGTTGAAAACCGAAAAACTTGATAATTTTATGATCAAAATCGAATTTTTATGCAAATTCAGCATGAATTTGAATTGTCTTCAAGAAAAATAAACTTCATTCCTCCATCCACGTTATGTTCCATGTCCCGACTTTGTATCTTAATTGTAAATAATTTAAAAAGCAATTTTATATAGCCCTACACTGTTTTCAATGCTTTTCTTATGGCTGTTTAAAATTGGACATTGGGACACCCCTTAAATAACATTTTCTGGAATTTCAGATTTTTTCCTGAGGTTGTACCCAATGATCTATATTCATGTCAAATTTCAGCTCTGTAGCACTTCTAGAAATACCTTAGGTTTTATATGATATATCCTATATATCTAGTAACTATAAAATGCTAATTCTCTTGATGACTTGGTCATTATGCCCATAACGCTCAATATTTCAGTTGTTTCTTCAGCCAGTTCAACCAAAGTTGGTAGGATTGGATTGATCACATACCAGTCGCAAATAACAAAAAATTTTCCAAAAAGGTCCTTGGTTCGACTCCAGGGGGTGATTTCAGTCTCCCATAAGACAATATCTCAGCTGTTTGTTTGATTACAGAGATAACATGTAAAAATTGATTTTTTGACATAAAGGCTTTTACTCTTTTGCAAATTAAAATTAGAAATAATTGGCCTACGATCTTTGGACCTGGACATTTTAAAGAAAAATAATGTTTCTTATTCTTATCGTCATACTTTGCCTACAATACAAAATTGCTCAATTTCTACATTTAAATGATATTTATTGGAAAATTTTAAACTTTATAATGATATGTTACCTTGCCCACCCTGTCATTGGTAAACCTCGAGATTGTATTGTTGTCTCAACCCTTATACTATATGCTTAAGGAAAGCGTGCTTTGAATGTTGTAATAGGTGAGAGAGGAGAGAGGAAGAAAGGAGAGATGGGGAGAGAGAGAGGAGAGATGGGGAGAGAGGAAATGAGAGAGAGAGAAAATGAGAGAGGAGAGAGGGAGAGATAGGTAGTGAGAGAGGAGAGATGGAGTGAGAGAGGAAATGAGAGGAGAGAGGAAGTGAGAGAGGAGAGGGAATGAGTGCGAGAGGAGGGAGATAGAGAAAAAGGTGGAGGGAGAGATAGATAGATAGATAATGTTCTTTATTAGGGTGAGATTGAGACTAGGAAATATATTTTTTCACAGAAAGAGAGGGGGGGAGGGAGAATGGGAGGGAGGATTGGGGAGAGGGAGAATGGGAGGGAGGATTGGGGAGAGGGAGAGAGGAAAGGACAAAGAATGGAAAATGCCTTAAATTTAATACTTAATTCACGCAACCAAATTTGGTAGGATTGCTACGATCACGTACCAATTGCAAATGACAAAAAATTTTCAAAAAAGGTCCTGGGTTCGACTCCAGAGGGTGATTTCAATCTCCCATAAGACAATCAATATCTCAGTTTGTTTGATTACAAAGCCTGTTTTAAAGGGATTATTCCACCTAGTAACCTATATATGTAAGATTGATTTTTATGTCTAGATACCAACAAGCCCTCACCAGTTCTCTCAACCACCTTTGTCCAGCAAAAATGCTTCAGCCCCTATATGGCTTCATCAGTCCATATAATACTTGATATTTATGTATGGTTTACTATTTATCAAGTTTTATTTTCACATATATGAGGTTATCAATAAATTAATACCATTTACGTGTAGAAGAAATTTTCTGCAGTTTTTTTGTTTATGTAGCAGTAGGAGTTTCTTCCAATCAGGAAGTGCATGTATGAGAAAATTGATGCAATGCAAATTGTACTGACTTTTTGGGCTCAGGGACACCTAAAATGTGTATTTCCATGAATAAATTTTTTTGTGAACACTTTCTCTATATACTATGTATATGAGAAAGTAAATCACTATGTAACTGAAAAATATATGCTCTGAGACAACTTTAAAATTTTTAATAAAGAAAATTTGTCCAAAATTTTTAATTGTGCTGCTATCTTTAATTGATTTCAGCGTTAAAATTAATCGACAAGTCAGGAACTTCATGGATTTTCATAATATGGTTATAATGTTGCATTATTAAAATTAAAAACAAAACAAAAATTAACACGCATCAATAATGAGGTCAGGCTCAACCCTGTGGAATTTACTCATCGAGAAAAAGAAAGAACTTAGTCACTTCCACAAATTTATTTGGCACGACCGGTTTCACTACGATCGTAGCATCATCAGGTGATAAAATATAAAAATCGTTCATATGTATAGGGATAATGGTGATTATTCATTAAAAACAGTCTTTCTTACATAGAGTTATGTGGACTAAGTTGAAGTGTTTAAACTGTTGTTTTAATTACTTGCTCCATACATAGTATAAGGGAAAGTATTGTTTTCATGAAAAAATCGATTTCGAGATTTCAATGGAAATGCATGTTTTGAGGTCCCCTGAACACGTTTTGACCATTTCTCGATGATGTCTGTGTGTGTATGCGAGTCTTTTTGTGGGTACTCGAACTCAAAAACTATTAATAAGGTCAACGCAAAATTTTACATTCAACATTTTCATGAAAGTCCCAAGAATGATTAGTTTTTGGTAAAAATCAGTCGACCGGAAGTGCATCTTTACTCTTGTCACTTATCCGTTATTTTGAAGTATTTGCTTTAATATTTGATATATGTAAAAACATCCTCGGATAAAAGTAGGAAATTTAATTTTCTACAACCTTTGTTTGAAACATTTTCCCATATAATACATTGTTTAAGAGATATCTTAAAAACTAAATATTTTAGCAGCCGTCACCACGCCACCTACCAACGACTTTTGTTAACAATTGATGCTTAGTTATGTCTTAGTAATGCTCCTTTATAGTTTCTTAATTGTTGGAGCTTTGTGGCTATATCCAATATCAGAAGGCAATGGTTTGAGTTTATTTCTTTTCTTTGTAGACTTTAAATTTTTCTCGCAGTTCCTTAAAATATTTACTATCATGTAACCTATTTGGAATTTTTAGAAATAATACAAGGTATGGAGAAAGTCATATGGTGGCCACATCAGATTTTTTTGTTTTGTTTTTAATTTTAGCAATGCCACATTATATCTGATTTCTGCATTCATTCTTTTATGAAAGAAGTGAATGGAGAAATTGTGGTAGAGAAGCTGGGGTAGAGAGAATGGGGAGAGGAAATATAGGTGAGAGAGGCAATCGAGTGAGATAGAATATAAACAAATATAAAATGTTGACAAAATTTATCATAAATGTCTTTTTTGATGTGAAAGTGTAAATCACTTTTGTAGCCTATGCTAAAATGCGTTGCTTTATCATTTCTGATACGCATTGAAGACAAAGAATTAAATTACTCACCTTGCAAGTATCCTTTCCTGGCTCACCTCCTGCACATATAAAGGAAGAATGGAGTTTAAAACGAGATCCCAGTCGTGTTCTCCTTAGGGCCTGCAGACATTGATTCCTTTCTACGATTGGCAATTCAACTTTCTTGAGGATCACTTGGTATTTTCCCTCCTTGCCTGAAATTATGATCATTCTTATACAATATTTGTCAAAACAGGTCACTATTTTAAGTTCGTAACTTGACTCAATTTTATTATGACAAGGAGTGGCTTTTTTCTTTCCATCCTTCACTAACTCAAGAGATTGGTTAATTATAATGAAATATATCAGGTAGGCTTTTTAATTCAAATATAGAGTAGTTATTTCTCATTGGTACAAAGATTAAGGCTGTAAAAAAATGAAACGGTCACTGTAAATGTCTCTACTGCTTTCTTATACAAAATTGGTTGAATATCAGTAAAAATTTAAGGACCTTGACATTGACTTACCGTACACATCTTTTCCCCATCCACTTGCAAAGCAACGTGTATTAGGGTTTGGTAACTCCCCTTGATCTGGCAAACATACATATCCAATGTTTTCTGCCTGTTCAATAGGATGCGATAGAAATAGAAGAGCAACATCATTGTACAGGGCACCAGCATAGTAGTTTTCATGCATAACAATACTTGCTACATCCCTGTCTTCATGGCCAAAGAGCTCGTTCTTTGTTTGAGTGTCCCATTCACCAGCTCGCACTTTCAAATTTTCTGGTCGTTTCCTGTGTGGGTTTAAATACATATTACAGTGCTGTAGTTAATGCAAATTAAAACCATTTGATATTAGAAGTCATGCAGAATTAAATCTATTTATAATATAAGTAAGTTAATGAACGAAGGAAAATCCTGTAGTCATAAAACTGATCAATAAACCAGATAAACATATCAGCCTAATAATAGCCATCCTCGGTTATAATTCCCCAGTCATTGAGTCTGTGGCAGCAAGTGCTAGACCACCACTGAATATGGTCAATTATTATTAGTTGAAATGGAACTTTTAATTACACAAGGCATGCCGTAACAGCTTCACTATCATGCCAGAGAGGCAATACTCCATTAAGTGAAGTACAAAATTTTGGCTTCCATTCAAGATGGGCTTATTCTCATCTGTTGACGATGTATAATGTGGGAAATTGAAATTTTCCTCCACACTTACCCTGAGACACAATGGGCAGCTGTCAACACGACATTTGGATGGATTAGAGACCCTCCGCATTGGAACACCAAGTGAGAATATAGTCCACTAGGTGATTCTGCATGTTCCACTTTGAGCACTGCTGTCATCCAAGGAAATTCTGCAAATTGTGCTTCTCCATCAACTCCGCCGGTGATGCGAAAGCCTACTCCCTCAGGATTCCGTTGCCCACATCCTGCCCTTGTTGTTATCACTGGCGTAACAGGCTCAAGCAGGGGATCTACACAGCACACATCCAAAAAATCTGTGCATGCTTCATCCTTAATGCTGTAACAGTGCCACAAAAAATCAAGAGAGAATAATTTCGAATGTAAGTTTGTACGTATGTAAAATTGACTGAATCAACATGACTTTTTTAAAGTGAGAATTTGACGCATTCTTAGTGATTTGCATTGTTGCCAGTTTCATGTAATTGGGTACCATCGACTTGATAATAGCTTCGCGTTGCATCTATTCATGAAATTTTATTAAAAACTTTCCCGTTGCTTACGGGCATCTCCCAGTTACATAATAATTTTAAATATTAAAAATGAAAAAGCAGAAAGGCATTGAGTGGTGGTATTCTATTACTAATTAAAATTTTCTTGATGAATACCCTTCTCAACATACACATTAAATGCTTTGAACATATTTTGCCTTATTTTTATTTTCTCTTGCAAAAGTTAAATGTTTGCTTTTGGGGAAAGTTGGCATGTCTTGCAAAGAATTTTAAGATGGCTACGATTGACTGGGTAGCCATCCATAACTTACAAAAGAAGAAATATTTATTGTATCTCCAATTTTGACAGTAGTTAGCAACAATAGTCACATTCACAAACGCATTTTTGCTTAAATTTATACCTTATAAACAATATGAATTGCTTCCGATTTTACGAATGTTGTATGTAACCATTACAGATGTATAGGATGCTTTTTCTAATTTTATTGTCCTTCATTTTCTGAGATAATTATAATTCATTAGGATTTGTCAGTGCCATACCAACTGTTTAAGAAATTCTTGGAAATACAAAAACATTACTCCTATTTCCAGCAAATAGCTAGTCTGTTTCAGATTAAGTGTAATTAATACCTAATAGGTTTTTCAATGCCTTACCGAATATCAATGACACCAGTTCCGTCAATGATGATGGTATTATTTTCACAGAGGTAGTAAGGTACACATTCACAGCCTTTATCCAAGTCCTTGCCTGGCGGTGGTGAAGTGAAGACGTAATCGATCAGTGCACTCAGATCATCGCCGCCTGCATCCTGTCCCCTTGCAGCTGTTGTCACTCCCAACACTAGCAGTGTGCTCCACAAAAAATATTTCCATGTTGCCATTGTTTCACTCCTGCAATTGTATTTTAATTCAGCTTGTTTCTTGTTCATTTTCACAAGGGTGAGTCTAATTTCATCATTCATTAATAGTTTTCCATTTGTCACACAGGCGTCTTTTTCATAAAGCATGATTTTTCCCAAACGGTTTACATTTTCGAAGAATCTCGTCTAGTATTTGATTTCAGAAATACAACGCTATTGTACTCGTTTTGTGTTTTTTACGATGTGAGCTGGGTAAAAAACATGGTGATTCATTTAGAGTATTTGATGCTAAGTTAGCTATTTACCCAATCTGTTAACTATTTCTAAGACCACATCAGTAGTGTGCTGTATCAAATTCCGTATTTTAAAATTTCACAAAAATAATTTCTAGCAGACCTTTTTTTAAATTTGGATAATTTTGGCTCGTGTATGATTTTCTCTAGCTGTTTGCGTGTCTATTGAAATAGTACATACCCTTTAATTTAAGTATTAATATGAAAAATTTTTCATTTAATTTTTTCCAGATACAGCTTCCTGGTGTGTTATCCTCTGTAGGGTGATTGTTCTCATAAAAAATGAAACGATTTATCGCAGTGAAAGGCGATACAGTTATGAATATTGCGTGGAAAAATGTTTGTTGTCATAATGAATCGTTTTTGTAGACTATAAACAAAACTTTGTTTAAGTTTTGTTAATTTTTGTTCTTGTTTATGCCATGAGGAAGAAAGGTATTTCTCGTTGTACTTAAATGCTTGCGGTCTACGTTCATACTGAAGAAAATAACTTATTGTCATCAAATCACTAAATGTAGATATTTTCTCACCGGATTATTTCTTTTGGAATCTGTTTATACATTCCTCGACTGGTTTATGTCAATTAATTCATAAGATGATAAAATTAAACATAGTGTTTCTTAAGCTCTAGTCGGTCTGGCAAAGAGATCAACAAGTAACGATTACCTCTAAAACTTTTTTTGGGTCTTCCAAATTATAGAGGAAACTCGAGCGACAGTCACGCGACTGCTAAAGTTGCGTGATTACCCCAAACAATTCCTTTTTTGAAATAAAAATCGTCTCGAAACAGAAAGACGCTCGGGCCGTTCCACCAATTTAAAACAGGTCAGCGGCGGATTTTCCTCCAAGTCAGTCGCACAAGTTGGGGGAGGGGGGGGGGCACGGAGGGGGAGGGGGCCACGGAGGAAGGTGGGCGAGGCGAAGGCTTTAGCTGCCGGTTCCCTGCGCGGAAACAAAGAATTTAACATTGAGGGAAAAAGCACGATCCGAAGCTGCCTTCTTGCAAACCCGTTATTCATCTCGGGGCAGTTAATTAATCGACCTATCGGACGAGCATCCAAACGTGTCCGACAAA
Organism: Tanypteryx hageni; assembly: GCA_028673005.1. NCBI lineage: Eukaryota > Metazoa > Arthropoda > Insecta > Odonata > Petaluridae > Tanypteryx > Tanypteryx hageni. Next base: position 81,521,743 of record CM054117.1, on the reverse strand, counting down.
TTCACTTCGAGGTTCTCCAAAAAAATTCAGAAAAATCGGACGTCGTTCCGCACGTACGTATCACGGAGAGCGTACCTCTTTTATTTTACCCTATCCGCGCGGTCACCGCGATCCCCATCATTCCTCGAGACTCACCAGTGCCGTCGAACGCCTTGCGTCTGCAGTCTTTCTTCGCGTTTCTGCTATGTCCGTCGCAGCGCTCCTCTCAGGCTTTGTCAAGGCGCACTTCTCCGGAGGCCTTCCACCTCCTTCTGTTGCCAATCACCTCTGGATTTGACCCCTCACTCTCTCTCCACTTCCCTTTTGTCCTCCCCTACCTCCTCTCCATACACCCTTCCCCCCCTCTCACTCGCTCGCGGAGGAACTCCCTCGCCGGAGTAAAAATGCCGTCGGTGACGTCACCGCGGTCGAGGTTTGGCAACGGGGCAGACATCTTTCGCGCCGGGTTCGTTCCACGCGTTCCGCGGAACGGTTCGCGGGGAATGGATGCGATCCCGGTGAGTACGTAACGTGCGCCCTCCACGTGGGCTCGACCATTTAGTCGGGAAGTCCTAGATGCTGCCGTTTGATTGCGTTTAGAAGCGTGTCGTCGGATCCTCTTCTTTCCACCGGGGAATCCCATTCACTCGGAAATGCGTATGTCTCTTTGTATTTCTTGGGGCATTCGGACCCGTTGGGCCTTCGGGTGGAATTCTGGAGGTATCCCTTTTGTGCGCTTTTGTGTTCGACTGACTCGAGTGAGCGGAAGATTTGCGTCGGGTCGATCTCCCTAGCGCGGAAGGGCGTGACGCATCTTCCAGCGCCGGTCGGTTAGTTTATCTGTGGGAAACAGCCTCTCGAATAATCTGCGAAAGCGACCCGGAGGGTGGGCGACCCTAGACTTGCGACGGCGACCTCCACTGGCGAATGTGAAATTTTGCGGGAGATTGGTGGACGCGAATTAGGGAGCACGATTAAAAGTAGACGGCGCTCTGTCGTGATTTGTTTTTCATATTTTTAGGCGTTGTTTTATCTATTAAAGGTATTGTTCGTTTGTTCATGTGAACTGTTGTTTAATTTCGTGTCGGAGATTTTAACGAGCAGATAGCATAACCTTTCTGGTGAGATAGTGTATAGTTAATAGTTTCAGGCGTCACTTGGTGGAATTTCTTCATATTGTAGAAATAATGGGACTTATTTGGTTATTCCACAAATCTTTTGTTATATACGACCTAAGTTTCGTTGCAATGCAACTTCATCAGGTATAGGAGATAAGGTGTTTCGTTATAATCGGGAGCGGATATGGGTTTTCAGTTTTGGGGAAGCCCTCTAAACTGGTTTTTTTCTTTCTTGTCGAACGCCGTTCATAACTTATGGGCGTCGTCTTCGGTTTGAAGCAGTCTGCACGCGATGGAAAATCTATGTGATCATATACGTAGACGTTACATTCCTATTTAATGTTACAAAAAGAACTTACTCGAGTCTCGGAGTTGTGTGGGATCGCGCAATTTCGCGGGAAATGTTTCGGTTGAATAGAAATGTAGCCCTTCGCTCGCGTAAGCCTACTTTTGTCGTCGTTACGCAAGGTTTCCCTCGTGATTTGCACATGTTCGCTAATTTCGCTTCGCGCGGATTTTCCTGTTAAACAGCATAAACGTCAATTTTGTGACAGTACAGCTCGAAACGTATTTCTAGATATTTTATGGGTATATTAAAGATAAAGTACGTGGTTCTGAGTCGTATTCTATCGAACTTCCCTGTAGATTGGACCCGAAAGGGCGACAGAAAGTTCGAGCGTCTGTGGACCTCTAGTCCAGCGGTTCTCAATTTTTTTCGAGCCACGGCATACTTTCAAAGATAGACGGTTTCGTGGCACCCCAGTCTTTTGACAAGTTTTATATATTGTTAGATACGGATATTACAACCTTCAGACACATCCATTTGTTGATGCTAATACATATTCAATTTATTAGAAGAAAATTTATTCCGCTAATTACCCACCAATACATGCAAATCGTTGATTTATATACTAAAAGTTTTTCGCGACACCCCTAAATATCTACTGCGGCAAACTAGGGTGTCGCGGCACAGTTTGAGAAACGCTGCTCTGGTCTACGAGTAGAAGATATTGGCGGGAAGAATCGTCTTTTTCGATTAACCGGAAAAGGTTTTTTGTCACGTATAACTTTTTAAAACCGTTAAATTTGGCGCTCTGCTCTCTGCGGCATGCCCGTGCTAAGCGGAATCACAGTCTTCGTATTTTGAAATGTCGGGCATTTCCGTCAATCCTCTCGCATTAGGATATGGATTCTCAAAAACATAACTGGACTTAATTGTACTTGTCATTGTTATAATCATAACCGATGTTATTTTTGTACGGTTTTCCAGGTGTTGGAATCATTACGTCAAAATGTTCCTTTTAACCGTGGCCCGCCGTGTAGTCAGCGACGTTCGGCGAAAGTGATAATAGAGAAAGAAAGAAATTTAAAGTTTTTCCGAGAAGTCTTCGGTTGCATAAAAAAGAGGAATCTTTCGATCGCTGTCCTTGCCGTGGCTGGTTAGATATCTTTATTGCCGGTGCGTCACTTAGGAGAATGAGGAGAAAATGATTCTTGGCGTTAAATCGTGACCTAAATTAATAGCGAACGGATTTATCTCCTCCACTAATTTTCCTGGAATCTTATTATGGTTTCGGTTGTACGTGTCAGACTCAGGGCATGCAAGATGGTTTCATTCGTAGAAATCCGATCTGAAGCCTTTGTTCAGGTTAACATTCTCCCATCTATTTGGCTCTTGCTTGTAATCGAAAGGCTTACTTACCCCTCGGCTTCACAAATCATTTTAATTATAAAACAAATCATGCAAATTTTTGGTATCTTATTTTCTAAAATTATCATTATCATCTTAAATGAATTAACTTTAAAGCATAATATGCTTATTTGTAAGCGTGCAGTAAGTATAGGCATAAATTACAGGAAGCATAATCATGCAGCCTAAAACGTTAATTTCGGAGCAGTTGAAGCTCGAGCATAAAAAGTACTCCACGCTTTATGAGCTTTAAGCTAAAAAATTTACAAGGTGGGGTTCATTTTTAGAAATGAATCGCAAGTAATTCTAAATTCGAATGAGAAATTATTTTTAATTTATTTTGATTTTTTTAAGAAAAAAGTTTACGCCGAGAACTGTTTTTCAGCTTGCGCTGTTGCAATTCAGGATAGTCCGTAAAAGGTTCCGGAAATGCTGCGGAAGAACTGGTGGTGGTTGTTTTTCGCAATTCCAAGAAGTTTAATATTAATAATGATTAATATTAATAGTATTAGCGCTAAATTGGACTGTTTATTCATCATTATGTGCTAGCCGAGATATTAAAACCCGGATTCAGATCTTAAACAGATAGGGTTTTTCTTATTTTAATGGATATATTGTGTTAACGGCCGGATCTGTGAAGGTGTTATAAAGATGACTGTTTTTTGTCCTTGAATAATTCATACCTTCCGAAAAATTCGAAGCAACCACGAAATTCTTTCAGCCTTCTCGGAAGCAGATTTCTTTAGATAAAACTTACCGAGTATTTCCGGTTGGATACTTTCTCGTGTCTTAAATTCGCTGGGTCACGATCACTTTTATTACACTCATTTAAATCGTAAAAAATAGTGGAATTTTCAAATTGTGAAACAGTTATAACCAGATTATTCGCATTATGCGTTTATTCGGGTTAGGGAATGAGTTCACGTTGTAATTAAGCTATGAAATATATAATACCATCGATTCAGGGCATGCCATAGGGACAGAGAGGTCTGAGCCACTTCCAGATTTTGAGGCCCCTGGCCATAATAAAAATATCAAGTTAGGAAAGGGCTGTTGAATTGGATATTAAGGCGTTTTTTTATTGAAGGAAAGGAAAAAAACGAAAATTTACCGTAGTAACGGACCCGTTTAGATAGTCAGTCAGGGTTGTTTAAAAAAATATACTGCTAAAAGGCAAACGGGCTCCAAGATCGGTTCATGACTGTAACCAGCGGAAACTATCCTATTTGGTTGCTCTAACTTGAACGGTGCAGAAGTAGTTCACTATTTTAATGTTATTTTGTTCATTGTACTCCCAACTACAACCCTTAGGTTGTCCTTGGAGACTCCAAATTTCAACTGTGGGAATAACCTATGGCCATTAAGAATCCCTCAAAATTAGGTTGCTCTAACTTGAACGGTGTAAAATTAGTTCACCGGACACGGAAGTGTGACGGGCGGACTGACGGACAATGCGACTACATTAGCGGATTTTAAAAACCGCTAAAAACGCAGGAAGACAAAATAAGACCATCATTATCTAAAAACAATCAAATGTAATTTGTATATTTTTTATTTATAAAATGCCATTCTTGCCTTTTTCCATGCAAATGTACCGATTATTAAGGAAAAAATCTAATTTTCGTGCAATTTCCGAGTTGATATTAGGCGTGGCGACTCCTTCCAAATTTAAATTTGGGGCCCCCTTGAGCCTGAGGCCCGGGCCAAATGATCCTCCTGCCCCCCTCTCAGATTCCCTGCATCGATTAGCATTTTTATCGACAGATGCTCCATTTCTCGCTATTTTCTGAAGTCACGAATTTATATTCACGCTGAAATGGCGTGTTTTTAAAATGAGAACGAAATATGTGCTCTAATCGCCTCTGCTTTATCACCACGCTGTGGTGTCGCTGCATATAACGAGATTGCCACCGGACGGCGGGTAATTGCCGCTTCGGACATTATTTCTCTCCGTTTTCAGCCGTTTTATCTGTTGAGCAGAGTATTTTTAGCGCGTGTCAGCAAAAAACGTCCATTTATTATCGCGTAGTACGTCCGTCACCCTGTATCTAACCATGTCCATTCAGTTTTGAAAGCTATTTTGGTCAATTCCTTCATTTTTTGTTGGGCGGGAATATCGTGGAAAGTTATTATAAAGTTCCATTCACAAGATATTTTTCGGGTAGTTAAAAATTTTTTTCGCTATATTTATTCTTTGTTGGATCATTTGGAAATAATATTTTGGCGGTATTTCAATGTTAAGAGACTCGAATCCACAAGGGTGACTAGTCGGCCTTCCAAGTTTTTGTTAGCCCTCGCTTTCCTTAAGGCAGGAGTGGGCAAACCACGGCCCGCGAGGGAATTTTATTAGGCCCGCCATTCCATTATCAAAACGAAATATAAAATACAGATAATTTCATATTTGTAGCTTATAACTCGGGTCGGAAAACCTTTTCCAGTGATGTTATGGCGATAACATATTATTTATTATTGATTTCCTCGAACAGGATCCCTCGTATTATCGCAATTAACTTACGATATGAACCCTACGTGGACCGGCGAACCATTTTCATCTGTTTATGTGTCCCGCCTAAGAAACTGCAACTGTTAATGTGGCTCGCCATGTAAAGAGTTTGCCCATCCATCCCTTATGGGCACATCTCGTCCGTCCGTCCGTCCTAAACCGCTGGACGGATTTTAATTAAGTAGGAGTGATCATTATTAAAATTTATAGCCCAATTGTGATTTTGAACTGCATTCGTCAATTTGAACTCTAATTTACATAATTACTTTAATAGACATATACTCGTATCTCGTTCAAGGGCATCCGTCAAGCAACCATTAAATACAATATATTTCTCTCCCTACCTCTTCTATGATCTATAAGGTATAGATTAAAAAAATATTCGGGTAGAGGACTCTATTTACCACAAAGTTCGCGAGACCACATAATTACGAGAGATTTCGGAGATAAAAATTCGAGAAAATCCCCAGGAAAACGTCGCATATTTTGTTTACATCGATTGATAAAACGGTTCTCTCGGCAAACAACAATTAAATGCTATGTTTTTCTCTCCCAAGCTCTTATATGATCTTGTAAGCTATATATTTAAAAAAATATTCGGATAGAGGACAACATTTTCCACAAACCAGTCCGCGAGACCACATAATGACGAGTTATAATTTCGGAGATAAAAATTGTAGAAAATCTCGAGCAAAACCACATTTTATTTACTATCGCTAATATGGTTCTCTCGGCAAACAACAATTAAATATCATATTTTTCTCTACCAAGCTCTTATATGATCTGTAAAAGTATTCGGATAGACAACATTAACCATAAAGCAGTCCGCGAGACCATATAATTTGTACGTAGGTATTTCCTATAAACAACGCGCATTGAAATCTGTGTATTCCATACATAGAGAAAACTTTTCAATTTTGTTGTTTCACGGTATTTCTCAAATGTTACTTTTATCGCGTGTGGCATTGGAGAACGATTGGCTTATTCGATGGCTGAATTAGACTTTTTATAAAATTACGGTTTGGTCTTACGGTTTTGGGCACCAATTTCTCCTATACTCTTGTCAAGTACCGTTCTTGGCTTTGCACTCTGTGGCAATTACCCAAATCGTACCTCCTGTCAATGGCCTGAGTTTACTATCTTGAAGATGCCCAGCCGGATGCCGGGATAACCGTAAAAACGGTGACCCACGGAGCGATTTAACTCCAGTCCAAGGTGGTCCGTTGTTTCCAAATCATGAAAGTGAAACAAAAAGCTCGGTGATGACTGTACGGATGGAAACCATGGCCGTGCATTTATTTTATATGGTGGAATTCGTAAGAAGTTGTTTAAAATTATTTTGTGTATTGAAGTTTCTATTTAAAAAAAAACCTCGTCCTCTTTTGGTGTTAACCTTTAACGGCCGAGTGGTCCCTAAAAGGTAGGTTTTAGTAACCTACGGTTCGCGGGCCGTATGCCTTATCTTCGTTTTTGTGAGAGTATTTCGTTGACTACTTGGTAAAAAATACTTAAGGAGGCACCTGAGAATTCTTGTTGCAGACCCCAGCTAGCGATTGTTTTGTGTCAATAAACTCGTCCCAAAACACAAACTACGTCGTCATAAATGCGTTCGGCTCACAATCAGGATAGATGCAAACGGCGGAGGAAAAAGAAAATTGCTAATTTGAGGAAATACCTTCGTAGAGGGATTACCTGTCACTTTACCTAACAGAAGGGGCTTTGAAATCTTACTAAGATATAACCTTGTATTAATTTATCAGGTCAAGTTATGATATTTTAAATTTTGCTTAGGTTTTATAAAATCTACAGAAGACAATTTTCTATCGTATCAAGTTGTGGTGTCCAATCTTTTCGGCTAGAGGGCCACAAAGCCCACTTCCGCACCCATCGCGAGTCTTAATCAGACGAAAATAGAGTTAAAAACAATTCAAGGAAACTAAAGGATTGTTAGGGATTACCCTTTGCTGATTTTAAAAAATTATTTACCAATTATGGGAATAGATAAAACGGCTAAATTGGTCTTATTTCTAATTTTCTATTTTCATTTGACGTTGCGAGTCTTTTCATAGTAAAAGTTGAACTCTTGGCGGGCCGAATGTGGCCCACGAGCCATAGTTTGGGCACCTGCTATAAAGTAACAACCTTACATAATTCTTTAGTTCCTTTTTCTTTAGTATGCTTTACATTTGGGCGTTTTATCAATCCTAATTCTCGAGTAATAAGTATTAATGTGAAGTCAGAGAAATTTAGCGAAATTCAGCCACTGCGGCCTACTTGGTGATTAAGACGTCAAATGTTAATGCGGCAATTTCCGTTAAACGTGTTAATTTCGAGCGCGATTTCAATATTAAGAGAAAAGAAAACGTGACCTGCAGATTGCATCGACTCGCCTGATTTCTGCGGCCGATTTGTCATTCGCGTCGATCGACGGACGCATCGGACGAGAAGATCGCCCAATTTTTATTTTTCCCGGGGAAACAGTTTCGATTCTTCGTCGTCATCCCCTGTAACGATGTGAAAAAACAAAGCGGGCGCCCCGCCATGTGACCGGAAGGGGGACCGCGGGAGGAAACGAAACGTGGGAAAACGTGACCGTCTAAAGGGACGTAAATATCTGCGGTGACGGAGACGCGGTGCATTTCCCGTACGAAGGGGGGGGGGGGGGAGGTTGCGGATAAAATGGAAACTGGCGGCGATGCGCGAATGAGCGTAACGGACGCGAGTTAACTTCGCGGATGTCGATCTCTAGACGGCGATTTCCAAACAAAAGAGAGTTCCCGTCGATTTGCACACAAAAAGAAGGAAGCTCGTCCTTGTGTGTGAGAGTCTCTCTCTCACTCCTTACTTTCCACTCTTCGTCCTTGCTTATGACCTACTTATCCTGCACGCTCGAATTGCATTCACGATTTATCGATTGATCTTGAACTCGTTTCGACTCTCGCTACCTTGGAAGAAAGGGGTGGGCAACGTACGACCTGCGGGCCCTATGCGGCCCCCGAGAACGGTTAATGCGGCCCGCGAAGCTGCGATGATAAAGTTCTCGGTGAAATTTAACCCCAAGTCTATATTTTTAAATTAAAATTATTATAATAACTTGAAAATTGAAATTTTAACCCCAAGTCCATATTTTTTAAATTAAAATTATTATAATTACTTGAAAATTAAAATTTTAACCCTAAAAACCTTATTTCGGATTATTGGTTTTCAATGATATGAATGTCTAGGTAACTTCCTATTCAATCTTTAATGCGGCCTGCTGAATTGCCTGAGAATTGCCGAGCTCAGCTTATGAATAAAATCAAACATGCAAAATGTCTCCCCAATAGCTATAAAAAAGATAAAAGTAGTTGTTTCTAATAAACACTGATGGTGGTTTCTTTGCGGCCAAAATGCGTGTCTTGTTTTCCTAACCTTCTTATGCCTATCGGAGAGTAATATTGTATCAATTTAAACTATGGAATAAAGAGGAAATAATTAGGGATTTAGTTCGGTCTGTATTTGCTCATTGATATCGATGAGTCTACTAAGTATTCAAGTTGAAAGGCGTTCAAAATCGGGCATATTTAACATTTATCTGTGCGTTATAATTAAAAATCGGTAAGATATTAGTACAATTTGAAGTGTTAAAGCTTTTTAGGCTGGTTTCCAAAGGAAACATAGCCTTATGAAATGGTCCTGTCTGTGTGTATGCGTGTGTGCCCCCTACTAACAACATATTTTCCCACTATGTTATCTTCCTGTCCCTCTCCGACTAGACTGTTCCAGTCTCCCATTACTATGGTGGTGATCCTTCCTTTCCCTCCTCCTCCAATATCTCCGTAATCTGTTCATACATTTCATCTACTTCGTCATCACCAGCATTAGTTGTTGGCTTACACACTTGAATTATAAGCATTTCCACTGGCTCCATCTTAAGTTTTATGGCTATTAATCTATCATTAATTGTCACTACCTTGCTAATTCTTTCAGCTATCTTTCTTCTCATCTTAATCCCCACTCCCCTTTCCTTTTTCTCTCTTCTCGAGTATATAGTCTTAAATTCGTCTGAATTTATCTCGCCTTCTCCCTTCGCCTTCACTAACATACTCGTAAGACCTACTATACCTACATTATTCCTTCTCATTTCCCTTTTTAAGTTCTATAGTTTCCCCCCTGAATTCATAGTTCTAACATTCCATGTGCCTATTCTTAATTTCTCACTACTTGCTTTCTTCTTATTAATGTTTCATTTCCTCTGTGCATCCCCTAGGGTAGTTCCCACTCGGAGATCCGATTGGGGGACTATTTTATCTCCGGAATATTTTACCCCAGAGAGATCCATAGAGGTATTTGCAGCTTTTAAGTCTACCATGGGAAATATAATGAGATGGTTTCCCCTTGCTTTCCTCATCACAGTTTCACAAGAGTGATTACTCATCTGTAGCTGTTCAGATCCATATGATCACCACCTACAGAGGTACTGTGCAAGCTGCTACCCTTGCACAGGGGGATGTAAAACCCCTAACACTGCTTCTTAGTCTGACTCTTCCCCTTAGACCTTTCCGGCTTGGATGGTCCTACCAGGGCAATTATCTTCCGCCGGCATAGCTCTTTGGTACATAAGAGTACACAAACCCTCCCACCTCTGTAAGGTTATGCAGTCCTTAGGGAGGGTTATTTTACATAAGAAATATTAAATCATTCATGCAGAGATGTTTTCTTTAATACATTAAAATATCTTAAAATTGTGACATCGGAGCGAGGTTTCTACTGTTCTAGGGGGGGAGAAAAGAATGTAGATTCTAATTCTTATCACTGAATTATAATAATTGATCGTATTTTCAGGAATTTATAATAAAACGGTGTTTTTGAGTTTTAAATAGCATTTTATCGGATTGTTGCCATGGAGACGATTATTACCGAACTCGGCTTGAACATATACGAGTGAACAACTGGGTTATTTTCTTTTCCGCTCGACTACTCTTCAGCAATGAACAGTTGATCCATACATATTACCGTATAAACAGTAACATTTATGAAATTCGTTTATTAAAAAAATACATGCAAAATATGTCAGAAAGAGATTTTGACATTGTTTTAGTATTTTAAACTTGATAATGGTCTATTTGTTTGTTTTCCAATGTTTCTCTATCATTAATAAACTATGAACTACAAGTGATATAGTATGAATGGAATGACTAGCACATACTGAAACATTTCCCGTCAATATAAGTAATAAATTCGGGACGTCAAATTTGGGAAAACAGCCTGCATTAGTCCTGGTTTGGACTTCTTGTTTCTTTCAGAGCATCTGGGATGATATATTTATTGCTGAGGTCTTGAAAGAGTTACGTGCGCAAGAGGGCTTATAGAGGAAATATTTAGTCTCCAGCAGGGCCGTTTTAATATCTTCGTAGGCCCTAGACACACTTGCATTCGGAAGCCCCACTCCACATCATATCAAACGTATTAAAATACATCCACGTGAAATCTAATTTTTTGCTGCTAAAGAAATTCGAAAGCATTTTTATAATTTTGCTTTTGAAATTATTTCAACAACACTTGAACGCTTATTCAAGCATCAAGAGCAAAATTTTTCTGAAATTTCAGTTTTAATGATATTACATTATTTCTTACGAGCCGTAGCGTGATGATTCACGTCACGTCATACTGGACGCACACGTGCAATGCTGTCGCTGTGACGTGAACTAATGCATTTTGTGATTTACTCGTTTATGTGATGCATGTGCAGTACAGATCTATTCTTACAAGATTGCTAGCCGTTACCTTAATAAATTGAATTTTAAAGGGTTCACAACTACTCAAGTTATTGATAATACAAAATACAGTGCAAATTTATACAAGTGTTATGTTAACCGCTGATTTCATTAAGTGTGTACATATTGTTAAATTGTAACTAAAGTATAATTCGATTATTCATTCAAAACTGACCTACGCACAAAAATCATATAAACTTAGAGTTTCATTTTAATATTGTTTACATAATTTTTTTGTATTTTAAACAAACTATTCTTCATTTATTTAATCTGGCTTATCTATATATTAACCATATTTATAACCGAACGTAACATATGTAAATATCTCTTAGCAAAAACCGATTCTTAAATTTACTGATACATAAAGTATAACGTCAATAACTCGACATTGTTTGTTTGATTTTTTATTCTAAATTAAATTTAATTTGCAGGTGCCTTTTATCTTTAGCTGAAAAAATGTCTGACGAATATAAGAGAAAACATGAGTCTGGAGAAACGACCATCTTCTCTTGCACTACTTTCAATTGAAAATTATATAATGCGGGGAATGACATTTAAAGACGTTATATGTGATTTTGCTAACAAAAAGAGTCGCAAAGTTAACACATTTTGAGTTTTTAAAAAATTTGTTAATTTTGTTTTGTATAATATAAACATTTCACTAAAGCGTTATTTTTTTTATTTAGAAGTTTATTAAGAGTTGACACATGAAAAGTTTTGTAAAGACATTTAATTAAAAAGTTATTAATTTTGATATTGCAGTTCCCTCTTCCTATTTTCGAGTCGGTCATGTTTTTTTTCAGGTCTCAAACGTTTTCGTATATCCTTGAAAAGCTCGTGGGCCCTAGGCACTGTGCCTATTGTGCCTAATGGATAAAACGGTCCTGGTCTCCAGCGCACCGAGAATGGAAAAAAAGATAGGAAATGCAAGATGAATATTACTCATTTTACAGCATGGTTTCATCCTGTTGATGTTTGCATGGTAATCGTGATAGGACCATCTTTTTTTTAACTTCACGTCTCCGCTCGGGCGTTATAAACTGAACATATAGTCAGCACGCTCTCCATTGTGTTTTTCAAATACATTTATTCACTGCGTTGCTCTGATCTACATGGATGCTGTGTGAAACAGCGGCCTTGAACGATCGCTCACTGTCATGGCAGATGGCAGATTAGTGGAAATAAAATTCTATCGGGAAATCCCCTTCCCCCAGGGGGTCGCGGTTTGCCCATGACTGATTTAATGTGTTGTCATGTGCCTGTTGATTTTTTTCCGCCCAAACTCTAACGATGTGTCAACGACGGGCGCTACGGAACTTAATCACTGATCCGCGAACTATCCGGGAAATTAAAGGATAAATGAATATTAACCACGAAACGCGCGCATTGAACATTCAATAAATTAACATGAGAACCTTTTCCTTCATTTGTCTGCACCATGGTTATTTGTTCCTCCTGCAAGGATGTGTTCATAATTGGGACCGCGAATATATTACTCGACTTGAAAAACAGTATTTATACCGTCGGAATTTTTAGAAAATTAAGAGCCGGTTCTAGATCCGTGGCGTGGAAAATGCTTCGAAGGTAGGTTCTGCGACGGAAGTTACCAGTGTTCAAAGATAGGCGCGACAGAGCGGAAAGATACCGCCGCAAACGTGACCATATACGTCATTTTTAAGTGATTATTTAGCTTGTTTCTGCCTCGATGATGGAGGTAGCTGAAGAGTGAGAAGGATCTCCCCGCGGCAATCGACGTAAATTCCGCGGAAGTAAATTCTGGTTAAATCAGCGACGTCGGGTTTCACCGAAAAGGAATCGATTCCGTTTCTGTTTAAGGCGTTGATTTGAGCCACGCGATTTTATTATATTTAAAAATACTGCCGGACCGTGTGGCGTGGTCATCCATTGCGGTTGGGGTTATCTGCATCATTATAGGTTGTTGACATGAAATACGCCTCTCCGAAGTTCTTTCCGATATGGTCGCCCCCATTAGTCCATTTTTGACACCTTGGCAACGTTTTGTGGTCGCCGCAGGTCATTTTTTCACCTGTCATGTATCTAATTTACTTTGCCTAAAACCTACTGCTAAGAAATTAGACGGAGACTACATTTTTCCTTTGATACGTTGTCCCTCCAATAGCCATAAGAAGGTTAGGAAAAACCAGATGCGCATCTTTATTGGAATCACATCTGATGACTGCTACTTTGTAGCCGAAGTGCGCTTCTGGTTTTTCAACACCCTTTTGATGGCCACTGGTGAGGCATATTGCATCAATTTGAATTTGGCCATTAAGCGACCTTGTTCATTTTCTTTTGAATCCAGTATTGCTAGTTAACTTTTTCGTACTGGCCGTAACTTGCATCTATGCGCCATACTGCAACGTATTTAAAGTAGAACATTCCGCTCCATTTACCAAACATGTATTTAATTTACAATTATTTTTAAACCTTTTAGATGTGAGGAGAATATTTCGCAAAAAATATGCCAACAAACGCGAATTTCTGTTTTGAACGTAATTATTACTTGTTTTCTTGATGACTAAATGCATCTTGTTTGAATCCGTTTACTTCTACCTGTTTTAAATCTGAGGCCAAAAAGTTTCGTTTTGTGTCTTTGTATATTTAATTAAAATTATAATCGCGACGAAATATTATTTATTTTTATTTGTTACCAATAGTTAAATCGTACCTTAACGTCCATACCCATTATTGGAGTTTTGTATTAATTATAAACGTTAAAGTTAAAACTTGATAAGTAGTCATATCATACATAAATATAAAGTATTATGTGGAATGACGCTGATGTATTATTTCTGGACGAAGACGTCGAGTGAGGTATGAGAGCTGCGGGGGGGGGGGGGGGGTTACTAGCCCTAAAACTAGATATTTTATAATGTCACTGGGCACTATATAGTTATTTTTTGAGAAATATGGCATATGTAGTGTTATTTATGACACCAAGCTCTAAAACGGATTGAAATTTACAATCGTTAGAGCCATTATTTAATAAATCGAAAATATTATGAAAATCGACCCTTTATTGTTGCGCTATATCGTTCATCCCTTCATATGTTCTATTCTGAATAATAGTATTCCTAAATACGAAATACCATTCGATTTTTTTGAACCGTTTAATTCCTAGAGTCGCGTACAGGTATGGCATGGCGAAAACAACTTTTTTTGGACTCGGGGGCACCTAAATCGCGTATTTTCGTCAAGATCTCGAAGTCGATTATTTTTCGCGATTACAATACTCTCTCTATATACCAGATATATGATAGAGTAAAAATAATTAGTCAACTTTAACAATGACAAGGTTTTTACCCGAGCTTAATTTGTGTCGGAACTATCCGGAACTACGTCCTGGCAATTTTTTAGAGGGCTCCGGCACTTTTTTTTACTGTGTTACGGTTCTTTAGTTTTTTCATTTTTATACGGAAAACTAAATTGTAACAGTCATTCATTTTGCAGCCCCGACCTCCCCTGTCAACACTTTGATGACCTCCACTTCCTTGTGAAATACAGTTATAAGTTTTCAGTTTTCAATCCGCCCGTCAGCATTTCACTGTTTCAACTTCCTTTTGTGGCACAAGCGCTGATAATCAAAATGAAATGAATGTGACCCATTCAGGATTTTCAAAACCTTAAAAATAATCTATTTTTTCTTGTTTCCATTTTTCTAATCCATCGGATTTTCTTTGTGCAACATAGAACAATGTGGTGCCATACACATCTACTTGGGCTGTCTCTGAAAATTTGTTTCGCATTTCTTTCAATTCGTCAATTTCGATGGTTTTATCGATTTTGCCATCCGGTCCAGTCTTTTATTAAGTGGTTTTCATTGTGCATTGTGTCGTTCACTAAGTATTAATGGCGTTGCAGGACGGGTACAATTAAAATAGATATGCGGGAGTCTGCTACAGATCGGCGAAGAACACGGAAGAAATGTGTTCTTCGACGTTATTTACGGAAGTTATTTTTGTGACTTTTTTATAGCGATCGTATTTTCATTAGGAACGGAATTCTAATTCGCCATAATGAAATTTTAACTATACTAAAGTTCGTAATACTGAAATTTTTTTGTATAAAGATACACGATAAATAGGTTGTTGTATTTAATATTTCGTTATAATCGCGTTCGTTATATCGACATTTCTCTGAAATTTGAAAATTTTTCATCACCTCCAATCCCCTAAGATTCGTTATAGTAAACGACCATCTCTCTCCATCCTACTCCCCGCTGTCCCTTTCGGTCCTTCCTTTTAATTATATAGCGCCACTGTCCATTTGCGCCCCTTAAGTTTACCTCCCCCCTCCATAGTTTTCCAAACCTTATCTCTCCTAGGGTATCCCCCCCCCCCTATTTCTCCCAACTACCTTACATTAACCCTTCTCGGTACGCGCGGCGCTTATGGCTCAAAGATCTTTTACTTAAAAGCTTACGGCGGTGAGATGCGCGAACTGTCACGTGACATGGAGGGGAATGGTCAGGGAGTGGGTAGCTTAAGGGGAAAGTGAGCTGAATGGTGTTGCCGCCTGCCAGCGTAGCCAACCCAAGAAAGTAATACTAAGTAATACCCGGTCGTTTATCAACAATAGGTTGTGGTAATACGATTTTGCTCTTATTCATATCGTATGGTACCCGTAATTTAATGGAAAGTCGGCTACGATAGAGGAAAGGATTTCCAAAAGAAAAGTAAATATTTCAAAGAAAGGTTTTATTATACACATTCACATCGATACATTTTCATCAATAATATTTTATTCAGATGAATCTGTATCTCCTGATTCTGAATCCGAAGTTATGATACCCTCATTCACAATATCATCCATTATCATCTCTTTTTTATATATTCAGCTTGTTTTTTTTACACGTTCGCATACATTCTGCCACTCTCCTTTCCAGATATCTGCACATTTTTCTTCCACTAATATCTTCACCTCATTTAGTTTAAAACTTGTGTTTCTTGACCCTACCCAATTCTTTAATATACCCTAAATATTTTCGATTGGGTTGAATTCAGGATGATACGGAGGCAGCCTAAGCGTCGAATGTCCATGCTCGGCTAATATTATATCCACAGCAAAAATTTTATGAGCTGGCTTAATTTTCTTAATTTTATCGTACAACTCGAGTTTAGTTTCAGCCGTTGAGTACTGCATTCCCCTTGTATCCAGCCATGCCTTCATTACATCTTTCCTGGAACTGCTGCAGCTTCCTTCTTCATGAACTTGATCACGTTGTGAAGTATCTCCCGTGCCTGGCTGTGAATGATTCTCTTATTCCCTAGCTTGGAGGTTGATGGAGGGGTATCCATGTTGGCAGTAAACGAGTTTAACAAAACTAAGCAATGAAAACGAAATAACGAAAATGAATTAACGAAAAAGGTATAACAAAAACGAAATAACAAAAACGAATTAACGAAAAAGCTATAACAAAAACGAAATAACAAAAATGAAATAACAAAAACGAAATAACAATAACGAAATAACAAAAACTATATAATAAAGACTCAAAAACAAAATAATCAAAACAGCGATGAAAAATAACGATAACAAAAATATAAAAGTAAAAAGTATAAAGCACAGAAGTTGGTACAAGAACTTGACCGCGTGGAGCTAACCCAAGCTAACCTCAGGAGAGAGTGAAGGGTTTTTCTCCATGCGAATGCTACCCTCACCCCCGCAGTTGTGACGTTTCACTAATGGACTCGTCCGGACTCATTTTCGACTTCTGCGCAGCCGCCATAAGCTTTTGAAAGACGTATACTTATCTCTGCGTCTCTCCTGCTCATAACCCTTGCGGCTAGGGAATCATTCGTCGAAACCCAGCTTTTAACTTACATTTGTGGATATAGTACGAAGTTTATAAAATCATATGCAATTCAGTTTACGGAAAATTACACCCATTCAGCGAAATTAAATTCTATATATGGTTGTAGGCCAGCGGTTCCAATAAAGAAATTGCCGCAGCCAAAATGCACACACAGTACAAGTTCGTTTAAACAACAGATGAGAAATCTGAATCTGATTAATAACCTGAAAGCCACTGCAATTTGTGTGTGGCAGAGGGTGAATATCACCATCATGTTATTCTCCTATTATGCTTTCAAATTGTTCTCGGAAAAAAGGATCCCCCTCGTTGCTTGATGGTCTTGCCAACGATGTGACTGCACCTGGTCCCATGCACTTTTAAAAAATGATTAATGTACATGTAAATTACAGTTTTTATCGCAAAAATATCAAACACGCATTGAGAGATAAAAATGCTTTATTTATAAAAATTCACCACTAAAAAATTTTGAAGAGCAAGAGGCTCCATGCGCTCATTTTTTCCGGGCCCCGCGATTTTCCAAGTCGGCTCCGCTAATCACGGTCCGGCAGAATCTTAACTATAATAAAATCGTGTAGCTCTAATAAGCGCCTTAAATAGAAACGGAATCGATTCCTTTTCGGTGAAACCGGACGTCGCTGATTTAACAAGAATTTACTTTCGCGGAATTTACGTCGAGTGCCGCGGAGAGATCCTTCTCACTCTTCAGCTGCCTCCATCATCGAGGCAGAAACAAGCTAAATAATCACTTAAAAATGACGTGTATGGTCACGTTTGCGGCGGTATTTTTCCGCTCTGTCGCGCCTATCTTTGAACACGGGTAACTTCCGTCACAGAACCTACCTTCGAAACATTTTCCATGTCTGATAATTCATCTTTATATTCTTGTTCTAAATCTGTAAAAGTAGACGCCTTGACTTTTCACGCCATTTCTCTCCGATCCAAGGTCATTTATTAGACGCGTGACATTTACTTGCCCATCATATCGACGTTTCACGAAACGCGAGATCTTTAATTGTATTCTTTCTAACTCGTTAATAATGCCTATCTCACACAGGTCCCATACGTTAAGGGCATACTCGATTGGGGGTCTAGCCAGAGAAAAATAACAAACCTCAAGAGTCTTTTTGTCGCATCATCATCGTCATAGGTAGTCTGTCCGTAGACAGGTCCGTGATTATTCATGGTTAAACCTGGTTCTCCATTTACTCCTATTTTCCGCTGTCCTCTTCATATCTTCATAACTCACTTTCCCTTTCAAATCGTCTCTCAGCTGAAATCTTTTCCTACCTCTGTCCCCTTTTCCATTTAGTTTTCCTTCTAACACGTCTTTGGTCATACTCTCTTTCTTCAGGTTATGTTCCACCCAGTTTGCCTTCCTCTTTCTAATAATCTGTGTAATCATTCACTTCTCTCCTACCCTTCGTAGCACTTGATCGTTTTTTATCCTGTCTGTCCATTTTATCTTCAGAATTCCCCTCCAAGTCCCCATTTCAAAGCTTTCCAAGTATTTGATGTCATTTTTCCTTAGCGTCCATGTTTCTGCCCCATACAAAGCTATACTCCATACATAGCATTTTATGAACCTCTTGCTTCCCTTATATTCCCCGTAAGTATGTGTTTCTTTCTTCTGAAAGCTGCTTTTGCTTTTCCTATTCTAGTCCTGATCTCATCCGTACATTTTGCTTCTCTTGTTATGATGCTTCCAAGGTATTTATAGTCTGAAACTTGTTCTAAGGCTTTCCTCCAAAACTTATGTTCAGATTCTCTTCTTTGTCCGATATTCGAATGACCTTGGATTTTTCTGTATTTATTTCCATACCGTATTTTCTACTTGTTTGTACTAGTCTATTTATCATTTTCTGGAGTTCCCCTTCCTTTCTTGCTAGAAGTACTTGATCATCCGCGTATTTTACTGTTCTTAAAATCCTTCCTCCAATTTTGAAATCTCCTGTGCCTCCTAACGCGTCTTGCATTAGACTTTCTCCATATATATTGAATAGGGTCGGTTGGCAGCAGCCCTGTCTTACTCCTTTACCGATATTTACTCCGCAGGTATCCGCATTCTCCAACCTGACCTTTACAACTTGATTCACATATAGATTCCTGATCAGTCTCCTGTCTTTCCAGTCTACACCTATATCCTTTAATACCTTCATCAGCATTACCCAGTTTAATCTATCAAAGACCTTCTGCCACTCTACGAAACATACGCAGATATCTTGAGTGTACTGTATTGCCCTTTCTGATATGATTCTAATTACCCCTATAGCATCTCTAGTCCCTCGTCCTTTTCTGAAACCAAATTGATCTTCCCCTAGCATTTCTTCTGCCTTTTTCTCCAGCCTTTTATTAAGATTCCTCGTGATGATCTTCCAAGTGTGCGACAGAAGGCTTATCATTCTGTAATATTTGCACTGCATTGTCTTGGGCTTCTTCTTTAGGAAATCCCGAGGCCACTCTCCCGTGTCGCAAATCTTATTAATTAATTTCGTGATCGCTTTTAGTCCTTCTGTTCCCATGACTACCTCAGCCGATATTCCATCGCTGCCTGTGGCTTTCCCATTATTTAGTTAGTTCCACTATCGCTTTTCTACTTCGCTGTCCATAATACTTGGTCCTAAGTTGTCTTCTTCAAGGTTTTCCTCATCCTCCATTTCTATTTTTTCCGATTCTGCATGCTTACTGTATAGTTCCTTAATGTATTCTTCCCATACCTGTGCTACATCCTTTGTTTCTGAGACTATCTTCCCATCCGTATTCATAATTCCTTTACCACGAATTCCATTCGACTTCTTATCTTATAATTCCAGTGCCCTAGCGTACATCATATCGTACCGTCCTAACTTCTCCATTTGTTCTATTTCATCACATTTTTCTTTTATCCAATTTTCTCTAGCTTAGTGATCCATAGTTTTCTGATTTTCTTCTCGTTTTCCAATCTCTTTATCCAAGGTATCCTTGATACTGGTTTTAATTTATTCCCATTCTATATCCACGGTCTTTGGTTTGTTTTCCAAATTTCTTAGGCGGTCCTCCAACTTCATGTTGACTACATCCTACCTTTCTTTCAGTTTTTCTATGTCCCAAGTCTGTCTTTCTCTTCTCGTTTTTCTTATCGCATATTACAAGATAAATCGTGCGTTGATGGGATACCGAAACATGTATTTCTCAGTTTTCACCGTTTTTATGGGTCCCGTGTCGAGAAAGTACTCAATATTGATGCCGGATGTGACATTCACAATATCTGAACGATGTAAATCGATGATCTTCACCTGCTCCCAGTCACGAAAAAAATGCTCCAATCCATCTTACAACTGAATTATAACGAGACTCTTAAGGTATCTTAAATTTTAAAATGCAAAATGTAGGTATAATTTCCTTATACGTTTCTGTGCCCAGCTGATTCGCCTCTTGCCTTACGCACAATGGGTATCTCAGAGGTAGTGCAATGAATAACCGGACGGGAAGGGAGGAGAGAAACCCGGTGCCGGCATTTGCCTGCTCTTGCAAAGAACACCAGGGGGGCCAACTGCTTATAATTTCCTTATGTAACAAGTGGCATTATTTATAACATTAAGGTATAACGAGATGCAACGGAGGAAAACCGAAATGTGATGAAAAGACAAACTGAACTGATTGAATTTGCATTTATTCGTGGTTGGACTGGAATAATGAAGCGTGCCATTGATGTTTAGTACTATTATTATGATACTTTCTGGCTCGCGTAGCGCCCATAAAGTTGTGGGTGGGACAACCAATCTGTGGGATGTTTGTGAAACTTCACTACGGTTGTTTTAAAGAAGTCTGATTGTTATTGTATTTCCTACCGTTATAATTTTACAGGCAATAATTCAGGATAAAATTATTTTCCATTGTTAATTTATGAGGGAAAAATAGAGTTTTAATGAAAATAGAACTCATTTATTCAAATAATGAATGTTTTTAATGAAAATAGAACTCATTTATTTAAGTAATCTGTGAGAAAACTAGGCCAAACCAAGGACCCACCTCGCAGTCCATGTTTCTCAACCTCGCTATAACGAGACCCTCTTAAAATATCAAAGGCGCCATGGCATTAGCCAAAATAATGTGGAATTGCAGATTAACTCACGAAAAAGGCCTTATAAACAAACAAATCATCTGATCCGATGTAAATAAGTAGTTCCGGTACAAAAATAAAATTCAAATCAGTTGGAATTTGGTTTTTTCCGAGTTATACTGTATATACATACAGTATACTGTACCCTTTAAGCAATTGTTTACGCGATTAATTTTGAGATTTAGGTACTGTACGGTCCGGTCTCGGAGTGGTCGAAGTAGCGGAATCATTACATTAATACTTAATACAAGCCAAATGAACTGCAAAACGAAAGACGGTGTTTTACTTGGTTTTGTTTCATTTTTAGCATATCTTCTTCGTAAAAACCTCAATAAGTAGCCGATACGTCTTCGGCGCCATTATTGGGCTCAACTATTTGCTTCAATTGTGTTGTAAAACCAACGGTTTTATAATTATTATAGTCTATGTACATAGTTTTAGTGTGTATGTTCTCATTTTTTTCTGCGAGTTTTCGTTCTTATTTAGTGGAAATATATCAAGTAAATAGTAAACCCTCATTATGGTGCCTAGTCATGAGTAAAACACTGGAAAAAAGTGGACTTATGTAATATCTCTAACAAATATTATGAACAATTTGTTTGTTTATTTGTGCATTTATAAGGCAACAACTACAGAACGTAGTAGCAAGAGGAAGGTGCCATTTTAACCGCAAGAAAAAGCTAAGCACAATGGGAGGGGTTTTAAAGCGATTTGAACTACCTTTTTCATTTAAAAATTTTGATTCTCTTTTAATTTTTCCCATTTAAATAACACGGGAATCAGCGCATTGTTGGATTAACAATTTACTTGACAACCGTTATAAACAATACCTAATATGAATTAAAATAAATAATATATACCTAATATATATTAAAGTAGGGAAGAAAGAAACACCAAGTTTATTCAAAGAAGGGCAATCACCAAAAAAGTATAAGGAACAGGTCTGTTATTAGTCACCCAAGATTAAAACACACCGTTGCCACTAAAAACCTGTTCTTATTTACCGAGAATAGAAAAGGAATAACGAGGGGTATAAAAAGATAAAAATGAAACCCATTTCAGAAGTATTGGAGGGATATAAAGAGAAAATAATCGAAAAAAGGCTAATACCAAACATAATAGTTAAATGATGTTTGGGAGAAGAAGGAATGCCGATATGGCCGATTTGAAGAAGGATTTAATATCTTACCGTTAACCACAGCATTACATTCAAAAACGAAGAAACCGGAGCACACACAAATACAATAGAAAGCAGCATTACATTCATAAACGATGAAACCGGAGCGCACGCAAATACAATAGAAATCACATGACGCCACGTAAAATCCAGCCTTCCAGACTACAACAGGCAATCTAACTTAATCAATTATTTGGCCAAATATTGTTTCCGAAAGCTAGTTAAATCAATAAATCAACATGTACTTAATGTATTCTTTGAAGTTGTAAGAGAAATGAGGTGGAAAAAGGAATAAAGGGGGTTGCCGCCCCCTTAAACCCCCGCAAAAGATTAATACCATATAAATGAAATGTGCATATAATAAATAATAAATATTGTTGTCAAAACAAACATTAATTAATAATGGTAATCAGGTGGAGCTGAGGTCGTGGGTGACTAATAACATACCTAAGCCAAGTGTAATCTGGCTAATTGTTTCTAAAGGTAGGTGGAAGACAGTTTTTATGTGCAATTTTAAGCGCTTACGTTCTCTAAAAACGTTTTATGTATTCTGCTTATTCTCTAGACTTTATAGACAGCGAAATTTGTTTTTCATTAACATTGTAAATTAATGATAAAGTTATCTCAGAAGGTACAATAAGAAAACATCTATAACGATTCTTTAATTTCGACCAAAATTTATAATCGATAACTCTTCCTCCCTTGAACATTATATGTACATTTTGCTTTTCTTTCAACAGCATTTGTATGCATCAATTAAGCAAATTGAACATATTACATTAAAATTACACTTTCAATGTCTTACTAACATACTTTTTATCGCCTAAATGGATTTCAACGTCCGAGAACTCATTTTTTTTCGTAATTTTGACTTTAAAATATTCACGTGACAAATTTGACTCACAAAATCAGCCTTTGCATGGGATAACATATGGTTAAGCTAAATTTGGTTATATCTGCAAACGTCTTTCCACCGGTTGCATCCTAGAACCAATTCCTGTCCAAGAATTTAATGTTTTGGAGAGACATGACCACATAATATCATGGTTTCTTCCACTGGAACTTAATTCGAATGAAATAACGACATTTTAAAAGTGATTCCATCGACTGTTTGTTATGATTATTTGATAAAAAATTCATTCGCCAAATTTATCGATAAAGAATGTAGGAAAAATTTATTTATTTGGGCGAAAGATTGGAAGACAAGAAATATTGCTTACCATTAAGCTCTACAATAAAGTTTAACCTGGTTTCATTACTTGGTTTTATTCTCAAATCTTTAATATTTATTGTTTTCACTTAAAAACCCGAGCAACGCCGGGTAATTTCAGTTAGTGTACCATATCATTATTATTGATTTTCTGCCGATAGTGCATTGTATCGCAGAATATTGTAATTCGTGGAAAATTTATACTTAAACAATATTAAACTTTTTGCGAAAAATTCTGGAAGCATGTTCTAAAAAATAAAAGAAATTACGATGTCAAGACATTCGCGTTATACCGAGTTCCATAACATCGGACCGCGTTATAGTAGGTCCCAAGTGTAATCGTTCCAGACACAAGCTGCTTCTAAAGTGTTGGAACAAAACCGATTTGATGATGGTAGGTGTGAAAAAAAATACTAAAATATTTTGTTAGTTATGGTCACATCCGCGTTCCACCTGATGGTCAACGGCGCACCAATCACAGCACGCGTGTCACCGGTTGAAAATCGCTGGTTTAGTGTCATTCGATTAGGAAAGTATATATAACTACATATTTCCGCCGTGAGTGGCGTCGCAGCCTCTCGTCAAGACTGCCTCTTGTGAGGCTTCAGCATTTTTTTCTCTAGCTTTAATCACTTATTGTTAGCCACGGGCTGTTTTCTTCTTCTCCTTGTGTATCTTACGTAAGGCCGGAGCTGATTTTCCTCGTTTCGAACAAAACAAACAATCCTTAGAAGCTCACTCGAATGATGTTTGTATCGGCGGATTTTGTTTTGTTTTCATTTATCTCGAACGTGTTCTCCGCCTCGTCAAAATGAGTAGACGCTTTTCTGCGTTGTTTTTCAAATATCTCGACTATAGATCGCAACGGAGGCAAAGAGCGGTAATCTTCACAGTGCTCCTCGCCTTTTTCCAAGTTTAGGTGTATAATTTTGCATTTCCGAGAACATAATAATTTTTTGTGCACGTTTTTCGTCCATTCACTTCTAGAAGAGAGTCTTTGTACGCCTATAAGGAAACTAAAAAGAAAAGGATTTGGCACTGTATAGTTTCACAAGTGGATTAGGTTTTGACTTGTGGTACTTATTATAATTGTGATAGTCAAATCGTCAAATGTGAGGGAAAAGAGATAGGAGGCGTTAGCTAAGAGTTGTCGAAAACGGCAGTGACTATTTTGTTTTCAATTGGTGTCAACACCGTTGAAGGAGGAAGTGATGAAAATCTTTCTGCTCCATATTCCGAAATTTTCAATGTCGTAATGGTTCCGCGCAAAACTCAATTTTCGGACAGGCAAGCTTTTATGCAGCGATCAGGAGGGATGGGTCAATGCATCCCACGGATTTAAAAAGCGTACGTTGTAGATCAGAATATGTATTCAAAGGTATGAATTTTATAACAGACCGTGCCTCCATCACGAAAATAGGAAGAATCTAGAAAATTTTCAAACCTTAAAAATCTACGAAACATGTATTGCACAAACCTTCCCATACCCCTACACGTCTAGTCCATGTTATAATGTCACTGACAACAGGTGTAAACCAACTTTTTGGACCGCGACATCCTTTCCATTCCTTCAAATGGTCGAGCCCCCTCGTCAGTTTAATCCCAAAATCCACTTAAGATTCAAATAAGAAAAACTTTATTACTACTGTTGCTTCTTCCAGGAAGAGTACAGATTTTAATTATTTGATTAAAACAAATACGGTAATTAATAATGGTACTCGAAATAATAACTTGAGAAGTTATTCAATGGAAAACAAATGCAGATGCGACAGTTTGTTTTTCAGTCCGCGATCCCTTCTAGTTACATTTTGAGACCATGTGATACGTAGCATTGTTTGTGGCAACAGTCTCGACAACAGGGTGAAGGTTTCCATGTCTGAGGAAATCGACATGTTGTTGAAGTAGACACAGGAGTAAAATACATTCCATTTTTTACGGTATAGGGTGCATGTCAACTAGATTTCCAATACGGATGTTACTTTATATAGATACGAGGTTGCATCAGATTTTGAGAAATCGTTCAGCCTTTACCGCCGCGCACGGACGTTAGATTACAGACAGACGGAACTGTAAAAACAACATTTTTGCACTCAGGGAAACCTAAAACGTAAAGATTCCAGAAACTATCACTCGAGTTTTTTCACGATCGCAATACTTTTTGCTATGTTTCGTATGCGGGAAAGTAAAACCGACTATATTGTAGGATCTATCCGTTGCAAGTATAAATCCCGACAAGTATTTTCAAAAATGCCCACAGAACGCGAACTAACAGATTATACCAAGCATCAAAAGAGGCACTTTGGCGTCTTGGCGAGTGGAGTACCGAAAGAAGGTTAGCTTCCGAGTTATTGAAAGAGTTCAGGTAGAGCTCTTAATATCCTGCTCTAGTCCTTCAAGTGGGGAAATAAAATCCAAAATCCTGGGATATTCGCTTGCGATGTGAATTTCGAGAAAACCTTTCACTTACCTTGGTTTTCCAGTGGGTTATCGAAAGTTGAGATCGCCACTCCAACGTTACTTCTTTCCTATGGATCACTCCCCCCTCACTAAATTGCTACAAAAGTATGGGAACTCTCTGCAGGCAAAATAAGTTACTTCAAACTTCTCGTCAAATCATTTGCCCAACAGTCTCATAATACTGTTAACTATTCGCTATTGCTGGCTTAATGCTTCAATTGGCGCGGCGTAAACGACGGGACTGTTTCTTGCGAGCGAGTCTTACGTGGTCGCGAGCGAAACGAATTTCGATCGTCGTTTTGATGTCACTTCTTCCCATAGACAATTACGTAGTCATATTCTCGCGATGCTCGGCGGCGAATGTTTGTACTAATTGTTGTAGCAAACCCCTATCTAGCAAACGATAGAAATTAATGGCTTGAATTGATCAGTTTGATTCTCGGTACCGATAGAGATGTAGCTGCGAGATTTTAGGAAACGCCGTAGTTAGGTAGAAAATTAATATTTCCTGCTTTTAATATAGAATAGTAGCGTTTTATTAAAAATATCTTCAACATATGAGTATTAAATTATTACTTGTTTTTTGGAAAATAAACGCCTGATGATGCTACGATCGTAGTGAAACCGGTCGTGTTATATTAAAAGTTGTGGAAACTACAAAGTTATCCTTTCATTATTAGTATTGTATGATTTGGTTTCCATCACATTCTCCACATTACATTTGTCTGGGATATTGTACAGGGAGCAAAGGGAGGGGGCGCATCTCGTTGACTTGCTCCCGGGCGAAGGAGAACCTAACTACGCCACTGGTCAAAAGCAAGCGTCCGTCTTTCACGATGTCACAAAACAGTGTTGTGTCGTTCCGGAAGGATTCGTTCCTTTGGAACGAATCCAGCGCCGGAACCAGACGGTACGAATCCAGGGCCTTGAAAAATCTCGTTCCTCGGATTTCGTTCCGGACCTTCCAGGCTCAATGGTTCCTCAGACTCGGAGGATTTCGTTCCGGACTCAATGGTTCCTCGGACTCCACTCGGATTCGGAAATTTCGTTCCTCGGATTCAAAATCATTTCTCTTAAACTAAAAGCCATTGGGCCGAAATTTCGAAAAGGTATTCTTACGATGTCGTAAACTCTCCACTGGTAGAAGATGAACCGAATCTGTGAGTTACAATCCGTTGCCTCTCCTTGTCAGAGAATTTCGTTCCGGAGTTGGATGAACGAAATCTGACATGCGAAGAAGTGTATTTCGTACCGGAGTGATGTGTCCCTGTTCTTTTCTCAGCGCAACAAAATGTTTTCTATTGTTTATTGACATTGCAAGATTTGACTTCTGTACTTCGAGATGATTGTGAATAAACGGATATTATGGGATATTAATTGACGAGAAACAACCACACTTACAACAACATAATTCGTAATAATTTTATAATACTTTGTTGTTTCGGAGGAAGAATATATCGTCAAAGATTTACACCATTCTTCCACAAAAATTCTTTAATTTCTTAATCCTAATAATATAACAATTTATTAAGAATTAATATTTTCATTCTTAATTTTTTAAAATTCTTCCACCGAAGGTTCTTAACGTTTGAAACGTGAAAGAGAAATATAGGAGGGATATCAGCGACGAAAAGGATTGCTTTGGCCTTGATGGAAACAGTCATTTTTCTGCTTCATACCAATAAATGAAGCGCAAATGAAGTGGAATTTGGAAGATGTTTTCGGAAAGTTTTTCAGAATGAAACTAAACACTATCTAGTTTAATTTTGTTGCATAGCAATTACCCAATGCAGTGATTTAGATTACTTGGTCGATTTTTTAAAGTTTGTTCGAAAATTTCGGGGGGTTCTGACCCCAAGATCCCCCCTCACCGTACGCCCATCTCTTGTAGTATTTCCATTAAAAAATTTGTTATTAATAAAATTATTATGAACAAAATGAGTCGAAAAATCATTATAACAAACAGTTTTCCAACATTCATCGCAGGAAATCCTACATGTCTTCCCATAATGTGCCCAAATAAATAAAATTTTCTCGCATTCTTGATCGACAAATTTGACGACTGTATTTTTATCAAATGATCATAATAAACAGTCGATGGAATCACATTTAAAATATCGTTATTTCATTCGAATTAAGTTCCAGTGGAAGAAACCATGATATTATGTGGTCATGTCTTAAAAACATTAAATTCTTGGACAGGAATTGGTTCTAGGGATGTAACCGGTGGAAAGACGTTTGCAGATATAACCAAATTTAGTTAAACCATATGTTATCCCATGCAAAGGCTGATTTTGTGAGTCAAATTTGTCACGTGAATATTTTAAAGTGAAAATTACGAAAAAAATAAGTTCTCAGACGTTGAAATCTATTTAGGCGATAAAAAGTATTTTAGTACGACATTGAAAGTGTTGTTTTAATTTAATATGTTCAATTTGCTTAATTGATGCATACAAATGCTGTTGAAAGAAAAGCAAAATGTACATATAATGTTCAAGGGAGGAAGAGTTATCGATTATAAATTTTGGTTCAAATTAAAGAATTGTTATAGAAGTTTTCTTATTTTACCTTGTGAGATATCTTTCACTTGATTCATTTCCAATGTTAATGAGAAACAAATTTCTTTCTATTAAGTATAGAGAATATGCAAATACATAAAATGTTTTTAGAAAACGAAAGCAAATTAAAACTGCCTTCCACTTACCTTTTGAAACAATTAGCCAGATTTATAGTTTTTTGTGATTGTCCCTCTTTGAATAACCGTAGGGTTTCTTTCTTCCCTACTTTAGTTTATATTAGGTATATGTTATTTCTTTTACTTAATATTAGGTATAGTTTATAACGGTTGTCACGTAGATTGTCAATCCAACGATACGCTTATTCCTTTGTTATTTAAATGGGAAAAAATTAAAAGAGTAAAACATTTAAAAAATAAAAAATGTAGTTCAAATCGTTTTAGAAACCCTCCCATTTTGCTTAACTTTTTATTGCGGTTAAAATGGCACCTTCTGATTGCTTCTACGTTCTGTAGTTGTTGCGTTTTTAATGGACAAAAAACAAATTCTTCAAAATATTTATGGTGGAGATAGAGAAGATATGTACATTCGAGCGGAAAACTAAATTGATAACGCGCATTTGTGTGGCAAAAATAACGCGTGTCTCCCGAGTAGTCCAGGGGCTCCCCGCAGCAAATAAATTTGTATGAAAGGGGTCCTCAGATAACTAAAGTTTAAGAAACGCTGTACTAGACTATACCGAGTCCAACAATAGTCGTTGCGCTGGCAACACTCTCGTAATGAGTGATAAAAATTGAAAGAAAACGCCAGTATTTACGCGAAATTCGAAGAAATACGATCGATAAGCAAAATTTGCGATAAAAATTCGAATCTCCATTCCTTTCCTCAGAGAATAGTACAAATTCCGCTCCGATAATAGTACCCCGCATGATTGACTTAAGATTTCCCATGTAAATCTAATGGGAAGGATTTTTCCTGGAATCAAACCCGGGACTTTCAATCTTCGCAACAAAAACTATCTTCGGGAGCTCGGCCCCAGAAGCAATAGATTTCCACCAAGTGTCATGGAAATGGGTGTACATGTTCAAAAGTTATTATGGGATGACAGCCAGACACAGCGAAGAAACTATAAGCCTATTTCCATTCTGGAAATTAGGCTAAAAATTAGTTAATATCGCTAATAATTTTTCATAAAAACAAAAGAAATTTTTTGGGGAAGGAGGAAAGCGTGGGAGTTTTAGAAGATCAGAAAGTGGGCGCTAGACTAAAAAGTTTAAGAACCACTGTAAAGGACTCTCAGGAGTAGCTATATATCATTTACAACATTGGTGAGCTGCCTACGGCCCGCGGGCTCCAGGGCCCTCCAGAGCGTTTTATGCGGTTCGCACCCGCCAATACGAACCGACACGTTGCCCACTACTGATTTACACAAAATATCACGAAGAAATATAACATAGGTTTAATCTTTTACTATTATTGTAATATCTGGGATTTTATCTGTGATCGTTCGCAAACGACGCACATTCAAAGCGACGCGACATATGGCGAAACAGGTTCCTTAATCAGTTGGGGACTTTAAAGCTTAAAACTTAAAACGGAGTGATGGATATCGGGAACTTACCGTGCCATAAAACCATCGACAGTTTCGAAGAAGATGGGAAAAAATTGGTTTCTGTAATGGACGTCTATCCTCAGAAGTATTGTTCTGGAGCAGGTAGTTGGAAACGCGTTTCGCTGTTTATCTGCTTATCAAAATGGTTACGTTTACTTGCGTTGCACCGTTAACATTTTGCGTCGAAACTCGTCATTTGCATACTTCTAGGGAGCATCGGGAATGTAGCCCGTTGTCATTCCTCGATTTAAATTAATTTAGTATTTTTATGTCATCTTTAATGGATTGGTATTACTTTCCCGAATGTTCATTTTCCCGAATTTTATTTTCCCGAATAAAATTCATTGTATAGTTTTTCTGTATAATATGTAATTCATTTTGTCAATGCAACCTCATAAAATGCATTGCATAGTATTGACTTAATATTAATCTGATTTCAATGCCAAATAATAAATATTTCATTTAAATGATAGTTCGAGAAAATGAAATATTCGGGAAAATGATATTTCGGGAAAATGACCATTCGGGAAGGTGATACTCGGTAAAGTGAGTGTAGGCGATCTTTTAATAAATTGATCATTCATGGTTTATAATTTTTAATTGACAGAGGAAGAAGTGTGATCGTGAAAAAGATTTGAATTCGAGATTTAGGTTAGTATGCCGGTATCAGGCGCCCAAAACTCAGAAAAACTGTTTTATTTTTGCGACCCGGTCTGTATTCTGTCGTCTGTGCACGGCTGTAGGGGATAAACGTTTTAACAGAATCTGATGGAATCTGGTAGTCATGGTAAAAAATATTTTCCGCGCGTAAATCATCATAAACGTAAATGGTGTCTTCATCCAATGCACTAGTAACGCTCGGATATGAGAAAGTTTGTGCAATGCATAGCGCACCGATTTTTAGGCGTTCTTTACCAGCGAAGTGGTAGTGGCAGAGCGCCTTATGGGCACGCCTTGTCAATCCGTCCGTCTGTCGTAACTTTCATCTCCTAAACAGCTAGACGGATTTTAAATAATTAAGTAGGAGTGATCATTACTAAAATTTATCGTCAAATTGTGATTTTGAACTGCGTCCGTCAATTAGAACTTCCACTTTCCAGAAATACTTTAATAAACTTATACTCGTATATCATTAATAAACTCAGGCTCAACCTTGTGGAATTTGCTCATTATGAGATTAATGAAACAACTTTGTCACTTCCATACAATTTAATAAAAACGTCCGGTTTCGCTACGATCGTAGAATCTTCAGATGAAAAGGTGTATACAATAGTTCCATATATAGGGAGAAAGGAGGGGTCTCCGACTTGGTAAGTGTCCGCTGGGCTTCCCTCAACACCTTGTTGCCACCCTCATCACTACCTTTTCATTTCCTTAAGTCTATATATATATATATATATATATATATATATATATATATATATATATATATATATATATAAACTTTTTTAGTGATAATTTTATCGATTAAACCAGTGTTGTAGCCATTGTTGATAGCGATATGTTTAATGATGTTAAGTTATATATGGAAATTGGATTTAGAAAAGGAAATACTAAGAAACCGGCGAATCATAGAATTAAAAGCAGCGTGTTTGTATGAAAAATTATGGGAAGAGTTATTGGGGATGACCTGATCTGTATAAGCAGGTTTTCATAAAATAGCAAAGGTAAGTGTATTGTTCTGCAGGGACAATGTGAGATCTAAAAAGTTAAGCAAAGCATTAATTTCATATTCAACCGCGAAAGAAATATAAGGGTGGAGGGAATTTAAAAGGGTTAAAAATTCAGAGGGTTGGTCATCTGTACCATTCCAAACACACAAAATGTCATCCACATACCTACCCCAAAAATCTGAATAAATTAAGAAAGGGTGACCAGAATTGAAATGGTTAACTTCTAAATTATGAAGAAATATGTCGGCAAGAAGAGGGGAAAGAGAGGACCCTATCGCGAGAACTTCCGTTTGTTTATAAAAATTATTGTCAAATAGAAAATAGTTTTGTTCAGAATAAACCTCAAGTAAATTATAAAATTCACTTAATAAAAATGAATGGACACCAGCTTTGGTAAGCATATCTACAACCAATATTACGGCTTCTTTAACAGGATCTGAAGTAAAAAGATTACAAACATCAAAAGAGATAAAATTAGAATTGTTGGGGAAAATTTTTTCCTTTTAAGGTGGGGGTCAAATCTGTGGAATTTTTAATACCAATTTTGCGACTAAAATGAGAATAATTACGAAGAAGTGTATTTAGTTTGAAGGCGAGTTTATGCCCAGGCGCAGATATACTGGAGTCAACGGGCCTAATTGGGTAGTCCTTTTTTGTCTCTTGATAAATGGCATACGTCAAGCAACAATTAAAAACGATAATTTTCTCTCCCTAGCTCTTATATGATTAGTAAGGTATAGATTAAAAACTTTATTCGGATAGAAAACTGCATTTACCATAAAGAAGTCCGCGAGAGAACATAATTACGGGTTATAGTTTTGGAGACAAAAATTTGAGAAAATCCCGAGCAAAACATCGCATATTTTGTTTACATCGATCGTTGAAACTTCTCTCGGCAAGCAGCCATTAAATATATTTTTATCTTCCTAGCTCTTATATTATCTGTAAGCAATATTTGCCGTAAAACAGTCCGTGAGACCACACAATTACGACTTGAATTTCGGGTATAGAAACTCAAGAATCTTTCGGTGCCGATTTCTACGCATCTTTACTATAGTTCAGAAAGTTTGTTGGTTTGTATGTTTGTCCGGCTATACAAATCCACGCGGTTGATCCTATAGCCAAGTTTTGGCATGCTATCTAATAGGACCAAAAGGAAGAGCGTAGGTGGGGTTTGAAACCCGTGGGGTCTTTGGAACCTCATGGGGTTCACAGGATAGCATTTCCATAACATTAACACTGGAGTAAATCGGGAATAGGTGCAGTCATTTTGTAATTTGATGACATTAAAATATGAAGTCATTGACCTTGAGTCGTAAAATTTATACCGATTTACTCCTAATAGTATAAATAATATTATTTAGGTCATACAATTTCGTCTCTTGATCGAAAACGATCAAATATTACATTTGAGTAGGAGAATTGTATGGATTTTTAGGCATTCTCACAGAACGTCGCCATAGTTGCTTCTAATTGTTGGAGTTAGTCTGTTTTCATTTTAATAGTAATACTTAAATGGTTTTTATATTTGCAATGCCACCCAAAAAAAGCCACGTTTATCTGGCAGCAAATCAGATGCGCAAAGAAAGGCTGCTTCGAAAGGATCAGAAACATCAGAACTCGCAGAAAGACGCATAGAAAACCGAGATTACGACTAGAAGCAGTTCGAAACTTTTCCAAACGAAAACAGATAGATGGCATGTTTTAGCTAGATTATTGTTAGAAATTAAAAAAAATATTTATAACACTCTAATATGTACCTCCCCCCCTCTCCCCCGCCCCTCCGCGCAACTCCTAGTTTCCTATAAAGAACGCATTTGAAATCTGTGTGTATTCCATGTATGGAGTATACTTTTCCATTGTGTTTTAAATGACAACGGTTGTAAATTTTACTCCGGTTATATCCATATCTTACAATATGGCAGCATTTTGTTTGTATGTTTAACATTCTATCAATATGCATCAGTGGCGCATTTTTAATTAATAGGCGTTAGCACGACCTCATTATCTCGATGGAAGATATCAGATACTTTAAGGCGATTTTTCTCACTACACAATTCGATTGCTTTTCAAGTTTCATAAAGGCTTTCAATCCTTCGAACCATTTCGTTTGAAAAAGATAAAGGTCGTCTTCGAGTTTGTTTTGTTATGCGCTCTCATGCTGCTCGTGGTGTTTTCTTTATCTTATCATTTTCAGATTTTCCTGATACCTGTCGTTGTGAGATCAATCAATATCTCGTCGCTTCGTATTTAACGCAAATAACGGTAATTTTATTTTTCCCCTTTTTTAGATTTTGAGAAGCTTATCAGGTGACGATTAAATTGCGCTGTATTTGAAGGTATAAAACAATTTAGCTTATGACATTATATTCTTCCCAAGTATTTCATAACTTCCTGAATACCTATAGGCTCTTCTAATAGGAATTACACGGTCTTAACCCTTTAATGGGCAAATTATTTCTCTAGGTTGTAGGACACAATCGGTTATTCGCCACTCTCACGTCCCAAGATAGCGGAATGCCCGACTTAATATTTTTTACAAAGTTAGAATAGAATATGGTAGATGGCAGCACTAATCAAAAGCGGGATATGTGGTTCCAACGAACCCAGATGATGAATATATTTGGTGGGAAATATATTTCCCGCAGCCAACAAAAGGGTTAATAAAACTTTCCCATTTACACCAACAATTATTGGAGTAAGAATGCACGATATAGGACGTTGACAATAGTTTAAATGGAACATTATTCATATTCCTCTCAATTGAAATGGGTAATAGCTTGCACCTTACACGCACTAAATAGACATTTTACAGTTCGTAAAAGATAAATGTTAAACTAATGAAATGAAACGTTGCCTCAGTACAGTCATCCCCTACGCGTAAGTCGCGAGCTACATATGGCTCGCAATTATACTAGGAACTATACGATTTGAATTTCATGATCACTTTTTGTCAATGAAAAATTTTATCATCGTATTAATAAAACGTTTTCAATTTATTTCATCACATTTTTAGGCTGATTTCCAAAGGAAACATAGCCTTATGAAATGGTCCTGTCTGTGTGTGTGTGTCCCTTACATCTTTTGCACCAATGGACCGATTTTCATGAAACTTGGTATGAACTGGTAGAGCGCATCTCCGGACTATATTTTATTTGGCGGAGACTAAAGTCCCAGGTTCGATTCCAGGAACGATTTTTCCCTATTTGTTTTACATAGGAAAACTCTAATCCATCGTGCAGAGATGTTTTCTTTAATGCGTCTTTAAATTGTGATATCGGAGCGAGGTTTGTACTGTTCTAAGGGGAAAAAAATGTAGATTCTAATTCTTATCACCGAATAATTGGTCGTGCTTTCTTGAATTCTACTAAAACAATGTTTTTGCGTTTTTAATCGCATTTGATCGGATTGTTGCCATGGAGACGATTATTATCGAACTCGGCTTGAACATATACGCGAGTGAACAAATGGGTTCTTTTCTTTTCCGCTCGACTACTCTTTAGCAATGGTCAGTTGATCCAGACATATTAGCGTATAAACAATAACATTTATTAAATTCGTTTATTTAAAAAACAAAATATAACGTCAAAAAGAGATTTTGACATTGTTTTTAACATTTTATATTTGGCTCCCCAGAATTTGAATTATATATTTTCCTTTTCAAGAATGAGAAACATTTTGATTTTTTCGTCTTATCAACGTTGATCGGGATGTGTCATGGCTTTATTTATAATTTTTGTATTAGCTTATATTCGGTAATTTGTAAATTTCTGCCTTTGTATTCAAATCTCAAAGAATGTCAAATAACTCGAAAAGGACTGAATCTATTTTAACCATTCTTTCAGCTTTAAATAGACCGACACCTTAAGTGGGTTATAGGTAATCGCCGTGTAATATTACGGTCCGAGTTCGATTCCAGGACAATTTAATTTGAATAACATGGGAATTGGTGCAGCATATTTTTTATTTGGACTTTAAAATTGCTAAAAATAATCGTACAATCTTGAGATTTGAGCCGAAGAATGCCTAAAGAAGTGAAATGAAAATTCATTTCCTGCCGTCGATTTGATGCACAGATTTATTTTGAACACGAAAATTTTACGTTCTTTGGCGTTCTTTACCAGCGAAGCGGTAGAAGCTGAACGTCTTAAGGACGCGTCTCGTTCGTCATTCTGTCGTAACTTTCATATACCGCTGGACAGATTTTAATTAAGTAGGAGTGATCCTTATTAAAATTTATCGCCCAGTTGTGATTTTGTTCTCACGTGGTTTTTTGGTTTGGCATTCGCTGTTTTGGTATCCGCGGTATTAGCAACTCACCTGATCAGGAGTATGCAAACCAGGACTCGGCAAATCTCTAGGCCTCAGCTCCAAAATTAGGAGCTAGGAGCCAGCGCAGACGTTACATAATTTTGGTGAATATTTTTTATCATCGTCAGAAAAAGATGTTTTATAATTTAGACGCGAACATGCTACAATAGTTTAGCCATGCACATTTATTTCTGTCACATATGTTGCAGTACATAATAAAATTATCCTTATGCATCTGAAAAGTCGATTGATATTTTGAAAACGTAGTTTACGAACAAGAATAAAAATTTGCAGTTATTTTTGGGAACTGAAATGCTTCCGAAATATATTTTGCTGCGTATGCTTCTGGGCCCGACAATAAAATACAACTACAGCACGTGACTACAGTATAACCAAAACCTAACTACAGCACGCATTTACAATATCTAGGCGCCAGCATGAAAATCTTAGGCGCCATGGCGTCCGGGATTTTTCGAGCCCTGATGTAAACGATGACGTCATTACTCCCGCCGCCGAAAGAATGGCTCAGAGTAGAATTTGGCTGGGGCCATTGGCGGGTCCCAAGTGAGGGAGAGGGGCATCGGCCACCTCCCCTTGGATATCCCCATTACCCTACACTGGATGCATACGTAAACATTTCGCGCAAAATTTCCTTGATACTGCTTTACAGATTATGTCCGTAGGGCAATGGAGAGACATACTCTGGCAGAGATAGAGATTTTCAGAATGAAGTGTCGTCGGGAGTGTCGAGATCAAGAGGGGGAAGGAGCGGTCGTTCCCATCTCGGGAAGTTTCTGGATCTGCCCCTAGGCGTGGCTAGAGAGAGTTGAGTTTGGAATCACCCTTTTGCTATAGCATGCGTCACTCTTGACGCAAACACAGTTTCGTTGCCACACTAACTCGGCCGGGGTTTTTCCATTCCCTCAAAGCTTCCCAAATCCCCCGTTTCTTTGCGAAGCCCTTCGGGCCAACCTTTCGCCGGCTGCAGTATGTCGTGTTCGCGTATTTGGTACTTTAGATAATTATGTATTGTTATAACGGTTTGCGCTCCATTGGGGATCGTCGCTAGACCCATTTCTGCATCATTCGTTGCGTATGCTACGCCTCTTGCGGTTGTTTGGTCTCCTCTTTGGTGTGGGCGTTGAACAGCTTTTCTACCTAAGCACTTTCTCGTTGCTTTTTCACCCTGCCCATTGGGGCCTTGGAACTTCAAGGCTCTGCGAGTCATTTTTTCCGCCTTTGTTGGATCAATTACTCACGTCTCCCATTGTCCAGGATCGGCCGCCGTTGTTTGCGTAACCAATATGAAGGCAATGAGAGAATGCGGCTAAAGGGACGCTCGGAGGAAAATCAGCGAAAAGTGTGGGTTTTGGGAATTTCACGATAGAGAATTAAGAATCGCGTCAGTGTAAATTTTTTTTCGGAGGAAGATTTCTTCTATTGAAATTAAATGTGACGGTGAAAATTTGGAGGTATTTCCAATAACAAGGTCGCGGGTTTAAATTTCGAAGATGTTTTCGTTCGTAATTTTTTTGTTATGGATGGTGTTTTAATATTCTCCGTCTAATCCAAGGATGACTAGTTAAACGTGTAATTTGATGCTTAATATTCCTTGTCCGAAATGGAAATAATGCGAAGAATAATGGTGTGAATCGCACAAACCTTATTTCAAAGGGCAAGACGAAAATCACTCTAATATCAGCAGATAACGTGGGCTAAGATTTGTTATACAACCACCACCTTTTATTGTCACTTCGATTCCTTGGTCCAGTAATCTTCAAAATGTTTTAAACAATTATTATTCACTAATTACTTTTTTCACTTTAACTCACTATAATTCAATGTATTTTACTGGCCGTTTTAAATTGCTTTGCCACTATCTTTTGTAGCGATGCTAACTTATGAAGTAAAAAAGTTTAGATTAATATTGGGTTGGTGAAATATTCATTGTCCGAACTTAGGTTTAGTTTGACCAATACTGATTCTCCTATCAGTCGCGGGGTCTATTTCCAAGAACTTGCTCCTTGTACTTAAATTATATCTCTTGTTTTGAGGTTGTTACTACGTAGTACATTGTCTTACAGCATATGTGGTGGCAGTATAACAGAACTATTCTATAACGTGAATTTAACTTTTAGCGCGAGCATTAAGTGGGTTAAGTCCAGTGGTGAGCAGTAGTGGGTTCGCCTGTTAATTTTTTTTTTAATTTGCAAACCCATTGTTAAAATTATCGTTTATTAGGCGGTCTTGACCAGCGAGCCGGTAATAGCGGAACGCCTTATGGGCACGTCTGGTCCATCCGTCAGTCGTACCGCTCTACGTATTTCAATTAAACTGAGTATGGGTGATCGTTATTAAAATTTATCGCCCACTTGTGATGTTGAACTGAATCTGTCAATTAGAACTTCCACTTTACATAATTACTTGATTAAACTTATACTCGTATCTCGTTAACCCGCAAACGCCGTCAGACGTACTATTACGTCCTGCGAAAACTGTCCAATCGGCCGTCAGACGTACTATTACGTCCTGCGTTAGCCGTAACTTCTTTTATCTTTTGACACTAGAGACTTCTTTAAATCTAAATAACCTTTATATATTTTGAAAGAGGAAGCTTTGTACTTCCTATCTATGCTTGTCGTGTATTTTTTTCCTGTTTAAAAAAATATATAATCAACGTTGAATTTTGCGATGGAATTTTCAATTTTGTTACGATATGACGGTGTTTTTACGTATAAAAATAGCTTTTTAATGCGGCAAGGAATCTTTCCTTGGTGTTTGAAATGCAATGTAGCAATTGTGTATCTTTTCCAAGGAGAGCACGATTTTTCTCCTCTTTTTTCCTGGTGGAGCCATCTGGCTTCCATATATTTACACGTTATTTTACTAGAAGTGTTTACTAAACTATAAGGCATTTCTTGCTGAATCCAATTACGCATGTGTAAATTTTCTAAAAATATTTGGAAAGGACTCATAAGCTAGTTTAACTTTTGAAAGTTTTCCGTGTTTTGCATCTAAATTCATTTCCGATGTATGCATCGTCATATCTCCCTTTCTAATGAGCGAAATGTAATCATTTCTTCTGTGTGACTTTTGTAATGACCAAGAATAATGACTATATAACTAAAATGTTTATATTATAAATAAATCGTCTTCTAATAAATCAGTAATACTACATTTACGTAAAAATTTCCAGTTAAGACATGAAAAAGTTGAGATACGTAAAAATTTTCACCTAATTGGTTTAGATGGGTAGATTCGTAGAATAAAATAGTTACTAATTTAAGTTATTCTTTTATTAAGATTGTACATCAATATCTTCCATAGATTTCCAGGTGCTGAATGTTATATATAAAGTGTCAAAGTTGTTTCATTACATCTCATAATGAGTAAATTTCATAAGGTTGAGTCTGACTTTATTAATAATATCGTATATTTTGTTTACATCGATCGCGAAGACGGTTCTCTCAACAAACAACAATTAAAAATTCATATATTTCTCTCCCATGCTCTTATATGATCTGAGGTATAGATTAAAAACTTGATTTGGATAGAGAACAACATTTACTACAAGATAGCCCCCGAGACCAGATAGTTATAGTTTCGAGGATAAAAATTCGAGAATCGCCCAATCTTTCGATAACTTTTCATACGTTTTTAAATAAACTTGAGAACTAGTAACGTAGAGTATTTCATTTCCTCTATTATTTTAATTTGATCAAAAATTTACGAGATATATCGGAAAGTTCATTTTTTGTCACCAGTAAAGTGGTACTCCCGATTGGCTTACGTGATTTATTTTTGTGATTTTCTTATTGTCTCCGACTGTCAGTCCTTAATATCAAATTTCATAAAAAATTTTCGGTAGAAGCCGAGAACGAACGTACGGACGGACAAACCGATGCTAATAGGCGCTTACGCTGAAATGAAACGCACCTAAAAATGCGAGCCCATTGTTAAAATATTTATAGCTCATTACTGGTTGAGCCGATGTCGCCACATCCATCAGCTTCATTCTCCGACCAAATCGATGCATGCGGCCGCGTTGAAGGTTGAAATCGCACGTTTGTCGGAGTTCCTTAAAAGTTTTATTACACATTTAACCTTCGATCGCGTCAGCGATTCCAGCCAGGAGGAAACGTACTTTTTAATTCTTTTCCATCCCTCCTACGCCTTAACACGTTCGCTCCAATTTCACCTGAACTTCCTCGTCATTCATCGGGTCATTTTGAAAAACCCGACATCCCTCCCCTCGAGGTGAGATGGGACCTCGAGGGAGCTCGTAATTGCGCGAAGTTTTTGATCTTAGCATCTTTATCGGGGTCCCCAAAAGCTCTATTTTTTGGAAAAATGCGGTATCGTTAGGCTTCTGATTTGTTGCTTTAACTCGTCTAGTTTCATTCGGTGTTGTCCTCTCTACTGGTCTTGTTGTATGTATTGTGATTTCTGTGATGCATCTTTTAAATACTCAGTTGAAGCTACCACTGTAGGAAGGCAATACTACAATGACAAAATATAGGACGGAGCGATAAAGGGGATATATTTTTCCCTGGAACAATTGGAGATCGCAACAAATTATTCAAAGCCTGCAAGTGAAAATTTCTTGGAAGTCTCGTGTATTTCACCCCCTGTCACCCACCTGAATTGCAAGATATTATGTAGATGTGAATGCAAATTACATGAGTAGAAAAAAGAGGAAATTGAATGAGCGGCCAATTCGAATTGTAGAAGCTTGTGAAATAATGTTGGCGAAACATTGCAATGTGGCAATACATATTATGCGTAAAAATCTCGGATGGATTATTCTAATGTTTACTTCGCCGTTATTTGGGCAGAATGGCGAAGAAAAAATCATGGGAATTTAAAAAAATTAATTAGCAAGGTCGCTTTATGACTTGAACGTTATAGATTAAATGATTTCTGCTGACTGAAACTACCACTCGAATGCCTATCAAAACATTTCATTCGCAGTTAATAAATATAGGGCTGTCCTCAGAATTTATGGGGCCCTAAGCAGTATTTTTAAACTGGTGTCTCTATGCTCGAGGCTCCCATACTGTGGTTCGCGAACCCCTAGAGGGTGCGCGAGAAGACTCAGGGGGTTCGCGGAAAAAATCCCAAATGGCGTTTGCGCAGCGTATCTCATTGTGCGGTTTATGTTAATCATTGTCTGCAGTGTCGGTACTGGTTCAATTCAAAGAGTATATCTTTCGTACATTTGTTTAACATAGGATCGAGTGTAAAATATATTTCATTTTCATTTTAAGATTTCTTAAATGTAACAGCGAAATTAAGCGTAAATTAACAAAATTTATTTTTGTCGAAGAGAGAAATCGAATCTGTGACGAATTTGCGTGAAATTTCTTTTAGACGCAGAATTTTTCAGGTTTTTTTTTAACGACGAGAAGTTTTAACTATAACGACAATCGTATTATTGTTATGTTTACGTATCCAAGTCTGTCCTTAGTTTGGCGCGATTTTTTGCTTTGATTACATAGTAACACATAAGTTGTTGAGCAAATGTTTACATTATTAAAGCAAAATGATAATTTTAAGCGCCTAAACTTGAATTCTACTACGTATAGGGCAATATTTTAATAAGAAACTTTTAATCATTATTGTTTAAGTGCAATTTACACGCAAAAGTGAAGTATTTTAATTTTTATACGTGAAGGGGGATGTTTAACCTCGTGAACACCCCTCTAGGCTACGCCGCTTATATTCAGGTAAGAAATATGATCCTTAAAGATATATATTTTTAAAAGGGGGTTCGCGAGGTTTGGATTTTTATGAAAGGGGTTCGCGGAATGAAATAGTTTGGGAGCCACTGCTCTATGCCCAACTTGGTAGTAGCAACACAAACATAAGCGGTGCGTCTACAACGTTGGAAAACATGCTACATGCTCTTTATTAAGAACATTAATTTTGTAAAAAAAAGAATGACTCTTGGTTGGTGCCTCAAACTTTCGTGGTGCGTATGGCTATGAACGGCTCTGAAGAAATGGATCCAACTCCGAATTAGCTCCTCACGTTCGAAAAGAAACCATAGGGAAATTCGAACATTTGTCATGAAATGACGCACTTAAACAACGTTCAATAAATGGCATGAAATTTCCACAAGAGTAATTCAGCTTGCGACATTTTACTCCGAAACGGAAACATGACGTCATCTTCATTATAAATTCTCATTTCGCTGTCAAGATTGTTATAATAATCCAAGAGGTTGATTAGCCAAAAATATACATACGCGCCAAGGTTGCAAGGAAAATTGATTACTACTATATCGTCGAAACATAAAAAAACGTAGATTTCACTTTGACTGGACGCAGTCCTTAGTTTTTATTATTTTATTTATTTACCAGCGCAGTTAACATGACTATTGCCAACTTGGACAACCACTTAATTTACCTCGTTATCGCTTATATTTAAGATTCTAAATGGAACGTGCCAAATCAATATTAAAAAAGAATGCATACATTATCTGAAAAGTTATTTTCTTAAACCGAGAACGTGTTTGTGGAATTAAACTTTAATGCATTTGCTCACATTTTAATCTAATAAAATTCGAATAGAAAACGTAAGTAGAAAAAATTAGTTTGTTTAGTTTAAGCTAAAATATAACCTTATTTTTGTTGTAAATAGTTTTTTCAAAACCCT
The DNA here is from genome assembly GCA_028673005.1 of Tanypteryx hageni. Taxonomy (NCBI): domain Eukaryota; kingdom Metazoa; phylum Arthropoda; class Insecta; order Odonata; family Petaluridae; genus Tanypteryx; species Tanypteryx hageni. Next base: position 81,479,149 of record CM054117.1, on the reverse strand, counting down.
GGAAACTTGATATATTTTTTCGAGTACGATATTATGATAATCGATTAAAAAATATTTTAAAGCTGTAGCTGCGGTGATTATTAATTTGGATATAAATGCCCGAGACGTTTGAGGGTTAGTCATTAGCGAGAAAGTGTTCAAGTGTTTTTTTATTATAGTGGCGCAGAATCAGGCGAGAGAATTTGCACCCACGCTCATGTGAATTTGTGTATTATTTAAACAGTTTCAATAGGGAGTTTGCGTACGTAAAATTTATTCGAATTTTCAGTGATACAACTTCGGAAAATACATTCTTTTTTATCTCGAAGGTGTTTTTACTTTCTCATGTACGAAATATGTGTAAGAAGATGATGTGATTGCGAAAAAATTCCACTTCAAGTATGTAAAGATTAGGTGCCTGTGTGTCCGAATTTTTTTTCAGTTCCCTCTGTCGTTAGTCTGTTGTCTGTGGACGCCTGTGGGGGGGATAAACTGCTACGGAATCTGAAAAAAGCGTTTTTATGTATGTATGTAGTTTTATGCATCTTCCGTTATAGGACCTTGTCGAAATGAACCATATACTGCAACAATGGAGGTTATTTTATTCTTGTCGATTTTTAAAAAAATGTTCAATGTTTTCAAAATGTCATTTAGGATTTTGATTATATTGCACTCGGTTATACCTGTTCCTTGAAAAATAGTACATAAGCCATACGTCTCAAAACATATCTTATACCTTTCAGTGACATTATAGTATATCAATTTTTTACGCTTACCTATCAATAATTTAAGCAGTGATATTATTGGATGGTCTAAAGGCATACGCATATGTCAAAGGTTGTGCATTGTATTTTAAGCCGATTTTTTTCTCGTTGTAATGCACGTATGTATTTTAACTTATTTATCTTTTATATCCTATAGCTTATATACCGTGATTTTCCAATTGTAATGCGCATTTGATATAGTAATACGCACCAGTTTTTAAAAATTGCCTTGTCACCATTTATAATGCGCACCTAGAATTGTGGTAATAAGATCGTTTTAGTGAAGATGATTACGAATTTTTAGTATAATATAAAACGCAAGTTCACTCAATTTCCGACTGTTTAGGTTATATTATGCAAGTATAATAGGTATTAAAAAGCTGAAAAGTTTATCTTCTTGATAATTTTTTTCTGGAAACCAGCTTTATATAGGCTGAAACTATAAGACAGGTCGTATTTTTTCTTTTGAAAAAATGTTTAAATAGAAATTCCCCGAAACGCAACAGTAATAACAGCTATGTTTTATCGGTGACAGTGTGTCCGGGAAAAATATTATCGACTGTCTGAAAAAGATTTTTGCATTTAATACCATGTATAATACGCACCCTAACTTTTTGGTCAATTTTTCTCGAAAAAATTGCGTATCATACACGGAAAATTACTGTGCCTCCACTTTTTTTTGACCTGTAAGGTCATGTCTTGAGTTTCGGGTTTCCCGGCGTGTCCCAACGCCCATGTGCTTCTGTGTCCCGCCCGATGAGTCATTCGCATCCTTGTTCTATAAAGCGTTTAACTTCGAGGACGAATTATTGGAGTCCTTACTGTATGAATCGTTCGCATTCAGCGGCGCTTGATGGCCGAATAAGCAATCTAGGTAGGCTGTTCAAATTCATTCGGCGGTCCACATCGACAGTTGATTGCAGGGTAAAATGAATATGTAGATCAGTAATAATGATTTATCTCGGTAGCACGTTGCTTTTAATTAGGGGTCACAGCATTACGCTACTCCACCGAAAACAAAACACTTTCGTTTCCTTACATACACCTTCCCATCGTTGTCTAACTTGTCGATCCACATTTCCTTTTCGCCAAGTTGTATTAAATCCTAAAGCCATACCTAATCTACCCACAGCCCTCAATCCAACCCGTAGGGGGGGGAGGGGAGGGGGGTAAGGAAGCATTGCCAATAAATTAACGCTAATTTCGCGACCGCTGACTCAAAATTATTTAGATTATAGAGTGAACAAGATGATCCAAACGGAACTAATGATGCCTACTCTCCACATAATTATTTATTTAATACTTAAATTGGCCTTAATAGCTTTAAAATCACCGCGGATGAGTTTCCCTTTGTGTTCCCAAATTTCATAACTTAGCGTTATAAAGTATTACAAATACATTCGAACGAAAACTAAATTGTGCACGCGTATTTGTGTGGCAAAAATAACCCGTGTACGCATTAGAATATACCGAATCTGAGTCCAACAATAGTCGTTGCAATGGTAACACTCTCGAAATGAGTGATATAAACTGCAAAAACGCCAGTATTTATGCGAAATTCGAAGAAATACTATCGATAAACAAACTTCTGGGATAAAAATTAGAATCTCCATTCCTTTACTCAGAGAATAGTACAAATCCGCCTCCGTTATAACAATTCGAAGATATTTTTATGTGCAAGAGAAAATTACCCCGCACGATAAATTATAGATTTCCAATTTAAATCAAATGGGAATGATATTTCCTGGGATAGGGCCCGGGACTTTCAAATCTTCGCAACAAAAACTATCCACGGGAGCTCAGCCCCAGTAGCAAAAGATTTCCACCAAGTGTCATGAAAATGGGTCTACAGATTCAAAATGAATACGGGGTACAGACAGACACAACGAAAAAACTATAAGCCTATTTCCGGAAAGTAGGCTAAAAATATATCATGCGAATGTTTGCTGCTGTATTGGTGAAATCGTCAGGTTCGCCGTGTCGTTATAATCCCATTATCTTCCTCGGGCAACTGCCACATACGAGATCGCCAACTCAATGCTCTTTCCTGCCATCTATTGACGAAGGGACGACACATTTGTCAACAGTTTATTTTCACACATTATTTTGTAAAATGTTATCGCTATTCACGCAGCCAATGTGAAGGGGGGTGTATTAGATAAGAAATCAGACGCGGTTCATTGTTTTTTTTTTAATTTTTCCATACGTAGTATAGGGGTAAGTATTGTTTTCATGAAAAAATCGACTTCGAGATTTCAACGGAAATACACGTTTTGAGGTCCCCTGAACACGTTTTGACCATTTTCTCGATGATGTCTGTGTGTGTATGTGTTAGCTTTTTGTAAAAGCTCTAACCCAAAAACTATTAATCAGGTCAACGCGAAATTTTATATTTAAGATTTTTATGAAAGTCAGAACTGATTAGTTTTTGGTAAAAATCGGTCAAACGGAAGTGGGTGTTTATTCTTGTCACCTATCCGTTCTTTTGAAATGTTTGCGTTAATATTTGATAAATATAAAAATGTATTGGAATAAAAGTTGAGGAAAATTTATTTTTCTACAACCTTTGTTTGAAACATTTTCCCATATAATGCATTGTTTAAGACATATCTTAAGGTGCGTTTACACTATGCGAACACAAGCGAACGGACGTTCGTTCGTTTGCTCGTGGAAGGAGCGTTTTTACTAAGCGATCATTATTGCGAAAGAATTCTCTCGCTTGATGATTCGCTGGTTTCCGCCCTGCTAGCGAACATCGTCGCGAACGAACGAGTTCGTTTGCTCTCGCCGATGTTCTCATTCACCCTTCACATTACAACGAATCCATTCGTTCGCTTGTGCTCGCATACTGTAAACGCACCTTTATATTTTTAGCTGCCACCACCACGTCTCCTACCGACGACTATTGTTAACAATTGACGCTTAGTTACGTCTTAGTAACGCTCCTTTTTCTTTTCTTAATTGTTGGAGCTTTGTGGCTATATCCAATATCAGAAGGCTATGGTTTGAGTTTATTTCTGCCCTTTGTAAAGTCCAAAATTTTCTCGCAGTTTCTTAAAATATTTATTATTATTGGTATTTTTTAGAAATATTACAGATATGGAGAAAGTCATGTGGTGGCCACATCATATTTTTTTTTCTCTACCTTGTTGATATCGAAATTTGATATTGCTATTTTCAAACTGTTATTTATTGTGCTTCTTCCTGATATTCCGAATTCTATTTAAAATCTTTTCCGTTTAAAGTAATCGGATATTTTTTCTTGGAATCAATTTTATTAGTGTTGCTAAGTGAATTAAGGTAGAAGAATAGTGCTATTCCTTCGAAACTTTTTTTTTGTTCCATTGTGATATTATTTTGTTTCGACGGCGAAATTCCGGATTTCAAACCAATTTAAATTTAATCGCACCTTTAATTCACATAAGAACTGTATTGTTTTATTATACTTATTTTTTAATTTTATTACTACATAAAAAGATAGTTTTTACGATAAATTTAAGTATTTCCTAACGGTTCACCTCTGCTGTTAACTTTTTGAGCTGTGCATTAGCTTAACTACATCACTATTTGTGTGAGACGCAATGCCAGTTAAATTCCGTAATGCTTGTCTTCGCATTTATGTAAAGAAAGTGATCGGAATAAGAGGTTAGCAGAGCCTTAGATCCTTATTATTCAAACAGTTACTCCAAGTACTTGACGTGAACTCCGTTTTCATTAACTTAATTTTTATCCGTTTATCGTATGAATCGATTTCTCGCTTCTTATTTGTTTACATTGGCAAATGATCGATATTTTAATGTTTATAAACGCTCACGGCGTCCATCGAATGCGCCCAAGTTTGGTACCGTTTTGTTCATCTTTTCGAGCTTGAGAGCGACGAAGCATTCGTTTTTCGCATAATTACTTGGTTTTGAGTCCAGGTGCAATTTTTCCTTCGCTTACAGGATTCCTGTGTGAAACGGTTGTCTAGATTTTGTTTTCGAATTTTTATCCCTGAAACGTGCTGTCACTGGCTTTTTTGTGGCAAATTTTGTCCTCTCTCTGGATAAATTTTTCGATCGATACCTCACGTAATATAAGATCTAGGGAGACAAACATATGGTTTTTATAATCGTTGTCTACGGAAACATTCTTCTTAGCAACCAATGTAAACAAAAGAACAGTCATCTCGGATCATTTTCCCAAGAAAATCTAGACGTCTCTGCCTTGTTTTTATTTTCTTCCCTAACTTTCATTCTCCTTTGCTTCTTTTCTTTCAATCTCTCTCGATGTTTTTAAAAACCACGATGTAATAGTTTTTTCCGTCAGTCCGTCCGTGGCCGGTAGACTACTTCTACACCGTTCAAGTTTAGCAACCACATTTTCAGAATAGTTTCGGTTGGTGACAGTCATGGACACTATTGTGGTTCGTTTCCTTTTCAGCAGGATTTTTAAAACCCCTTATTAACTATCCATAAGGATCCGTTGCTACGGTAAATTTTCGTTTTGTTTATGTTGCTACAATAAAAAACTCGCCCTTGATATCTGATTCATCAGTTCTTTCCTTGTTCTCTTTTTTATCGCACTGTATTCATTGTATTGCAAGTAGAGCTGCAGCAAGTGGCCTAGTTCATATATATTAAGAGATATTACCATTAATTATTAATCACTGCAAGAGTTAATTTTTATTAAAATATATTTTCGATATCGTTAAATGTGAGTTTTGAAAGATTAAGCGCCTATTGAATTCGTTTTCGTCTGTACGCACCATTTGACGCTGGGCGTATTTCGATGAAATTCCTATTTTAGATCTTTTACGAAAACGGCATCATAGGATCAGATCGCTTAATCAGGGCTGCCACAATTCGGAAAATAAAATTCCGAATTTCAATTCCTAAATCCTTGGGCGTGACTTCATTAAATTTAATATGGAGGGATTTTTTAAAAATCATTCAATCAGATAATTACATATATTTGCATTGTCGCTCTGTCTAGGACACCACCTTACCGAGAGCAAATTTTTTTTAACTTCAACCGCTTAATCTTCGGTGGTAATCGCTAATTATGCTAATAATAATTTATGCTAGCGTCCGTTGCCCTTGGGTCGTTCCGCTTTTCTGCGAAGTCTTTAAAGGCCTATCGACGCGCCGGAGGGAAAATCACTTCGCTCAGGGCTCTGGTTCTGGGTCGTATCGCGTTAGCATAAGCCGTCGTCCCCGCGCCCTCAGTCTCACTCTCGTTCATTAGTGCGCTAAGCTTTAGAATGAAGAGGAGGGAATTTGGCTTTCCGAGGAGCATCCTTGCGAGCGACTCGAATTATAAACAGCCATTGAGGCCACTGCGCTTATGGGCTTATGGGTGATTCAACCGCCGCTTCCCACCGGCCGTACTTGGAAGGACTTAATACGTTACGCTACCGAGAAGATGTTGACACGATATTTTCCACGGTCACGAAGTTGCTTCTATTAATGACATCGTAGCTACTGTGCACTGGTTAAAGTTTTCATTTTGTGCTGTGCATTTGCTACATTCTCATGTACATATGTGCAGTGTGTTACAAAAGTGAAATCCTCCATATAAAACGCTTATTCTGTCACTCCGCGTAACGCTTTTGTAACGTGTTTTTAACAAAGATCCCGACTTGATAGAAGGTTGAAATTTGGCAGGGAGGCTTCAACCATGCATTAAAAGTCAATAACGAAAAAAGTTCCGAAGAAAGACCCGGGTTCGGCTCCAGGATATGATTTCTGTGCCCCTTAAGGTAACACGTAAAAAGCTACTTTTCGACGTCATTCATTCTTTTGAAAATTAAAATGACAAAATGTACCATCGATCTTCAGACTATGACTCTCTTAAATCAGAATAAATAAAGTTTCTTATCATTATCGTTGAATTTTGCTAAAATTTATCGTTTAAATCACATTTTTGAAAAAAAAATACTTTTTGACCGTATGCTGCCTTGGCAACCATGTTGTTGGGAATATTTTTGAAACGAGAAAAAAGGTCTACTGTGACCGGGAATCAAACCCAGGTCTTCCACTTGCCGGGCGGATATTCTACCACTAGACGCAGATCAATTTTCTCGTTTCTAAAAGCGTATGTTTTCTTGGTTGGGGCAGAACTAGCCAAGCCAGTATCAACCAACCCAAACGGATGTCCTCGAAGAGATACATCAAAGAAAACTCCTCCCTCTCAAGCTAGAAGTTGATGGAATATAGCGATCTGAAGATCCTATGCCGACAGGCATAAGCTGTAATGTTGGGAATATTTTCGAGTTCAGTGGTAGAAAATCCGCCCGGCAAGTGGAAGACCCGGGTTCGATTCCCTGTCATAGCAGACTTATTTCTCGTTTCAAAAACATTCCCAACGTTACAGCTTATGCCTGTCTGCATAGGATCTTCAGATCACTTTATTCCATTAACCATGTTGTTGTCAAAACTCGAGCTTCTGTTGTCATCTCGATCCTAATATACGTACGAAAGAGTACATTGTTATTTAACTCGGGAACATTAAAATTCACGTTGTCATTTTTTGACAGGCATGTAATCTAGTGATTACATAATTCGCAAGGAACGCATCTGCCTTTGTTGTAGGTATGGATGGAGTGTACATCTTTCCTCTCGTTCTTTTATAGATATATGTCTGAATCACAAGAGAGGGCAAATATTCACACTTAAAAATTTCAAGTTGACACGTAGGAATGAGGTTCTGAAAAACTTATTTGAAATGTTTAATCTTGTTATTTATAGATTTTACTGCGTATGCGTTTATCAATTTATTACTTATTACTGTTATTGCCCATCAATAATGACGGGTGGGCACCAATCAAGTATTGAATCAAAAGAGTTTAAGATGTAGGTAGCTGAGCGTTGATTTAGTATAGCGACGTAAATAACTCCCTGATTCGTTGTCAACATTTAATAAGTATTGCAAAGTAAATGTTAACTATATCGTTATTATTATACTTTGATGATTTGTGCGTCGATTGAAGTTGCTATATAGTTTGTCGGGCCGTTTTCTTCGGATAAAGCAAATTTGCGGTTGGAGATAAAATCAACAGCTCATTTGTTGCTTAGTAACAAAACAAAAACCGAAGTTTTGCGCAGCAATAGAATGAACGTATTATGATTAATATTTCCCGCATTGGATTCGAAATATGGAGACGATGGGAAACGCCATGTTAGTGAAAATTTCTCGTTATTACAGGCGGAAATTTTGCCGTCTTTCGTAACCCTGACTAACTTCTGGGCTAATTCGCAACATTAAAAATTCTCGTTGATTTAAAAACAAGCTTTCTTTCACGGCCCGTCTTACATATATCTCGAGTTCGTATCTCGACCCTAACCCATTTTAAAATGCATTGCTGCACTAATTCCCGTCAGCATTGCTCCCAAATAACCACATGCTGCTCAGGAATACGAAACCATGCCGCATTTCCAGGATTTTTAAATTTTATGGAGACTAACTCACTGTTTATGTGCGCACCGAGTTTCAGGTCTCAGTTTCAACTGAAAAATGTGTGACGGACGGAGTCCTGTGATTTATTATGCGAGTTTTCGGTGCTTGCATACTGCAAGCGCTTAAAAAAAATCACCATACACCAAGATCTAAACTCGTAAATAAACTAATGCGACAGCATTTGAACCACACAGAGCCCATTCAAATAAGGTAATAGTTTCCATTTTCCCAGAAATTAAGGCATCTATCACGAATTTCTAAATTCTCCGGCAATCGGCTCGCGTCCAAGTTTTCGAATTTTAAGTTTCATGGCTCACCCTTTTTAAGCAATAACAATAACCATCATCAATGCAATAGCCTATATGTTACACTAAAATTTAAGTAAAAATTGGGATATTTTTTGTGTTAGATTTATGGCGTCATCGTCCGTGCCTTTTAGTAGGTATCCGGATAAAAAAATTAATTTAAAATTATCACGTAATCATATGTATACTTCGTTGGCTCAAATCAAATAGGTTATAATGCAGTCTATGCATTAAATCAATGCTCTTATAGTACCAAAAATCAATTCCCTTTGAAAGGCATCGGAGTTGTTGCTATGGTAGTCAATATTTTTCATTGTTGAAAACGGAAAAAACCTTTAATAATTTTATGATTAAAATCATATCTGAACGCCAATTCAGCACGTATTTGAATTATGACTTCAAGAAAAATAAACCTCGTTCTTTTATCCACGGTGCGGTGCAGGTTCCGACTTTGTACCTTAATTGTAAATATTTTTAAAAAGCAATTTTTTATAGCCCTGCATAGTTTTCAATGCTTTTCTTACGAGTGTTTAAAATTGGACATTGGGCTCCAAAACACCTCTTAAATGTAACTTTTTCTTGAATTTCCGATTTTTCTCCGAGGTTGTACCGAATGAACTATCAACCTTCCAAATTCCAGCTCTGTTGCTCTTCTAGAAGTACCTTAGGTACCTTAGATTATATATCCTATGTCCCATTTATAATGATAACTAGTGTAATCGCTCGTCAAATATGACGCGTATGAATGAATAAAGTGTTAAGATTTAAACTACTCTCATTCTTCCCCCACTCTCTCTCCTTTTCGTTCTCTCCCCCTTTCGTTCTCTCCCCCTTTCGTTCTCTCCCCCTTTCGTTCTCTCTCCCTTTCTTTCTCTCCCCCTTTCGTTCTCTCCCCCTTTCGTTCTCTCTCCCTTTCGTTCTCTCCCCCTTTCGTTCTCTCCCCCTTTCGTTCTCTCCCCCTTTCGTTCTCTCCCCCTTTCGTTCTCTCCCCCTTTCGTTCTCTCCCCCTTTCGTTCTCTCTCCCTTTCGTTCTTTCCCCCTTTCTTTCTCTCCCCCTTTCGTTCTCTCCCCCTTTCGTTCTCTCCCCCTTTCGTTCTCTCCCCCTTTCGTTCTCTCCCCCTTTCGTTCTCTCCCCCTTTCATTCTCTCCCCCTTTCGTTCTCTCCCCCTTTCGTTCTCTTCCCCTTTCGTTCTCTCTCCCTTTCGGTCTCTCTCCCTTTCGCTGCCTTTGCCTTTAGCTCTCTCTACCTTTCGCTCTCTCTGCCTTTCGCTCTATCCCTCCCATCTCATCCATCTCTCTTTCATTTTTCCCTTAAAAATTAGATATCTCCGTCAGCCTGACGGAATCAGAAATACATCGTTATTTATATCTTATACCGCAGGTGGTGAGACAAACTAACAGACATAGCTCATTATATAAATAGATTCAATCCTAGTGTTTGTTGCGACGATGTTTGGTATCGAAAGGATCGCGCCGTTAAATGCATGGAAAAAATCCTCCTCAGTCACTACCCGTTAAAAAAATCCTTATAATGCACGTGAAGATAAAAACAACCGACTTCCAGATTTGAGACTTCGAAACATTACCATCGATGGATTAATCAAAGCATGAAATTCTCGGTTTAAAATTCTGTCGTGTCATTTCCTTGCTGTGCGAATCATCTCTGTAGGAACTTGGTTGTGAGAAATTAGTCAGGGTTTGCATGTGCGAGCGTCTCCTCCAGCGGAATCTATAATGTAAAAAACATCTATTAATATTAGAAGAAAATAATATAATGGAGGAAATGAACCGGAGGATGTTTTGGTTCCGTCGCGTAGCAACATATGAGATAGGAGCGAAGGGAGTAGAAGTATTTTTTGAGACCTTTCAATTCAATTCCTATACTTTTTTACCTGAATGCCCTTTAATCTGAACAGCTTTCGATTATCACGTATATTTATTTCAATGCTTCCCATACTGGGTTCCGCGGCACACTGAAGTGTAAATGAATCAACGATTTGTATGTGTTGATAGGTAATAAGGACACTAATTTTTCCTCTAATGAATTAATTATGGCGTGGTACCTACAAATGTATACGTCCAAAGATTCTAATACCCGTATGTAAAAATATAAAAACTTTGTTTCAGGGCTGGGATGCCGCGAAATTCGATTTATTTTCCCGCCTTCAAAAAGTTTGAGAATCGCTGGTTTATTTATATTCTTGGTTGTGTTGAGGTCGATTTCATTGTTTAAATAGTATAATTGCCCGTCAGGAATGACGAGTAGGGATGAATTTGAAATAAGGCTCAAGTAGGCAATGGCCAAGGGGCGGCATTATCAGGGCGGGAATTAAAAAATTATTATTACGCAGACTTTTGATAAATTTAACTATTATGATCCGCAGACGAATGTGCGGACAGACAAACAATATACACGAGCGATTATTTAAAAAAAACACCAATTGCGTTACTATTTAAAAGATGTTAAATCATATATTACATTATATACTAGCTGAAACGCCCGGCTTCGCTCGGGAAAGTTTTCTTTTAAGTAGCAAAATTTATTATTTTTATTGATGTCGTATTACAATAAAAATAATACAATTAATTTTGAAATTTACTTACTTTTGCTTTTGGGTACCTCAAGTTCTGGTTGGGAAATTTGAGGGCGGAGCCACCACAAAAAAAGATCCAAACGTTCCCCATTCCTTAATTGCGCAAGCGATGTTTACATTAACATTTATTATTTTGTGTATTGTATTGTAAAGTTTTACCATTAATATAATTACGCATTAACGTCTTACTTAATATTCACATGGGTAGATGCACCGAAGTCTTTAAAGCAGCAATAAAATTATGTGGATTATGTCAATACTATTAGCCAAAACGTAAACAATAAACAACATCTTGGTTACCGAACAAATGTAAGTAGATGTATCGATTTATGTTGCGATAAATCTTTCAATGTTAATGGTAAAAGATAACAATGTTCTAATATTCCTTAAAAATCATTTGACTCACTTTAAAAGTATTCATAGACTATATTTAGGCATGAATCCATTTGTACCCTTTTATCGTGGCGTTGGCTATTCTTCCTCTACGGCGCGCCACAGCGTGACTTTTCCTTGCATTAATTTTTACGTGGCTATCTCCTTTTGAAGAGGACAACAATTAAGAAATTTAGCTTTGTTGCCGCCTGGAAAATGTTAATAAACTTTTCACTTAAAGGATAAATTCGAGCGATTTAACATGTAGTACGACAAAACATGAACAGAATTAAAATATTCACTTTTTCGTCCGTAAAATAAGCCATTTCCCGTGATCGAAGTTAATATTTAGGTATATTTATATCCACATCAGTGAAGGACTGCATGGCATTTTGGGGCTTCTCCACACCATTTCCCATGCATTCTTATGGAAATTGTATTTTGTTGACCCCATGGGGTATAAGAGTCTGCAAACCTAGACCAAGTTCTTCCTTTTGTCCATAGGCGCATGAAACTTTTGAATTCGATATCTTCAACGGTGTAAAAACGTATAAGGGACTTACAAACATACATATATTCACATTCATTTTTATATATTAGATTATATGTATTATACATCCAGTAATGATTCCCATCATATTTTATCTCATATCTACTAACATAAATTATTTTTATCTTTCGATAGCAAATAATATTGACGTAACAATATCGTAAAACAATTTTCAAACAAAAGGAGAAGTAAATAATTCAATTAAAGATAATTTTTTGACTGTCTAATTCTCCACCAATTTACATCTGACTACCCAAAAATTCAGGTAAAAATATTCCATATTCGTTTTCATTTACATCAAAAGGAGGAAAGACACTCCTACTGTCAAATCCGTTCTGTTAAAACTGATTGAGATCGGACTGATAGCTATTGACATATTTCTGTTACTCCCGGATTTAGCTCCTTTCGGTTTTAGTTGAATTTTTAGCCTACTTTCCAGAATGGAAAAGGCTTATAGTTTTGTCGTTGTGTCTGTTTGTTCGTCCCCTATTAACTTTGGAACCAATAGACCGATTTTCATGACACTTGGTGGAAATCTCTTGCTACATGGGCCGAGCTCCCGTGGATAGTTTTTGTTTCAAAGGTTGAAGTACTGGGTTCGATTCCAGGAACTATCCTTCCCATTTGATTTAAATAGGAAATCTGAAATCCATCGTGCAGGATAATTTTCTCTTGCACATTAAAATGTCTTAAAATTGTAATATCGTAGGGAGTTTTGTATTATTCTCTGGGGAATAGAATAAAGATTCTAATTTTTATCCTAGTTATTTTGCTTATCGATCGCATTTCTTCGAATTTTGCGTATATACTGGCGGTTTTGCAGTTTTTATCACTCATTACGACAGTGTTGCCATAGCAACAACTATTGTTGGACTCAGATTCGGTATATTCTAATGCGTACACGGGTTATTTTTGCCGCACAACTACGTGTGATCAATTTAATATTCCGTTCGAATGTATTTGTAGTGTTTTATAACGGTAAATTATTAAATTTGGGAACACAAAGAACTACATATCCGCGATGACTTTAAAGCTATTAAAGCCAATATAAGTATTATATAAATGATTAAATGGAAAGTAGGCATCATAAGTTTTTTGAATCATCTTGTTGTTGCGTATATATAAGTTCATGTTGTTTGTGAACAATTATAGTTCGTTAAGGAAAAATTTGTTATAGTTTGTCAGTTGCTCCATAGATGGCGCGAATGAGTCATTATTTGGCGAGCACAAACGCGGCAATAATGGCATACATAATTTTTATTTATGAAATCGTTGAAGGTATCACGTTTTTCGGATATGATGATAACAGTTTTTAAGCTAATTCGGAACTCATTTGTGATTTTGACTGAAAAGATAATTTCGTTTGTTTTAACGTGGACACGTTCAAGTACCGAGCTCTAACCTCTATTTTAACTATTGAAAAAAATATATAAACGAAAACTATCCAACGCATTGAAATGTTACTCGGATGGAGAAAGTATACTTTTCTCGAATCGAACCCATGCCCTAACGTGGAGGATGACCCGTTCAAAACCGGACAGGGGACGCGCCGATTATGTGTCGAAAGATTTTATCGAAATCAAACCGACTGTTAATGAGTTATTCGTATTAATTCATGAGATCTTCCCCGAAGAATAACAGGATTAGGTTGACTTTTATTATGCAAAGACATAACTAAGATTGATCCTACGTAGTTAAATGTTTCATATTTGGAATGTATTGCTTCGCTTTGCACCTGTTTAAGGCATGCTGTTCTGCATGCGCAGCATACTTTTAATTTGAAGTCCTTGTTGGAGGCTCTCTGTCTTTATTTTTATTTATAAAATTAGTTATTAAATTTAATATTTTTTGTTTTCTCGTTTCTATTAAAGTTAATATGAATTTGCGAATCTTTCGAAAGTTGAAATGTTACTTTCATCGTTTTTCTCGTGACAACATTGTGTAGATCAGGGGTCTCAAACTCGCGGCCCCCGTGGTACATTTCGGCGGCCCGCGAAGTAAGCTAGTTTACACTAGCGGCCAAAACGAGCAAAAACATAAAGGGACGCCGTTGTCCCTGTGGACGTAAGGGGATACATTTACAAGGAAATTACTCGTTGTTGTAATCGGTGTTTTTTCTTGTATTTTACCCACTTTTGTATTTTATTTGTCTTTTTATCATTACAGACATGTCGAGAAAAGGGCACAATATTATGAAACAATATATTAGAAATAAACCTATAAGATGGGGTTTCAAAATGTGGTGCAGAACTGATGCTAAAACGAGCTATTTGTTTGAATTTGATCTGTACACGGGCAAAAAATCATCAGAAACTGAGTATGGGTTAGGCGAATCGGTATTGCTGGAGCTTACAAAAGCCATTGAAGGTTTAGGTTGTGAAGTGTATTTCGATAACTTTTTCAACTCACCCATGCTGCAATACGAGTTGAAAAACCGGAACACCAAGGCATGCGGTACTGTTCGCCCTAACCGAAAACATCTTCCAAAATCTGCGCCATCAGATAAAAATATGAATAGAGGAGATATTTATACTGAAAGTTTCGATGGTATATCCTATGTAAAGTGGATGGACAACAAGTCGGTACATCTTTTGAAAAACTTTATATCGCCTATACTTACGTCCACTGTAAAGCGGCGAAAGGCAGGATCTGCTGAAAAGATTGGCGTAAAGTGCCCTGAAATTGTCATAAAGTACAACAAAAACATGGGCGGTGTTGACCTTATGGATCAGCGCAAGGTGTGCTACGAATTGGATCGTAAATCAAAGATAAAGTACTACCTCCGTCTATTTTTCGATCTTCTGGATATAGCTGTCAATAATGCCTATATCATTTACACAAAACTTCACGAAAATAAACGTGCTGTGGGCCCTTTACTATCCTGCCTCGAGTACAGACAGGTCATAGCTCGATCTTTGATTGGTGATTTCTCTTCGAGGAAGAGGGCCGTACCTACGACGGTGACAAGTACAAAACGTGTATTTCTGAAACGTTCCATGCCTTCGCATCCCATGGCGAAAGCGAATACACGTAAAAGATGTGCAAACTGTGCTTAAGGTAAAATTGAAAATCGCACCAATAACACTTGCACTACATGTAACGTTCACCTATGCTGTACAAAAGACAGAAATTGCTTCGCTGAATACCATAACTGAAAGACTTATTTACTCGTTTTTATTTATTTAGATTATAGTTATGTTTTTATGTCCATTGTTGTTGTTGTTTTTGTTGATTTATGTACTATTACATTTAGTAAAATGTAGTTGAAGTCAATATATAAATGTTAGTAATTTTAATTGATTTGCAACCCTTTACGTCCATTGGGACACACGTGTCCCATGAAATTCTATTAAACCTACGATTTTTTTCATGTAATGATGTTGTTTTATGTTAAATAGATACCTAATAAAGTCATTTTAATGCCTAAAAACTTAGTATTACTTCATAATTCCGTCTGGTCCTGAAAGGGTTAAATAATTTTTCTCAATTTTCAACCAAAAGTTGGTTTTAAAAGGATTTAAAAATAAATGATTTAAAAAACGAATACGACAAAATATCTTGTCACCGGGTGCCCTTTTAGGGTCTCCCCTGGTTGGAGGCCGCGGTTCGCCATCAATACGCTACTCCAGTGCTCTTCCGCAAGGCGCACATTCCCTTTAATTACACTACGTGTTATTTTTTCGCTAAAAAAGCAATGGGAATGTTGAAATTTAATCGCGAACAAATTCATCTCGCGTGCGACCTACACCCGCATAAATGAATGTCCTTGAAACCGGAAATTTGGTTATGATCTGTATTTGCATTTTCATTAATTAATTAAACAGCCTGAAACGATGCAAGCGAAAATAAACGTGTTCCTTGGTGTGAGGCTACGAGTTTGAATTCCGCTTCATTGGCCGTGTAAGAGTATGTTTACTTTTGTTTTCTCCTTCGAAAGCATCCTCCATTCCTTGCAGAACTGGTTTCGCGTTTTGTTTTCCTCTTATAGCTACGGATCTGCCTGTCGTGATGCTTCTTTTCACTTTTGAAAAAAAAATCGCCGCGATCTTTTCGCGTGTTATTAGCATACATTTACAGTCAATCGAATGAATTCACTCATTCATCTTGACGTGAATTGATTTCGTGTTAAAATCCTTTGTTCGAATCGTAGCAGTTTTTCCCTTTTGAAAGATTAGGAATTTCGGGAGGATATCTTCTTTCAATTTTCGTAGCGACTGAAGCTGACATTCTATCAAAAGTCTTGGTTTTGCGATGCACGTGAAGTGGTCTATTTTCACTTTCTCCATACGTCGCATAGGAGAAAGTATTGTATTCGTGAAAAATCGAATTCGAGATTTCAATGGAAATACACGTCCCCTGAGTACGATTTCACTATTTTCTCGAAGATAGGAATTTTGTGCGCGCGCGAACTCGTAAACTACTAATCAAATCAAAACAACTTTATAATTAAGAATTTAATTATAAAATCAAAGATTTTTACTCCCGCCTTTTTGCCAAATATCCCCGTTAGGACTTTATCTAAATATTTGTTATTATTAAAATTGTAGAGAATATAATTTTCTACAACTTTTGCTTGAAATATTTTTAATAGGATGGATAGGAGATATTTCGATTATTTGTCTCAGTTAAGTACGCTGCTAACTGATACCTTTCTACATCTACATGATACCCTGCAAGTCACCTTTTTGGTGGTAGGCAGGGGGTGCAGTGCACCTAGGGTCCATAGTTTTCCTACGTTATCTTTTCCTATTATGTTCTCTTATCGTCCTAGGGAAAACGATCCTCTATATCGCTCCATTCAACAGTCGATCTTGCGAATCTTATCCTCACTGTCCTGCAATCCGAGATACACTGGGCTTCTGATAAGTCCTACTACCTCATTCGCTAGTCCCTCCGACATAAATTTTTCTAGTAGTTGAAATCTAGCCTGCAGCCTACGTTCCTCTGACGATGTCCATTTCAAATTTTCTATTAATGATGTTACGCTTTGTTTACTATCGTAATTCCTCTATACAAATCTATCTGCCCTGCGCTGAACCTTTTCTATCTCGTTAGTGAGTCTCGTTTCTTAGGGATCCCACACAACTGAAGCATATTCGACCTGCGGTCGAACCAAGGATAAATAACATAATTCTTTCACTTTTTCGGAGCTATTTCGAACTATTCTCCCTATAAAGGCCAGCTTTTTGTTAGCGGCACCTATCAATCGGCGAATGTGGGTGTCCCACGAGAGACCACGATGGATCGTGTCTCCGAGATATTTAATCGAATCGAACTGAAATCTCTACTCCACCCAACGAATAATTATTATCCAACAAGATACTCTTGGTTCTCTAGAAGTTGATGACACAGCTTTTCTTTTGGTTGATCTCTAACTACCATTCCTTACACCATGCAGAAATAGCTTCTAGATCAATTTGGTTATACTGATGGTCTTCTGGATGGGTTATTTCTCTATAGATGATGGTGTCGTCCGCGAAAATCCTAATTTTACTTATGACTACTGAGCTGATATCGTTTATATAAATTAGAAACAATAACGGACCAATTACGCTACCCTGCGGAACGCCAGGGATAACCTCCACTAAGTTCAAAGATTTCCCATCTATAACAACCTTCTGCTTGCTATGATTTAAAAATTCACGGATCCAAATAACGATTTTAGAATTAACGCCTAAGGTTTCTCATTTTGTTATTAACCTCCTATGAGGAACCTTATCATTGGCTTTCCTAAAATCTAAGTAGATGGCATCGGCCTGCGTATTATTTTCTCCGCTTCTCAGTATACAAGTCACAAAAAGACCGAGCTGAGTATCACAAGACCTACCTTTCCTGAAGCCATGTTGACAATCATCTAACAATAAATTACTATCAAGAAATCGAATTATGTTGCTAACGAGTATATGCTCGAGAATCTTACACGATACCGAAGTTAAGGAAATCAGACTAATTTTCTGGGTTCTCCTTGTCGCCGCCCTTATGAATTGCGCAAGAAATAGATTTCTCAAAGATTATCTGAAGAAAAGGTGCCATTTCTTCAGCTAATTCTTTTAAAATGCGAGCAGGAATTTCTTCGTGGCCTGTGGCTTTGTTATGTCTGATGGAACTTAATTGCTTTGCTATTCCCACCTCAGAAAATACTATATCGTCCATCAGGTCCCTTCTTATTGCGGGTGCATAAAGTACGCAATGGTCGCAGATGGATGTAAATGCTTTTACAAAATGATCGTTTAACAGGTTGGCTTTCTCTACGCTATCATGAATAACGGCACCCGAGTCATTATGCAGGGAAGGTATGGTAGGGCCTCTACCTTGGACCTCTCTCACATAGGACCAAAACGCATTATGGTCCTCCTTCAAATAATTATTTAATACCTTATTCCTAATGTGTATGTGAAATTACACGAGGTGATGTATAAAGGGAGAATTCCTTACTGAACAGAGCAAAGTGAGGAATGGATGTATTTTAATTTGTGCCAAATAAGTTTTTGCCATCTAGCATGCAAGTAAATATTTCTACAAACATTGTGTGAGTTGATAAGAGTAAGCCAAAACAATTAATTAGCTGTGAAATGATAATAAGTAACAGATTAATAATTCTCCCATCACTTTTGATTTATATAATTTACTCGGGTCACTTATATATAGATATATTACAATGAAAAAGTAAAGTTTTATTAAGAAATGTTTATTAATCTCAAGCATAAACTCATTCATTCAGTATTTTTGCCTTCTCATAAAAACAAATCTGTCAAAATTTCATCAAGACTTCCAAATTTAAAATAGACAAATACCCTTACATTTTTTATCTTAGTATGTGTAGTAAGTAGCATCAAGTTGTGCCGCAGTCATCTTGGCATCGATCCAGTTTCTAAAGAGAGCTACACTTGCATACACTCCTGGAGTTTCATTTTCCCCACAACCAATACCCCAAGCCACTATTCCGGATTGCATGTACTGATTGGGACTGTTCTGCAGTGGGCACACCAGTGGGCTACCTCCATCACCCTGAATATGATAAAAATAATTTAGTTTTGTGGATGGACTATATTTTAGAAGTGCTGCTAATGGAATGCTAAAAAGCTAATGTCTTTTTCTATGAAATTTTGTAATATTTATCCAAATCTTTGATTGTGAAAATACTCAAAGAACCATTTTATAAAGTGAGCCATGAGACATTTCTCAATCTTCTTATATCAAATGATAGTGGAGAGTTTATCCTCTGTGATGTTTCTCCTATCATATGGACTTCAAATTTTTTTAATTCTCTTAGTATATATACATAAATGATTCATTAACTTACCTTGCAAGTGTCTTTGCCCTTTTCTCCACCAGCGCACATGAAAGAGTTATGGAGCCTAAAATGATTACCCAGTCTAGTCTTGCGCAGGAGGGCTTGACATTGCTGATGTTCAACCACAGGCAATTCCACTTTCTTGAGGATGACTTGATATTGACCTTCCTTGCCTGAGGAAAGAAGTTCAATTAATACTCAAATTATTCATCTGATTAGCATTTTATAATTCATTTTTGTCAACGTCTTAATTTAAGACTTTTCTTGCATCCTTATCTCCTTCTCCAGATAGGATGAGATCTATGTTACAATAAATAGATTTACTATCTTTAAAGCAATCACAAAGGTTAAATTTATCTCAACGCATATGTTTAACCTATCTAAATACTAACCGAACAAGTTCTTGCCCCATCCACTGGCAAAGCAATGGGTTCCCGTGGCAGGCAAAAATCCATGTGCTGGAAGGCATGCAAAGCCAATGTTCTCTGCTGGTTCCACGGGTTCAGTCAAGAAAAGAAGTGCTACATCATTGAAAAGGTTGTTCTCCTTGAAATTTTCATGAATAACCACCCTATCCACATCCCTGTCCTGGAAACCATAGATCTCATTCTTGGTTTGAGTGTCCCATTCTCCAGCACGAATCTTGAGATGAATACCTTCTTTCCTAAAAATGCAGAAAAAAATATTTATCATCATATCCCAAAATAGCAATATTGAGATGGACTATATGGTAAAAAGGGTATAATGTTGCGGAGCAATATAAGTAAGACTTGCTTAGTCAATCCTATTGTGATTATCTTATTGCCAAGACCGGGTAAAATTATCAAAGGTCATGTGTGTGTTTAAAGTAAATCAACCTCTGGGGTTTGTTATCATCATCAAAGGTCAGAACATGTCTTTATAGCTACTGACTTTTAACATCCAATCCTTTGTCCCTCGTATGGTAACCTTTGATTTCATAAAAATCGAATCAAAACTTACCCTGCAACGCAGTGGGCTCCGGTGAGAACAACTTTGGGATGGATAAGAGATCCTCCGCATTGGTACACGTTGAGTGCCTGAGTGGAACTCTCCTCTCCCTCAGGAGGGTCGACCATCTCAACTCTCAACACAGCAACCATCCAAGGAAACTCGGCAAATTGTGCCTCATGATCTGCATCTCCAGTGATCCTGAATCCCACACCTTCTGGGTTTCGAATTCCGCAGCCTTTCTTGTGTTCAACTGGTGGTGGTCTTTGAGTGATTGGCTCTTCAAGAGGAGGTGTTTTGCAGCACACATCCAAGTAGTTGGGGCAAGGACCGCTATCTATCCTGAAATTTAAAATGTATGTGAAAACTCCTGCGAGATAGAGATTTTAAAGTTTACTGTTGGACTCCATGCTGGGGTTTTAATGATGACAAAAAAATGCGAGATTTAGGTCGCACTTAGTTCATTAACCCTTTAACGCTCACATTTCCTTAGGATACTTTTTCGTAGATGAATAATGGCTAAATATTTAGCCACTTTATATTAGGTAGAATATTGAACATTCTTCTCATTTAAGAATATGGAATGATTCCACAAGTTAACGCCTGCAACTGTAGACTTTTTTTAGCTGAATAAGTAGGCGAGCACTCGGAGAAAAATGTGGTGACTAAATATTTAACCACATCACATTTAATCGCGGGCAAATTATCAAAATGTACGTTTCTTCGTTTAGCGTGATAACGTTTCGTTAAAGAAAGTTAATCCTTTTTTTGACGTTCGGCTCTGTGAAATGTATTTCCCAAAAAAATACCACATTTTTTGGCGAATGAACAACAGAATTCTCACCTGATGTCGATAAGAGTGGACCCGTCGTCGATGATGGTGTCATTCGCGCACAGGTAGTAGGGCACGCACTCGCAGTCTTCCGCTGCACCCTCCGCTGCACCCTCGGCCGCTTCCTGAGCCGCGCCTCCGTGGGCCAAGAGCACCACGGCCAACGTAACTGCCAGTCTCCACATTCTGAAGAGGGAGAGAACGCGAGGACCGTCATATCGGCGGATCGTGACCATCTCGAAGCCATGGATGACAGGGAGACGGATAAGAGAGGTGTTAACACGTGTGGATTCACGCGAGCGGGGAAAACCCGGCAAGGAGAGAGAGATGAAAAAGTCCCCTCGGGCGGTGTCGCTAAAGGCTGGAACCTGCCCCCAACTCCTGCGTCCTCGTTAGAGAAAGGGATGGCGGTTATTTAACTTTAACCCTCTTTTCTACGTTTGGAGAGTTTTCCGTGGGAGTTTTCAATTCGGACGAGTAAGTGTGCCAAGGTTTCGCTTTCGTTTTCTCGGAAGACGGTGGCCGAACGGGCGGAAAAAATATTATCGCATATTAACTTTGGCTATGTCTATCTGTGCGTTTTTCGTCAGATTCAAAATTCACCGACACGCGACCGAATTCCTCATATATTTATGCAATTCCTTCCCGACCATTCTCGAAAGTAGTGCTATTTGTATCTACCTCGAATGCTTAAGGCTAATCGATGGTCACAGTGGGAGATTGCCATTTTCCTGCCTACGGACACTCAGTTCAGCAGAGCCCTGTTCTTGGTCTTTCATTTCGGGCATTTATAGCGTTTAGTTAGAATAATTCGCCCAGGGTAGGATCAGGACCTGCGTCATTTTTATAAATAAAAAACTCGAATCCTACATTTATTCATTCGGATTCCATAGTCATACGTTTTATAACCACTAAAGTCATATTCATATAAAGTAGAAGACTTGCTGCTCATGCGATCATGAATTCATAAAACGTAACTCCTCGTGATATGCGGTACATTTTTCACTTCCCGTCCACAACTCTTGTTAAATTATAAATAACCCCAGAACCAAGACAGTTTTCCTTGTTGGGGATGCAATTTTTAAATAATGTTCAAAGTGACACCTACGCAAAATAAGTCGAATGTAGCTGCTCTAAGTGCGATCCTTTCACAGTATATCTTTCTTTTTCACTTAAAGTTTTGCTATTGAAAATACCGTATTTACTCGCATAATTGCTCTACTTTTTTGCGCGATTTTTACAGTAAAACAAGGGTGGGGCATATACGCGGTTTTCATATGAATATGTCCATATCAGAAAGTGTTTTATTTCCTCCTCATAGTTCAGGTGGGGGAATTACGCGATGGAGGTAATTACGCGAGTAAATGCGGTACTAATGAACGCGCGTTGCCTTTCAGTATCCACAATAACACGTTGAATTTACTAAAGCTGTATTCATTCAAGTTTGTCAAATAATTTCGTGTTTGACATTTTCGTTACGTAAGCAGTTGTCGCTGCATCAGTCGTATGATAAAACTTGTTTAATTTAAAATTAACTGACGAGACGGAGACTTAGTGGAATTCCATTATATGGATGAAATGTGGCGTTGTTAAAATTAAAAACAACAATTAAAACAACAGTTTTAAACACTTCGACTTATTCCACTTACCACTGTATAACAACGACCGGTTTCGATGAGTAATCCATCATCGGATAACAAGCATTCAAAAAAATAGGCTTTTATACCAACAGGACAGAGGGGAAGAAGAAAGAATTGGGGCAAAGAATTGGCATGTGGAATAATTCGAAGTGTTAATAAAACTTTTCATTTTTGTTTTTAATTTATAAAACGCCATTTCATCTGTCCTAGATTTCAACGAAAACTTATCCGTATGCCCTTTAAGTTTGCTGAAAACCTCGTCGAACTCGAATTGCTCGCTTGCAAGCGTCATCAGAACTCCGATCTTAAAAGCTGCTCTCCAACGTAAATGTCAAAGGTCCTCTCAGCGATTCAGGGTCATCGGGATATTCGTGACCTCTTAATTCCTCGAAGTGATCCACGAGCGGAGAGGTTTGTCAGAGGTCGAACTGCGCTGTCTCCCGTCACGATTTCGCCTCTTTCAGTGGAACCAAAACTTCCCCACATTAGCCTTGTCATAGGTTCACCGCGATTGCCTCCCGGAAAAGCTGAGGAATTTCGTAACTACGCTGCGGTTGAAATTCTAAAAAGACCGTAAACAACTTTATTTACGAGAAAAATCAAAGGTTTTTGACACGGTGCTTATCACTTGGACCCGTTTGTAATTTTTTATACATTATTCGTCGCACACTTTCCGAACGCAGTAAATTGTTTTAGGTGTCGACGCTTCTTGGGCTTTACGGTTGGGACTACAGTCAGTAAAAAGTCGTGGTACATTTAGGTTTTATAGCTCTACTTATTATTTGAGAATGGTTACGATAGCCCTAACAATACGAGATCACAATAGAAAATTTCAACCTGCGATAGACAATCTTTAGGTAGGTTATGGTGCATTGCACCCCCTGCCACCCACCAATTAGGTGAATTGCAGGGTAACATGTAGATGTAACTCTTTCAGGGGTGGTGGTTAGCTACGCTTCGCTCCTATTAAAAAAATAATACCATTTGTTGCAGGGTGGTTAGCGTAGTTAACCACCATTTAATACTTAGCGTACTGTTGTAGAATAGCAGCTTACAGTCTAAAAAAAATTTCCTTTACAGAAAGTCCTGTGCCTGAAATAGCTAAATCGCTGAAAGTTCGAGTTATGGTGGATCGAACTTTCTCGCGTTTCCGTTTGTACATTATACCCTGCAAGCGACCTTAATAGATGGCAGGAGTTATTACCGGATTAATAATATGAGTCCTGGCCATATCGAAAAACTATTTGCGTTCGGGATTGGCGGGAGTAAGTTGGTCTTTGAAATAATCGTTCCCGAAATAATTTAGATACCTAAGGATAAAGCAATAAGATTTCAACGACCGCCAACTTCGCTTATTGGAAATAGAACACCGAATCAAACGCACTCCGACTTTCGGTTAGTTTAGAATTCGTCAGGGTCAAAATTGCATACCTCTGCTTAGGTGAAATGTCGTGGATTGTGGAGATATTTTTCTTCCGAGTAACCTTTACTCCATCGAGTGATGTGCTTATAGAAGTTGCTGTCGAGACGAGTGGAAAACAAGCGTCGTCTTAACTTGATTTTGCATGGGTTCCTCTATCTATTTTAACGTTAAAACAATTACCTCAATGGTGGACGGAGAGAATTTAATGCATAAATCTTTTCGGAGGAGATATTTAACGTCGCTGCAAAGATTCAGCCGAAGCTCCGTATTTAAACACCATACATGCCTCGCCCGCAAAACCTCTCTCGGTAAAAGGCTGCGAATATTTCCCCTTCTCGACCTGTTATTCACCATTTCCACTCGAGTCGAGGTACTAATGAAACGTTGAAATAATTTGCGCGCTACCTTTCGCTGCTTCTCGCATCCGCGGTAAGAACAAAAACCCACAAATATTAATTTCATATTTACCTGCAACGACGGCGGTAGTCTCGAATTCCTCTTTTTAAACCTATCCGGTACGCGACGCAACGGCAGTACTCGGATGTTCTCCTCTTGTGGAATCTCCTGGTCGAGTCGGAGCGAGATTCTGCGTCTCGCAAAGGCTTTAGGGGACACTCAAGGAGGGGAAGCGGTTCGTCACACTTATTGGTCGTCTCTCGGACACCTCGTCCAATGGGAGTCGTTCGCGAAGACGAAGGTCTCGGTGCGAAGACCTTTGCTCCGAGGGGGTTTTCCCCTCCCCTCTCTTCTCGTCTCGCACACCCATGGTTCTCTTGGTTTTGTCTACCCTTCCTCCATCTTATTCCCGTTTACTCTTTCCTATTTTTCCCCTTATCCCTCTGCGTCTTTCCTGCCTTCTCACTGTATTTTTCCCTCCCTCCCTCCTTGAACCACTTCTTATCTCATCCTTTTTGCCCCTCGCCAAGCTGGTTGGTTGTCTCACCTGTTCTGGAGGTTCGTGAGGCAAGGCTAAAGGGGTTGCTCGAGCGAGTCCATCCCCTTCGGCTCGTGCGTTTCAGAATGTATTTTTTTTAAAAGAGGGAAGGAGGAAAAATAACTCGAATCTACGTCTCCGAATTAATCGCGGCATTCCGGTCGTATTTTATCCTCGCGTTAATCTGTTTCTTCTCCTGGAACGGATTGTTTTCCCGATTGTTGTTTTGGAGGCGTTTTTAAGCGTTTCGTCATCCCGTCATTGTTGGCCCGATACGGGAAACGCAGGATTCACAAGAAAAAGATCTCCCGCGCGTGGTTATTTCGCATTTAAAATAAAATTTGGCCTTGGTTATGCTGATTATTCTAGGCTAATCAGCGCTCTTCATGTTTGATTTCGGGATACGGCTTTGTGCGCGGCGAGGTAGTTTCGTAACCATCTGGTATCGTCGGATCAAAATTGAGCCGTGTACTTATGTTTACGTGATTATTATTTGCACTAGTAGAGTGAGTATTATTAGACTAAAATTAAATTGTTGGATTCAAATTTGGACATTAATTACCATCGCTGTATTAATTCTCATCAATGTATACCAGCACTACATCTACATATTACCCTGTAAGTCACCTTGACGGTGGATGGCAGGGGGTGCCGCGCACCAAGTTCCTAACTAATGATTATTCACTGTTATCTATTGTGGTCACGTATTGTCCTAGGGAAAAGGGACTCCTTATACCTCTCTGTCGTACTATCTATTTCGCGAATCTTGTCCTCATTATCTCTCCGTTCGATATACGTTGGTTGTCGAATAATATCCTTCATTTCATTTACGAATATCTCCGACTACATCTACATCTACATCTACAAGTTACCCTGCAATTCACCAAGTTGGTGGGTGGCAGGGGGTGCAATGCACCAAATCCTACCTAAAGATTGTCTAACGCAATTCGAAATTTCCTATTGTGATCTCTTATTGTCCTCGGAAAGAACGAGCCTAGATAACGCTCCGTCCTACAATCGATCTCACGTATTTTATCGTCTCGATCATTTCTACCTATATACGTCGGTGCCACAATTATTCCCACTACCTCCTCTTTTAGACATTCTGACCTATATTTCTCTAGAAGTTTCAACCTTGAGTGCAATCTACGGTCCTCCAGTGATACCCAGTTCAAATCGCTCAATAAAGAGGTGACGCTTTCCTTATGTTCGTACTTTTGTTTTACAAATCTGGCTGCTCTGCGCTGTACTCTTTCTAGTTGAATTATGTGTCCCTTCTCGTACGGATCCCATATGCTCGCTGCGTATTCCACTTGTGGTCTTACCAGTGATAAGTAGCATGTTTCGCGTACTTTCTCTGTAGTGTTCCGTACTATTCTACCTATGAATGCCAGTTTCTTGTTGGCCGCGCCTATAACTCGACGAATGTGCATGTCCCACGAAAGATCTCGACAAATGGTTACTCCTAAATATTTTACATACTCAGCTTGTCGAATACTCATTTCATCTATTTTATATTCGAAACCTAAATCTTTGTTCTTACTTTTCCAGAACGTGACTGCGGCACATTTAGTATAATTAATTTCGATTTGCCATTCTTTGCACCACGCTGAAATGGCTCTTAAGTCTTCACACAGAGACTGATGGTCCTCCTGATTTTTTATTTCTTTATATAGAACGGTGTCATCGGCGAAAAGCCTAATTTTACTACGAACAACCGAGCAGATATCATTTACATAGATTAAGAAGAGCAGAGGGCCCAATACACTTCCCTGAGGAACACCCGAAGCAACTTTAACGGGGGACGAGTATTTCCCATCGATGACAACTATCTGTTCCCTATTCGAGAGGAAGTCTCTAACCCAACCGACAACTTTCGAATTGATACCACATTGTCCTAACTTCGCAATTAATTTCCTATGAGATACTTTATCGAACGCCTTCCTGAAATCAATGAATATGGCATTGACCTGAGTATTTTTCTCTCCGCATCGCAACAAATCGTCCACGAACAGGCCGAGCTGCGTTTCGCATGATCTACCTCTCCGGAATCCGTGTTGGCATCCGCTAAGCAATGAATGACTATCTAAATAGCGCATTACAGAGCTAAAGACTATGTGCTCAAGTATCTTGCACGATAATGAAGTTAAGGATATCGGCCTATAATTTTCGGGGTTCTCTCTGTCGCCACTCTTATGGATGGGCGTAACATGTGCCACCTTCCAATCTTTAGGAACTACTCCTTCTCTAATGGATTTCTCGAATATAATTTTCAAATACGGCGCGATTTCAGCAGCTAATTCTTTCATTACACGCGCGGGAATTTCCTCCGGTCCAGGAGATTTATTTGGCTTAATTGAATGAAGTTGGAGCGCGATGCCATTTTCCGAAAATACCAAATCTTCCATCGAATCGCCCTGACGCATAGGAATAGGGGTTTCACATTCATCGTCATCACGAGTAAAAGCTTTCTGGAAGTGATGATTTAATAGGTTTGCTTTATCCATACTATCGTGAACTACGTTTCCCGTTTCCGACCGCAGTGACGCAATAGTGGGGCCCCTACCTTGAACTTCCCTGACGTAAGACCAAAATGCTTTTGGGTTCTCTTTCAAATTTTCCTGTAAAACCTTCTTTTTATAATTGTTAAACGCATTACGCATTGCTACTCTGGCTATGGAGCGCGCCTCCTTGTATTGATGCCTTATTATTGCTGTTGAGGATGTGTTATTTACGCGAGAGTGGAGTTTTCTTTGACGTCGGAGAGCGCTTCTTACTTCCTGATTGTACCATCTAGGTTCTGCACTATCACGCTTCAGTTTGCTCGGAATATATTTATCTGTACACTCTCGCATCATATCTCTGAACATGCACCAGGATTCATCCGCGTCTGCACTATCGGTTAAATTGCAGAAATTAGTATATTTATTTCGCAGAAAAGACCTAAATCTTGTGAAATCGGCTTTGGCAAATACATAAAGTTTTCTTTTGGCCTTAACCTGTTTCTCAATAATTAACTGAAATTCCACGTAAACTGCCTTGTGATCGCTTATTCCCTCAGCATCAGATACTCTATTCATACGCTCAGGAAGATTAGTAACAAATAAATCTAATATATTATTAAATCTCGTGGGAAATCTCACTAATTGATACAATGAGTGCTTACCGAAAGTTTCTAGTAACGCCTCGCACGATTCACGCTCTCTACCTCCGGGATAAAAGCAATTATGCCTCCAATCTATTGACGGAAGATTGAAATCGCCCCCGATTATAATGGCTTTATCTTTATTAGACGAATTTAGCGTCGCCACTTGTTTCTCCAGAGAATGAATAGTTTCCACGCTCGCATTTGGGGGTCTATAAAAAGCGCATATATTTATAGTTTTTGAGTCGCTTCCTTTCACACGACACCAAACACTTTCGATTTCGTCGTCGTTAATCTGTATTGGGTAACTTTCGTATTTATTGCTAACTGCTATAAAGACTCCACCTCCCGACCGGATACATCGATCTTTTCTGAATACGCTATAGTCACGAGGAAAGATCTCCTGACTGGCTATGTCTGCCGTAAGCCAACTTTCAGTGCCTATAACTACATCAGCACGCAGACTACGAATAAGATGTTCAAATTCGGCCTCCTTCCTGCGAATACTGCGACAATTAACCGTAATGATTTTTAATTTCTCGCTATGACTACGTAATGATTCCTCGCGCTCTACTGTGCTATTATTACTGTTATTATTATTAAGATTATAATTATTATTATTTACTGCCTCCTTATCCTTCCTACTATGTCGACTATTTCTACGCTTGGAATGTATTCTACTGTTACTTAACGTCGGGTTTATAGCGTTGTTAAGGTCGCACGCATTATCTACGGAATTGTTGCATGGAAGATCGTTTATCCTCATGCCTTCGATAATTCTGTTACCGCACGGATTTCTTACATTTTCCCCTATTGTGCTCTCAATTAATCCCGTACCGGTAAGCTGCCTACATCCTAACCTACCATCTGATCTACTATTGGCGTGCATCTCAACGCTTGCTAAAAAATTGCAATTGCTTAAATCTAACCTAAAAAAGCCCTAGAATGCTCAAACACCCTACGCGCTACCGCCTCCGCAGCCTCGGCAGTGTAGTGCACACCAGAACCGTTTAGGGATGCCATACATGAGTCCAGGACCGGCCTCAGGTCAACGAAGTCCACTCCATTGCCCCTACAGAAGTCCCACAGCCTACGGTTCAGCCCGACCACTCGGCTCCAAACCATAGAACCACAGTCCGTCCGAGGAACAATGCTACAGATGGAAAGCCGCACATCAGCACCAGACTCCTCTCGGACACGAGCAACCTCAGCGGCCAAGTCCTTAAAAGAGCTTAAGACCTCCTCGGAGCCGCGCTTCGAAGCGTCATTGGTACCAACATGGGCCACCACCCGCAGCGAGGAGCAACCCGTGCCCGATACCGACACCCTGAACTCCTTCGTTACCTGGGGCACCGAACCTCCTGGTATACACCTGGAGAACACCCGCTCGTGAACTCCCTCCCGGCGGGCCCGTGACAGTAAAGGCGCCACCACACGCCGGACGTTGGAGCTCCCTATCACTAACAGCCCTCTCTTTCCCCCCGAGCTCTCCTTGGGCCCGGCCTCCACCGAGGAGACGGGAGCGGGCACGGGCGTAACGGCAGTGGAGTCGTCCTCCGACAACATCGCAAACCGATTACTAACAGGAAGAGGGGCCACCGAGGCGTTCCCAACTCCCTGTCTCCGCAACACCACCCCACGATCCCCCCGAGTGGACACCACACACCACTCATCGGGCTTCCGGACCGGAGGACCCTCGACCCGCGAAGAGGAGCCAGGAGCCTCCCCGATCGCTCTGCCGGCTTCCGCACCCAGGCGAACCCGAGCCGCCATTTTGGCGCGGTTTGCTCTCAGGGAAGAACCCGCACCCCTCCCACGCGCCAAGGCTGCCTCCGACCTTTCCACCCTCTGAAGGAGTTCCGCAACCACCCTCTCCAGCTCCGTGATCCGAGACCTCATGGCCTCGCAACCAGCGTCGCGCAAGAAGGAGGAAACAGGAGTCCTCGGAGTAGCCATCCTATCCTCTTAACTAATCTGTACTATCTATATAAATATACTAGAACTAACGTAAATACGCGGTTGGCTGTCTTCAAGGTTAAATTAGGGTCGAGCGCAGGTAAAAAGTGAAAGGGAAAGTGTTTCACTACACCAACAACGATAGTAAATAAGCAAGAAAGTTTAGCACAAGAGCAATGTAGATTTAGAAGCTAAAGAAATGCTAAGGTAAAAGGAAATAATTAAGAACGAGTAATGTAATACGCTACTATAAATAAATATTACAAAGATTACGGATTTAGTGGCTGAGAGACGCAATTAACTACTATGATACGGCAAGACTAAAGTATGAATAAAACAAGTGCATTTAATTAATATAATTTAAATAACTTTCGGATCATTTTTAACCCAAGTTAAGTGGGCCATGCTAGTTATTAGTCGTTGTTAGCCACTTGACCGCTAAACAGTCCGCCTTTCGATTAAAAGTTTGGGAACTGGGAGGTGTGTTTTCTTATTTGGACATTTTCACTCGACGTTATAATCGAACCTCATGTTATGGGCGTCTACGTATTTTGCACAGCAGTTGAGAGGTTTTCCGAGGACTCGCTATCCGGCAATTTTTCTTCTCGGCATCGTGTGGTTTTTTTGTTAAGTTGTACATCAATATCCTTATTTATTTTCGAGACCTTGAGTCTCCCGATTCTTATTGGCGGCGGCTAGGGAAAGGGAAGATCCACCTCTTTTTCCTCCTCGTCCCGAATACCGTTAATCTTAGCGATAATTGTTTTAGGTTCGGATGGAGAGGGGAGTTGCGAGTGTTGCGTTGTTGCAGTTATGGGTCGGAAGCGTCCCATTTATTTTTATTAGTTATCTCGAAGTCGTAACGTATGTATTTTATTCTGCCGTTTCGCCTTGCATATAAATCTGTTTTGGTTTTAATTCTTAATACGTCGGAATTCATTCAAAGCAAAGGTCACCAAACTCTTCACTAAGAAGATCACGTGAGGCTTTATATACCACGATGCGGGCCGCATACGACCTTTCAAATTACTGACGTGTAAATTTCGAAGAGATAGTTTTGTGAATTGTTTTAATTTTTTAATGTGTCATATGCACACATTAAAACTATTTTTCGTCTACACGCTCCTAAAGTATCGTTTAATGATATGTAATAACGCCTCCTACAGGCATATACGTATAGGAGTAGGCAGGTTTGTATTTTCTGGCGAATCGGCCTCTTGGGCTATTATCGCCGTAACTTTACATATACCTCGTATATTTTTACCAAGAAAAAACAAAAATACTACACAACACAACTGATGGCATCAATTAACTATATCACATGTCTCTATTAAATATATAAATGAATATAATAATATAATATGCAGGTCATCTCCGAGGTTCAGAGAGGCCCGAGCCACTTCCAGATTTTGGACCCTGGCCTTAATAAAAATAAAAACAAATGAAACAAAATACGACAGTCATTAACTAAAGAACAGTGAAAAGCAATTTGTATCTTTCTTATTTATAAAATGCTACTCTAGGTTTTTCCCCATGCAACTGCACCAGCTATTGAGGAAAATAATCTATTTTTTGTGCAATTTCGCAGTTCAGCATAGCGAATCAATTCAAAAGCAAATTCGGCTCCCTTGAGCTTGAGGCCCAGGCCAAATGACCCCCCTGAACCTCCCCTCTACGAGGACCTGGGAATTTGCATGTCTTCTGGTGAATTGGGCCGAATGGAACCACTCCGCGGACCGGTTATGCCCCGTTGGCAATAGTTTGCGGGCCTCTCTCTGATTTAAAGCATTTTAGAGGAAATTTTAGTCGCCTTTTATGCTCGAATTCGTTCTGCCATGTAGTCCAAAGAAGTCCATCTCTCGATGTTTTAGAATTTTGTGAATGAGAACCACGGGGATACCTCGTCTTCCACGGTTTCGCCGATAGCGGTTTTTCTTATGAGAGATTTCACGATTGCGGCACGGATAAGGCAACGCGAAGTGATACCTTCACAGCGTCAGTTATACTAATAGGATTTCCAACCATTCCGTATTTAATGGGAAATCCCGCGTTTCAAAGGATTTTCCCCGAATTTGCTGCCCAGAAAGCTATTCACCCCGTATTTATGGATAATGCCAGGGCCTATGGTATTGCTTTCCTTTCTACATTTTACTTTCTCTATTTGTTTCGATGTCCCACGGTCGTTAAGGTTTTAGAAAATCGCGCTGTGGTTCATTCTCGCGGATGTGGTCTCAGCTGAAAGTAGTGGTGTGAGTGCGTGACGTCACAAAGTTCATCGGACTTCTGGGTTCCGTGAGGCACCTCGTGTAAACCCTTGTATTGTAGTAGTAGTTCGGCGTGGTTCAGCGCGCGTTTAAAGTGCAATCGCTTTGCGTAATAGATTTGCTGACTTAATTGAAGCAAAAATGCCAGGAAAAAGGTTTTCCGTCGCTGTCTGCTCCAATAGTTTAGGCTACAAGACAATGGCAAGCTAGTCTGTCAAAATTTATATGATTGATGTAAAAAATAATTAATCCTATGTGTTGACAAATCTCAATTGATGTGTTTTGCTAACATTAATCAAACTCATAAAAGCCTTATAATCGAGGTTAACGGTATACCTATTAATCAGGCGAATCATATTAAATTTTTGGGAATCCATTTGGATTCTCGTATTTCATGGGAATTTCATTTTTGTAAATTGTCAAGTAACCTTAATTCTGTTCGTTTACTTATAAGATGTTTACGATCTACTGCAGCGCGCGATGTCCGTCTTACTTTTAATTATGGTGAATTTTATTCACATGTAATTTACAGTATTTTATTTTGGGAATCATCCCCTCATTCTATTACTGCCTTCAAAGTTAATGAAAGAGCTGTTTGCTTGATTGCAAACGAACTACATGATGCACCTTGTTGCCCTATTTTTAAAAAGTCGAAAATTCTGATACCATGTGAAGGTATATATTAGGGGTGGCCAAACCTACTTACTCTCGGAGCCGCATGAAAAACATTCCGTGCTCATATATTTACACATAGTAAAACATAACCTGCACCCGAGGCAACTCAGATAGGTATGTATCCCTAACACGTCTCAAGTCACTTAATCTCATTTTGGTCTGTAGTGAAAACGTTGACAAGCCTTTGAATGGAAATTTGAAAGAGCCGCATTCTAAGATAAAAGAGCCGCGGTTTGGCCACCCCTGTTATATATCCTTGCAGTATTAGTATTTATGAAGACAAATTTATCTGATTTTTATAAAAATTGTAGTATACACAGTCATAGTGCCAGAGGCAGTAATAACCTCCATATTCCATTTGTTCGTATAAGGTCAGCTGCTCCTGGTACTAGACTAATGGGACTGTTAAAACTCTTTCAAATTTTAAAAATAAGGTAAAGGAGTTCTTGTTGAACAGAATGTGTTATAGTATAGGTGATTATATGGATGCAGTATAATGATGTCAACGTTGGGCATATACTTATTATTCTAAATTTAATATGTTTAATTTTTTGTTTTACTAATTTCTCCTGTTTGACTTGTCTTATATCTTATCTTGATCTCTGGACCAAATAAACTACTTCTTGAAATACTACAGAGCTGAAATTTGGCATGAATATAGGTCATTGGGTACAAACTCTGGAAAAAATGAAATTCCAGAAAATGTTATATTTAAGGGATGTTTTTGACACCAATGTCCGATTTTAAACACCCATAAGAAAAGTATTGAAAATTGTGCAGGGCTATATAAAATTGCTTTTTTAAATTATTTAAAATTAAGATACAGAGTCAGGACATAGACTATACTGTTAAAGAAAGAATGAAGTTTTTTTTTGCTTGAAGACAGAATTCAAATTCATGCTGAATTTGCGTAAAAATTTAATTTTAATCATAAAAATTATGAAAAGTTTTTCAGTTTTCAACAATGAAAAATATTAACTGTCATAGCAACAGCTCTAATGCCTTTCAATGGGAATTGATTTTCCATACTTCAATAGCATTGATTTAATACTTAGACTGCATTACAATCCATTTGATTTCAGCCGACGACGTATACATATAATGACGTCATAATTTTAAATTAATTTCTTATCCGGATATGTACTAAACGGCATGGATGGTGACTACATAATCATAACACACAAAATATCCTAATTTTTACATAAATTTTAATGTAACATATAAGCTATTGTCTTAATGATGATTATAGTTATTGCTTAAAAAGGGCGATCCGAGCCTTTAAATTTGAAAACTTGACTGCGAGCCGATTGCCAGAGAATTTAGAAATTCCGGATATATGCCTTAATTTCCGGAAAAATGAAAAATATTGTTATTTAAATGGGCTCTGTGTAGTTCAAATGCTGTCGCGTTGGTTTATTTCCAAGTTAAGATCTTGGTGTATGGTGATTTTTTAAACGCCCGTAGTATGCAAGCACCGACAACTCGGTCGTCTATGAGGAGCTATAGTAGAAATTGTATTCGAGAAATTGTATTCGAGAAATTGTCTCGAGAAGAGGAGATAGGTGCTCGTTTACTCGTGTATACTGTTTATATATACTCGTATACTTTTTTTCATTAATTTCCGATTACTAAATATAGAAAAATAAATATGTAATATATAATTTGATAAGATTGAAAAATCAATAATTATCGACAGATATGCGCATATTAAAGCTATAGAAATAAACATTTAAAATTGTAATGTACTGAGTATTGTTCTTTTAATCTGTGCAAACCTAAACAATTAATGGTTTTAAAAATATATTTCACCTACTGTATTTTAGGAGAAAAACTAACATAAACTTGAAAACAATAATAAAATTGTAATTAAATGAGAAATTTGATTTGTATAAATAGGGGGCCTCTCGCCCGGGGCCCCGCGATTCTTAGAGACGGCTCTGTCCTCATCAATTGTCTCTCGCGTCTTGAAAGAGTTTTGTTATTTCAGAAAGGGAGGGATTTAAGTTTCGCTGCCAAGCGCTTATTCTTATTTCGCAACGGATTATGATGCAATCTGATGAGTGTTACTACGTATTTATGTACGCCCGGTAGGTAAAACGACGTTTGTTCGGCCTCGATTATAGGTGGTAGCTGAATCTGTTTTTTTTTAGATGCTATACATGGTTTACTCGTATCCACTTTCGGACGTTGTCCTAAATCATGAACATTTGCTGCCGGATTTAAGGTCTGTATTTTTTCAAAAACAAAACCGTGCCTATTGTATTTGGTTTTTTACATACTGCCCGTTTTTGCGCGTGTAAAGCGCTATCCTGCTGGATGGATTACGACGAGATTTGGCGTTTTGGACTTAGATTAACGAAGAAGACTAAAATGACTCACTCTGGTCAAAACACGCAATCAGGCATGCCATTTTATGGAAATCTTTGCTGTAAATAGTAAAATATTCACCCGAGAGAATACTTATTTTTCACATATTTTAGAACGAAACAAAAGCAGCATTTCTTGTCGTGATCATTTTGTTGACAGCATGTCTAGTTTTTGATGAAATCGCGTTTCGAATTTTAATTGCATACGTATCATGTTGACGTAGCCATGTTAGCGTTGTTTATTTGAGTCTCTTGTTGAAACAAAAGACAAAAACGGCGTATGTGGGTCATA
This sequence comes from Tanypteryx hageni, assembly GCA_028673005.1. Lineage (NCBI taxonomy): Eukaryota > Metazoa > Arthropoda > Insecta > Odonata > Petaluridae > Tanypteryx > Tanypteryx hageni. Next base: position 81,443,358 of record CM054117.1, on the reverse strand, counting down.
TGAATCGGTAAGGACTTCCAGTTTTCACTTATGTTAAAATAGTGGACGAAAACGGCACACCCGAGTCACGCTACTCAGCCAGGGCTGCCATATTATCGGAAATAAAATTCGAAATCCCGTAACTCCGCAACTTAGCAATAAAACTTCATTAAATTTTGTATTTGGAAAAATAGAAAAACGTCAGTAGGACAATACAAACTTTGAATAGCATCAGGGCTGCCACATTACTGGGAACAAAAATCGAAATTTCAATTCTTAAATCGCCTAAGAGAAACGCGTAATATATGATACGCTCCTTGCGTTCATTACCATTACTGATTTTTGTAGCTTCCATATGCCTATTTCTCTTTTAATAACGGAATTTGAATTTTTTTCGATAGTTATATAAAAGTTGGGAGTCATTTAACCTTGATGCAAAGGAAATAAGATGATCCAAACCGAACTTATGATGCCTACTTTCCATTTAATCATTAATTTAATACTTATATTGACTTTAACAGCTTTAAAGTCATCGCAGATATGTAGCTATTTGTGTTCCCAAATTTAATAATTTACAGTTATAAAACACTACAAATACATTAGAACGGAATATTAAATTGATCACGCGTATTTGTGCGGCAAAAATAACGCGTGTACGTATTAGAATACTAGTAGAAGGTGCTTGCATACTGCAAGCATTTCATCTAACCTTGAAAAACATTAATTTTTTAGCGAGATATTTCATCATGGGAAATATTTCTTTAATTCAAAAGATTTCTCCTAGGGACCAAATTTCTTTTTTTCCTTATGGAACAATAATGGAGTAAAACATTTGCTAATTTTTGCAATTTTATGAATATTATACGTTTTCCACATTGGGTTAATAATGCCACACATATATGCCAAATTTTAAATTTGTAGCACATTTATAAGTGAAATAACATTTACCTAATTGTTTAAATTTAAATAATTTTTAACGGCCGTAGTAAAAATTTCATAGAAACAGTGAAATGTTTATTCGTTTAAATAGACTAAACTCTGAATAACTTGAAAATTTCAGCTCTCTAACTCGCCCCGTAGTATATAAACATTTACCTATTTGTTTAAACTGGAAGAATTTTTAACTGCCAAACAAATTAAAATATCAAAATTTCTATAATCCCTATTTCGTTATTTTACAAATCCTACCTCTAGAAATAATTTCAGCTCCGTTGCACATTCGGAAATACATAAACCTTGAAAATTTGTTTAAACAATTGCGAATTTTTAGCGGCCGCATTGTTGCACTTTTTCAAGATTTTCGTTTTTTCAAGTCGGTTTTGCACAAAATCCTGCCTTTGAAAAAAATCCGAATCTCCAGCACATCTGGAAGTGCCTAAACATTAGTATCCTCCTGTTATCGACGTTTCTTACAGAGGAGGAGGAGGATACTAATGTTTAGGCACTTCCAGATGAGCTGGAGATTCGAAATTTTTTTCTTAGGTAGGATTTTGTGCAAAACCGACTAGTAAAAACGAAAAATCTTTAAAAAGTGCAACAATGCGGCCGCTAAAAATTCGCAATTGTTTAAACTAATTTTCAAGGTTTATGTATTTCCGCATGTGCTACAGAGTTCAAAATTTTTTAATAAGTAGAATTCTTAAAAAAACGAAATAGGGACTATACAAATATACAGAGTAGTAAATTTGCGCAATTAAACATTTCAATTTTACCATATATGAATTGCGGCGGCCGTTAAAAATTATTTAAACAATTAGAAAAATATTATTTTACTTCTAGAAGTGCTACAACTTTAAAATTTGGCTAAAATGTGTAGCATTAGTACCCCATAATGGAGAAAGTGTAAAATTTTAAAATTGCAACATTTGGGGATTGTTTTAAACTAATATTTTTACATGTGGGAAAAATGAAATTCGCTGCGGAGGTGAAATTTTTAGAATTAAAAGAATATTTGTAATGATGAAATGTCTGTCTGAAAAATGAATGTTTTTTCAAGGTGAGATGAAATGCTTGCAGTATGCAAGCACCAACTACTAGTATATATATATTTATATTTTAAAATCATTTAAGGGGCCTGCAAAAATTTAGTGTCACATTTTTTATATTTCAAGAGCAAAAATCAAGCGGGACGAAAGAAACTTATGGTGGATGGAATGATAACATCTTCTCGATTTATTTGCGTTCATACCGGGAGGTGACGTCACTCGAGACTTCAGACGCAAGCAGAGAGACGGACACAGTGGTTATATAACATCTACATGATACCCTGCAAGTCACCTTTTTGGTGGTAGGCAGGGGGTGCAGTGCACCAAGGGTCCATAGTTTTCCTACGTTATCTTTTCCTATTATGGTCTCTTATCGTCCTAGGAAAAAACGATCCTCTATATCGCTCCGTTCTACAGTCGATCTCGCGAATCTCATCCTCACTGTCCTGCCTTCCGATATGCGTCGGGCTTCTGATAAGTCCTACCTCATTCGCTAATCCCTCCGACATAAATTTTTCCAGTAGTTTAAATCTAGCCTGCAGCCTACGTTCCTCTAACGATGTCCACTTCAGGTTAGATACTATTATAGGAATATATCCGTTGAAATTCAACGAAAAAGTTTTTTTTTAATGAAATCTCATGAATAGATGTGACGCGAAGCTATTATCCAAGTCAGGGGTACCAATTACACGATGCCGGCAACAATGCGAATCACTAAGAATGCACCAAATTCTCTCCTTAAAAATTGATCTGTGGATAGATTCGACGAGTATTAAAAATTCGATAACAGGAAAACAAAGTTTCATTCTTTTAGACGTTCGTAGTTTCAAGCCTTGAACTCCTACCATGATTCTAGTAATTTTAATATGCGAATGCCATTCACCAAAAAGGTGACTTACAGGGTATCATGTAGATGTAGATGTGATTAATGTTCTACATTCAAAAGTATTCCTTCTCGTAAATAACGCAATGAATGTTGTTTACATTTGTTGCTATGAAGATCATTTCCCTCCCCTTCCTTCTCTCTCTCTCGTATTAAAAGCATTCGGCTTTCAAGTAACATTAGGATTTCGAGGTTTAACAATGTAATAGGTTGGCAAGGCAACATACCATTAAAATGGAAAGATTTTCCCAAAATATGTGTTTAAACGTTTAACATGAGAAATTTCGAACTGTAGGCGAAAAAAGATGAAAAGAATAAGAAACTTCATAATTATTTATTTAAAATTGTTCAGATCCGAAGGTCGTAGGTTAATTCTTTCTAATTTAGATCTCAAAAAGAAAAGCCTGCACGTCGAAAAGTCAATTTTTACGTGTTATCTTATGGAAAATGGAAATGTCTTTCTAGGAGTCGAAACAAGGATTTTTTCGAGATTTATTTCGTCATCTTCTTAAAATATGCGAAACTAACATTCCTGCCTAATTTCAACAGAGGGAGCCACAAAGGGACAGAACTAGGCTTTTATATAGTGGTTTTCAGATGAGATGGCGGGTCGGATTTCGGCCGTACTCGCGACCGCTCGTATGTCTCAGCTGCTAAGAGGTGGGGTAGTGCCTCCTAGCAGAAAGCTCTTGCTAGACGTTGCCAACTCTACACCGGAACACACAACGTTTGGCGGGCATTTAAAGGGAATTCGCGAATGTGGCAACACAGGACACTCGGACACGATGTTACCACTAGGGAGACTCGATGGAGAATTAGCTTTCGATTGCTTATGTTCCCCCTCCTCCTTTCCTACTGGTTCGCTCAGTGTCTCACCCCCGTCTGCTTTCTCTTTTACCTCCTCTTCACTCGCAATCTCATCTGACTATAAGCGGCCCTTACACTCTCAGTAATACTGACAGTATTTTTTGTCAGTTATCTGTTAAAGCTACAGTATTGCGCTCATACAATCAGTGTTCGATGTCAGTATTTTCATCAGTACTCAATGAAATGAAATTCGGCGAGAAGTGAACATTCAAAATGGACAATACGGGAAATGCGTGTGTGGCGATTGTTCTAGCATTAGGACTATAAAAGAAGAGAAATCGGAAGAGGTGGATGAAGGACTGGATCGCAATGAGAGGGAGATATATTCATCTGATTCTTTTAAAGGAAATACAAATCTCCGATTCTCGTGATTTTAAAAACTACTTTCGCGTGAGTTGTGATGTTTATTATCAATTTTTGGCGTTAGTGAGTCCGAAAATAAACAGGGTACCAACATGAGGAAAGCTATTTCTGCAGAAGAAAAACTGGCCGTTACTCTCCGGTTCTTAGCTACGGGAAGAAGTTTGGGTTTTCCTGTATGTGAAGAAATTTTAATTCTTCAAGCAATCAAGAATTAGGTTCATAAATATCGTCTGCGCCAGCTACAGACCGCCTAGAGTCTAGACCCTACACTATTCGATTTTCATCAGCTCCTTTCTGAAGTTCGGCCGAAGAATATTTATTTTCTTTTTGACTTCTTCAATTACTGCGTCGAGTTTCAAGTTTTTGAGAATGGCGAGCAATTTTCCATACGCCACGGCCTTCTTCTGTTTGTTTGTATAATATTTCCTACTCTGATCCCACAACTCCGGTAAATCCCTATATAAACAAATGAAGTCGCGCAACACTTCACGTTCACTAGGAGATGATGCTGTCTCTGCCATAGCTGACGCAATACTGACGGAATACGGTCAATACTCAACTCGCCCGATCAGTATACTGCCATTCTCTTCTTCATTATTTAAAATGATTTGAGATTTTTCTTCAGTCCATCGGTATACTCTCCAACTATCAGTATCGCTCTCACGATCAGTATAAAGCTAATCTACTAAACGTTTACTTCGCGAAGGCGTTCACGGCAGGTGGAGATAGACTTGAAGGTAATCTTATTCCCGATGGATGTACTCGGATGGATAATATTAAAATCTCTGAGGCAGGAATAGCAAAGCAACTGGGTGCGATAAAACCCAACAAAAACCCAGGAGCAGAAGGAATTCCCGCGCGTGTATTAAAAGAACTAGCAGAAAAAATAGCTCCCTTCCTTCGGATAGTTTTCGAGAAATCTATTACCCTCTGTGAGGTTCCTGATGATTGGAGACTAGCACACGTCACACCCATTCACAAGGGAGGTGACAAAGAAAACCCCGAAAATTATAGGCCGATTTCTCTAACATCATTATCATGTAAGATTTTGGAGCACATTATTGTTAGCAACACAATGCGTTATCTCGAGAGTAGATCGCTCTTAGTCAGCTGTCAACATGGCTTCAGAAAAGGTAGATCCTGTGACACCCAACTCGGTCTGTTTGTGAATGATGTTTTATCATGCGGCGAAAATAATAAGCAGGTCGATACAGTGTTCCTTGATTTTAGAAAAGCTTTTGACAAGGTTCCCCACCGTAAGTTGTTATTAAAATTGGGAAATCTTGGCGTTAATGTTGAAGTCATTAACTGGGTTCGCGCTTTCCTTTGGAATAGAAAACACAAAAAGTAGTCATCTATGGTAAGTCCTCGAGTGTGGCAGATGTAGTCTCTGGAGTGCCGCAGGGTAGTGTGATCGGACCTATGCTTTTCTTGCTTTATATAAACGACATCAGCTCAGTTGTAAAAAGTAATATCAGGTTTTTTGCGGATGACACCGTAGTCTATAGAGAAATTAGTGGTCCTAGCGACCATCGTCAGCTTCAGGATGATCTGGATGCGTTATCTGTTTGGTGCAAGGAATGGCAGCTAGAAATCAATCAGAAAAAGAGTAACGTTCTAAACTTTTGGAAATCTAGAAGCCCATCGTCCGTGTTTACCTACTCGATAGATGGTGAGAGCATTCCTGTTTCGGAATCCGTGAAATACCTCGGGGTAACCTTGAATCGTGACCTGTCTTGGGACACCCAGATAAGACGAGTGATAGGTGCGGCAAATAAGAAGTTGGCTTTTGTGCGTAGGATAGTCAGGAAAAGCACGGAAAAGGTGAGAGAATCCTGTTATTTATCCTTGGTTAGACCTCAAATGGAATACGCAGCAGCGGTTTGGGATCCATATCAGAGGGGACTCATAAAGGATTTAGAAAAAATACAGCGGCGAGCAGCTAGATTCGTGAAAAAGAATTACGATAAAAAACAGAGCGTTACGTTACTCATTGATGAGTTGAGTTGGCCATCGTTGAAATATCGTAGATTACAGGCGAGACTTAAACTTATAGATAAATATAGGTCGGAGATATTCGTAAATGAAATGAAGGATATTATTCGACAACCAACGTATATCGGACGGAGGGATAATGAGGACAAGATTCGCGAAATAGATAGTAGGACGGAGAGGTATAAGGAGTCCTTTTTCCCTAGGACAATACGTGACCACAATAGATAACTGTGAATAATAATTAGTTAGGAACTTGGTGCGCGGCACCCCCTGCCATCCACCGTCAAGGTGACTTGCAGGGTAATATGTAGATGTAGATGTACTGACAGCAGAGCCATCTCTAAGACCCGCGGGTCCCGGGCGAGAGGGTTGCCGCGGGGCCCCATATTTATACAAATCAAATTTCTCACTTGATTACAATTTTATTAATGTTTCCAAGTTTATGTTAGTTTTTCTCCTAAAATACAGTAGGTGAAATATATTTTTAAAACCATTAATTGTTAAGGTTTGCTCAGATTAAAAGAACAATAATCAGTACATTACAATTTTAAATGTTTATTTTTCTAGCTTTAATATGCGCAAATCTGTCGATAATTATTGATTTTGTGTTCTGTTATGGGGATTTCTATAGAGCGTTCCGGCGGACCGACGGACGGACCAACAGAATAAGGATATTATGTATATAATTGTTATTCATGTGTACCTCTTAAAATGTATTCTTATTTAAGTTGGTCAGTTTTTCAGCTAGATAAGATCGTAAACCATCGAATTATTAAAAATATTTTCCTATATCTTCTTCGGATGTAATCTGCGCTATCATGGTGACTAATATTTATTTGTGTATAGCTTTCTTTTTTTATGATACTTGAATCATAAGGTGTTTTTAATATTTCGAAAAATATTTTTGTTGGATAGAAATTACGTTTATAACGTAATAAACATTTATTGTTTGGAGCGCAATTTAAATAAGCATTTTCTTATGTATTTATTATACATAAATACGTGCAATTCAGTGATAATAATACAATTTCTGACAATGAGATATCGTTAATTTGGTTAAATTTTTCTGTAGTTCTAAATAGTCCATAATCAACGGTAAATAATTTTTACGAAATTGATCACGCCGAAAACTGCGCGAGTGTCATTGCTTTATTATGCAGGGGGACATCGGATGATGGATCTTGAAATTATGTTTGATTATAAAAATAAAAGAGCCTCCCCAAACACTCATTCTCGAGCGATTTTGGAATAAGCATGTGAAAGTATGGCGTGCATACAAATGAAGTAAGTCCAGGGCCAACGGCGTAGATTTTTTTTACAAACAAACTCATCCAAGGCTGGAAGCGGAAGAAGTAATAACTCCCTCTGCCTCAGTCAGCAAATGGCGGCGGGTGGCTGCGTTTCAGTCGAATTAACGTTTGGAAATCTGGGGAGGAGAAGAGCGTTTCCTGGAAATCGCCGATTACATCATCGGTACTGGAAATCAATCTTTATGATTTTGCGCCCGTCAAGACTGTGCGTCATCGTTGCAACCGGTGAATATGGACGTAAAATTTCTGTTTTTTTTTAAACATCTGCTTCTTTGACATGAAACTGCGCGGTGTTTCTCTGGAAACACGTTCGTTAAAAGTTGGAGATGTCCCGCGTTTCTTGGTCTTTCAAGGTTTATTTTTTCTGTCGATAAATTAAAGATTTTTATCGTGGCATTGGTAAATTAGCTCCAGGGACCCTCATAAGATTGAGTTACTCGATTACGTTGTAATTGTCGAATGAAATATATACATTTAATTTTTCACCATTCATTCCTTGGATTTAATTATTCATATCAATGGGTCATGTGATTCTCTAAATGATTTACATGTCATTATTAAATGGAATTTTTATGAGTACCTTTTTGCTCAAAATTTTGGAAAACTATTCACCTCTGTTCTTCAAATTTGATTTGTTTGTAATCATTCCTGTCAAATATTCAATAAATAACCTTGATTTTTCCGCCAGCGGAAAATAGTCAATAAATTTCTCACCATACGTACGTTTGTTCCCGGTAAGCGTAGAATGAAATCCATCGATGCTTGCGAAGGAATATAGTATGTCTCCCACCGCATATTTTCCTCCTTCACAGTTTTTAGAAGGAAATTTTTCGTTTTTATTCCCAGAATAATTAATCCATATCTTGCAGACGACGCGCTCGCACTGTTACTGCAACGAGTGAAAAAATCTTGTTATATATCACCTCGTGAGGTAATGAAGTCATCTCGATGGCAAATCTGTATTAGCAGACGCCGTCATTTCTCACGTAAGCGGAAAAATGTACACACTATTTCTCCCTTTCCGTTTTAGAATTAAAATATCAGCGGGGAAAAAGTTGGCAAGTCCGAGTAAATATGTCGCGCCCTTATAATTTTGAGTTTAAAATGCCGATACAGCATTTAGAATCCATCCTCCTCGTTCTTTTGAAAATTTTCTGACTAAACTTAGCGTCTAAAAATACAGTATAACTTCCATAACTCGAACGTCTAAAACTCGAATTTTCCATAAGTCGAATTTTCTATAACTCGAATATTTTTTTCTTTCCCTTGAAGTTCGAATAATGGAAAATCCACTGTATACTCAATCTGGAATGTAAGTTTTGCTTTACATCGCTTACAGGAGTTTTGCATGCATACACATCTGGTCCACCTGGTTCAGTGGTAACAACAAATTAGGAGTGATTTAACTCCCCTTCAAAAATCTGCCTTACATAACTGATTATAAATATAACTGTCTTATCGCAATCGCCTAAAACGTTAAATTTGAACCCTTTGGCCTCCGTCAATCCGTAAATATTATAATGACATGCGATCTTTGGAATTGGCTGATAGACCGTAACGCTTATCGCTCTCTTCGCAGCTCTTGATATTCGAAATTTATTGGAGTTTCCAAACCAAAAATATTTTTTATGATTTCCATTAAAAAATCACATTTCCGGGACAAGGGCTATGCGAGGCACCCGCGTAGGACGCATCACACTTAGGGGCGCGACTAATGACAATTCGAACTTCTAAATGCGACGTTTTATATTATAAAATATGTTTTATTTTACGTCTACATTGTAAATAATTGTGTATTGTATAATTTCGTTAGTAGGGGGCGTAATTTTCAAACCTTGCCTATGGCGCAAAAATGTCTTGTACCAGCTCTGGCTACTACTCTTCATGAACACCAGGAAGTATTGTCTCTATTACTTCCGTGTTCTTTCGTATCCAAGAAAAGATTTTTCCTCGTACCCTCTTTCCTCCTTTTTTCTGATTCTAAAAGACCATAAAAATACTAAAAACCTAAGAAAACTAGGCACGTCAACATGCACTCGCTACTGGAGAAATATAGATCGGAATGTCTAAAAGACGAGGTTGTAGGAATAATTGAAGCACCAACGTATATAGGTAGGAACGACCGTGACGATAAGATACGTGAGATCGATTGTAGGACGGAGCGTTATCTAGGCTCGTTCTTTCCGAGGACAATACGAGATCACAATAGAAAATTTCAACCCGCGATAGACAATCTTTAGGTATGTTTTGGTGCGTTGCACCCCCTGCCACCCACCAATTAGGTGAATTGCAGGGTAACATGTAGATGTAGATAGATCTATGCATCATTGGAAATTTCAAATGAAAGAGCTAGAAATCGGAAACTAATTAGTTATCGCGGGTATTATTTGAAAAATAAAATCCAATCTATTATTTGAATGCTTCTTTTAACTCTCAGAAGCTGACCGATGAACTCGATTCCTAAATGGACCTTCATTCAAATAAAACAAGATTGGAAAGGTACACTCCATGTCGGAGTACACAGAGTTTCCAAATGCGTTCTTTGGGATTTCACAATGTTCTCAATATTTTTCGCTCAGATGGCTATATAACGAGAAGCTAGAGAGGTACGTTGTAAATTACATGTAAGTCCTCATGTAAATTTGTCGTTATTATTATCCGATTTTAACCACAATTGGAATCGATTGACCAATTTTAGTAAAACTACTTAATACCAAATTTCATCAAAATACGTCCTGCAGTTCCCGAGTTGAAACAAGAACATTGTAAACTACATGTAGGTCTTCATGTAAAGTGGTCGTAATTGTTGTCCGATTTTAATCAAAATTGGAATTGGTTGACCAATTTTAGCAAAACTCCCCAATACCAAATTTCGTCAAAATACGTCCAGCGGTTTCCGAGTTTTAACAGGCGGACGGACGGAAACGACCTCCCCTATATGCGTTCACTTCGTGCAAAGAAAAACGAGATGAAATGTGAGCGGTTTTTCTACATCTGCATGATACTCTGCAAGTCACCTTTTTGGTGGATGGCAGGGGGTGCAGTGCACCAATGGTTCATAGTTTTCCTACGTTATCTTTTCCTATTATGTTCTCTTATAGTCCTAGGGAAAAACGATCCTCTATATCGCTCCGTTCTACAGTCGATCTCGCGAATCTTATCCTCACTGTCCTGCCTTCCGAGATACGTCGGGCTTCTGTTAAGTCCTACTACCTCATTCGCTAGTCCCTCCGACATAAATTTTTCCAGTAGTTTAAATCTAGCCTGCAGCCTTCGTTCCTCTAACGATGTCCATTTAAGATTTTCTGTTAATGATGTTACGCTTTGTTTACTATCGTAATTCCTCTTTACAAACCTAACTGCCCTGCGCTGAACCTTTTCTATCTCTTTAGTGAGTCCCTTTTTTGTAGGGATCCCACACAGCTGAGGCATATTCGACCTGCGGTCGAACCAAGGATAAATAACATAATTCTTTCACTTTTTCGGAGCTATTTCGAACTATTCTCCCTATAAAGGCCAGCTTTTTGTTAGCGGCACCTATCAATCGGCGAATGTGGGTGTCCCACGAGAGACCACGATGGATCGTGTCTCCGAGATATTTAATCGAATCGAACTGAAATCTCTACTCCGTCCAACAAATAATTATTATCCAACAAGATACTCTTGGTTCTCCAGAAGTTGATGACAGCTTTTCTTTTGGTTGATCTCTAACTGCCATACCTTACACCATGCAGAAATAGCTTCTAGATCAATTTGGAGATACTGGTGGTCTTCCGGATTGCTTATTTCTCTATAGATGACGGTGTCGTCCGCGAAAAGCCTAATTTTACTTATGACTACTGAGCTGATATCGTTTATATAAATAAGAAATAATAACGGACCACTACCCTGCGGAACGCCAGGGATAACCTCCACTAAGTTCAAAGATTTCCCATCTATAACAACCTTCTGCTTGCTATGATTTAAAAATTCACGGATCCAAATAACGATTTTAGAATTAACGCCTAAGGTTTCTCATTTTGTTATTAACCTCCTGTGAGGAACCTTATCATTGGCTTTCCTAAAATCTAAGAAGATGGCATCGACCTGCGTATTATTTTCTCCGCTTCTCAGTATACAATTCACAAAAAGACCGAGCTGAGTATCACAAGACCTACCTTTCCTGAAGCCGTGTTTTTCGATGATGACGAAAATAAACTGAAATAATTTTAAGAATCCGTTTACCTAAGATGAAATTACGTTAGAGAGATTTCAGAAGAGAAATATCTATCTCACATTATGGCTGGAATATAATTTATGATCGGAACGAGCCGTGAATCACCGTTGTGGACGGGTTCTTTGTAGCCTACATCTACATCTACATATTACCCTGCAAGTCACCTTGACGGTGGATGGCAGGGGGTGCCGCGCACCAAGTTCCTAACTAATTATTATTCACAGTTATCTATTGTGGTCACGTATTGTCCTAGGGAAAAAGGACTCCTTATACCTCTCCGTCCTACTATCTATTTCGCGAATCTTGTCCTCATTATCCCTCCGTCCGATATACGTTGGTTGTCGAATAATATCCTTCATTTCATTTACGAATATCTCCGACCTATATTTATCTATAAGTTTAAGTCTCGCCTGTAATCTACGATATTTCAACGATGGCCAACTCAACTCATCAATGAGTAACGTAACGCTCTGTTTTTTATCGTAATTCTTTTTCACGAATCTAGCTGCTCGCCGCTGTATTTTTTCTAAATCCTTTATGAGTCCCCTCTGAAAATGCCCATTTGGTTTTTCCAGCAGTTTTGTGCCTGTCAGAGTTACTTTTGTTAAAAGTGATTTCGTTTTAAAATATGGATGATGCAATTGCTGCATGGAAACGGAGTAATTGGGAAATTTTCCGCTTCGTTGACTCCAGAAATTTTTTTTTTGTTAAATGCTGTTTGGCGTGTTGCGTTATCGCACACACTGGAAAGAAACTTAATTAGTCACATTTCGCCATCATTCTTTCAAACCGGGCAGGTATAAGCAGGGAACGTGAACTTCCAAAAACATAGGAATTACACATCCCATCGAGTGGAAACCAAATACTTAAAAGTAGATAGACGTGGACCTCGCGGCGGTCAATCCCTTAGACCTTCATTAGCTCGCGATATACCTCAAATCCTCGGCTGTGCGAACCATTCCTCGACGACCGAGATCACCCTTCCCTCTAGGGTATTAGGCACGAATTAATCAAAAGTTTTTAATGCATTTCTGTTTAACACTGGAGGTAGTTTCTCGACTATGCGCGTCTTTTAAACTGCCTTCTACGGCAAATATTAAGGAAGTTGATATTTTTCGCTCAAAGGTATCAACCCAGTGGGTTTGTTCCCCGCGGTTTCTGTCACATTTAAACGCTCTTATATATCACGAGGCGACATGACTGTAGAACGGAGCGATATAGAGGATCGTTTTTCCCTAGGACGATAAGAGAACATAATAGGAAAAGATAGCGTAGGAAAACTATGGACCCTTGGTGCACTGCACCCCCTGCCATCCACCAAAAAGGTGACTTGCAGGGTATCATGTAGATGTAATATAACCACTGTTTCCCTGTCTCTCTGCTTGCCTGCCTGCGTCTGAAGTCTCGAGTGACGTCACCTCCCGGTATGAACGCAAATAAATCGAGAAGATGTTATCATTCCATCCACCATAAGTTTCTTTCGTCCCGCTTGATTTTTGCTCTTGAAATATAAAAAATGTGACACTAAATTTTTGCAGGCCCCTTAAATGATTTTAAAATATAAATATAAATAAATAAATAAATAAATAAATAAATAAATATATATATATATATATATATATATATATATATATATATATATATATATATATATATAAGATTTTAAAGATCAATGGGCAAGTTCAACCAACTTATTATATATATATAATATTTATCGCAACCCTCCGCATATTGTAGTTGATGCTCTAATGGGAGAAAAATATCAACTTCCTTAATATTTGTCATAGAAAGTCGTTTAAAAGACGTGCATAGTCGAGAAACTACGTACAGTGTTATACAGAGATGCATTAAAAATGTTTTCATTAATTCATGCTTAATCATCCATGCGGTCAGGGGATACCTTGCTGGAAAGGGTGAATTCAGGAGTCAAGGAAGGGTTCGCAGAGCCGAGGACTTGAGGTATCTCGCTGACTAATGACGGTCCAAGGGATTGACCGCCGCGAGGTCCCCGTCTGTCTACTTTTAAACAACCAAATTTTACCTTTTTAGCGTTTATAAAATAAGTCGCGTATGTATTCTGTTTGTCTGTCCGTCAGATCGGACGTCTGTCTCTGTAGGTAATATACATATCTGGAATCCTTCAACCTGGAAGAGACAACTTCAGGATAGAGTGGTTTTTACGAGAGCTAGACATAAGAATTGAGTGGATCTAGGTTCGGCTGTTGGGCAGTAATCGGAAAAGATAACTGAAAAGTAAATGCTGCTACAAATGGACATGGTTAGAGGAGCGTAGGCTGCAGGCTAGATTTAAACTACTGGAAAAATTCATGTCGGAGGGATTAGCGAATGAGGTAGTAGGACTTAACAGAAGCCCGACGTATCTCGGAAGGCAGGACAGTGAGGATAAGATTCGCGAGATCGACTGTAGAACGGAACGATATAGAGGATCGTTTCCCCTAGGACGATAAGAGAACATAATAGGAAAAGATAACGTAGGAAAACTATGAACCATTGGTGCACTGCACCCCCTGCCATCCACCAAAAAGGTGACTTGCAGGGTATCATGTAGATGAAATGTAGGCATCCAACAATACGTAGCATCTGCTATCCATTACTCCGATGGAAATATTGCAGTCGGTGAAAAATAGCGCCCTATATAATTTGCTCTACAATTCTTCCCTCGCTCGTTTAGAAACTAATGCATCTTAATTTCCGCGCGCTACTAAACCGACGCTGATTTGTTTCTCTAACAAATTTCGCGGCCACACCGTGGTAATTTATGACGGAAGGTTCGGGTAAGCTTAACGAGCTCGTCTTCCTCCCGAGCGCCGAAATGTCTGATAGGGAGAGGAGATATAATTTTCTGCGTCGGTCCAAGAATTCTTCGTAACACTCCTTGCTATCTTTCCATCTCTTCCCACCCCTCTGCGTATTTCCTCACCACTTACGCATCCAATTCCTTTATTTTTTCGGAATCCTCCCCTCCAACTTCGTCTGCGTAATCGTGTTCATCTCCGACCTCGGCCGGTTAGCTTGCCGTTAAATAATACTTCACAAACTGCGTCCGAAGCATTTTTCTTCCTCCGCCGGGCGAAATTCAACCGCCTCCTACGGAACTTTGCGTTGCTGCCGGTTATAACTAGGGTATGGATTTTTCGGGTTTAAAAAAATTTCATTCGGAGGGTAAATATCGGGTTTTATTATTTTCCTTTTCATTCGGGTTAAAATCGGGTATAAATAACTTACAGATTTTTCGAGGTTTGATAAAGTTCAATCTCGGGTAATTTTCGGGCTTTATTATTTTTTAATTCGGATAAAATGATTTTTAAATTAAAATCTTGTTTAAAAAATTTAAAAGTTTTATCACAATCAAAACTTTTGATTATACCTTAAGTAGGTTGAGAGTGTGATATCTTGTGTTATAAACTTCTAGAGGTGGAGAGGAACAGGTCGGTGACAGTCAAATATCTTGCTTTCAGTTTAACTTTTATTGAAAACACCAGATATTAGTGAAATAATTTTTCTTTCGTAGTTTTCAACTAACAGACACTTGGGCTCCTTTTTCCTTATCCTATCAAAGATCTAACAGCGGCTAGGTAAGGCGCGTCCTTGACAATTCGTGGTGCGAGCGAACCAAGGAGATTAAGATTGTTACAGAGTAAGCATACGAATAAATAATAATAAAATAAGAGAATCAACAGACTGATCACGAACATCTTGGACAGCACTCAAGTGCTAAGGTGCCTAGAAGCGCCAGAATAGAAATTCTGTGACCATATCTAAAAAAAATTTGTTTAAAGAAAACTGATAATTTCGGGGTTTTTGGAGTTTTACCCGAAATTTTAAAAAGGTAATCGGAGAGTAAAAATCGGGTAAAACCCAAGAAATCCATATCCTAGTTTTAACTCGCCCTTTAGTAGCCCGAAAATTCCCCTTTACAGCGTTTGTGCTCGACGCGTTTGGTGGCCGACGCATCGAGGGACCGGACGTTCTCCTGCCCGTTCCTCATACTACCCTTTGTTGCCCTTGGAGGATGCATTGAGAGGAGGGAGGGAGGGAAGGACGGATGGAAACGCGTGCTGTCCTTGAGTCGAATGTTTGTGTTGGATAGCTCCTTTCTTTAACGACTGTATTCCTCTCTTCATGTTGGAGTGGATACTCGAGGAGCCTTGACCTTACGTGCTTCTCCCCCTCTCCTCCCTCCCCCAACCCGCTCCCCTCCCTCAATCCCCTTCCCCTCTCCCCTCCTTCCCCCCTCCTTCCCCCCCCCCCCCCGCCTCAGTACCCCTTCCTCCTCCACCCCGTCCCCCTCCCTCCCCCACTCCCGCCCCATCCCTCCCCCACTCTCGCCCCATCCCTCCGCCACCCTCCCTTCCTCACACCGCTCCTCTCCCTCCCCTTTCATCTTTCGCCCTACCCCGCTGCTACTTATCCCATGAGGCAATTCTCTTATAGAAAATCCCAGATCTGTCATTCCGGAACGCTCGAATGTGACGTCGCTCTTAAAGAGCGGGAGGTTCGAGGACTATTTACGACAATATGTGTACGATATATTCTTTTATTATCGGTTGTTTACTTAATGACAATGAAGAAGGTATGCAGATACAATTTACCAATTATAAGTGATTTATAGACACAATTTGTATTTATTGGCGCATTTATGATAAGGTAGGTACATTGTTATAACAGTAAATATTGCGTGAAATTTGTTTGATATAATAAATGGGAAGAAAATGAATATGCGTAGTACAAGGGCGGATCTAGAAACCTCCCAAGAGGGGGGGGGGGGCGATTAAGTACTATTTTCCTCGTAAATAGGAAAATTTTCAAGTACAACTCCCTATATTCGTCAAAATTATATTCAGGACTTTTTAAAGAGATTATCACAAGAAATAATAGTATAGTATATTTTCTATCATAAATCCTATTTTAGGTGAAATATATTTTGAAAACCACGCATACATTGACCTCCCTTATAATAATCCATATTTTGCGAAAATGATGTATAAGGCTTATGTTTCGCATAATGTAAAAAAGAAAAAATATATTTAAATCGGGTATCTGTGACATTTTATTAACTTTGTATAGCACTTCTTAACATTTTATTTTAAAAATCACAATAAAAAATCAAGTCGTCGATTGCCAAAATTAGCAAAACGATTTAAAATCTCTTCCGGGTCAAGATGAATATCTTTATGTATATGGATTAATGCCTAACCCACAAGTCTTTCTTCACTCATATGTTCCGCAACCAAGTTTTTAATCGTCGCAAAGCCGAAAACCTGCGTACAGAGCTAGCAACACTTATAGGAAGAGTGAGTAAAATTTTTAATAAAATTTTGCAATTTGGATAAATTTCCTCGTCGCACATACTGAAAACTTCACAGGCATTCATGCCAGTTTTAATGTTATTGCACTTATATTCACGTTCCCATTTGGTTTTCCACATTATTAATTCGCTTAGAAAAATAGTAAACGATTTTGAAATAATGGAAACATTCAAAAAGTCAGAATATTTTTCCCATAATGACGTTGCAGTATTATGTAACTCAACTTGATCCGAACACAATAGTTGTTTCGGTAATATATTTCCCAAATTAAATGCCTTCAGTGTATCATCACAAAAATGGCTTCGAAAATCAACTAGGAGAGTATCAATCATTGGGATAAATACACTACGTCGATAGTATTCCTCAGCGGTTTCCGAACAGTTAATTCATCTTGATGCATACCAGGGTTTAATGAGTTTTAATTGCAAAATATCTGCAAATTCATTAGCGCTTTTCCAAATTCTATTAAATACTTCGTCAACCCTTTTCCTTTCACAATCTAATAAGCAAATGATGTCCTCAATGCATTATATAGCTGAATACAGATCTAGCGATTCTTTTTGTAATGACTTACTAACCGGAAGTGTTAAGGAAAAAATAAAAGTAATGCATTTTATCGAAACAATGAATTCGCTTGTCATGAGATTATTGAGGAGTAAATCTGCCTTTGTTGAAGATGTCCTTTATTCCCAATTCCTGATATCGTTCAATATCTTGGTAATTGTGGAAAAAATTTTCTCAAACATTAAACAAGCATTATGCCTTTCTACCCAGCGTGTATCGCACAAGCTACTTAATCCCCCACCCATTTCTCTCTTTAAAAGAAAACTTCTCTTAGCAGACAAATGATAAAAATTAATAACCTCGCCCATTAATTTTAAACATTTTCTAATTGCCCTAATTTCGGATGATTTCGACAAAGTCAAGTTCAATGAATGGCTTTGGCAAGGAACTCTAACCGCATGAGCAGCACCACGCTGCTCAGAAGCCATGACACGGCAGTTATTGGTGCAAATACCAACACAGTTTTTCATATCATGATTATTTTTTACTAATAACTGAACAACTGATTTTCCTAGCACTTCCCCTCCTAATTTAGGTTCTAGGTCTTGTCTAATTCCTGATGTGAAATTTCCATCGTGCAAATCCACAAAACCAATGAAATCTTCCCTAATTTTATTTTCATAAACATACCTAATAACAAGGCTTAATTGAAACACCATACTTATATCAGTAGTTTCGTCAAATAAAATGGAATATTATTTTCCTTCCCTCACAAAGTTTAGGATTTTTTCCAAAATTTCATCGCCGCAACAATCAATAATTGAGTTCTGAGTCGTTTTTGAAATGTGTGTGGCATTTGCGCTAGAAGATTTCAGATGATTTTCAAGATCCTGGTCACCACCACAGATACATAATTTTAATATAGCACGAAAATTTCCCTCGTTCGTAATGCTTTCACTATCAGGCCTGTCTGAAAATTTGCCGTCATTCCTATGGCCTCGAAATGGTATATTTTGTCTACCTAGAGTGATGATCGTGTCAATAATGTGTATTTAGAAATATCATTGTAGTCCTTTTGGGTAAACCCAAGAAGAGACATCTAAAAAGCTTCTTAAATTATAGCCATTCATAATAACAAAATGAACCAACACCAGTGAATGAGGGTGGAAGGAGAACCAAGGCATAAACCGATGGTTTTGTTTCATCCTTTTACCGGCACCTAGCCGATAGCGTAGGTCGTTGACATGGCCATCGCCCCTACTCGCGGTTCGAAAGAGAGAGGATTCATATGATACTATCTTTACTGCATCCGGTGCAAGGGTTCTCCAAAAGGCTAGGCAACCGGAGTGTTCCACGTGGGTAGGTTCCTTCCCCTTCACTTGTCATTCGTTAAAAATCCTGGGAATACCATTCTCCTCCCCACCACCCCAATTAGCAAGTTTCAGCACCGCCCAGGGTGACACTATCTCCAACAGACCCTTTTTGCTAGGACAATATGTCGGCAGCGGCATAAAGACAAGAAGCATGGGAAATTTCGAAGAAGAATCTATTCAATAACCTAAGCCTACTGAAGAAACCATCCCGCTACCTAACAGCCTGCTTATTATTCTCTTGTCCCAGAGAGTATCCCCCCCCCCTTGGATCCGCGCATGGCGTTAGTATTGTAATAACAAAATCGCTCCAAGCGACGGCAATTTGCCATTCATTCTCAAGCGACGACAATTTCCCATCACTCCAGCTTTTGCCATTACAATCAACAAAGCTCAAGGTCAAACTAGGATCATGTTGGTATCTAGATGACAGAACCCGTCTTCTAACATGGACAGCTGTACATTGCATTGTCAAGATCAAAAAATCGAAACAACATCAAAGTCTTCTTAATACTTAATTCACACATACCTGGCATACATGACGGGCAATTACGCTTATAGTATGATATTGCTTGCAGGGAATTTTTATCAGAATGCTTGCTGTTATCCATTTAATTCCAGTCAAGTAAATATTCGGTTTTGGCAGGTAATTATTTTTGGTCAATGTGGACTCTGAATTTTTTTTCAGTTTCGCCAGGAAAAATCTCCCATTAAGATAAGAAAGCGTAACTTGCCAAAATTTATGTTTTTGGAAAATGACAGTGTAGTTAGGTTGAAGCTCAAGTTAAGTTATGCTTGATGGTATTGAATGTGCAGCATTTATTAATTGGGAAAATCTGTTTCGAATCTAGAGGTAAAGATCGCGAATCCTGTGAGGCATTAATCGAAACATTCTGCGAGCACTCTCTACTTCAATTACTCAGACAGCCAACGCGATCGGGAAACATATTAGATTTATTAGCAATTAACATCTAAGAATGAATTAACAAAGTCACCATTGAAGATGGAATAAGTGATCATCTGGCCGTATATGCAGAGTGTACATACAGTCCGATTGAAAGCTTGTGGCGGTCGGATGCACAGACTGCCAGGCGTTGGAGGGAAAGCGCTTAAGGGGAGGAAAGCTTGAGAGGAAAGCTTGAGAGGAAAGCGCTTAAGGGGAAAGCGCTTAAGGGGAAAGCACTTAAGGGGAGGAAAGCTTGAGGGGAAAGTGCTTAAGGGGAGGAAAGGTTGAGGGGAAAGCACTTAAGGGAAGGAAAGCTTGAGGGGAAGCGCTTAAGGGGAGGAAAGGTTGAGGGGAAAGTGCTTAAGGGGAAAGCGTGACCTGGCATGCCATAGGTTCACCACCCCTGTATTAGACTATACTGACTCCAACAAAAACTTTCCATCTGTGCTCGGCTCTAGTAGCAGGAGATTTCTGCCAAGTGTCATAAAAATCGGTTTATTGGTCTAAAAGTTAATAGGGAGGATGGACAGACAAACTCAACGACCAAACTATAAGCCTATTTTCATTCTGGAAAATAGGCTAAAAATAATTACCAACATGAACAATAAACAGTCACTGCCCCTTAGAAATCGGTGATTTCAAACCTAAATCATCGGCGCTGGACCATTGGTATGGAGCCGTGTGTGTCGAATGAATGTACGTTTCATCAGTATATACGATGGGGCATCCTTCTTTTCGGTATTTCCGAATCACTCTTAAGTATTCGATCCGTTTCAATCGAATATCTTTTTTCTCACAAAGTATTTTCTTGTTATTTGTTGTTGTCTTCCAAATATGAGGATGGTATATCATTTTAAGATGTAAAATTGTTTAAAATCTCAAAATTATGAATCTATCAATACATATACCTGAATCCAATTTTCTTCAGAAGAATTTTAAGAGAACTGACTTGACCTTTGAAACTGGTGTCCTCTCTTACCAAAGGGAGGAGAGCTTTCAATGTCGGATGCTTTTTTTCAGTCACGTGGACTTGATGCACTGTTCTTCTCAGTACGTGCACATCAAAATCGTTGACCATCGATTTCGGACTCTTCTGTATCTTATGCTTTCGTGGAGATAAGGAGGAGGTCCTGCAACCTTTTTCAATATCTGCCCCTTCCTTTGAAATTTGCTCTAATGTGCGACGTGAGATGCCTGTTGCTGCTTCGGCCTGCTCATATGCATTTGTAATACGAATACTGATACCTTCTGCAGCTTCCTTCTTCATGAAACACAGAATGTTATAAATAATTTCTAACAACTGGAAGTTAGCACACATTACCCCAATTCACAAGGGCGGCGACAAGGAGAACTCGGAAAATTACAGGCCGATTTGCTTAACTTCGATATCGTGTAGGATTCTGGAGCATATACTCGCTGTCAACATAATGCGATTTCTTGATAGTAATTCATTGTTAGATGATTGTCAACATGGCTTCAGCTTGGTCTTATTGTGAATTTTATACTGAGAAGCGGAGAAAATAATAGGCAGGTTGATGCCATCTAATTAGCTTTTAGGAAAGCCTTTGATAAGGTACCTCACAGGAAGTTAATAACGAAATTAGAAACCTTAGGCATCAATTCCAATATTGTTAGTTGGATCCGTGAATTTTTAAATCATAGGAAGCAGAAGGTTGTTATATGGAAATCCTCAAACTTAGTGGAGGTTGTATCTGGCATTCCTCAGGGTAGTATAATAAGTCCATTATTATTTCTAATTTATATAAATGATATCAACTCAGTAGTCAGAAGTAAAATTAAGCTTTCTGCGGATGACACCATCATGTATAGAGAAATATGCAATCCAGAAGACCATCAGTGTATCTCCAAATTGATCTAGAAGCTATTTCTGCATGTTCTAAGGAATGGCAGTTAGAGAACAACCAAAAGAAAAGCTGCATCATCAATTTCTGGAGAAGCAAGAGTATCTCTTTGTATGTTAATTATTCATTGGATGGAGTAGGGATTCCAGTTTCAGACTCGATTAAATATCTCAGAGTCACGATCCATCGTGATCTCTCATGGGAAACCCACATTCACCGATTGATAGGTGTTGCCAACAAAAAGCTGGCCTTTATAGGGAGAATAGTTCGAAATAGCTCTGAGAAAGTGAAAGAATTATGTTATTTATCATTGGTTCGACCACTGGTCGAATATGCGTCATCTCTGTGAGATCCCTACAAAAAGGGACTCACTAACGAGATAGAAAAGGTTCAGCACAGGGCAGCTAGATTTGTAAAGAGAGATTGTGATAGTGAACAAAGTGTAACATCATTAATAGAAAATCTGAAATGGACATCGTTAGAGTAACGTAGGCTGCAGGCTAAACTAGACTAAACTACTAGAAAAATTTATTTCAGAGGGCCTAGCGAATGAGGTAGTAGGACTTATCAGAAGCCCGACATATATCAGAAGGCAGGACAGAGAGTATAAGATTCGCGAGATCGGTTTGTAGAATGGACCGATATAGTGGTTTGTTTTTCCCTAGGACAATAAGAGAACATAATAGGAAAAGATAATGTAGGAAAACTATGGACCTTTGGTGCACTGCACCCCCTGCAATCCACCAAAGCGGTGACTTGCAGGATATCATGTAGAAGTATATGGGCCTCCAAAGATCTTTCCTAAATGTAATCATTATTTATTAGCAAAATTCTTTGAAGGAGAAATTTTCATTCTTAACCCTAGATAGGAAGTCCTTGTAAAAAGTTCCACCAATTGTAATCTGGGGTCTAAAGAACCCCACAGAGGAAAATGAAAATTAAATACGAGGGTGAAACAAAAAGTTCTCGGAATGATATCATAGAAACAGAACGATCTCAAAACACATTTTTTTTTCATTTTTCAACATATCCACCATCCAACTCTAAACACTTTTCCATACAGTGTCATCATCGTACTAACCCATTTCTGTAGAAAGTTGTATTCTTTTATTGGAACCACTTCAAAACTGTTCGTTCGGTCCCGGATATCGATTCTCAGCGAACTCCTTGATGTGGTATTTTAATTTTGGGAACAGCACTAAGTCTGAAGGTACCAAGTCAGGACTATAGGATGGATGAGAGAGCAGTTCCCAACGCAATTCTTGAAACCTTGGACAAATGTGGTGGCACATTGTTGTGGTGAAACAAAATTTGCCAATGTAGTTTTCCAGGCTGTTTTGTCACAAGGGCAGTGATAAATTTCCACAAGAACCGTTTGTAATAACGTGCTGTTGCTGTCCTTCGAGAAAATTGACTAACATCACGCCTTCACAATCCCAACTAGATGATCCAAAACAGAACTTATGATGCCTACTTTCCATTTAATCATTTATATTTTTATATAATACTTATATTGCTTTAATATCTTTAAAATCACTGCAGATACATTTATCTTTGTGTTCCAAAATTTTATAATTTAGCATTATAAAATATTACAAATACATTCGAACGGAAAACTAAATTGATCATGCGCATTTGTGTGGCAAAAAT
Source organism: Tanypteryx hageni (assembly GCA_028673005.1). Classification (NCBI taxonomy): domain Eukaryota; kingdom Metazoa; phylum Arthropoda; class Insecta; order Odonata; family Petaluridae; genus Tanypteryx; species Tanypteryx hageni. Next base: position 81,420,098 of record CM054117.1, on the reverse strand, counting down.
AACGCGTGTGTCTACTGGGCTATTCCAAATCCAAGTCCAACAATATTCGTTGCAACGGCAACACTCTCATAATGAGTGATAAAAACTGCAAAATCGCCAGTATTTATGCAAAATTCTAAGAAATACGATCGATAAGCAAAATTCTATGATAAGAATTAGAATCTTCATTCCTTTCCTCGGAGAATAGTACAAATCGCACTCCGATATTACAATTATAAGATATTTTAATGTGCAAAAGAGAAAATTGCCCTGTACGATGGATATGAGATTTACCATTTAAATCAAACGGAAAGGATCGTTCCTGGAATCGAACCCGAGACCTCAATCTTGGCAATAAAAACTATGCTAGGGAGCTCGGCCTTGGTATCATGAGATTTCCACCAAGTGTCATGAAAATCGGTCAATTGGTTCAAAAGTTAATAGGTGGCAGACAAACAGACAGGCACAACAACGAAACTATATAAGTCCATTTCCATTCTGGAAAGTATGCTAAAAACAGTTGCCATAACCATTCTTGACTGACCATTCAGTCTTGAACTTGATTGATCCACTTTCCCACTCGGTAACCATTGTTTGGACTGAATCTTTCTTTCTGGATTGTACTGATAGATCCAAGTTTCATCACCAGTCACTAATTGACAGAAGAAATCTTCAGGATCAGCATCAATTCGGTTAAGAAGCTCAACTGCATGATCGGCCCTTTGAGTTTTGTGTTTGAGCTTGCTCAATCCTAAACGATATGTAAGAATTGATTGAGCCGAGCTATATGAGATGTTCAAATCTGTGACTATAATTTTCACTGACACTCGCCGATTGGACAGCAGCCACAGTTTCCTTGTTGGTTGAAGTTAATGGTCTCCCACTTCAGTGGTCATCTTCAATGTCTTCTCATCCATCCTTAAACCATTTCACCCATTCATAAACTTGTTTTCTTTGGTGCATCATCCCATAAACTTTCTGCAAATCTGGAATGATGGAAGTCTATTCCCAGCCAAGTTCTGTCAATAACTTAGGTGATTATGACTGCAGGTCAAAGAAAATTTTCAAAAATTCATATGGTAATTTACAGGTTCCATTAAAGAAAAAATATCAAATGTTAAATTGTTCTATTTTGCTGTTAATTTTATAGTGATGTTTTTTTATTCATTTCTTTACAGTATGCAATTCTTTTTGATGCTGGATCAACCCATACAAACATGTTCCTTTATTCATGGCAAGGAGACAAATCAAATGGAACAGGTGTCGTCCGTCAGGTTTACTCATGCAATCCAAAAGGTTTGTGTCAACAACCATTTCTTTCATATCTCTGCCTCTTCAGTAGTAGGTGCCTGCAAGTATCTGGAAGTTAACGAATTATAGTAATTTCTTGATGAAAGCAGTACTATTCTTGAAGTTAAAAGACAGCTCATAGAGTACGAATAACTTCATTGTCACTATATGTAAATTCAACTTGAATGTTTTCAGTCTGTCTCTCTGGTGTTTACAAGTTACTCAACCATTTTTTATGGATCTCTTTAGCATTTGAGGAGCATTCTGTGAATAAGTGATCTTTATACCCACAGTTCAGGTTCCAGTGTCTTAGAGGAAAGCTGAAGCAGCACCTAATGAACTGATAAACAGTATCTTATAAACTTTTGTATAAAGATGATGAATATGATGAGATAGTGTAATAGTGTAATAGTAATAATAATAGTGTAATTGAAATTACATTGCACTGTCTAAAACTTTTTACATTATGTTTTATACAGAGTGCCCCATGGATGATGTGTGTAGAAGTTTTTGTTGTATTTACACATCAATGAGTGATACTAGGTCAATGAAACTTGGCACACCCCTTGCCCTGGGTTCTAAGATTTGTTGCTGATTTTACCACATTTCGAGAGTGAAATCAATTTTTGTCACGGAGGTTTATGAGCCTCCCATGCTAATTGGAAAAAATGTTTTTTGGAATTCACAAGAGAAAAGTTGATTTCGGGAATAACAAAAATGAAATCAGTTTTAACCCCTGATGTCATTTTTGCAATTAGTGGGGTTAAAAACTCCCAGGATAATGTTTTTATGAACATTGTTTTTTTTCTCTTAGGGGTAGTTAGTTACTCCTGCCTTAGGGGTGGGTCGGGGGTTAAAACTGATTTCATTTTTTAAATCAGCGGGCTCAAAAACCTCCAAGATCAACTTTCTGATACCGTTCCGCAGATGGTTTTTTGCCTTTTACCCAGTAACTGCTGCTCCTATGGTGATTGTTTACAGAAAGTAATTTATAGAGCATTACATTCTGCACAAAGAAGGTTATTAGGGATTTCAGTGTTATTGTAACCGTTTCGCGAGACACCATTCCATGACTGATTTTTCATCTTTTACTCATCAACAATGAATTTATAGAAATGTTACTGTAGAGTACAACATTTTGTACTAAGCTGATTCAAAGAATGCACTCTTTTCCAGACCACACATGTGGCCGAGTGCAAGGCTCATTTTTTTAAATTTGGTATCCCCTGTAAGCCATATCACAATTTTTGTTTTGTCATTTATTATTTACAAACGAAGTTCCTTCCTCTGTTAGGGATTTCAGTGTTAGTGCAACTACGATGAGTGGTGTAATAGAAAACGCATCGACTTCAATGAGGCGAAAGTGAGCTTGTCAATCCAGTCTGCTCAAGACAAGCTCACATAAAAAGGGAAGAAAAGATTTAAAACAATTTTTTGATTAGTTTCTGTCTTGCTCACCTTTTCCAGAACAGAAAAATGTGATATCAATTGCAATACTAGTCTAAAATCAGCCCTACTTTAAAAACCATGTTAAACTGAAATCATGTTGGTAGAATTCATGTTAGTTGGGGATTGGGTGTATTTAGGTTATGACTAAGTTGTAATTTTTGAGCTGGGAGCACAATAGTCATTATAACATTAGGTTCTATAGGAAAATGTTTCCTGAGATTCGCTTTTTCAAGATATGCTCAGTCTCCTAGGAACACATCTCCAGTGTATCTCAAGGGAAACCTGCATTACATTATAAACTATATTGGTAATAAAATCTGTTCAGTTTACAAGAAAATGAGTATATATCGTATTAAACCAAAAGGAAGATGAGGTTTTTTTTCCTAAAAGGTTGGCAAAAACATTGGAGATCGTCTTAAAATCATGGAATATAAAGTTTTAAGCACTGATTCTGTCCACAAAATACATTTATTTATAGATACACAATACATTACATTTAATTTATTAATACACTACACTTAAACTTATTGCTTTTCAGAAGCATGTAATTGCATCATGGAAAATTCACAATTACTTTCTGATCCAAATGGGTAATGCAGATGAGACAACTATTTATTTCCACATGCCATTCAATTACTCAGTTAATGAAAAAGTTGCAAAAAAACATCATTATAAAAACTTTGAGGAATGAAAAACTTTGCATTACTGTAACACTACTAGTGTTATTGGATGGCACAAAGTTACCAGTGTATGTTATTTTAAAAATTGGTATTACAGAGCTTTCTCTAGAATAGACCTTGTTTTTCATTGTGATTGTCTTAAATTTGAAGTCGTCATCTTTTTGGGTAAAGGCAATCTTATTGAGTTTTCCACAAAACACTGGTCTCATGTGGATGACTGATTTCATCACAAAAGTTATTACACATATATTATATAAATGATCTAAAAAATTGTCCTGATTTTATTAACAGATTAAAGAGAATAATTTTCTCCTATATGATATATCAGAAATTACTCATGTAATCCACAGAGGGAAGTGCAGGTGACTTTACCATTTCACCAAAAGGTATAAAGCAATATCTTGATGAATGCTTGGAACAGGGAATAGCTAAGATCCCTCCCGACAGACATTCTGACAGCCCTGTGTTCTTTGCTGCGACAGCTGGCATGAGAATTGTAGGGTAAGTAATGGGAAGTATTTTTTGTCTGCAATTCTGTGCATCAATCTTTTACCTTGTATTTGGCTTGTTTAAAGTATTGACTGTTTTTTTAATGGCTGCTAGTGATCATAAAGCTGTTACAAAATTAGTCACTTAGCTTTCTATTGAATGAAAATATCTATACTGGAGCATGTTATTTTAATATGTTAAGTATTTGTAATGGTGGAATTACCTCTTGACTTAAATATCAACAAGTAGTTCTGTAAAGAACTAATCTACCTACTTTCCTGTCAATACAATTTTAATATATAACAAGTAGGGGTATACACAGATTTTCCATGGTACAGAAGTGCTTTTCGTCAAATTCACTGTAGTATAATCATATACTAATGTATTTGCTTTGAAATCAGAAAATTATTTTTCCTTATATTGTGGTAGCCCTGCTTTTTTGATCCATTCTAAACATATTCATCTTGTTTTCCCATTTTATACTCACCCTACTAACGAAATTTCTTTGAAATCTGTTCAGCCAATACCTTTCAAATGCATAGTTACAGAAAAATTCTAACCTTGATATTGTGGTAGCCCTGTTTAGTCGACCAGGTTGAAATGTGATATTTTGGTTAATTATTTATTGTGGTAGCCCTGCTCTTTAGCTCTGCTTTAAACATATTGATTTCATTATGGTATGTTGTAAAAATCTAATATGCAAAATGTAATTGAAATCTGTTCAGCAAATTCGTTCCAGTACCTTAATTACTGAAATATTTTAATTTGTAATTGTGACACCCCTGTTTGACTGATTCAGTTTAAATATGGTAATATTGTTTTGTATATATGTATATAAGTATTACATTTGGTTAAAATTGATGTAGACAGTTCAACACACATACGTGTAAAAAGAATTTTGTATTCCTTGTAATGTGGCAGCCCTGCTTTCCATATCTATACTAAACATCTTGATTTTATTATTTTATGTTGCATGCCTACTTGATACATAATTTTATTGAAATCAGTTATGCCTATTCCTTCCAAATTCATAATTACAGAAAAGTTTAACTTTGCAATTGTGGCACCCCTTCTAAGTTGATCCGGTCCAAATATGTCATTTTGATCATTAATATATGTGTACGTCCACCAGAGAAGGGTCCACTTTGTCAGGATGGAGTTATGAATGCAACGGTATTCTTCTATAAATTACAAGTAAAACAATAAAAATCACACTCCTATGTTGAAAAATAAACTTTTTTTAAATATTACAGATGATGTTAAATAGAAAGTAACTCCTTAACCGTAAAATTCAAAATTAGAGACACAATGAAATAGGGAGAAGAAAGGAAGGAAAAGGCAAAAGACTAAAAATTATAAACTTTTAGGGGTTGTTACTCCACACCAGGGACCTGATGTCACTCACACATTCACTCACTCAATCGCACAAGCACTAATGTGTGAGTGACATCAGGTCCCTGGCATGGAGTAACAACCCCTAAACCTGTAAGTTTGTAATTTTTATTGTCTTTTGCCTTTTCCTTCCTTTCTTCCCCCTTTTTCAATGTCTCTCTAATTTTGAATTTTACGGTTAAGGAGTTAATTTCTATTTAACATCAATTTTGCCATAGCCTCCATCTTTACTTATTTATTACAGATGATATTTAAAAATTGTTTTGAGAAAATTGAAGCCAAATTCATGACATTACAAATAAGTTCTATTCGTACTTCATTTAAGGATATAATTCCTCGATATGGTTATTCTTAATAAACCAGAAAATTGTTCTATGCACTTTTTTAGATATCGACATTTTCTACACTTTTCACAAAAATGCGGATACCTCCGAAACTAGAATCAACAAAGTGGGCCCTTCTCTGGCAGACATCCACATATGTGCATATTCTATGTACCAAATTTAGTTGAAATCGGTTCAGTCAATTCTTCCCTGATATATACATATTGATGCATGGGCATCAGGAAGATAATACAGACGGTCTCCTACTTTCACATTGCCCGACTCTCGAATTTGCACGTGACATCTTGATCCCAGCATGAAAGAAATTCATGTAATTGCATGAAAACCAGTATGGAAAAACTCAAAAGCCATGAGCAAGAATTTCAAACTGCATGCCGAAACCCACATTTTCTTCAAGTTGAAGTGAAGTAAACATGATAAGGCTGGGTGTCAGTGTTACCATGGTACCGTTTTAGCTACAGTACAGCACTTGAATTAATTTATTTGTTTTAATTTCTTTTTCTATGTATTTCTTAACTTTTTTTGGAATTGTTTGAAACATTCTGTCATTGGCATATTTTTAGCAAAATATTCATGTCTATTATACATTGTATGAAAGGTATTTTTTTACGTTTTCATGATATTTGTTCTGGTAACAATGCTGTTTCCTTTCAAGTAGCTTCCTCCATCTCGGCACTCTCTAATCTCTGTTCCACCCTGAGTTGACAGTATTGGGCTTATGGCACACGTATTTGCCAAATTTCCCATGAATTAGAACCAGTGCCTATCCCTTTAAACTTCCTGCTTGATCCAGATTCCATGCTGATTCTGGTGATTTCATAACAACTGAATTGAAATATTTTCGAACTTCTTCCTACAACAAAAAAATTATTTATGAGATACGCTGACTTGGAAACAAAAACAGTTAATTGAGTGTAATAGCTAACTTGGAAAAAATCACGCTATACCGATGCAATTGAAACACTTCACTTTTTCACCACAGTTACTGTATTAACACAATATATGTAATGTAATGTAATGTAATTTTTAAAAAATAGTACAAAAACAATAAAAACAGGAATGTTTTTTTTTTTAAAGTTTGACATATGAGTGTGAGTGCTTAGCTTAACACTGCTATCGAGAGTGAAAGCCTTTTGCTCAAGGGAGAACCGAAGGAAAATATTTTTTTTAGATAAAAAAATCATTATTTAGTTTGTTGTACTGCTTTTGAGCATAGTTAGGGCAATGTAGGTAATATAAATAGCAGATTATATTGGAAATGAATAATTTATGTGGGTGAAGTTCTGAGACTTTGGTCCTATCTAAATGCTTTTACATTAATTCATATGGGCTGACTTTTGCTCGACATTTCAGTCCCTATTAAGCACAAAAGTCAGAGACCGTCTGTAGTGCTTTTCAGCAAAGATGAAAAGCACTAAAAATTCAAGACCAACAAAAACCAAAAACAAAATTCTCTCACCAAACATGCCATAAGAGTTACACAAGAAGAAGCGCTGCTTTTTTTAAAGAGTCGGTATGATTACTAACAACAATATGTAGTATTCATATTTTTCGCTGCGATTCCAATAGCTATGAATCGACCTAAGGGTCAATTGTTACCTCGAAAGCTATGAATTGAAACATGGCTGGAATGTGCACTCGTCTATGCTCCAGCTGAGTTCAGCAATAATCATCATCATAGCAACAAATCGAAAAAATGGCTTTCAAAATGCCAAAATGAAAGTTTTTGAGAGAAATTCAAACAGATACAATCGAAAATCAAAATTGTGTGATAAAAATGATAACCTTCACTTTTTTCCCCTTAGAACAGTACAAATCCCACTCCGATATCATTATTCTAAATTATTTTAAAATGCAAAAGAAAACTCTCTGCACGATGGATTTTAGATTAACCATGTAAATCAAATGGGGAAAGAACTCACCTGGAATCGAACTCGAGACCTGTAAATTCAGAATATAAATTATGGCCTGGAGGTAGTCCCCGAGAGCACTAGCCTTATCAAGTTTCATGGAAATTGGTCCATTCATGAAGATGTTAGAGGGACACACACACAGACATGGACAGATGGACACAGACGGACATGGACACACACCAACACATAGGGATGGACACAGACACACATGGACACAGACACACATGGACACGGACACACACATGGATATAGACACACACAGACACATGGACACCAAGACGATCTCTTAAGACTGCTTTTCATTTTTTGAAAAGTAGGCTAAAAAATGAATGCTAAATGTCAGTATACAAAATCCTTGAACCTTATTAAGATTGTTCTCTAAGGCTGTCTGATTTGCAGTTTTGAAACCCCATAGATGCATTTTATTCATATTTTTTATCCATTAAGAACCCAAATGCATCAAAATTTGATAAAAATCCTTGAACCTTATTAAGATTGTTCTCTAAGGCTGTCTGATTTGCAGTTTTGAAACCCCATAGATGCATTTTATTCATATTTTTTATCCATTAAGAACCCAAATGCATCAAAATTTGATAAAAATTGAATACTTTGGATAATGTGTCATATAAAATTGGAAACAAATTTTTTCCCCATCAACTCCCCACTGCTTCTGATCTCCAAACTTTCTATTTTATCTACTGAACTCTATCATCCTGTTCAAACAAAACCGTGTAACTTGCTTTTAAGCACATTTTCTGTTGCCTTGCTCTGGATTCTTCCCCCTGAAGTTCATTGTTCATTACATGCGAGTGTCATTTTGAGCACTCGTAAGGTGCCCAAAATCAAACAAAAATTCTGTGTGCATGTGTGAGAAGGTGGGCACTATTCATTTTTTGGTTGAATGTGGCAAAAAACAATTTTCTGTTTGCAGTTAATAAATAAGCTCCAAGAGCTATAAGAAAACTGGTCAATTGCCATGGATGATGACTGCTTTGTTGCTGAAATGTTTTACACAACCCTTTTTATAGCTATTGAAGCTTACTAATTGAATGATTGGATTATAGCCATAAGCTTGATAAAAAATATTTTTTTAATTTTTCATTAGTTTTATTTGGCCATTTTTACTTTCTCCATATACGTAGTATAGAGGAAAGTATTGTATTAATGAAAAAAACTGACTTCGAGATTTCAACAGAAATACACATTTTGAGGTCCCCTGAAAACGTTTTGACCATTTTCTCGATGATGTCTGTGTGTGTGTGTGTGTGATAGCTTTTTGTGGGCGCTCTAACTCAAAAACTATTAATCAGACAACGCAAAATTTTATATTTAACATTTTTATAAAAGTCAGAAGAACTGATTAGTTTTTGATAAAAATCGGTCAACTGGAAGTGGGTGTTTACTCTTGTCACTTATCCGTTATTTTCAAACATTTGCTTTAATATTTGATGAATGTAAAAATATATCAGAATAAAAGTTGTAGGAAATTTAATTTTCTACAACCTTTGTTTGAAACATTTTTCCATATAATTGTTTAAGAGATATCTTATATTTTTAGCTGCCACCACCACGCCACCTACCAACGACTATTGTTAACAATTGATGCCTAGTTACGTCTTAGTAAGGCTCCTTTTTCTTTTCTTAATTGTTGGAGCTTTGTGGCTATATCCAATATCAGAAGGCTATGGTTTGAGTTTATTTCTGTTCTTTGTAAAGTCTAAAATTTTCTCGCTGTTTCTTAAAATATTTATTATTATCTAACCTATTTGGAATTTTTAGAAATATTACAGATATGGAGAAAGTCATGTGGTGGCCACATTAGATTTTTCTTATTGGCTTGATAGAAAATGCTGTCTTCAAGAATAATATTGGTACAAAGTTGCAGTGGTTATTTTTTTCAATCCATTTTTATAATGGGTATGGAAATATACATCTACTGTCTGGAGTCTTGGCTTGTTTTACAGCATCAAAACTGAAAAAGAAATGTTGACTATTATAATAATCATATGCTAAGAACTTTTTAAACAAATAAGTGGAATCACTAGAATATGTTTTTAATTAGTAGAATTTAACATTTAAAAAATAATTTAGAAGATTTTTTCCATTTAATGTATTTTACTTAAGCTGGTGGTTATTCTTAATTTTTTGGTGTTGTGTGTTGGATTTAGGCTGGAGAATCCTGAAGCCACAAAACAGATACTGGGGAATGTCTCTGAACTTTTTGCAAGTACTCCCTTAAAGAGTATGCCAGGAGAAGTGAGAATCATCTGCGGAGAGGAGGAGGCTCTGTCCGGATGGGTTACTGTGAATTATCTCTCAGACACGTTGACAAAGGTTCGAGTAAAGAAAATTTGTTATTGGAAGTTATTACCTGGCTTCCAATACTATTTTAACTAAGTTGCACTTTATTTAAACAATATATAATATTCTGAGAATGCATTCTCATATCATGGTTTAAATTGTTTAATTTTAGCAGTATCTCATGAAAATCTGAGAATTCACTTTTTGTAATTGACAAAGATAATGGTCACTATGAAACATTTGGTTTTGCTGAGAGGCATGTTAAACCATATAAATGAAATTTCAGCTATGTAAAAATTCTTTAAATCCTTGAGTTGATGCATGGTATATGGTAAGGTGTTTTTTATACTCCAGTAAATTCTTAGAAATTGAGTATTTAGAGAAAATCAAGTTTTTTAATATTAATAATACAATAAAATTCCCCGGTTGTAAATATTTTTATCATCAACTATCATTAATTCAAAAGTTTCTGCATTTTGATTTAATAGACAAAACTTCTGTAACTCACATGTTGCTTGAGGAGTTGAGGGAGATGTTGTGAGATACTTAGTCTTTTGTAAGATCCATAGATGCTTTATTTGAGGAAAAACTCGGGCGTCCAAGGTAGAGGACAGGACAATAGTTCCATTGGATGTATTCAGCGCTCAAAATGGAAACTACTATGTAATGGAACACTTTTTCTGGTAGTGGAACCAAAGGCAGTGGACACAAAATTTACGTAGCGAAATAGCTGAATATCATAATGAAGGATCTGTGCATGTATGTGCTCTGCTTGAATGGTTTCCAGTGTGTGTTTATAGATGGTGATATTGTGTGTATTCTTTGTACTGGTGCAGCTAGTATTGAATAATGAAATCAAAGATGAACTAGCTAACTTTCTGGAATGGTATTACTAAATGTCTAATGAGAAAGAACGATATTAATGAAGCATGTGACCAGGCATGGATTTAGGGGGTGTGAGGCCCCTAGGCAAGAGTGGTTTGCGGGACCCATGACTCGCAAATTCTGAAAGCATGGTTAAATTTTATGGAGGTAAACAGGCTATCAAATTCTTAACAATTTATTTGCTTACTGTAAATGACATTAAATTCCGAGACAAATAGTAGCCTGTGCTTGAATTGTAGCTGAGTCATAGCACAGAAATTGTAAATAGTAGCCGGATCTCAGTTAGTAGCCAAGCCAGTATGCATGTGTTCTGGTTACATAGCAAAAGGAAATCCTCTTCTTATGCTAAGTTTGTTGGTGCTGTCACTGTTCGTTTTATATTAATGTTTTTCATTTACCCTTCCAATAGAAATATAAATTCTTATTCTTGGCGTTGATTTATTTATATAATTCAAATTCAAATTCGCTTAAATTTTAAGTTTGTATTTGAATTATTCTCGATTTTTTTTATTTCAAAAGGAGGTTACAAAGGCTACTGGCATTGTTGTCTTTGGTGTTTCCAGTGCATTTGCACTTAACTTACATGCATGAAGATAAATAGTTGATTTAAAATTAGCATGATAGCTTAATCTTTTGAGACTTATTGTTAGATTTGACTTTGAGACTTACTGTTAGCTTTGACTTTGAGACTTGATGTGATACAAGTACCTATTAAAATTTTTGTCGTATAAGTTTGGCAGTTCGTATTGCAAAATTTTAGTATCATAATTTTCATGCGAATAAAGATATTAACTATATAGAAGTTGCTGTAAATCACTTGTTCCTAAATTAATTGAAAAAACACGCAATAATTGATCAGGTCTCAGCTAGTTTTAATTTAAATTCTAGCCTTGGCTTTTATAGTAGCCTGAGTTGAAATTGTAGCCGGGTACAAGCACAGGAATTGTAATTTGTAGCCTGGGCTAATTTCGAACATTTACCGAATATATATACAATATAGTGGTTGAGCTTCTGAGGCCGATGATGATCCCAGCCCAAAATTCTTCCAGTGAAATCCTTAGAAATAATTATTTTCCAATGATACCCGTCAGTTTAGACTAGTCTTTGCCAAATATAGTTTAAAATGATCTTTGTCATCATTTAGGATATATATTGGATTAGGACTTTTCACAGTCAGTTTATCCAGTTCTTTCCGTTCTCATAATAAGCTGGCTCTGTTAACATTAACTCTATTGCAGCTCTGGATACGAGGCCCAGGCAGTCACCTAGATCAGCGTTTCTCAACCTTTATGGAGCCACGGACCCCCTCCCCATGAAAATTGCATGAATTTTTCATTCGTTATCTTGTTTTTAGGCTGGTCTCCAAAGGAAACATAGCTTTATGAAATGGTCCTGTTTGTGTGTGTGTGTCCCCTAATAACAACTTTTGCATCAATGGACCGATTTTCATGAAACTTAGTATGAGGCTCCTGCTATCAGGGCCCACCTCCGGGCTATATTTTATTTGGGGAATATTGAAGTCTTTGGTTCGATTCCAGGAACGTTTTTCCCTATTCATTTTTCATAGGAAGTCTCAAATCCATTGTGCAGAGATGTTTTCTTTAATACTTTAAAATATCTTAAAATTGTGATATCAGAGCAAGGTTTGTATTGATCTAAGGGGAAAAGAATGCAGATTCTAATTCTTATCATAGAATTTTGATAATTGATCTTATTTTCTTGAATTTCTACTAAAATTAGTGTTTTTGCATTTTAAATAGCATTTGGTCGGATTGTTGACATGGAGACGATTACATATTACCAAACTCGGCTTGAACATAGACGAGTGAACATAGGGAATATTTTCTTTTCCACTCAACTACCCTTCAGCAATGGACAGTTTATCCAAACATATTTTATCATATAAATTGTAACATTTATTAAATTCGTTTATTTAAAAAAATACATCCAAAATATAACGTCAGAAAGAGATTTTGAAATAGCTTTTAGTATTTTAAACCTGATTATGCTCAATTAATTTGTTTTCCATTTTTTTCTATTATTAATAAACTATGAATTACAAATGTCTTTACATTGCTATAGTTGGGAGCATGAACGAAGGCAGGTGGCAACTGTATGCACAAAGGCAAGGAATGTCATGTGGTTTCTCTCGGTCCTTTACTTGGACAATCAACGTCAGTCAGTTACACCAGTTCTTGGCGTGTAGTATGTACATTTGCGGCAAATTTCTGTGTTCATTTGGGTGTTTTACGATTGAGATTTAAATAGTTCCATCTTGTGATGTTCGAAAATGGAGGGCAAAGGAAGTAAATGCAAGGTTTTGCACAAACAAGCAAGAGAAATGATACATAAAGTGTAACCATACTTCAAAATGGAATCAGCGCATTCAGACAAAGCAACATGTAAAGCTGGTTACAATGTTGCCTGCTGTCAAGAGTGAACAGCGAGTGGTATAGGACTTTGTGCATCATGCATTGTTTTCCAAGTGAAAGCTTATACAGGCTGGCAGTTTGGAAGCAATGTAACATGTATTTCTCTCTCTCTCTCTCTGCACAGTGATCTCGACTCTCCCACCTTTGTACATGCCCCCAACATACTTTTGAAGAAATTTTTCAAGAAAAACTTTTTAAATGTGTACAATTTTCTATAAAGAGACATTTTACGTAGATGTAATTTTGAAGTTCAATTTAAAAACACTGACTGCTTTCCTTAGGGGTGGAACAAGGGTCTACTTATAATGGCCCCTCTATTGTAGCAATAATAAATTATTTTTGCTGTGAGTGTGGCCTATCACTTCTTAAACAGACTTATTTTTTTCATTTTAGGCCAGGCTGAAGCTAAGAAAGAAAAGAGAAGCCTTCACTCCAAAAACAATTGGTGCTTTGGATTTGGGTGGAGCTTCAACCCAGATAACTTATGAGGTACCAATGCCTAACTCAACAGACATGAACTTCTCTGAATGTGGCAATGGTACTAAGACTTTAAAATTGTATGGGACATCTTACTACCTTTATTCGAAGAGTTTCTTGTGTTTTGGTGTGAAAGAAATGAGGAACATGTACTACGTCATGTTGCTAAAGGTAAAACACTGTTCCTTTGAAAAATTTACACTCATGATCTGCATTTCTCTTGATTTTTACCGACTTGATTATAATGTTTTTCATTTGTTTTCTAAAACATAGGATGTAGTTAATGTAACGAATGGGGTATCCAGTCCTTGTGAAAATGTGGGATCATCTCGTCTCGTCTCTTATATGCAGTTGAACTCTCATTGCAGCAAAGCTTCACACTTAAGTAAAGTATGTGATTTGTTTTTATATGCATATAAAATTAAAATAGCTATAAGAAAGTATTGCATGCTTGGAATTTTATTAATTGGTGTTATTGTAATAAATAATTTGGATTCTTTAAAAAAAATTAAATTTATGTCTTTTACAGTAGTCTTGATTATCCGAGATAAAGTGGACCAAGCTAACCTTGGATAAAATGGAAGTTTCGTTTTTAGGCATTAAAAATAGGCCTATGTATGTTCAGAAAATTTATTTTATACATACATAACTAAACTAAAAGAACAATTTATTGATATTACTTAAACAAAATAGTCTTTTAATGATTTCTGCCTAACTTTGGTTGATTGCTTTTTGGCTGCCATGTTACACCACCTAAATCATTGAATAACCTTTAATTTGGTCTCTAGAGGCACCACAACACACTTTCTTTTCCCATTCATTATTCAGTAGAGTCAAGAAACGTCTAGCTATTGTAGGGCAAAAAAATGATGAATGTCAAGGATGGACAAGTCCGTGGGTATCAAAGTGTAGTTTAATGTCTCCTTTTTACTGAGGTTCGTTGAAGACTGACTTGACGATCTGAGCCTCTGTCGAGAGGACTATGCCTCGGTTATACATTGTTGCGGCAGAATGCAGCCACATGCTTCATGAATCTTACACTATGTATCAACTGAATTCATGATTTATGTGGGGTAAATAACCTGTGTGACCTTGACCGCAAGCAAAAAACAACAATGTATTTAGAGGGGGGTCGCCTCGCTTAACGCGGAAGCTCAGCTAAGCAGGGCTTGGATAATCAAGACTACTGTATATGCTAAAGATAATAATTAAACATATAATTAGTTTGTAATCCAAACAACATTGCTGTCAAAATTTGAATTCTGTTTATGGCTCACATTCTAACTTTTTGCACTGTCATAATTGGATAGATAGTTAACAGTCCATATGTTATAACATTTTCACATTTAACCCTTGATTAGTCATCTCAGAAAAATATTGCATGAGCAGATCCACAGTGTATAATATGCATCACTCAATTTTTATGCCTTATAAATTGGTATTTAATAAAAAATTAATATTAGAATGAAATAAAATGAGGGACAAGAATGTGTTCACAGGCTGCCAAATAACATGTGTCCAATATTTTAATTACTTAAATGTATTTTGTGTTTCCTTTGTACGTCTAAGTTTAGGAAATCTGTATTTGGGTACCATAATGGCACAGGAACTGGAGGGATAGAGAGAGCATTACCCCTGCCTAACCAAGTGAGAATGGGACTGGCAAAATATTAATTTGCTTTTGTCATTGCTGGCTCACAACATGACTGTGCCCATGATACTAAACACCCTCAGTCTGCAAACCTTGAATTTAATGTTTAAATGACTTATTTTTGGTAAAATGTAGCGATTTTATGAGGATTTGCCTTGACAACCAGGTCATTGTTGAAATCGAGAGCCCATTATTGCCTCAATTCTCATATGAGTAATATATACATATGTATGGAGTGCCTCAATATGAGCCAGACATGCAGGCTTTTATTCTTTTGGAAGTTAAAATTAGAAAATACTGAGCAGCAATCATCCGATTTGAACTATTTTAAAGAACAATTAATAAAGTTTCTTATTCTATTCATCTTTTTCCACCTATAGCTCAAAACTGCTCTTATTAAACATTAAAATGACATATTTTGTGGTAACATTTCCATTTTAATGACAACTGCTTTGATGACATTGTAATTGTCAAAACTTGAGCTCCGATGTTTGTCTCAAGGCTAAATGCCTTCCTCTCTCTTACCTCAAGGTTTATTTATCTTGACAACTGACTGCTCCGAGAAATAAAATTGGTATAAATAGCGATATTTAAAATAATTTATTTACAGTTAAAAATTTTAATTCTGTTATTTATTAACCCAACAGTACTCGCGCACATTTTTGTAATGTAAGAGGTCTCTGACACCCGACATATTTTTGTTTAAAAAATTGTTGATTTTCAATGCATTTTTCATTTTGTCTCTTGATGTATTTTCGATTAATTGAAATTTATTTTAAGATCTTAATTATTTAACACAACCAGGAGAAAAATAAAATTTGTGGAAAATACAACATTTGTTCTTTTATGAAATTTTATATTTTGTAATCAGTAAAGTAACTGTTCAATTGTGATCCTGGTTCATAAACAACAACACCAATGATGCAATTAGTAACAATAATTTTACAGTAAAACATAAACCACTCGAAAAACCGAAAACACTGGTATTCCCGCACAACGCTCTGTCACACCGTCTAAGAAAAACGACCAAACTCGAAGATTACCATTGGATACTAGTTTTTTTAGGCGAAAATGGTTGTAGGCACATGCCACTCCAGCTACTGAAGAGCAGAAGTCATACAACCTAAAAGTAAAGGAACCCTGTAATAAAACAGGGCTGGGGTGTCTACAGCACCCCGCGTGACCACACTCAGGTTAATTTGAACCTGTTAATTTTAAGTAATTGCAGTTGAAGTCAGTTTACTTTTAAAATGGTCAATTGCAAATAAGACAAGTGTTCAGTATTTGAATATTGCAATAATTGGAATTAAGTAAAAAAGTATTCATGTGAAATCCCTACATATTTCAATGCAATATTTGTCTGAAAAATAAAGCTATATTTATGTGCTAAAAGTGAATTATATTTATGCAGAAAAGTGAATACAATTAAATATTCGGGAAACCCTGCACTATAGAATTATTGAGCACTGAAAACATTCTTCGTGATTCTGTTTTTTAATCACCACATCCAATCCCGGTCTGTTTACATTGCAACAAATAAGTTTTTGATTTTTTCGAGCTTATTTTTGAGTTGCGTTCAGTTGCCATAAAAGAAAAGGTTTGTTAAATTAGGTAAGTTACTTTAACCAAGTTTTAAATCACCAAAGTGTAATTAGGTCACCCGGCCCCATGTTTGTGTGGTTTGAGGAGACCGTGCAAAGTCAGCGGTCCGTCCTTCGGAAGAGATGTTAAGTCGTTGGCCCTCTTGGTGTTCTTCGTTAAGAGTAGGCTAATGCCGGCACAGGGTCCCTCCTCCCTTGTGATTGTGTTCACTGTGGAAGGAGTTATGGCTATAATAGTCCAAGAGGTTGATTAGCCAAAAAAAAAACACACCAAAGTGTAATAATTAGTATAACGACATCGTTCTTCGTTTACCTAGCTATTTTGAAACAATATTTCACTAAGGTATCCATTTTGAACTCTTTTAAATGTAATATTTCATTAATGTTCACCCGTCATCTTTGACAGGCACCTATACTAGTATATATAGAGAATTTTACTAATTTCTCTTCGATAAACTGGTGCATCTAAAGAGGTTGATATATAAATTCAATACATCAGCAGCAGTGTTAGAATAATCCATTTCAGTATTCTGATTTTCTCAGTAACTAACAGTTACTTTGTTTATTTAACATATCATATTTCTTGAAGATCAGTTGAGAAGCTGACGAATAAACGACCTTAGAGAGTGAAGTGGGAATCGTGTATGATTAACGTATGTATCACGATACCCTACACTAACAAAAAACTCAATATAGGAATGGAAACTGAGCTATCTCAAATATGAAACCATCTGATTTCAACAATCTTCCCTTTAAATTTTCCATCTCCATTACACAACACTGAAATTTATAATAGAAATATTAGTATACTTACTTTTCATGGATAGAAAAACATCAATACGTACTATTATGTATGAAAACATAAAATAACATTTTAATATGTCTTCTCGTCAACAAAACTCGCTTCCATATAAAAGCTATAAATATAGCTATAGATATTTTTACAATTGAAACATTAATCAGCTAGGATAGAGGGACATTTCATCGGCCGACTCCTTTGTTTCCCAGTGCAGTCATTCACACACACTAAAATATTTCGGTCCATTGATTCCGACCTTTTTTGAGTGCCTATACTTGGCAGATGATTTAGTAGAAATGTGGCCCAATAATGTTAGAAGTTGGACAGCCCTGCATTACACAAAGTCAACAGTGCTATGGGCCTCTATCATCAATGGGCCCTGGGTAAATGCCCTTTGGATAAGACGGCCCTGCTTTATGGTAATGATATTTAGAAATTGAACTTTGTAGCCTTTAAGAAAAGCTGAATTTAACCATTTTATCATGTTCTGTTTGATATATTGTATTTTAACAAAATTTTTCTCATTTAATACAGTTTGCAGGTACCATTATAACTTTCAATGGAACAGGGAATGTTACAGAATGCCAAAGCCGAATAGAATTTATCTTAAACACAAAAAATTGTATGGAGACTTTTCTCTCGAAGAGCTGTTTTGAAAAGCCTCCCCCAAGGGCATACAGTGCTGCTTTCTCTGTGAGTTTCTTCTTTCTAATTCTAAGTTTTATCTTGAATATTTATGCCAATGGTTGTATTTTCAGTGTTTGTGTTCTGTATTTAGTTGAATTAAATTTGACCTTTGTAAGGCAATCTCATTGAAGATACTGTAGTTTAACCTTTAAATGCTGGATTTAAATGCTGACATATGATGCTCGCTGCCGGGATTTAAATGAAGGTTTTGAAAACCCACAACATATATTCACAAACTAGCGGAACAACCCTTTCTGTGCCCTGGTGTTTATGATGATTAATATTTACAAACTAGCAGAATAACCAATTCTTTGCTGGGGTATTTATGATGATTGGTATCTTGAAAAGCTTCCTTATGTTGGTACCAATGATCTTTCATGACTCTGAAGTCATAACTTGATCTTCTTTAACCTCCATAATTTTGAAAAATACATTGAAAACCCTTTTACATTACTCCCTCTTAGATTATGCTGACGATCTTGCCACTGCCAAAAGAATATACATATGAGTTATTTCGATTGCTTAGTCTTGAACATACCATGTAAAACATCTTGAGAAAAGCAATATGCACATAAGTGGACCCTGACAACTATAAGCGATTGACCTTGGGCTTTATTGTAATTCCATAAGAAACCTCTACATGAAATTGAAGTTTAAATTCAAAAGGGCATTTGCTTGTAATTATAGGGTGTATAAAAACACTGTCCTCTTGCACATTGATGTTACATTTCAGTTTTCATTTACAATGGCGATATACATATCAATAACTACCATATTTCTTGGCATATAAGATGCACTTTTTTCCAGAAAAATTACCCCAAAATCAGCCTGTGTCCTATACGCCAAAGGTAAGATTATTACTATTCTCAATACTGACACTAACAAGCACACTCATCCCCAAAATAGAATAATTGGCAGTCATTGGTCGCAAAAACAAAATATACATTGTTAATAGTGAAAAATTTGTTAATATATACAGTAATACCTTATGCAACCTGAATTTTGAGGATGCATTTTCATTATTAAGCTTTAATACATGTCTGCTTGCAGTAATTACAATTTCGGCACATTTGCGATATTTTACTTTCTTATGAGTCCATTGAAAGTGTGATTAATGTCACGGAACAGTAGAGTTTGTGTAGAAATGTAATGCCATTAATAGTTTAACATATCTAGGATAAACGTATTGAGATCACAATGGCTACAAAAGTGAAAAAATATGCCTATGCTATTAGTTATAAACTTCAGGTGATTCAATATGCAAAAAATGCATGGAAACCAAGTAGCAGCACATCATATCGGTCCACCTCCCACAGAAAAAAATGATCTCTGAATGGAGGAAACGAGGAAAAACTGAAGCTGATGTGATAAGAGAAACAATCTTCATTAGGTTGGTCTTAAATGGCCACAACTAGAGGAGGAAGTGATGGATAATAGAACAGAGGAAGTTTGGTATTGCTGTATTGAACAAGATCGTTATGTACGAGGCAAAAAAGAGTTGAAGAAGAAATAGGACTAGTTGAGCATACATATCGTTATTAAATATGCATTCCTTTTAGTATTCATCCCATTAAATTAAAATATCATATTGCACTTAAGTTTAAGTAAGTACTATTGGTAAATGTGTGTGTGTGTAATTTAAGGCGAATCAGCCTCTTGGGCTATTATCGCCGAAACAATACGTTTTAAACACCACCTATTTGTGATGAACTACCCACATCACCCAACATGATATAAAGAATAAATACATAAATAAATAAATAAAGCTAAAAACAGATTGTAAAAGACTGTATAAGGGTCTACTGACATGTATAAAACTTTCTCACGACACAAGAAGGAACTATTATGCCTGTAGCACACTGAACTTTTAAAATGGATATGGGAGTAATAATATTTCTCCCTTCTATCCCATTATACAATACAATACTATTGGTAAAGGGTATCTATATGTGCGACATGTGCCACACATTCCGACAGCTTTAATTAATATGACTGCTGAGTTCACACAGCACATTTAGCTATCCAAGTCTTGAAGCAATTATTTATGTTTTAGATCATCCCTATTTATTTTATGAATGAAGTTTATCTAAAACGTTATATATATATATAACATTATCACGCCATAATATTTTCTGTAAATGTTGCCAGATATGGTCTTAATCACAGCTGGAAATGATACACGACGTGGCCCTTCCTAAATTCCTTGGTGAACCAAAATACTTTTTTTCTTGAAAAATCTAAAAAACTGGGGTGCGTCTTATATGCCAGGAAATACAATATATTTCTGATATAATTTCTCTTTTATTATTCAAATTAAAGTTATTGTATTATTTCATATCTTTTATGCACTTAGATGAGTAATAAGTATAGATACCCTCCTTTATGTATTTTGGATTACGCTATTGTCTTAAATGGACAACAATTGGGTTTTCATGAGAGTGAAATTTTTTTCTAATACGAAAACTTGAAATTTTGTGGTTAAAAGTTTCATTTTGGAAAATTCAGTCCATATTTGAAATGTTATCATAGGAAAATGAAACTTCATATTTTTCACCAATCCTAGGTTTAATTATAAAATTCCTACGATGATTTTAACTAATTTTAAAATGCAAATGAAAATTATGCTACAATATTTCCCATGTTATTTAAATGGAGAAAAATTAAAAAGGAAAATAATTTTAAAAAGTAAAAATTAAAATGTCAATCAAATTGACACACCATTTTTCTATCTTATTATTGCGATTAAACCTAAACCTTCCTGTTGTTCCTATGTTCTGTAGTTTTTGAGTTACAGCGGCACAGGTATCCAAACTTTGGTAAATATATATTAGATATCTCAAAAATATTCAATTAAAATATTTTTTAAGGCAAAGTAATGGGAAATTGCAATGTGTAATGGTTGACATGGAAAAAATTTCCACTGTATAATGAGGACCAAAATTAGAAAGGAAACAAAATATATTCTATATTCAGAAAAAAATTAATTACTCACACTTGTAGAGATAATTCACCCTTTGCTCATGTTTCCAATGCTTAAAAGCCTTGTTTCATATGAAAAGTCAAAGCACAGCGACAGACAGTCTGACCTTTCAATTTCAGCAATGATATTATGTGCATTTTTGTATACTGTTCACTGCATACACTCGACTCCTTAACTTTGAGCCTGTCATCACCCAATGCTCATATCTATTATATATAGAGGCTTCTTACTTATATTATTAAATCAGGAGGATACTAATGTTTAGGCACTTCAGATGAGCTGGAGACTTGAAATTTGGAATGATTATGTATAGGATTTTGCTCACAACTAACCAGAAAACTCGAAAACCTCAAAATTGTTCATTTTTAGCGGTTGTTTTTTATCTTGAAAACTATTTGTTGTAGGTACATGCTTTTGCAAACATTTTGTAGCAAATTCTATCCTCCATATGGATAAATTTTTTAATCCATACCTTACAGATATTATAAGGGCAAGGGAATGCAATTCCTAATAGCTATACGTATCTTTTACGATTATTACATATTAACAATTTTTATTTCGAAAACTATTAATCGTAGCTACAAGCTGTTGTGGACTTTTGGTGTAGCAAATTTTGTCCTCTACCCAAATAAAATTTTTAATCTATACCTTACTGATCATATAAGAGCATTTTAGCCTTTTCAATGTCACATTTTGTGTTAATGCATTGTATTGAGCCTTCCGCCCCTTCCACAACCTCTGTAGGTGCACGTGCCTCTCCCCCTCCACCCTCCCCTTCATCCCTCCCCCCTCTTCCTTCCTGTCTCTGCAATGGTTTTTTGCAGTTGCATAGTTTGGCACGAAATTTTACGTCCCACGAATTCTTGTGAGAGAGTTTACAAGTCGTATTCGACAGTTCTTCCATTATTCTATAACCATGTTATAAAGGTGATTATCAAAAGTGTGTTATTTGTCATTGCGTTATTTGTTATTGTGTTATTAGTTGTCGTTGGTTCAGAGGTGCAAACTTTTATATTAAAAAATATATCTAATAAGGAAATATCTGTCTGAAAAATTAATGTTTTCAAGGTGAGAGGAAATGTTTGCAGAATGCAAGCACGAACTACTTGTAATTTACTATGATTAATAATATAATATTATTTGCACAAGAGACAACAGCTCAGTAAGGTTTCGCACAGCAAACTGATAGTAATCTGAAGGGAAACCAAGATCTCAGTACAGTAAGTCCTCGATTTACGTTGTCCCGATTTATGCTGATTTGATATAACGTCATTGCTGACTGGTGTCGTCAGAGTTTTTTTTTTAATTCCTGTAAATTCCATATTTTTTAATGAAATAAAAAAAATGCGCCAAAAATGAAAAATGCGTCGTATTTGCCTCTTCAGTTGCATGAAAATCATTATCTATTTTAGCTCTTTGATTTAATGTAATTTAGTCCTGTTAAAAGAGACAATGAAGACGATTATTCTTATTCACCTCCTTGGGAAAATATTTTCACAAGGCGTCTTGATATTTACGAGTGAGATGCATATGTTTTCGTTCAGAATTGTTGCCAGATGCATCATCAGTTTTGTTTCTGCAAGATATGTCATTTAGATTGGTATATACATGAATTATAATGGTCACGAAAATCCAGTTTCCATATATGTTGTTTCAATTTATGTCGCACTTTCCTGGAACGCATCCCCGATGTAAACTGAGAACTTACTGTATATGATTTTGGGAAATTCCTTTTCCTCTCTCACATTTTTTACTCTTTCAAAATGGGCAAAATGGCTATCTTTCCTTCATCCCACTTCACACTTCAGTTTTATAAACAACTTCTCTTTCAACTGTTGTATAGAGAGAGGATCCCGATGTGGGACAGCTGGTGGTAAAATTCCTGCAATCCTGAGTCATATATTTTTTGGGATCTTTAGATTGCCAGTTTGGAAATCATTGTACAAAGTTTGGAATAACGCTGTAAATATAAGAGCGTAGAATATCACTATGCCAACTGTGGTACAGCATATGTACCACCCTGTGTTATAGGGGTGCTATTTGCTGGTACATATGTTGTACCTTACGGCATTTAAAGGTTAAACATTGAGGATTAATAATTGTCACATTTTTATGAATATCCTAAGGAAAATATTTAATGTATGTACTCTTTTGTGTTGGTTTAAAGTTCATCTGACTTAATTTTAAAATTGAATATTTGCAAGATCTTTGAAGTTATTGCTTAACCTCGTTCTATTTGTTTTCTAGCCAATGTTGGATTGAATAGTACGAGTATTATCCTCTCCAATTAATAAGAAATACACTTTTTGCAGGCATTCTCCTCCTTTGGTTATATCACAGAAGGGTTGAATTATACCTCTGACATGGGCCAAGATGGTTTTTATAGTAAATCTAAGGCAGTATGCACCTCGACATGGGATGAGGTTGTTGCAAACAATTATCCAGGCAAGGTTTAGTCTAATTGTGTCTGTATTTCAATTTTTGGTACGTTTTTTAATTAATCTCTTTTTTTTACAGGTATAACTTCCAAATTTCTACGTAACCTTTGCTTTGACTCTCTGTACCAGTATATTCTTTTAAAAAATCAATATGATATTACTGACGAGGAATGGCAGAAATTAAATTTCTCCCAACAGGTGGGTTATTATCTATTTATTTCATACTGTCCAAGATTTCCATTCATTTATAATATTTTGTATCATCTGTTTTTCTGTCCATCTTTATACTATAAATATGAAGTCTTGTTTAATTAGGTTTGCTGATTTTGTGCACAACAAAAAATTGAAGTCTTTTTGGTAAGAGTTGGCATAATAGCATAGTAGAAGCTGAAAATTCATTCTGTCGAGCATTTTCTGAAGGAATCATGCACAATTACAGCAGGAGTTCCCAACCTGGTGCTCGTGAGCAGGGCCGCAAAGAGCTGACACGGGCCCAGGGGAAGGATTGGCATATCCTCCCCTGTAATAATTAACATATCTACATACTAACTGTATACATACTGCATGTTTGCACTTACATTAAACACTATAGATGTTGGAAAGACAGGAAAAATGATCTTTATAAAATTTATGTCTATCACTTATATTTCTGCTACTTGGCCAATTAATTAATTAATATTTTTATAGAGGCCCAGGAGATTTTTTCCTGGTATCCCCATCCTCTTCGTGGGCCTGCTCGTGAGCACCATTACACTCTCTGACAGCCTGACCTTACTCTTCTATGATGCTTAAAATCCCCTTTTCTAGCACCAGTAATTTAATTTGTTCACTCATTTTCTTTCTCAACTTATTAATAACTTCAATGGTATTTACAATCATTCCCATTAAAAAATTATAGTGGCACTTGCTTGATATTATAAAACATTACTTGGTGCTTGCCACATGGATAAGATTTAGGAACTGTATCAGTGCTAATGGTTACTTGATACAGTACAGTATAAGTACATGTATGTGATGTGCCACCCAGCTCTTGATTAACAGAAGATTGAATAAATTTCCTAGGAAAAGCAAGAAGAAGAAATTATGCAAGCTTTCTGCATAGCACAAATTGTGTTTCAATGCATTTTCTAACATGTTTGTTTCCATGCTAGCCCTAAATGAGCATCATATGATGCAAGGAAGAAATTGAACAAAATATATTGTATATGTGGTAAAACCTCATGAAACATGTATTCTGGTAGCCCATTTTCAGTATTGCGCAGATTTTATTTGTATCTCAATTATATTGTGGCCCATTTTCAGCCAATGTGGTGGAACCCTAGAAAGAAATCCAAAAATGTTGTGACATTTTAATGTTGTGTTGCCTCGTATGCCACAATTGTCCATTCGGTGACAAAATAATACCAGAAAAATAATAATGCAGCAACCATGCTACAGTCTCATTGTGCCCAGGGCTGTCTTGAGATAACAGCTGGCATGGTGGTTGCCAGGGAATTCGTTAACCAAAGGGTGCCAAATGACCAAAAATATGACATATACATGCAGTTTACTTGCATTTAAAAATATATTTCTGTTATTGATGATGGATATTGTTTAACCTACTTTAGTCATTATTAAACAATACGAGTCCACGAAAAAGTACTGTATTTTTCGGGCTATAAGACAGGCTTTTTTTCCAAAAAAATTACTCCCAAAATCAATCCACATCTTATAGACTTAAGGTAAGGTTATTACTGTATTCAGCCCTGACACTCACGAACTCACTGATTCCCATAATTAGGAATCATTTGTCGCAAAATAATTAAAACACATTTTTAATAATTAATAGTGAAAAATGTTAATATATATCCCAGGGGTGGCCAAACTTGCATACCCTCATAACTGCATTTGATAATATTCAAAAGTTTGAGAGCCGCATGACACAATCTGTGCTCAGATTTATGAACAGTAAAACATAATCTGTATCCGAAGCAATTCAGATATAATATATGGTCCTTAAGCTTCCCCAATACGTCTCAAGTCACTAAAGCATTTTGTTCTATAGTGAAAGATGTTGACATGCCCCTGAGTGTAAATTTAAAAGAGCTGCATACTAAATTAAAAGAGCAGCACGTGGCTCGAGAGCCACAGTTTGGCCACCCCTGATATATACTTAAAAACCTTATGTAATGTGAATTCCGATGATGCATTTCATTATTACGCTTGATTACATGTTTACTCATAGTGATTACAATTTTGGTGCATTTTCAATGTTAGTTTTGATGTTAGTAACGATATTTTAGTTCTTAATGAGCTCATTGAATAGCACAATTAATGCCACAGAACATTAAAATTCCAATAGTTGTCAACATTTTTATAAATATATAGGATAAATAATGTTACATGTATTGAGATCACAATGGCTACAAGAGTCAAAGGATATTTCTACACTATTATCTATAGGCTTCTGGTAAATATCATTTTGGTCCACGTCCCACAGAAAAATAATCTGTGAATGGAGAAAACAGGAGGAAAAACTGGAGACGAAATCAAAAGAGAAACATAGTCTTCATAAGCTTGGTCCTAAATGGCCACAACTATAGGAGGAAGTGAAAATATAAATGAAGTCAGGTATTGCTGTATTGATCAAAATAGTTTTGTATGATACATAAGGAGTTGCAGAAGAAAAAGGCATAGTGGAGCATATGTATCGATATTCCATATGCACTCAATTTATTAGGAATTAAAATCTCATCTTGCACTAAAGTTTAAGAAAGTACTATCGGTAAAGGATGTGCAATGTGTGCGGCGCACTCCAACAGCCTAATTAACAGGTCTGCAGAGTGCATGCATGGCACGTTTAGCTGTACAAGTTTCCAAGTAATTATTTATGTTTTAGATCATCCCTGCTTACTTTCACGAATTAAGTTTCTCTAAAGTGTTACATTAAATTGTTATCATGCCATAATATTTTCTTTAAATGTTACGAGATATGAACTTAATCATGGCTAGAAATGATGCACGACATGGCTCCTTCTTAATGCTCTGGTGAACCAAGATACTTTGTTCCTGAAAAATCTTCTAAATAGTCAGGGTGCGTCTTATAACCCAAAAATTACAGTCCATACAATAACCAATGTTGAGAGACAAGTATTTTAATGATGTGTTTCGTAATTTTTCGAGAGTTTATATATATATATATATATATATATATATATATATATATATATATATATATATATATACACACACACACAAGTAGTCTGTGCTTGCAAACTGCAAACGCTTCAAGATATCACCATACACCAAGATCTAAACTCTCGAAAAATTATGAAAAGAAAGAAAAAACTAAACCTCGAATATAACGTGACCCCAAACAACCTTCAACCAATCTAACACATGTTCCTCGTTCATCTGTCCCTTCTCCTGCATGCTAAAGATTACACTTGACAGTGACTTTACCTTTGGTATCTTTTTACGATTGAAAATTACGTAGGGAGTCAGTTTTCATCTGTCAGCTGTGACAGCAAGCATAACAGTTATCCTTGATTTCTCATTTATGGTGGATTTTTACAACACCAATTTAGCATCATTTTCGTTGACGGTGATGTTGGGCGGCATGTCAAAACATACCGGGGTTTGATCTGCATTCTCCATCTGGCCTAGCAGACAGTTGTTTTTTCCGCAAGCTTATGACTTAACTCGAATACGCTGATGCACTGATTGCTTCAATGCAATGACTGTTGAGGGCTTAAGCTGCCGACTGAACGATCTATTCTCACATCAGACGTTTTTCAAGTACAATGTAACACGTATGCCTAATGTGTCTACAATGTAACGAATATCTTGTATCTCTTAAACAGACATGCAGAATGTAGGGTGAGTTTTTGAAACAATTTTACAATCTTTTAAAATCATTAGTACTTGAATATAACATGGAGGCTACTTTTAAAATTTCATTTTTGGAAAAAAACCATGTTATATTCAGTACAATACGGTATATATGTGTGTGTGTACCATTTATGTACTTGAAAATTGAAGCTTAAAAGAACTTGCTAAATTGTGTGATGGCTTATTTAGCTTCTCTGAAAGAATGTAAGATATTTTTTAATAGGCTATAATTTTGAGAAAATAAAACTTTTAACTGTCTTACATGGTAAAAATGAACAATTTATCAAACTTGATCCATATGTGGTAACCTAATACGAAAACATTTTTAGTGTTTTCTAATGCACTTTTAGCTTGATAACGCAATAGGTAATATTAATGCTTTCATTAGTGATTAGACTTTACAGTAAACTAATGGATAATTATCTTGTTTCTCTTTATCCAGATTGATAACACCGATGTTGGCTGGTCATTGGGATTCATGATCAATTCAACCAACGTGATACCAGAAGAGGAACCGACCACTTCAATACTTAGCCTCGCTGGTTTTGTCTTATTGGGTGCCTTCTTCATTTCATTTATTGCTCTCTCTGCTGTTTCTGCGACTGTTGCTCTTCGTAAGGCAAGAGTTGTGGGCGTAAGGCCTCTCCAAATTCTACGTTCTCCAGATGGAAGAGAAAACAGGTTTACTTATGGCGCTATAGATGCCTGAAGTTTTGCATTTTGGTGTGCGCAATTTTAGTGTGAACCACGAACTTTATATATATTTATCACCACCCTTATGCATTATCTGTTTGGGGCTGGCTGATTAGGCTGTGATAAGGCAGAGAGATTCCCTCATCTAATAAAGGGTGAAGTGTAAAGTAAATATGGAAGACCTCAATTTGAAATTTACTTTACATGTTTTCCTGAATTTTCATTTTGAGAACAAAAACTTATGGGTAAATATTTAGTCGTGAAATTTGTCAGATGATTGCATCTATTGCAGGCTGTCTTCCTGTTGTTGATTTGGTTGCACATTGATTTGTTTATGCACGTTTCATGTCACTAGTCGGTAAATTTTTGCATTGTTTTGTAGCGATAATTTTTTGACATGTTTTATGCTGTCGTATTTCTTCTTATTTGTAGTGCAGTACATTTCTTTATGCATGTGTTTTTATGTGCTGGAATTTGTTCTTATTTTGCTCTCCTATGTAAATTTAGGTGGATTTTACACACAGTTACAATGCATGTGTTATTTGTGGTTTAGATGATGAACTTGATACAATTTGCTATACATGTGTCACCGTTTGTGAAATTGTCTATCTCGTGAACTGGCCACTCATACTGGAAAATCTGCACATTGGCCATCTCTGCTGTACACTTAAATGTCAAGACCGAAAAATGTAACTTTTCAGTGCATTCCATGTTTTGGATGCCAATTTTATCCATCTTGTGGTCATCATTATTAACAGAGAGCTCATGGGTTTTAATCGTTTCTTATTAGTGCTCTTTTAAATGTCATTCATTTTGCAATTTAATTTGCAATAGACTTTGGCGAGTGCTATAGGCATTTCCCAGTTCATGAAGTGAATATCAGAAATGAGTACCTCACAGATTGGCCAAAATGAATTCCCAGTTTATGGAATGAACTATTTCACAAATGGGACTTAAACACATACGTCATGATGGGAGTGCTTTAAATAGTTATATTTTAGCAGTATTCTAAAAAGTAGTGTCTCTCTTTATTACATATGTATGTAATCATTGGTATTGCCATTGTGTTTGTATTACTTTTTCAAAATACATCATCCTTTTAAGGTAAATTGTGTTGCTGTTATATTATGCATTTCAGTTCCAGTGCACATCTTATCTAATTGAAGATATCATGGCATCACTGGGGACAGTGTTGATTGGGACCAAATTTCGATCAAAACCTTCTATGAAGAGCTTTATCAAATGAAATAGGTTGATATCAGTTTCATGTGTTAAGATTATGCTTGATTGTTTCTAAAGTCTTATAATTGAAATAATATATTTCTGTATTTTAATGTGTAATGCATATAAATACTTCTGTTGAACAAAAGCCACTGTACTGTTTTATACAATCACTAATAATAACAGAGAAACTAAATTCATGTATATGCAAACATTAGAGGAGTTTCGGCGTTATATTTTTGCAAGATATTTTTATAAAACATTGCACCTCTTTCTTACTCAGCAAGGATTTATGCGTTACAGATATTTTATTTAAGATGTTTAAAATTAAAATTTGTGGCAAGTATTTTCTTCTGGTAAAAAGAGCAAATTTTTTAAATTAGAAATCCAATAGTTACTTAGATAATCAGGGCAGTTTTTAGTCAGATTGCTAACCACAGTTGTCAGATTAACTGATCTATAATTTTCTTTGCAAGTTTTATTTCTGTCCATCACAAATATTACAGTTGTTCTTTTCCAGTTGTCTGGAACTGTGTTATTATTTAATGATAGACCTCATAAAATCCTGAGGTATGATATTACTATTTCTCCTGAACCAAACTTGAATGCCTATACAACAATATCACCTTGCCCTTTCAATTTGCCATTCTCTAGCCTGTCTAATTTTTTTAAATGTCAACATTTTCAGTTCTGATGTATTTTGCCATTTTATTGAGGATTGGTTTTGCAAGTCATTTTTATTAAAACTGTATAAAAAACGTAATAATACACAATATTTGGATATATTTAAATTTTAAGTTAAAATAGGAAGGCTTGGATAATGGTTAGCTCTGTACAAAATATGTCAAAGCTATTGAAATTATTATCTTGTCTGATCTTCAGTCTCAGGTTGTCTCCACAAATGCAACAACATGTTATCAGAGTCATAGCTGGAATATATGGCACCTGTGGCAAAATTTTAGGAAACACCTTAGTTATGTAGAATATTCTTTTTCCTGCATTTTAATAAATAATAATAGCGTTGTTATTAAAAATAACTCTAACCTTAGTATTAAATAATACAATTTTATGGTAAAATAAACTGAATTTTATTGGGGAAATGTTTGGCACCTATGAGAAATCTCACCTTTGTCATACCCTAACTACGGCACTGAATGTTCTCCGTACTGAAAATTTATCTTGCATCTTGTTATAATATTAAAATTTTCAATTGTTGGCAAATTATCATTTTATGTTCTTGAAATATGTTGATCTTTATGTAAATTTCCACTTGACAAAATTTCATGTACTAATTCTCATTAGTTCTCCTTAGCCAAAGAGTTAGAGAAGCTCAAAGACTGGAATCAGCAGAATGAATGAAAATACCAAAAATAATATATGCATTATAGTGTGTGTTTCTGTGTATTAGAAATTTGCTATAAACTCAGGACAGTTGTGCAGCTTAAAGAACAATGTTTATTTTTGCTGAAGTGAGAATTGAAATCTACAAGTATCATCAAAATATATGTTCAGAAGAATAAATATTGAGTTTTTCATAACCGCAACAATAACTATAAAAATTTAAAATTATGAATGGTGATACAAATGAAATTCAACTATTTATCTTTCACAGGAGTTTATTACAACACAACCGGTTTTGCTACAATCACCTGATATCATGAGTAAATTCCACGAGGTGGGACCTGAACTTATTAATGAGATTATGAATGGTGTCACTATGTACTGCATTGTTAGCTCCTATAGCATTTGGTTGATTTTTTAAACATTTGTTAACATTTTAATGAATACAGCATAGGTGTCTTTGAGTCTTATTTATTGATTTGCAGTCATTTGAGCAAAAGAAATCATGAAATTTAAGAAATAGCCCTCATAGCATTTGTGTGTTTCATTATTTTAATTTTTGACAGGAATAATAAGCCAAAACATGCAAGAGTAAGTCTTGATATTTAGCAAGTAAATGATTTCTATTAATATTTTTCTTTTTATAAATTATCGAAACATTTGGCAACCAAGTGAACATTCATTATTCCAGTTGCTTTTGACAGGCAGTTACACTAATTACATATAGATACAGAAATGAAAAAAGAGGAATTTTACTCAGAAATATATTTAATCTCTGGCATAAAATCGTTTATTCATTGTTTTTTTGCCTTCTCATAAAGACAAGTCTATAAAAATTGCACATCTTTCAAATTAAAATTAGGCAAAACCCTTGCATTTTTATCTCAGTATGTGTAGTAAGTAGCGTCAAGTTGTGCTGCAGCCATCTTGGCATCAATCCAATTTCTAAAGAGAGCTACATTTGTATATACTCCTGGTACTTCAGCTTCACCACAGCGAATGCCCCAAGCCACTATTCCAGATTGCATGTATTGATTTGGACTGTTCTGCAGTGGGCACACAAGAGGGCTACCTCCATCCTGAAATATTAATGTTAAAATATCTTGAAATGATACCATTGTTGTGAATGGACTTAATTTTAGAGAACCAGCAATATTGAATGTTAAAAATCTATTTTTTTCCATCAGAATTTGTATTATGTACAAATCTTTGATATTGAGAAAGTATTATCTCAGAAAAATCAATGTATTACGCAAGCCAAAACAATCTTAGATTTCTTTTAATGAAAATGGAATGAGATTCAGTGGAATGTTCTAACTTTATCCACAGTATGATAAAATTATCCTCATGTCTTATTTCCATTTTAATTATTCAAATAGAATCGTGCTCTAAGTATACTCAATTATGATCAGTTATTTACCTTGCAAATATCTTGATCCTTTTCTCCACCTGCACACATGAAAGAGTTATGGAGCCTAAAATAATTATATAATCTAGTCTTGCGCAGCAGGGTCTGGCATTGCTGATTGTCAACTACAGGCAATTCCACTTTGTTGAGAATGACTTGACCCTCTTTGCCTAAAGAAAGAAATCAATTAAAAATATACTTAATTCCATCCAGTGTTTAAAATGACAATTTCATCAAAATCTTTACTGCCCATGACTCGAATTTTTTCTTGCATCCTCAATTTTTTTTTACATGAAGGACGAGGACAGTATGTAACAATATTAATGTTCTGTCATAAACTTAAATGTTATACATGAAACATCGTGGAAACAAGTTGTTAAAATGGAGTGCGCTTATCAATTCAAAACTAGTTGAACTGCCATTAATCTTCAAAGAAATCACTTATAAATACTAACCTGATAGGTTATTGCTCCAACCACTGGCAAAGCAATGGGTTCCTGGGGCAGGCAAAAACCCCTGTGTGGGAATGCAAGCAAAGCCAACATTCTCGGCTGGTTCCACAGGTTCAGTCAGGAAAAGAAGTGCTATGTCATTGATGAGGTTGTTATCTTTGAAATTTTCATGAATTACTATTCTTTCCACATCTCTATCCTGATGCTTATAGAGTTCATTATCGGATTGGGCATCCCATTCACCAGCACGAATCTTGAGATGATTGCCTTCCTTCCTAAATTCAGAAATAAATGGGATTTGCAAGTCATGAAACCAAAAGAAACATTATTGAGATGGATAAACTGGTAAAGAGTATAAGATCACTAAAATGAGAGAATTTAGAACTGGAGTGAACTGGCTGCAAAAATGCATATCAGTTTAAAATGAAAACATTGCTGAGTATGGTTAGTACTCTAGGAAAATTATAGAAAAAAAAGATGGGTAATTGTGGGCCAGTGACAGGTTGTGGCATAGAAGATTTTACACTTGTCAACCTCAGTGGGAATATCCTTGTGCCAAGGCTGGATGGGGAACGTGGCATTCACTTTAAATATCTGACCCTCTCTGTCTCTTTCTTAGGGCAATACTTGACATGCAAATCATTTCTTAACTTACCCTTCAACGCAGTGGGCTCCAGTGAGCACAACTCTGGGATGTATCAGAGATCCTCCACATTGGTACGCCTTCAGCATCTTAGTGGAATTCTCTCCCTTGGGGGGATCGACCATCTCAACTCTTAACACAGCAACCATCCAAGGGAACTCTCCAAATTGTGCCTCATGATCCTGATCTCCTGTGATCCTAAATATAGTGTCCCCAGAGTTTTTATTTACCATTGGTAGGGTTTGTGTATCCCCTTCCTCAACAGGTCTTCTTTTGCAGCATACCTCGATGTAGTTGGAGCAAGAAATCTCATCAACCTGAAAGTGAAAAAAGGCTTGTGAGCATCCATCAGAATTAGACATATTTCAGATATTATTACAAGTATCAGTAGTAAAGGATAGTTTATACACATTCATCCCCTGGGTGGATCTCTCCTGTCTCCGAGGCGGGTCGACCACCTCGAACGTCGCTGCGGCCATCTTCAAAGTTTGTGGCTTGCGATCCAGATCTCTTCTGGCCCTGAATCCAACACCTTCTGGGTTTCGAATTCCACATACTTTCTTGTGTTCAGCTGCTGGTGGTCTGGGCACTTCAATGGAGGATGTTCCATTGCTGGCATCAAAGTAGATATGGCTTCCTTTTCTGAAAGTAAAAAAGTTGGAGTATTTCCCTGAGATAGAGGTGCAATGACATCCAATAAAGATACATCAGTTGTATATTTCCTAATTTACTAATCAACTTTATACTTATAATGTCAAAAGTTTGAGGTTGTTCATCAGGAACATTACTAGCCTCCCAACTGTGGGGGGAGACCAGCATGATTCAAAATATTTTGAGGGTCACACCAAAATTTAAAAAATACAATATATATAATAATATGAAAATAAATGTTTTAATTAATTTTTACTGTACTTGCCACATGAAAGGTCATTTTTTATTAAGAAAAGAACTACTTTTTTAAAGTCGTATATTAAATATAGTACTCAGCAGGGGGGACCAAGGACATAAGGGAAGGGCAGATCCTCCTCTAGTTACGTCCCTGTCATTCATCATTAACTAAGTCTTAAGCCAAAGTTAGGCAGTTTCAGTAATTCTTATTTTTCTTTGTTGTCTTGGTTATAATTTTTCGTCTTTTGCATTTGTTATTATTGGCATTTCACTATAAATGGCCTTAATGTGTTTTATGTGAATTACTTGGATAAATTAGTTAATAAATTTCGATTTTAATGGCAGGCAAAAATAAAAAGGTATGTAGCGATTTTTCATGAGGAGAGTTAATCATTTTGGCCGTTTACCTTGGTGAAATGTGTAACTCTTTGAAAAAGCCTTTTTTAGTCGTGAAGGAGAAATGAGATATTCACCTGATGTCCATAAGATTGGACCCATCTTTGATGATGGTGTCGTTCGCGCACAGGTAGTAGGGCACGCACACGCAGTCTTCCGCTGCATCCTTGGCCGCTTTCTGAGCCACGCCTCCGTGGGCCAAGAGCACCACAGCCAACGTAACTGCCAGTCTCCACATTCTGAAGAGGGAGAGAGCGCAAGGACCAGCAGATCGTGACCATTTTCAAATATCCCATCATTCCAGTGATCATCGAAGCCAGGGCCTATCTTATGCACAGGCAAACAAGGCATTTGCCTAGGGCCCACTCCTCTCAATTTGTGAATTTGTTTTTAAATTTAAAATTAAAAGAACAAAAATGTAACAGTAAACGCGGGGATGATATTTAATTTCTTCATAATACACTCTGCGGTATAAAATGCAGCCCTAAAGAGTGCAAAAACATTAGGAAATGTGACAAAGAAATTTAACTTGCTTATGCAGTATGTAGAAATAGCAGATAATGTGTCGTTACCAAAAGTTACAATATATAAAGATTCTGCATTGTCGCAACCAAGACGGAATCTTCACATATTTTTGTACACCGAAGAAAATAATTGTAAATTTTTGGGATTTTTTTTATTTTTCAGATGTTTTTTTGATATTTCAAGATTTTTAAAAAGATGTTCTAATAATTTTTCGAATCAGTTTTTTACAAGATTTGAATTTAAAAATTTATAAACGAAATTAATAAATAATTTTTTTTTTAGATTTCCTAAAACGTAATAAACATAACCACAAGAATGATTAATACAAGCATGCTAGTGGTCATGAGAAAATACAAAAACGAAAAATTAGAGAAGAGGAGAGAAAGAATAATAGTAGTAATACATTGATGAAATATTTACAAGATTATTCTCATTACTCCAAGGAAAACAATTCAAAAGAAAATATTGCTGACCAGCAACCACTTGAGCCACCTGAAAACAATCTGACAGTGGAAATTGTTATTGATTCATCCCATTTAAATATTGAAGAAAAACGAAACTATGAGACACAACACAAACAAGAAGATGATCAACAAGAACATGATGTTAATTTCAAATTGTATCCAACTGATATCGCCGACTGGCCTGCTTCTTTGAATTCTGATATGAAGAGCTACTATATAAAATACAAACCAGAGCAAAACATATCACTTATAGACAGTTCCAGAAAACAGTTAATGGTACAAGGGAAAATTGTATCAAGGTCGTTGACTATGAACACGTTCATGAAGGAAAAGGCTAATGGAGAGAAGATAAACAGGGAGTGGTTGGTATGTAGTGCAAAAAGTCGATGCGTATATTGTTTTATATGCAAATTATTTTCAAGTCAACACACACAATTATCGAAGGGATATGATGACTGGAAGAATGTGCATCATAGATTGAAAGAGCATGAAAATTCCATGGATCACAGATCAAGCATTTCTACTTTAATTGCTAGATCAAATAATGGTAATGAAGGACAAATTGATTCCAAGCTTGAGAAACAATTGAACACAGAAAAACAATAGTGGAGAAACTTACTAAGGAGAATTGTGGCAACCATAAAATTTCTCTCTAAAAATGGTCTTGCTTTTTATGGATCGTCTTTTACGCCCAATAATGGTTACTATTTAAGTGCCCTAAGTGAATTTGATCCATTTATAGCAGCTCAATTAGAAAAATTAAAGAATCCAGGCCCTGGACATGCCAATTAACTGTCATCAAAAATTTGTGATGAATTTATGGATATTATGGCACATGAAGTAAAATCTGTGATGCTACAAGAGTTAAAATGTTCAAAATATTTTTCAATTGTTTTGGACTCAACCCCTGACATAAGTCACGTGGATCAACTTACCATTGTTATTAGATACTTGTTACCTAGTGGAAAACCATTTGAAAGATTTTTTGGTTTTGTGCCTATATTTTCCCATACTTTTGAAAATTTAGAAACTGTAGTTCTAAATTACTTGAAGAGTATGAACATTGATATTTCATTTTGTAGAGGCCCGAGCTATGATAATGCCTCTAACATGGCAGGCACGTACAATGGATTACAGGCAAAGATTAAAGGGCATATCAAAAGTGCTCATTACGTTCCATGTTCAAACCATTCATTAAATCTTGTTGGTAATTGTGCTGCAGAAAGTTGCTGTATGGCTGCAGTATTCTTTGATACAATTCAAACTCTTTATAATTTCTTCTTTGCATCCACACATTGGTGGACAGTACTGGAAAGAAACTTTCAAGAGGAAAGTAAACATTTTACTACCAAGAAAATTAATGCCACTAGATGGTCTGCTAGGACCGATACTATTCAAGTCATGTACAGTGGCTCTAATGAGATAAAATGTGCTCTTCAAACATTATCAAAAGACTAAACTCAGAAGAAAATAACTCAAGTTGAAGCAAAAAGTATAAAAGAGAAAATGAATACTTAAGAATTTTCTTTCATGATAGTAATGTGGAACAAAATATTGCATAGGTTTAATGCTACAAATAAGTCACTGTAGGAAGTAATTTGAGCATTGCTTGTACTCTGTATGAAAGTTTGACAAAATGTATAGAAGATTTAAGAAACAATTTTGATGCCATTGAAGCTGATGCTAAACAGATTTGTGATGATCACATGTACAAGACTGAATCATCCAGGAGTTGTAAAAGAAAATACTTTCCAGATGAAAGTCTCAGATGAAGTTCATTTTTCAGGGAAGGAGAATTTTGTTGTAAATACATTTAATGTTATATGTGACACTTATCAGTGAACTCAAAATTCGAAAAAATGCTTATCTGTCCATCAATAACATATTTAAATTTTTGTTTGAGGAACTAGACAAGGATATTGAATCTCACTTAGAAAATCTTAATGATTATTACTGTGATGATATAGACACTGATGAAATGCGAGATGAATGGGTTCAATTTTGTGCAGGGTGTAAAGAACAAAATTGAATAAACACCACAAAAACTGTTAAATTTTATTCTTGGAAATACAATTGTGTCCACTTTTCCAAATTTGGAAACTCTGTTAAGAATATACATACCATTACCTACTAGTTATGCTAGTGGTGCCTTAAAACGGATAAAAAATTATTTAAGGAATTCTTTGGGTCAGAATAAATTATCTTCTTTGTCAATCCTGGAAATTGAATCAGAATCAGTAGACAAATTAGATTTTGGTACAATAATAGATAAATTTTCTGCAATAAAGGCCAGGAAAAAAGCATGTTAGCACAAGCTAAGAGCAAATAAAATGATTGTATCAATGTGTTTAAACAACATAATTTTTTTTTTCTAATTTCTAAAGAATGTTTTGTTTTGTGAAATGTTTTATTTTTTTGTGCTATAATTTTAGCAGTGCCTGGTTATAGGTATTCAATAAATAAAAGTGTTATTTTCTAATATTATAACTGAGCCTTCATAGAATAAAAGAATCTTATTTTTAAAACTTTTCTGTAATTGAATTGTTTTGCAAGTTCTTCCGAGTGTTGAAAACCCGGCAAGAAAGAGAGGAAAAAAGTCCCCTCGGGCGATGTGGATTGCCAGTAACCGCAGCCAATGGGAGGGAACCTGCATCCTCATTCACTCGAGTCACTTTCGGTGGCCAAGGTCGACTACTTTAGTGGTCAAAATCAAACGAGCGTTTCGTCAAACACAGGTTGTCGTCAGCCGGTGGTCGATCCCCGCCACCGACTGCAACGTCTTCCCTTTTCACACGAGCCACTTTCACTTTGGTTGACGTCAGCCACTGCAACGGTCCCACCACCCTTGAGACGCTGCGCCAGATCGAGATATGATCACGTTGTAACTCCCACACTTTTATAAAGGCTGTCTAAAACCAACACATTTCGTGATACCCACCACCAAAATTTAATAAAAATTGAAGAATAAATTTCCATGCTTTCTAATTTAACTAGTTTTTGCCCGTTCATACATTGTCGGTCACGCATGTCGACATGCGATGAATTCGGGATCGGGATCTGCGTCAATTTTAGAAATGACCCGAAACCTTAATTTGTTCGAATTCCGTAGTCGTAAATTCAGCAGTTCCTCGTTTTTCGTGGAAATTGTTGTAGCAATTCCCAATGTTCGCGGAAGGTAAATTCCACTTATAACACTACAAGTACGTACAAAGTAACGACGCCGTGACGTAGGTACTCGCAGAACGAATCGGTGTAGTGGCGGGCGAGATGCCTACATGATCTTTCTCTCCCTCTCTTTTTGTATGCGTGTGATTAACTCTAGTTTCTAAAACAAGGGTGGGCAAAGTTTTTACCCGCATTAGCAGTTGCGTAGACGGGTCCACATTAACAAATGCAGATGCTTCTGCGGGCCGCATTAGGTTTTACATGAAGAGTTACTTGAGAGAATGCGAAGAATCCTATTATTGAAAATCAATAATTAATAATATTTTAGCTTATCAACTTCATTCGAAAGGGTTTTTCGGCCATCATTTTAACCAACTAATATAATTATTCCGCATTACATTACACGGTTCGCTTTCATGCCATCGCGGGCCACAAAAAGCGCTCTCGCGGGCCGAATGTGGCTGGAGGGCCGTAGTTTGCCCACCCCTGTTCTACAATCTTTTCGCACTTACGTATAATGCCGTGATTATACCATGGCCTCAAAACACAAAGGAAGTGCAACTAGTACTCGGGAAAATGTGAGAAGAACGAGAAAAAAAGTTCATTCCACTGATCTCATTTTCCCGTCTTTTAGTATCTATAATTCTATGATATCGGTTTGTATACTCACGCCGTTTTTCTGGAACATATTCCCCGCGAATATGAAGGGATACTTGAATAACCTAATTGAACTAAGTTTATTTGAGTTACTGCATGAAGGTGTTATTCAGGTGTCTAGAGGGGAAACCATAGTGATATTTCAAGCTAGAAAATAATTCTCTGCAGTTACTATTATCAGCATAAAGAGACTCTTATCCAAAAAAGAGAGAAAGTAATAAAAAAATGAATAATAATAATAGTAACAAGATACTCACTCAGGTGTTTTGCAAAGAAATCTGCTCCCGAGGGCTGCTAACTCGTAAGTACACTGCGTGCCCAGAGGTAAGCGCAACTCCAACTTTCTTTTTATATTTTTTCCGTGTTTGCGAGTTTATTTTTCATTTTCATAACCTCTATTTTTGTTTGGGTTCGTCAGCCTTGTCATTGGTCGTCTCACCGGCAGCTCCTCCAATCGGAGGCCTTCGCGAAGACGAAGGTCTCGTTGAGGAAGACATTTGCTCCTACGTGATCTCCGCTCTCTATTCTTACCGGCAACATAAACACTAATTTAGAAAAGTGTAAATATCATATGTTAAGTTTGTGTTCTATCTGACTTTAGAGCTTAATTTACTCATATAATATGTAAGACACCCTAGACCAGGGGTCGGCAACCTACGTCCCGCGGCCCGCAAAGCTGTAATGAAAAAGTGATCAGGAAAATTTCTCATGGGCAATTTTATATTTTTTGAGTAAAATTATGGTCTCAAAGCCTTTTCTGGTGAAATTTTAACGCTAGTAAATTACGTAGACTTGATTTCGTTCGTATTTTATCACAGAATCTCTAGAAAACTTTTGATCCATTCGCTCATCCTGCCCGCCGAGGCTTTCTTGACTCCCAATGCGGCCCTCCGAAACATTCACTACTGCAAATGTGGCCCGCCATGCAGAAAAGGTTGCCGACCCCTGCCCTACACGTTCGATTCCATTTTCCACGCACTTTTTGACTTGGGTCAATATTTTGAGGAGACAAACCAGAAACGTGACATGTTTCGAGTGTTTTGGATATTATTTGTTTATATAAATGGCGTAAATTTCTCGATTTCATAAATGACGATAGTGACCAACCGGCAGTTACGCCGCGGCGGACTGTGACGGTCCCAAAAACTCGGGAGGCAAGATCTTCCCCTCGTTTTGATTCCCTCCATCTTGGCCAAGTGTTCTTTACTGCGTTTCAACTAAGTCAGTAGTTTGCGCACGGGGTGCCGCAGCTGATTGTCAGGGATTTCACGAAAAATATTCTTAAATAAATAAAACAACGATTCGGAAATGCTGACATGTCAATATGACACTTACCACGCCTCTAATAAATTGACGTAATACCAAGAAATGAATGCATTCAAACGTCGCGATACCCGTTTGTGAAAATACGCAACCTTGTTTCAAGGTGGGGGATCGGCGAAACCATTTTAATCAGTTGAAAGTATGTGGCATCTACGGAAATGCCATCTCCATTTACCTCCTTTTTTACCTCGCCAAACTGGTTGCTCGTCTCACCTATTCTGGAGGTTCGTGAGGCAAGGCTAAAAGGAAATAAATCCATTTGCTTGTGCGTTCCAGAATGAGTTTAAGAAAATCGCAGATCTAAGTCTCCGAATTAATCGCCGGTAGTATTGGCCGTTTTATCGTCGCGTTAATCTCCTGGGACTTGACTCGGGTTATTACCCGTTTGTTCCAGATGAGTTTAAGTGATTTGTCATCTTGTCATTGTCGGTACGACCAGGATCACGTGGAATTCGCAAAAAAAAACTCTCCGCGATTAGCGGTTTATTATTTTAAAAACTTGGCCACGAAGTGGCGTAGCGAGGGGAGAGCAGAGGGGGGCAGTTGCCCTCGGGTGCAGTGTTGAAGGGGCGCATGCATACTCATGGACCGAAAATTAACGTTTCTGTTTATAAACAATAATAATATTATAATATATGACGAATTAAAATGCTAGTATAGTATGCTTGGGTTTTCATCACATCCCCCAAATTACATATTTTTGGAAAATTGTGCAGGGAGCAATGGGAGGGGGGCATATCTCTGTGACTTGCCCCTGGGCGAAGGAGAACCTTGCTACGCCACTGTGGCCACGGTCGATTATCCTTAATTTCCTTGGTCAATAACACTCTATATTTGATCCCTGGAGTCTGTTTTGCATGCCGTGAAGCAATGAAGCTTTGGTGGAGTGTGTCATTATGTTTTTCGGTAGGATATTTTAAAATTATTTTAAGCATTGGAACATCATAGAGTGCATCTCTCGACAAGGGTGGATCCAGGAACTTTCCATATGGTGGGTGATCGCATCTTCAATCCGCCACTGCCTACGACCCTTTATTCTGAAAATTCCTACCTGTCAAAATCTTCCTATTTGTTGCATTAAGGACCTAACCTGCTGAGTGGAATCGAGGAAATTGGCACGGGAAGGGTTTAAGA
Organism: Tanypteryx hageni; assembly: GCA_028673005.1. Lineage (NCBI taxonomy): Eukaryota > Metazoa > Arthropoda > Insecta > Odonata > Petaluridae > Tanypteryx > Tanypteryx hageni. The sequence goes on along the minus strand of CM054117.1, from coordinate 81,378,131 downwards.
AAACAACTAATGGGGGGCAATGGGAACATCCAGGGGGGGAGGGGTGCATCGCCGTTGCCATCCTTGACTCTAATTTTGAGAACAGTAAATGTTTTTGGTTAGAATAAAAAGGGAATTAGCAAGTGTAGGGTTTTTGTAGTATAAAATTAAGACAAGCATTTTTATTTATCTTTATTTCATAACACGAATATAGCAGTTTTTTAGAGTAGATAAATCAGTATTTTTTCTTTTTTTTATTCGTAATGCAACGAAATTTATTAAAAAATCATTTGGAATTTGCTCTTTCAAATGAAGAAGTTTGATACCGGTTAAATATTTCAACATGCTAATATGTTTGTAAACATCTTATATATGTTTTTGAATTTTAATGCACACTTCAAATAGCTACTTTCTTGGATGACAGCCAATGTAGTCTTTTACAAAATTTTAGTAATGATCGGAAAATGCTATTTTTGCATAATGAACCAGTAGAAAAGTTTTGACCTTATGTTTTCATGAAATTTTTCTATATAAAAAAATTAAACCTCTCAACAAATCTGTTTAGGATTTATTAAATACAGAATTTTAATTGACAAAGTTTATTATTAAAATATAGTACATAAGTATTTATTTCTGGTGAAACAAATCTCGATTTTTTTCTAGTGTAAAACAAAAGAGTAATGAAGAAAACAAAGTAAAATAATAATAATAAGTGAGAATATTAAAACAACATGTTTCATATAAATATATTGCATGTACCTAATATAATTAAGAGACCCAAGGTTTCATCCAAAAACAGCTTCAGTGCTCTGACTTCCATGATTTGAGAATCTTATGAAATAGTCTTCTAGCACACGTATCACGTCCATTGAAGACCCACCTTCCATTTTTGCATGCTCCAGGAGAACATTACTGTTTCCTGACTGACGAAGGAAAGCACAAGCCCTGTAAAGAGAGAAAAATCAATAAATATTTGAAATTAATGGACAAAACCTTTGCTTTTTGGAACCCCATATTAAAGTAACGCAAAACTCAAGTCACCAAGTTTTTAACAGCATACATATTTCTTAATACAGGGTATGCCTCATTTAGCACATATTCTTTTAGCGCATTTTCGATATAGCGCAGTTGGCATCTCGGGACTAAAATTTTAAATTTTGAAATTTTTTAAAATAATGCTCCTTTATTATGGTCCCAGCATTTTTCTCACTTACCTTCAATTGTACTTCACACTCTGTTCAGAGATATCCATTCCACTCTAATTAAAGACAAGCTGTTATTATTTATACGTTTATTGACTTTATTTCTATTTCACTTGTTCACTTTTATTGTTTTTTACATTGCTTTGTTGCAATTCCACAGTCTTTTGCAGTGACGCTAACATCGGAAATTTTAAAGTTCTTAACATTACTGTTGAGATGTGCAGGGTCGGGTTCGCTTTGGATTTGCTTGGGATTGGGTTAGATTAGGTTCACAACAACTTTAACTTTAGCTATTGTTAGTCATTTGTTATTCTGACGCTATTTTGCTGTTGGTACTTATGCTATATTTACGTGTCTGAAGCTGTGGCGGTGCCATTGAATTGTAATCACTCGTATTCCGTTTTTGTTTACTTTTGCACTGACCAATCATCATCAAAGATCTTCATAATCATAGAATTTTAGGAACATGTCAAGGTAATACACTATATTGATATTTTACCAAGTTAATACCAGAAATACTTATTATATTTTGTGTATCTCATATATTTTATAATGTTTTTTCATCACACATGTTATTAGAAAAATATGATTATCCATCATAAAGGATTAGTTTTTTGAAGCTGTTGTACACCAATATGTTCATAATAAATCGTTATTTAAAAATAATTGTTGTTACCGTATTTACTCGTGAAATCCCCACGCCCCCGTTTTTAGAACTAAAAAATCTAAAAAAACTGTAATTTGTGTAATGTCCGCACTCCAAAATTTTGATATTTTTCAGCAATATTGGTTGAATAATCTATCTGAAGCTGAATTTAATGAATGCTTGAAATCAAATTTGAGAAATATTTATTTTATTCACACTACTCATATGAGATTATTCAGCATCCTTTAAAATAACATTTAAGCTACTTTCATGTGACGTATCATCATATTAACCCATTTGCTACCATACTAGGGCTACAAAGAAAATTAATGGAATTTGTGAAATGCAAACTTGTCATGACAGCACACAGCAGGAAATGAGCTGTGATGCATTAACAGGTCATGCAAGCAGTGAAAGGGTTAATTGAAAAAATTGTCTCTAAATCCATGTCGCTTCTGGGAATATTATATAGACTCCCAGAAATCAAAGATCCTTCTGCTATGATTTCATTTTATAATGGTTGTGTTTTACCAGTGGTAAGCTACTGCTCTCCAATTTGGTGTACTGCTGCCCCCACAAATCTAAAGCGTTTAGATTCAATAGAGAGGTTTTTCCTAGCCATAATCCGACACCACTCACAGATTCCTAACTATAACTTAAGCCTTCCTTCACTTCCTAGTAGACGACAGTTCTCCGAACTTACCTTCCTGCATTCAATTATTAACGGTTTCTACCGCTCACCTGAAATCTTAGCATACTTTGCCCTCCATATTCCCTCGCGCACAACCCGTCTGAAGGACTTGTTTCATATTCCCAATTTTCGTCTATCTAGTTCAAAGCGCTCTCTTTTCAGCTGGATTCCAACAGCATACAATAACCTGCTGCATCGTAACACAGGTGTTGACATATTTTCAGGTAATTACTTCAAAAAACAGTTAGCAGAACTTTTATTCTCTTAATGTCAAGCTATGTATTATATTGATGTTGTTATTTTATTACTTACTATATTATATTGTATATTATTGTATTATATTTGTTTACTGTTTCCAATGTAATAGGGCCATTGTGCTGTTTTTGGGACAAATAAATAAATAAAAAAGTTAAAACCAAATTTTCATCATTTCAGTCAGTACAAACGTGTGGAAACCTCTCCTATAAAATAAAAAGAAATCATTTTCCATTTTGCTTTCATTTAGAAGCTAAATCAAAACATTTCAGCAAGAAATGAACTAAATTTACCTGCAAAATTATGGTATATATTTCAAATAATCTGAATGAAAAATAAATGAATTTGCTGACATTTGAAATGTAAATATGTACTCCTTTAAACTAGAATTTTAAGATATGATGAGACTAAAGTAATCAACATTTATTGTCAAGGACTTAAAATGTTGTTCTGACTCATTATTCTAGCAAACATGAAATGCTTACCTGTACAGGTAGTAATGGTCAGTTTCAGACTGCTTCAGTAATCTTTTGAGAACGTTCATATCTTTTATAGTCTGGAAAAGGATAACATTTAAATCTATTAAATAATGATGGAGTTATGCATGACACTATAAACTATGTCATTGAATCAGAATGCCTTCTATAAACATTTTCTATGCAACAGGAAGTTAAACAGATCACTGTGGATAGTGAAATTATCATGTTTGAGGAAGTATCTTCTCCTTTCTATAATTTAATAGCCCATGGTAATGCCTTTCCTAGAACATTAATAACTTTGACAAATCCAGTAAAGGGACATTAATTAAGAAAGAAACTCAATGGGCAGGTAAACATGGCTTTACTATACTCCAAAAAGAGAAAGTAGGTACATCAATAAATTAAAAACAAAACATAATGCAATGAAAATTACTCTTATGGCAGGATATAATACTTGTAACACTTTCATTTCAATAAATAAAACTAAATGCATCAGGTCTGAAGAAATTTTATATCTATGAAATGTAATTACAGTGTCAGAAATAAGCAAGCAGATGCAGAACTAAAAAAGTAAAATAAAATATTAGTCAAGTTTGCCAGATTCTACTAGTAAAAAAAAACGCTATGTGCGAGTAGGATAAAAGAGGAAAAATGGACTGTTAAGGTGAACAATTTATTATAAATTTAAGAAATTACATGAAATGAACTTTCAATAAACAATGAAATGATGCATTTTTGGAAGGCAATCCATTTTTGTGATACCTAAGTTATTCAGCTCACAAATTAAAAAAAAATACCATTTAACCCCCACTCAAGTTGCAAAGTAGGAGAAACACAAAAAAACACATTTGAGGTGATTTATAGCTCAGCAATAAATAACCAGCTTTTACTTTAGAACATTGTTTAGTACAGTGGTTCTTCACCTTTTTCATCTCATGGCCCCTTCTGATCTTCTACGACCTCCATGCCCCCCTCCTTCTGCTAGAAAATTTTCTTTGTTTTTAAGGGTTTTATTCATAAAATTATTAGTAATAGTAAACAATTTTTTATGACATCTGTGCAGTATTTCATACATAATTCCTATGTATAATAAAGCCATTCGTCTGCACTTCATCTGTTGTTAAGGGTGACAAATTGGCAGAGCATTTGAATACATCAGTACAAGACATAACATCTACGAAACAGTTATAAGATAGATGAAAAAATATTAAAGCAGGTAAATTGGACAGCGTCAGAAAAATATGAGAGATGGAAATTTGAGGTTAAAACTGGTCTGAAATGCTTTGCACCTAGGGTTGCCAACATTTTAAATACGGAAATATGGGACAACCTATTTTTGGAGGGCATGTAAGAATTTTTTCATTTAAATAAATGTGTACAAATATCAGAAATATAAATTTCAAAATAATAAAACTATACACATTTACTTGTTTCACTTGTGCTTCTTTTCTGATTTTGCTGCAGTTGAAAGTTCTACATCATTTTTAACAAACTGAAAAAACACAATGTTACATACCAGATTTAATAGATGGAGATATGATCAACGCTTTCGTAGTAAAACTATACAATGTGGGAAAATCTAACCCATATTTAGGTAAGCTATTGACTCAGAAATTACAAAGTTACTTAAAACAATCACAATAATATCCTTCTTCCATTAAATCATAGAATCCGATTCAATGAACCTATGAAATAATTTCCTTTCTTATTCTAATCTACACACTTTCAATGAAGGCAATTTCAGTGTTGGTGGCAGTGTTTAAAGGTGTGTCATCAGTTTATCTATTATAAAATATAATCTTAAGTTTCAGTATTGATATGTTTGATAGCTAAATGTGAATTTTGCCTTTGTAGGAGTGTGTAACCTGTAAATAAACCAGGTAGGAAAGTATAACGTCGAGTCTTATTATTTCATCCATATGATCTGGGATCAACTTTTAATACATTCTTAGGCAGTGTAATGCACTAGTTAACAAGGAATAGTACAATTTAAAAAAACGGGAAAAAGTGTCCCATATAGAGTTTGTAAGGGACATGGGAAAGAAAGTAAAGATATGGAAAATCCTGTATAATACGTAAAATTCCATATAATATGGGAAATCCTGTATAATACGGGAAATCCCATATAATATGGGACAGTTGGCAACCCTATTCGCACTCCCCCTAGAATCCTCATACGTCTCCCCTAGGTGGGCACACCCTATAGGTTAAGAACCACTGCTTTAGGAGATAAAACCCTCAGTACTGACCTCAAGACGGAAAGCCTCTAGCACTCTCTTCACTCGACATGCACGGCTGTGCTCACTCACACCAGAAGATCCTGCAGCAGCTAGACGCTTTCCCCAGTCGGCTAGACGAGTTCCAATTCGCCAACCTTGAGGCACCTTTGGACTTAAGGGATAAGGTCCCAGTGGGGTTTTCTCGAACAGAATTCCTCGACCTTGAGAATGTTCACCCTCTGTGTAGGAAAGCCTCTTGGGGCCCAACAGACGAGCCACCCCACATCCCGATGCAAGGCGATGAATGTCCTCATTGAGCTGGTGGTCAACTTCGGGTGACAACTCTATTGGTCGATCCTGACGTGCCTATATTTTAATAACACAATAACAGAGGGACATAATAATTTTTCAACTGCATCACTACATTGGGGGACTGGCATTGTATTTTTTTCCAATTTCTATAATTTTTCTTGTGATACCCAACAATAGAATTGGTTAGATATATTTCCTTAATACGTTTTATAACTCTGGAGCACTTTGTATTTTTCTGTATAAAACTACTTTAATAGCATATTTTGAACACACTAATTTACTCCTAACGTTGCCTTATAAGCTGACACAATGATTTGGTATTACCTTTCTTGTCAGTTTGGCCAAATTCATGAGCCTGAGTCTTGAGTATAATTCACTATTATAATCCTCATTTGTAAATTTACTTCTTTCAACAAAATTTAGAAAAAAATCAATTCTTAAAGCTTGTTATCAGAATGCTGTCAGGTATTATGGATGTAGAAGTAAACTTTTTTTTTAAGACATAGAGATGAAAACTGGGAATTTTGACAAGAGATCTAGGAATTATATTTTTGGTGATGATGCTGATAATGTTATAGTAATTATTGAAGTGAAAATGGCTGTAACATATAACTAGAACCAAAAACGCTAAGATTCCATTTAGAATGTTTTAAAAAATATCATAAACCTTGAAAATATTACTGGACAGCCAGCCATGAAAAATATTATAAAATTTATTGATTACAAATTCATTCTCTTGCTAAAAAATAAATTTATTGTAGTGCAATTTATACTAAAGGCAGCATATAATATACCAAAATTTTAAGAGATTTTAAATATAGGCAATATAGGAAATGAATGGAAAACTTTATTATAGGGGTTAGGGTTAATATTCAATTTTAATTACCGTACTTGTCCGAATATAATGTGCACCCAAATATTACTTGCACACCAATTTTATAAGGCCAACTTCAAGAAAAAACATTCATAAAAAATGTGCGAATATCATGCGCAGTGGATTTTTGTGAGACATTTTGGGCAAAAAGTGCACATTATATTCAGGAAAATATGGTAATCAAAAACATTGTTTACAACTTATGAGATAATGCTGACAATTGCATTTTTTTTTAAATGGCACAAAATGCTTACCACAAGGAGCAGGCAGGCAAGTCCCTCCGGGCCTAAGGCCCTCACAACACGTACAGTGTACAAGATGCAGGCCCCATACCACTCTTTCAATTCTTCGTCTATGGAATTGGGACATGGGCCTTCCTATTTCATAATCACAGAGACCATTATAATATTAAAATTTAACTCAAGTGTGGAGATGTTGCAATGCATATGTATGCAAGCAATATTGGATAGGCCTGAATTTGAAAAGTTTTTTGACCAAAGATAAATTTTTCATAAGAAACTAATAAATAAGTAGAACGATGAAAATATTTTCTTCAATACAGCAAACAATCCACATACCTCTGGTATGCGCTGTGCTATAGATTCACAAAACTGAGTCAGCTCAACTTGGAATGTCTCTAATGTGGTCTCAGAGTCAGATAATAGACAGATGAGCACAGTCCTAGTATGGCCTGCGTCTCTTTCTTTGCTCATATCTCCTCTCTTCCTTTGTTCTGAGCATGGTAACAGGATATAGAAGCAAACTGCAGGAGTGCTTGATCCTTCCCCGATGCTTTAAAAAATTAAGGCATGATATCATTCAATAAAAATTTGGCATATAGTCAGGAAGCATGCATTCAAATATATCAATGCAACTATGACATTATCAAAAATAAGTTATCTTCTCAACAAATAGACTTGTAAAAAATGAGCACACACATGGCCAGATATAAAATAGATAAATTTTATCAAATAATTTTGCATTATGATTTATATAACTTATTAAAATAAAAAACTCATTTAGTTGTTTATGCAATTATTGTAATATCTCCGTTAACAAACATACTACTATAAAAATTTTGATGTTTACCAGAATCTTTTGGACAAAAAATTACTCTGATAATCTTCAAGTTGATAGTACATATTTGACTCACCTAAAATCTAACCCTGAGCAACTTCCAGTGCCCTCATAGACCGCTCCTTTTCGGAGTCTTCTCAAGAGAAATTGACGGAGTTGGTGTTCTCTATCAGAAGTGAGTCCGTTTGTCGCAAGTAGAAGATCTTTTTCTCCATCTTGACCACTAACCAATTCAAAATATCAACACATTATTTAATGTAGCCAAGTACTGAATGTGTAATTGGTGTAGAAAATAAGAATTAGACGCTGTTTAGTAATAATAGATCCCCAAAAAAGTGTTAATGAATACTTCAATTGTAATTTAACAAAATATTCTGCAAGTGATCCCTATTGAAAGTTTATAAGACTGCTTACCAGCTACAAAAATATAAGGCCTGTGAAATAGCAATAGAATCGGACTCTCCAGGCTCCACCGAACTGTTTTCACCAACAGTGTTCATGTTATCAATAAGTGATACTATGAACAGTAGGCAGCATTTAATTTATTAGAAACTTTTGACCGGCGATATTTCGAGATATATCATTTGCAACAACAGATTACCCTGACACGATTGAACTTTCTTCTGCTAACTCCCTGCGCCTTTCGAGTGTAGCTTGTTATTGTTTTCAATAAAAAGAGGCGGGCAGATTTGATAAGATGTTCCTTCCTTCCAAATTCCTCAAATAGGAAAACATGATCGTAAAACGTTTTAATCTGTAGTAAAAATAGTATATTAGTGGTATTTTTGTTCTAACAGTAAAAATTCCAGCAATAAATTCGATTTAATTCAATAAAATTTTGTTTGGTAATTTCAGTTGTTGTGTAATTCAACTTTAACACCCATCTTATGACTGCTGTTTGTTCCACAATCCAAACATGATGTGGCATCGACTGTTCCAGTAAGTATTCCACTTCTTAGTCCTACAGCTTATCTTGATGGAACTAAGATCTTTATAACTTCATTAATGCTACACTAGCCGATGGATTACAGAAATTATCCCGAATTTCGTTGTGTTCAAGAGCTTAGATATCACTCAAAATTTATGTAAGCAACTTTTGAAAATTTTTAGACTATCACAATGATCATATACATGTATTGTACAAAAGGAGTGTTGAATTATCGTGAAAAGTTCATTTACAAAGTAATTATTTACTCTACCTTAATCTTTTTTTCGAATCATCCATATTCATTTACATCTTTAACAAATCTTTATCACAGGTTAAATTCTAGGAAAGAAGAATTGTCCCAACAACGGAGACATTGACAAACTATAGGAGTAACTCCTGAAGATAGTAAACGTGGCTGTTGGTGATGTCTGAGATTCGTTACCATTTACGGTAACAGCTAGTGAGCGAAAATATTTGTTTTAAGGAGATAAATATAATCTGTTTCCTGTCCACTTGTATACCTAAGCATTAAATTCATTGGTCGCATCAGCTCAAAATTGTTAATTTATAATATAACTAACCAAGGATGCCGAGTATAATTTAGATTGAGCCATCCATAGACTGCTGGAACTTGTAACAGCTCAACAGCTTTCGAAAGTTGTAATTATTTAATGGTTGAAGAAGTGCATTATTCGATTCGATGCATTCCGAAATCGAAAAATCTCATTGTGTAGCCGCACGTTCAAAGTCGTGCCTTTAATAATTCAAAACTGATATGAAAGCATATTCGAAGTCACGTATCGATTTCTTTTGTCAAAAAAGCCCCTTCTTCGTGACGCGGCATCTTATACCGTTCAAAGTTCTTTGCGTTGGGAATATTTAAGGTAGGCATACACATTCAAGTATATTGTTCAAAATACTTGTGTTACGTCATTATTGTGCGACATATTGGGTCGAGTGAATAAAAAATAAGCAAATGCTTATGCTTAAGATTTCCCTCACTTTTTAAGCAAATGCTTAATTTGGGGTGAATAAAAAAAATAGCATTTGCTTTTGCTAGAAAGAATAAGCATTTGCTTATTTTTAGGAATTTTCTTAAGCATTTGCTTAAAATTGTGTGAATAAAACCGAGCTTTTGCTTAATGCTTTAAGCATATGCTTAAACTTTTTTAAGTGAGGTAAAGGGCTTGCTAAAATATTTCCAAGTACTCTATTTTCATGATAATTGACCCTAAATATAAATATGGTAATTTATGGAGACACGAAATGTTAAAAAATACGAGAAAAATTTCAACGTTATAAAAATTTATATCGTTTCTCTGTAGAAAATGTTAAGTACCTATATTTCAAATTTGTTACTCGTAGAATATCAAGAGAGACGTGGCGGGGTACTGTCTTCCAAACAGAAGATAGAAATATTTTTAAGGTACTTAAGTGATGTAAGATAGAAATATTTGTGGCGTCCAAAATCACTATAAAGGCAAATGACTGGATAAAATTACTATAACTAATTGAATAAAAATACACCCATGATTTGTGATATTATCGAATTCAGTTATAAAAGAAATAGTTTTAAAAAATTATTAATTAACTTGTTAAAAAATATTACCCAATATATTTATGTTTTTAGTTTGAAATTCAACTATGTAAAACTTTAAATGTAAACAAAAACAAGTGAAGGAAGAGTTGCAAAGAGCTTTCTTCCGTAAAATTTAAGCATTTGCTTAAAACTGAGTAGCAAATGCTTATAAGCAAAAGCAAACTTTTATTCACTCAATATGAAGCAAATGCTTTTAGCATTTGCTTATGCTTTTAGCAAATGCTTATGCTTTTGCTTAATGCTTTAAGCATTTGCTTAGTTTTTATTCACTCGACCCATTGTGCTATTTATCAGGTTTGCACAGTTGAAAGAGTTGGTTGGTAAATTACAAATGAGTTTGAAAAATACTGAGGATAATGAGTACCTAGATGCACTTTACTCTAAATACTTTCTTCTTTTACCAATTCTTGCGCAATATCATTGAACCTTGAGATTATAAACATAGCACAATCATGCATGTTCAATTCTTTTGCACAAACCAGATTGCACAATATGCTTAAATGTGTATGCCTACCTTTAGAATTATGCCCTCTCCCTTCATTGGATCATGAAGATATATGTACTATTATATCCAAGGGATGCAATGTCAAGTCTCACACTTATCTTTCCTTCCGATCACTCATTCTCCTCCCATGCTTGTTTTTCATATGCCAGTTAGATGGCTTTTCCTCAGCTCAAAATGCTCTTGGCAAATGAAATCTATTATATATTAAATTATTAGCGATTATACAAGTATTCTATTGAAAACCAGACAAATTTTCCATCTTTACCCAGAATTCGTTACACATGTTTTTAATATTGTATCAAAGAAGTCTATAATAATTAATCGCTAATTCAAAATATAATGTTTTTCCTTGCAGGCCACATCAGTACTTTAAATGGAAAAAAGTGCCGGTACTCTATATCAGTGTTTCTCAAACTGTGGGCCGCGGCCCCCCAAGGGACCGCAAATTTATTTTGGATGCAAGGTGAAATGTCGAAAAATAAAGTTTTCACGAATAATAAAGTTTTATCAGGGAATTTTTGGAAATACGATGTGATAAAAGTTATAATAGTTACATAAAATGAAGAAATTTGCAATTAAGTTTCTTATTTTTACTATTTACAATTCAGAGGGGGCCGCGGCGATTGAAAGTTTGAGGACCACTGCTCTATGTAACGGGAGGTAGGAAAAAAACGCCATACACAATGCAATTCACTCAAATTAGTAATTTTGTCTTCACCTTATTGGGTATAAAATGAATTGTTAAATTAAATTAAAGCCTCTGCTAAATAACGTATACCAAAATATAAATGTAATTATTCGATTGCTCAGCACAGTGTTCCAATAATTAGACTCACAAGAAATGGAATAAAGACATTTTTATTCCATTAAATTACATATAGATTGGTACGTATGTAGTGTGCACAGGATTTCTTTCTCGGGGGGTCATCATACGTATCAGACTTCTTCAAATACTTGAACAAACTCATATTTTAAAACTGCGGCGCATAACGATGAAGTTTAAATAACTGCGTGAATCAAGTACGATGAGCACAAGGTTAGCATGCAAATTTGCTTAGCTGATACGGGCCAATTAAAAGAAATGCATTACGTGCATTTTAGTTGAATAATGTTCCTTTGATGTTAGGTTCGTAATAGTTATTACATTATTTTTTCACTAGAGGTGCCATTATAGAAGGTAATCGGGAGGATTCAAGCTGATTCAAATTTTGTTATATTTAGTTAGCATCTGCGCCGTACTCTGCACACTCGCGAATATTGTCTGTCAAAGTCACGACCGATGTCTTGAAATCGCAAATATTTTCTCGATGATAAAACCACCGGTACGCTATAAATTGAATTTCAAATTACTGGTACACTAAAAATTGAAATTATATGTGCCGATACTGCGAATCAGACAGTACCGGCCCATTTAAAGCACTGGTCCACATACAATATTTCTCATAGAACGCCAATGGCGACAATGCGATCCGGAAGCTTTATTGAGTTTGATGAGACTATTATGCATCCGCGACTCCTTACTCAGAACTTCTTGTTATCTTTTAATCGTCACTCATATTATAAAGGGTCACAGATAAGTGACGGAAGTGGCATAATAGTATGTTTCTCTTACGTAATCTGTATCAGATGGTGTCATTTGAGAAAAAACGGTTTGAATAAAATCCACTTGAAAGCGAATGCCATTATTTTCTTTGTTAAAACATATCGAATTTGAAAATGATGCCTATATCCCTATTATAATAGAGCAACTATAGCTGCAGTGTGCACGGAGCGCTCTGGCACACAACACCAATTTCCATTACTATTTATCCATCGTTAGAATTTTACATCTACTTTACCGTTTATAATCCCGAGAAATTACGAGCCAAAATTTCGTTAGTTAAAGGAATTGCGCAATTTAACGAGCAAGGTTTGAGAAAGTTGTCATTCTCCTTTTTAGTGGTTATCTTATCCAAGGTTAGGTAAGTAAGAGTCATGTAGCATCACTCATTGTTTTGTATCGCCGATTCGCAATATTTTCAGACAATGCAGCACTATCGACATTCTTATTTTCTCGAGTGAAAATGTTATCTTTTAGCTTCACAGTAAAAAAAATACTAGTAAATGTCCGAGAGTATCTCCGCAAATTATGGTTTTTGAAATACTGAGAAAATACGATTAGAGCGTATTTGAAAATTGGAAATGGAAAGATTAAGTTATAGACGGAGAAGAATCGAGTTAGATGAGATGGTTTGCGTCTGATGACAATTATGTTATTATCCCTCTTTTTAGAAAATTTGTACTATAAAAATCATTTGACTTGGATAAGGGACGAATGAAGTATTTAAATAGAGTTTAATTACGAAACTTTTTATACGCTTAATTGAAGGCGCCATAGAATAATTACAAAAAACTCAATTTGGAAGTGAAAGCATATGCACGTGTTGAAAACAACTTTAGTAGATAACTAACATGTATGGATTTTCTGGTATGTGGTAGAATGCCCTTGGTGTGGCCTTGACCGGTGAGGCCTATAGAAGAGACCAACCCGAATTTCCATCGGGCGTCGCAATGAGTTTATTTATAATGTCTTTTAAATACTACATTAAAATTTTATTTTGAGAACTGGTTCTTGGGTTTTCAAACGTGTTAGTAGAAGCATGACTGCATGTAGAAAATAAGTCCAAGCACGTTTTTAATAAGCTAACATTCAAAACGTTTCCCCTAGCAATATTAAAATTGACACCCTATTTAGTAATTAATTAATTAATGGGAAAAGAGAAAAGGTGGATTATATACAGTAATTCAGATATACGTTATAGTTGTGAAAAAGAAAGTGAACGAGTTAACTTTCCTTTTAAGAATTCATTCACTACTGTGAAATTATTCAACAGATAAAAATTAACAATCGCAAAATTCCCCATGTTTTAAAGATGTCTGTGTTACTGAATTTCTCCCATACTTCATTACTCTTACATATGAAGGATACTCGAATCTCTCCTCTTATTTGAAAACCACAATTTTAACAAAAGTAAAAGTATCATTCTCACAGTGCATCGCAGCTTATGTTCAAGAAAGAGAATTTGCCATTTTTGAAATGCTGTTCGCACGTGTTCAACTGCCTGTCGAAATAGATCGAACTGATCCGTAGAAGGCTTGCTCTGGGTTTAGTTAAGGAGGAAAAATTGTAAACATTTCTTCGCTCTTTTTGACGCATCCCCAATTAACCGCGATATCTTGCTTCACGGCGTAATTAACGAGTACATCGACATAGCTGTGTTGGCCTTAGTTGGTCAGTTTTTACGAACACGCGTAGATTATCTTTCAATCATTGACCGCTCCTACTCGTGGCTATCTTCCTTTTCGCTTATCCCGTCCTTCAAGGTCGCCTGGAACCAGAAGAGGCGAACCTCGATTAGCGCGCCACGAACGCACGATTTTTTCCAAATCCTAGCGCTTGCAAGGTTTTCTACGAACAAACGCTAGACCTACGGCTTAAGATACATCCTGTAGTCCCGCGACGAATTCTATCATCGAATAGGCTTGGAAATATTTGTTAAAAACATAAAATAAAATGGGCGAGCGAATTCCGCCATAGAGAGAAAGTGACGTTTCATCGCGCAACTAAACGCGAAGGTCGTTCTGATTCGGGGGAGGACTGGTCATTAGGTCTCCTCTCCATCGTTTCACGGAAGGATGGTTTTCGGGCCTCTTGGATTTTGGTGCCGGTGTAAGGAGATGGTTATGGAGTGGATAGCTCGTTCGTTTTCAGCGGACCTCCTTCCACGCCTGCTCGACTCGGCGACCTCACTTCCCTTCTCACCCCTCCCCCTCCCCCCCCCTTGCCAGTTTATCCTCTTCTGGTTCGTTTTTTCCTCCTTGGCTGAGGCCTCTCTTTCTACGCGACTGAGAAATCCGGCGAACGATTCAGTCGTCCTCTGACACCGGAGGAGACTGGCGAGTAGTGTAGTGTTTTCAACAAGGCCCCCTTCCGGTCTGTTACTGAACTTCGAACTGGGCGATAATGGACGTTCCGGCATGGAGCCTGTGCCTGGTGGTGATGATGGCGGCTGCAGGTGAGCGAAGTAGGGCAGACGGCGGCGACTCTCGTCGGATCATTACGTTTTCGGCATGTATGTTGAGCGCGAGTGAAGGCGTCTTCGGGTTGACCTTTAAAGATATACTTTCTACTCGTCTTGGTCGAAATGTGTTTTTTTGACAGAATAAAAAACGCAAGGATAATTTTACTTGATTCGATATGTCATTGCATCTATAATTTACGCTCGGACTCATCAGATTGCTGGTTGGTAGGGGGAGGGGCTGCGTTTCACCAAGCTCACCGATTCGTCAGATATCTCCCTTTGTGATCTTCCTAGTTGCTGTAATCTACAACTTTTCTTTGAACAACAGGTAAACACAATGAAACGCAAGGCATATTGCATATATCATCATCATAGATAGTCTGTCTGTAGACAGGTCCGTGATTATTCATGGTTAAACCTGGTTCTCCATATACTCCTATTTTCCGCTGTCCTCTTCATATCTTGATAACTCTCTTTCACTTTCAAATAGTCTATCAGCTGAAACCTTTTCTTACCTCTTTACCTTTTTCCATCTAGTTTTCCTTGTAACACGTCTTTAATCATACTCTCTCTCCTCAGGTAATGCCAACCCAGTTTGTCTTCCTCTTTCAAATAGTCTGTATAATCATTCGCTTCTCTTCTACTCTTCGTAGCACTTCGTTTTTCATCCTTTCTTCATTTTATCTTCAGCATTCTCCTCCAAGTCCACATTTAAAAGCTTTCCAAGTATTTGATGTCATTTTTCCTTAGTGTCCATGTTTCTGCCCCATACAAAGCTATACTCCATACATAGCATTTTATGAACTTCTTGCCGATATCTTTCCTTATATTCCCCTTAAGTAGGTGTTTTTTTCTTATGCAAGCCGCTTTTGCTTTTCCTATTCTAGTTCTGATCTCATCCGTACATTTTGCTTCTCTTGTTATGATGCTTCCAAGGTATTTATTGTCTGAAACTTGTTCTAAAGGCTTTCATTCAATACTTACGTTCCGATTCCCTTTTTTTCCCGATATTCGAATGACCTTGGAATTTTCTGTATTTCCATGCCATATTGCCTATATATAGAGCTAAATAAATGGGCAATCCTCCATGTACATTTTCTCTCCCTCTGATAAATCCATCAAGAGAAAAATTAAGTACTGTTGATGCCCGATGACGTCATTTCACACCTGTTAGGATGAAGATTGCCGCGAGCAGTGTCTGGCGACTTCTCAAAAGAGGTGTAATTATGATCTGGAGAGATATTTCATCATGGGAAATATTTCTTTAATTCTAAAGATTTCTCCTCTGGACCGATTTTCGTTTTTTCCTTATGGAAAAATAATAGAGTAAAACAATCACTAATTTTTGCAATTTTAGGAATATTATACTTTTTCCACATTGGGTTAATAATGCCACATATTTCTGCCGAATTTTAAATTTGTAGCACAATTAGAAGTGAAATAACATTTACCTAATTGTTTAAATTTAAATAATTTTTAACGGCCGCAATAACAATTTTATGGATACACTGAAATATTTATTCGTTTGTATACACTAATCTCTAAATAACTTAAAAATTTCAGCTCCCTATCTCGCCCCGTAGTATCTAAACATTTACCTATTTGTTTAAACGTTAAGAATTTTTAACTGCCAAACAAATTAAAATATCAAAATTTGTGTAATCCCTATTTCGTTTTTTACAAATTCTACCTATAAAAAAATTTCAGCTCCGTAGCACATTCGGAAATACATAAACCTTGAAAAGATTCCAACATATTATTTGGTATCCAAAATTTATTCAGTTGACGGTAATGTATACATAGATGGTCAGGATAGCACCCACGAAGACTGACGCTCCGGGCAGCCGCCCGGCACCGTTTGTAAATAATAATGGTGATTTTTATAGTCGACTTCTTAGGAAAGTGGAAAATTTTCCTAATCATTTGACTCTTGGACATTCGTTTTTCAGTCACTAGTATATTTTTCTCAGCATTATATCAAGTTCGATTTATTTGAGTGATTGATGATCCGTAATTATTTCACTTCTCCCGATAACTTCTCAAAATTGAAAAAGTTCATCCGCAGGTTGACCTAACGAAGATAAGAATTTTAGCTAGACGCACAAGGAAAGGCAGTCTTCAAATTTTTTTAACGTTGAGACCGAAGTTCTATATGGTGCTTCAGTGCATAGAATAATCCCCACGTAACCTGAAATTTCAACGAAAAATGGCGAAATATTTTGCCTTCCGCAAGTAACAACATTTCACATTACTTCCGTTTGTTTGTGAACCGGCGAAACGAAAAAAAATTATTCCAATAACTTTATCTACACTAAAATGCTCAACAGTATTTACTCCCGATGAATAAATTCAAGGATGAGCGAATATTTCGAACGAAATGCAGTTTAATGGAGTCATATAACTGAAGTTTTTCGCCGCAAACACAACGTTCATTTTTTGCTCATTGTATTTTTTTTGCTCGACGCATAATTCGGTTGCGTCAGTGTAGGGCAAGAGCATTTCCCCGCGAAACTCCTTCCTGTCACCGACGGGAATCTCGTATTTTTCACGGAATGGCTCGCCTTTTAATGAAAGTCGTGACTTAGGCGGTGCAAGCAGCGGAAGGATTTGCATCGAAAGGTTTTCTATGTTGTAGAATTTACTCACAAGATTTGCGCTTCGTTTTTTATATTTTTGGGGCTTATTTCCAGAGATTTTCAGCGGCGGAATATTTTCTAATGAGAGAATTTCGAGTTTGATTTTGGAACAGAGCAGGAAATGCTGAAAAAAACGCCTGATTTTTTTAAAGGTGGGAACGCTTGGCAATAGAACATATCACTAGAAAGGATTAAAATTTTCCCCTCCAGTAATTTTTCAAAAAAGGTTTACGAGAAATATAGAATAGGCAGTGATCGTAGATGCATAAAACGGACATCGAAAGAAAGAGGTCTTATTAATAAAATGTAATGACTTGGAGACGATCTCTCCCGTCTTTTACAACATTTATTAGCAGGGCCGTCTTGATGGCGGTACCATCGGTGCGACTGCTCATGCCCCGTGCCGCCTTCTCTGAAAAATATTTGCTGTAATTATAATGTACAAATATAAAAAAATCTGGAAAAAATGTCAAACTCTGTCATAGGTTGCTTTATTTATTAAAATTTACTATTCAACATTTTTGGCGCGTAATACATCTTGCACCGAACCCTACGATTTTCCTTGCCTGCTCTGTTCCTGAGATTCAAGAAATTATTACAAGTTCAACTAGCGGGCTATAAAATTAGTTAAAATAAAGTCAACGCAGTATATATAATCTGCACACGCAGTTCCATAACTATGGCGGGGCATCTACCCCGGGCGCAACTAAAGAAGGGGCGCAAAAATTATTGATGGCAAATTGTGCGAGGATGCATGGCACAAGGACAGCGGCGATTTTACAACTATACTTGTTCCAGACATTACGCATAGCAGAAACTATAAATTTCAATAATGTTATTGTTGAGTTCGCTGCACAAAAATCACGTAAAATAACTCTTTAATATTAAAATATTTATACTTTCTGTATTGAAATTATGTAGGTATGTATGTAATTATATTTTTAATTATGTATTTAAATTATGCACATTTGCAGTGAGAAATTACATCATTTATAGTTTATTTTTATTTATTAATTGTTCCCCTAAAATCCATATTGTAAAAAAATATAGGTATTAGAGAATTTTTTATGAAGGAGGCACATATTTGATACGGCGCTGTGCACATGTATTCTAGAATTTAAATCATCGAGCTGAGTCCATGACTATTATTGATTAATTGTAGATATAAAATGAAATTTAGGATTAATGAGATACAGCTGTAGGCGAAATTCGCGCACGGCTTTCTCTGATTCTTTTTTATGCTTGCACGAATTATCCCTGCAATTTATTTCACGATTATAGGTGTCGTAGAAGTAAGGTATCATACACATAATAGGTAATGAGAATGCTCCTTCGCTACCACATTTTATAGTAGTTAAAATGAATATCCGAAAAAAAATTGCAATTTAAATTATACAGAAGATCTTTTTATACATCCGGTCGAGATTCGTATCGCCTTTTTTGCCTGAAATAATCATCCCTTTCTCCTCGAGTCGTCTCACATCCGAGCTTTCCATCTCTTTCTATTTTTCTCACTTCTTTAATCGGCACTTTTCCCTTCGGAGTTGCTGCGGCGGATGTGAGAGAACTCAAACGTGGAAGGAAGTGGTATCCGCTGAGTATGAAGGGGTGAGGGATTAAAGAGATGGAACGCCTGCGTTGGGTAGGACCGTGTATGTACGAGATCTGATCAAAAAGTTCTAAGACACAATGTATTACAAAAGAAGAGTTGAAGGTAATGGGCCAAAATGCTGAGTCGGCATAGACAATGACGTATTACATGCAGGAGTGGTGCCGTTTCCCCCTCCACCAAACCAGTTCTCAGCAGACCATTGTCAAGTTGACACGTGTCTTTGCACGCAGTCACAGCTGTAATGGATACAAAGGAAGAGCAATGTGTGTGCATCAAGTTTTATGCGAAGAACGGTAAAAAACGGGGCAGAAATTCTCCGAATGCTAAGAACTGCTTATGGCGATGCTTGTTTACGCAAGCCAGTTGTTTATCAACGGATAAACCGTTTCCAACATTGCCGAGAATCTGTTGAAGACGACCCACGTTCAGGCCGTCCGTCGACTTCACGCAGTGATGAAATGGTTGCTCAAGTGAATGAAAAAATTTGTTTTGATCAACGATTAACAATTGGAGGAATCGCTAATGAACTGAAGATATCATACAGACCATGTCCGGCGATTTTAACTGATAATCTTGGCATGCGTCGAGTGTCTGCAAAATTTGTGCCGAAACTGTTGAGTGATGACCAGAAACTTTGCCGCCAAGAAGTGTGCAAGGACATGAAAATGAGGTTGGAAATGGACATTAATTTCAATCGGATTTTTTTCTATTCCCTAAAATGAAAATGAAGCTAAAAGGACGAAGATTTGAGGACATTCCAACCATCCAACAGAATGTGGCGTCGGAACTCGACAACCTCAAAGTTGAAGACTTCCAGCGATGGTTTCAGAAGTGACAGAAATGTTGGGACACCTGTATATCAATGGGTGGACACTGCTTTGAAGGGGACAGCTAATAAAAATGTTTTATGTTATTTATTTTCTTTTGTAAATAAAGTCTTAGAACTTTTTGATCAGATCTCGTATGTGTGTGTGAAAACAATGCTTGAAATGAGCAATCGAACCGGGCGAATCTTGGCTGAAAATGGTCCGTTGCTGTTAGTGTCTCTGGTAACGCTCTTGAAGGCGGATTCGATAATGAACAGATGCCCGCTCTGGTTGTTGGTGGGAGAATTATTCGCTATTAACCAATTGCCATCGAAACATTCTTTCCGCTCAAAAGTGTGGTCTAACGATAAGTTCAAAAAAATACGTTAGAGACAAAGAAAATGAGCTTTCGCATTTATCTTCTTCATCAGTCGACAAGTTGTAATCAATGGCCCAAACTATTGACGGATGTACGAAATGAAATCGGTTCATTGTATCCGGTTTTTTGTGTACTTTCATTTACGCGGATAAATTGAAGCCTGACTGAAGCTATACCATATAATTCCGAATTTATTTCCGTTGATTCTTTTTCACCGATTGCTTGATAATGGGTTGTACGTTAGCCTAGCCATAGATGCTGCTAAACAACTTCTCGCTGTCGTAGCTATTGTACAAATTGCTGGATTGAAAATTCTATGTAAAATTTCGAATGTTTTGCATCCATTCTATGTTGTGCCGCTTAAAAAATATTGTTGTAAATCGATCTTTAATTATTGAATTATATTTTAGATAAATATTTCTATCTCGTGCGGCTTATATTACTTTCTTAGTTGTATATTGTGAATGAAAAGTAAAAACTTTTACGAGAGCATTTTCCCCTCTCTGGCTTAACTTCGTACTTTATCTTGAAATGTGTTGTAAGAAAAAAGAAGCATTCCTTTGCTGATAGGCATGTTAGAAAGTCAGCATATTCCCGTTAGTCAGGTAAAATTCCTGGGAGAAAAACTTATGTTTATTTAAATAGATTAAATGTTACGAAATAGAGCGAATTGAGCTCTATTTTTTCCTAATTTTAAAAAATTTCTAATTTTAACATAAGTAAACATTGAATATTTCAGCTTAAACCCCCTAAACCTTGACCGGGATTTTTAAAATGTGTTACTATGTGATGATCTAAAGCAAAAAAAGAAATAATTTGCATGATTCTGTTATAGAAAATAATAACTATAATTGCTATACAAATCAATTTAAGGACCATGCTGAGAGAATGGTAAATGGAGAAGCAGGTCATGTGAATAAAGCAATCTTCATCAAAAATGATATTTCCATATCACACTTTATTTTTTATTAAATTCATTTGAAATTGGTGATCGAGGGAATTTCTGAAGCCACTGTTATCTGCATAGGTAACTCGAGGGGGGGGGAGGAGAGGGAGGGAGCAGTTTTTCTCTGAATTGTCCATTAAACATTTAAAAAGGCATAAGTCATAAGGGTATCCAATGCTTTAAAAATATCCTTCTTAGATGGCAATGGCACATTCAACCTATCGTCGACTTTGTCCTCGTCTTCGTCGCCAACACTCGCAACAAGTTTTCATTCGTCGAGCGTGGAGTCATACATAACCGACGTAGCCAAGCCATTATCGAAGGAAACTGACAGGCCCCAATACATTGCTGTCGATTACTACTTCCTCCACTTCTGTACCCGGTACGCGTCTCTAAAATCGTCCATTTTCTTAAATCATCCCACGAACACCCATTTGTAATTTGCACCAAGCTTGACGATAGTTTTTTCTGTAATGGCTATTTAAATTTTAAATGATGCCCCGGTCGAGTGGCTGGAGAACACTGGTTGTGAACGGTGGCAAATAGAGAAACTCAACATTAAGCGTATTTATCTGACAATGAGCCATATGGTGAGCAGAACAGTTGTCTAGTGTCAACGAAATTTTACGATTTTGCACCACCATACGCCTTTCTAGTCTTATTATAAAGACTTTTGAATAGGTCTCTCGTCATCTACGCCTTTTTGTTATGTTCGCAAATTATCACGATTCATACCTTTGAAACAGCATGGCTTGCCGTATTTTTCGATAATTACAAGTTTTTCTTGATCTGACCCATCCATATTGGTACAGAACACGGCGGTAGGACGCCCCTTACTACGTTTTCCACCGTGATATTTTTCGTCTCGGAGAGCCAAAGTACGATCGGGCAGCATGTTGAGAAAAATGCCCTTACCATCCATGTTATAAATGTCCTTGGGTGCGCACTTCTCTAAAACACGTTTATTACTTTGTAGCCAGGTCCTCTTCATTAATTTTTTGGGCATCGCCACAAGCTGCGAGGCAAACAATATTGTGGCGTTTTTTAAAACCATCCAACCACCCATTGGACGCTTAAAAATCCTTAATGTTCAAAGCGTTCGCAAGACTCGTTGCTTTTTCAATAATCATCGGGCTGGCCACAGGTATATTCGCCGCTCGTACTTGTGAGAAAAACTCGAACAGTTTTTCTTCGAGTTCTTCGTTTTTTTGCAGGTTGCAAACGCTGACGTGTAGCACTCCCTTTAAATTTATAAAAACTTTCTTCAATCTTCGCCCGATTCTTTTCAATTTTAGATAAAGACAAGTTCTGAAGCCCATACTTGGGTGCCAGTTTTCCTTTCAATTCGGACTTCTTGTCAATATCTTGCGGGAAAGACACCTTTTTAGCAAGAGCCAGAGTTTTATATACCCGAGCCATTGGAGGGTAAATACAAAAATCTTCTGACAATAAATTTAAATATAGTCTCTCTCGCAATTATCAAACTAAGAATGTCACTTAAACTAGTGTCAAAAGGACGATGAAAAATACAATCGAATACGAAAACAAGCAACGAAGCAAAGGAATAGTGGGACACATTTTCCGCACAAAACTCGCAAAACAATAGATTGATCGAGGCATAACCACGCAAGGCCGACGCCCAAGGGAATCTGATGTCGTAGGCAAGAGTGGACAGAAACCGAGGGAGGTAAAGACCCAAGGGAGGGGAAGGACCGAGTGGAACCGAGGGAGATGGACCGAATCCGGCAACAATACCCACGATGTTTGTAAACAAGTCGCATCGGACATATTTTCGTAAATTTTATTTTATTTATTTTTCTTAAGTTTTATTTCGAATTATACCAATAAAAAATGCATTCATACTCGGAGAATCGGGCAAAAAATTATTTCGAATTATGAATTATAGAGGTTTTCGAATTATTGAAACACATTTGTATGAAATTGGCTTTTTCGGTCTTTTATGTGCTAAAAAATTTCGAATTATGTCGAATTTAGAAATATGAAGGTTCGAATTAACCAGGTTTTGCTGTACACGAATTTACAAGTTTTTCATTTTATTCGAAGTCATGCCATTGCACACGCTTATAGCCGACCCTGGAGAATTTCTGTGGATGCCCTTACCTGCAAACATATACTGATTGGTTAAATAAGATACACATCTCATCTAATAAGTATTTGTTGTCAGTTATCATTCAGCACTCAATGATTCTATAAATAAATGTTTGATCTTTGCAAAGCTTAATTTTTTATTGTTATATTCTCTTTACAAAGTCATGTTTGTCGAATGTGGATTATCAAGATTTCATGAATTGTTATTATATGTAAATCATTTATTTATGGCTGTTTGTTTGTTGTTAATAAATTCATAATTTATGATCCTTAACTAAAAAATTTTAAATCTGTTGCTTTTATGTAGAATTTGACTAATTAGTTTGAAAACCAGGAAAGAAACACAAACATATGGATTAGTAAATATGGTCTCCTCCCGAATAAAATTTAATCTGCTCATAGGACTTGGAAATGCTCAAGATGAAGAAGAAAATGAGGTGGTTGTGCCACAAAAAATACCAGAATTCTCATGCTCAAAGGAGAAGGATGGTGCACAAGTTGAGAAAATACCATTGGTTAAGGTTTGTGATGGGATGGCAGACTGCTCAAATGTAAATGACGAAGACCCTGAACTTTGTCATCACATTAGGTTAGTGCATTGAGTTCACTGTTGCCCTTTATTTGTGTTAAAAGGAATTTGCAGGTGATATATTTGAAAATATGTATAAATTTGTTCATTGTACTTGCAAAAATATTTTCTGAAAACAGCTTTTTAAATAAATAAATAAAATTTGCAAAATAATTAAAGCACACTCATTATCAATAAAAATGGATAATAATTTCATATACAAAATTTCATTGTCCATCGAATATGGTGAGCTGATTTATACTTATTCATTATGACATAATATATTTTTGTCCACAGATGCCCGCCTAACTATTTCCAGTGTTCATATGGAGCTTGCATAAAACAGCAGTTGCAATGTGATGGAGTAAACGATTGTTTAGATCAATCAGATGAAGCTTATTGTGGTCGTGATGTGGATAGTTGCAAGTAAGTTTTAAATATGAAATAGAATTCTACTTGGAAATTATTTTTGTTTTTGTTTGCACAGTGTCCATAATTTTTAGCTTTAATATTATCCTTCCATTTAAAAAGTTGAGATTTCTTTGTATAAATAGCACTAATTCGCATTTTTATGATTTGCCACTGAAAAATAAACCAAAATTTCAGAGATACTCTAAAATCACCTTGTTTATAAAATTAATTGGTTCAATAATAGCTTACAGGATTTTCGCTGCAAGTCTGGACAATGTATAGATGCAAAGCTAGTATGTAATGGACGTAAAGATTGTGAAGATGGTTCCGATGAAGCTGAAGCAGCTTGTCTTCACTATCCGTAAGTTTGCACAGCTCTTTGATTTTATTGTACTTTTTCAAGTGCTACTGTGGTGAATGAATAATTTTATAGTTTGAACACTTGAAAGTGACAACCATGAAAAATTTATGCTCATCTTGTAGCTTATATTAACTTATAAAGTCTGCAGTCTGCACTTGAGTCAGTATTCTTAATTGCTATTGAATGGATTTAAAAATGCCAATTGACCAATTTACTTTTTAAAAATATGTTCTTGGACATTGAGTTACTAATATAATTATTGAGAAAAATTTGCTAAGTAAATGCAAATTAATTAATATGTTTTTGTAAGAACTATAGACAATTGGGTATGTAATTGTTTTTAATGAAGCAACAATATTACCACTCCACTTTCAAACAACTGCCAGTACTTCAAATTTGTAGATAGTAAAGTGCTAGGTTGGATTAATTTTCCCAAGAGTGCATTTTAGAATTCAAATTAATCTAAGGTTAGTGAATAATTATTGTTTTATGACCAATGGAAAAATTCCATCCATCAGGATTGAAAATTTCTAACAAGTTTGTTTATATAAGCAAATTATTTGCTCTGTAAGGATTTGATAAAATTTCAGAGTGAAGTGCTAGCATTATTATGCTAGCAGTGGTTGTATTTATTTAATCTAAGCTGTAAAAATGCTTGAAATTTTCTGCAGGTGCCCCAGTCATTCCTTCCGCTGCGACTATGGTGGTTGTATACCTTTGGATGCTAAATGTAATGGAGTAGCAGACTGCGTTGACAAGTCTGATGAGATGTCCTTACTGTGCAAAGGGAACTGCTCTTCTGGACTTGTACCAGCGGGTGACAACAAATGCATCGAAGGATGCAAGTGAGGACTGTGGAGTGCCATGTTGCACTGCTGTATTAATCATCCATGGGCCTGAAAATGGAAATGAAAACTTAAAATTGGTAGTTTCAAGTGATTTCTGTGTGTCAGCATTGTATTTTTCAAATTTGTCGGACGGAATTTTTTTAAACAGTTAAGTGGTTTGAATTCACTGCACTGAGAAAATCTTTTGAAAATTTTCAGGAAAGGTGAATTCAGGTGCTCCTCTGGTACCTGTATATCTCAAAGAAAGGTATGCGATGGTTCTGTTGACTGTCCAGGAGATGGAACTGATGAGTCTCATTCCACATGTTTTGACTTTCTGTAAGTAGTCTAATATCTCCAATTTGGTCTTTTCTCCAAGGTTTTTTCCTCAAACACTATTGTCCGTGATATACATACACCGAGTCCCTGACCAACACGAATTCTACCAACATGATTTTGGTTTAACACGATTTTTCAATTAACATGACTGGTCATTTGGTTTAACACGATTTCTCCACAACTTCTCTACGATTGTGAAAAAGGTCTAGAAAGTGGAAATGGAAACAAACTTTAGCCCTGCTCTTCATTAAGTGCAGATGACAATGAGCCCATTATTGTAACATATGATCCAGAGGATGAACTTGACAATTTCTATGAGTCTGATGCAGAAGGAGCGGGATTTCATGGCTTTTAAACTACAATGTAGAAAAATACCATTCTTGAATGTTTTAAAAATTTCCTTTGACCATTATTGTAATTTTCTATAGATCATATGTTGTTATCTTTTGAAAAATTATTTCATGTATTAAAACAAAAATTTTAAACTCTTAGTTATTTGTTGTTTAAAATTATTATTTTACAAATCTTCTAAATAATGTAATGGTGAACAGTTGAACAACTGATTCAAAATGGTGGTCATCTACCATGAAAAATACGCTGGAGTTTATAGTTCACATTTTATTGGTGGTGGGAATAAGAAACCAAGAAAAGTTATATATAGTTATATTGACTAACACGATTTCAACTTACATGAAAATTTTTAAGAATGCATCTATTGTGTTGATCGGAGACTGGGTGAACTATATATTGCACTGGTAGATTAAACCTACTAAAAGACAATGACATTATAGCTTTTTGTGTGTGTATATATACACTGGAATCCTGGTTTAAGGTTCTTGCATTTAAAATTCAGATGTTTTCCATGATTTAGCTCTTCACAATTTTGTGGTCCCTGCACAAAATCCAGATCTTGATTTAGCAACCGCTGGAAACATTTTCATATTATTTCTAATGTCTGCTTCTCTAAGATATATGATACAAATGAAATAAAACTCAGTTCAAGTTTCATTTCATTTGTATCACATCAATTTGAGTTGAAGGCTTTCGCAGCGTTGCTGAATGCTGGTGGCGGTTTTCGGGTTTCGCTGCGTTGGCGGCATTTCTGGCTCTCTATCACATCGTTTCACAAGTGAAATCTTCCTTGGTTATTAAGAGACATGATATTTCCTGAGAGAATGTTTGATGTGACAAATGGAGTGAAGAGCAAGATTCTGTGAACCACTGCGAGAAATTCTTATCTTCTTAAGTGAAAGTATCTAAACACAATAGTTTTGTAATGGAAATGAAACTCTGCAGTATTTTATTTCCTTCTACCATGTGAAAGCTTGCAAATGAGAGTGAAAGCATGCAGCGATGGAAAAAAGCAAATAATGACTTAATGTGTTGCTATGCTATGTATGCCTAGCTTGTTGGTACATGAAGTCTTGCATAAGTCTTATATTTTAGCAATTTTGTTTACAGATATAACCACAGAAGATTATTCTGCTAAATAAATTAGCAATCATTAATATATAAAATATGTAAAAATAACCATAACTGAAAACTTCCATCACCTGAAGGATAAACTAATTTGTGCAATTTGATATTTTGATTTTGCGAAATGAAGTTTGATATTTATAATACAGCAAAGTAGATACATTTCCTGTTACAATTTTTGGCAGCCCCAGTTAACGTTTTCATCAATTTAAGACATGTTAAATCACAATTCAACTGTATACACACACATGGACATGTGTACACACAAAATATTTTACATTTAGTTGTTATATAAAAAAGATAATAAAAATATTTGTTTTCTTATGTTAATAAAATGTTATTTCTGCATCAATTCTTTATTTGTTGTTATCTGGGGGGCTTCCATCAGTAATTCTTGCACCAGGCCCAATGCAACTGTAACTACAACATTGATAATAGTGTAATAATTGAAATTTTTCAAAATATTAGTCACTTTAATAATGAGATTAATATTTTAAGGTTATAAAAATATTTAATTTTCTAAGATATTGAGAACAATAACAAAAGGAACAGTGTGAATAGGAAGCATCAAATTTTTCTAGGACCTAATTGTCTTGGATTATTAACAAAATTAACCTGTTTACCATGGAATAACAAATTCCAATGAAATACTTGCTAGCTTTTAATTTTAATTAATGAAAATGTGATGATTGAACATAATTTTCTAACCAATTTAAACGTAATACTTGTTGCAGCTGTCCATCTTATGCCTTCCGATGCAATTATGGGGCATGCATCAAAGCAACTCTAGCATGTGATGGAACACCCAATTGTGCTGATGGATCCGATGAAAATAAGGATCTCTGTGAAATAGAGAGGCCCAAAGATAGTTGTATTTTGCCCCCTTTCCCTTTCAATGGAAGGCATAGTGTTGGCACAGGAGCCTATGTCAACCATTTTGAAGCTCTCACATACTCTTGCAATCCTGGATTTGCTTTGCAAGGGAATGAAGTCATTTACTGCTATGGTGGATTATGGGTTCCTCCTGCTCCAACTTGTCAGCCTAGTAAGTGAACTCATCTCGTCATTTTTTCTTTTCCAATTGTAAATGATTTAAGGTTGATTTGAAATCAAAACGTCGCAGAATATCATCAGGTTATTCCTATTCTTCATCTCTTGGAAAACCTAAGTGAAATGGTTTTAATATACACAATTATCCTGTTCAGTTGCATTTATTTATTTGTTAGTTTTGGGATAGTGATTGAAAATTGTTAAATTCAAGTTGATGAATATTTATTTACCCCCGAGTGTCTAAAAAAAAGTCACATACTTTTAAAATAAAAACCAAAATTGTGGTGGGTATCGCTCAACATTTTTACTAAACCAGTGTCAATGTCAGATTTTTTATGCATAATGTAATGGGAAAAAAATAAATACATAATCATAAATGATTTATAAAATTATATTATTAACATGAATCCTTCCAGAATATAATGATTTGTATCTTTTTTAAGAACAAACTTTTCTTTAGTGATTTGTTTGAACATTGAGGTAGGTATGTTTTATAATTTGTAATAATACATTTAACCACATATCATACTTCTGGTACAGATCAAACTAACACGTTTATACCTTAAATCATCATTATCATCATGATCACTAGTGTTCTGTCTTATGACAGGTCCATGATTCAGCTGGCCATTCTTCAATTCCCTCTCCTTCATTCTTCCTGGTTTCTTGCTTTTTCCTTCATTTTGCGGTAACTATTCTTCTCCTTTAATCTATCCAACATCTTTATTCTTCATCTTCCTTTCTTCTTCCTTCCCATAACTATTCCTTCCAAAGCCGCTTTCGGCAGTTGTCCTCTCAGCACCTTTTTCTAACCATTTCCATTAATGTTCTTTCTTCTTGTACCCTTTCCAATACCTTCACATTACTCATTCTTTCCATCCAGATCCCTCTCTCCATATAAGCAATGATGAAGAATGCAATAGGATGTAAAAATAGTATTTTGTTACAGAATGAAACTATTTGGATTGGTATGATTAACAGATATTGGTGTTAAATGTTTCATAATTTAAAAAAATACTTACTAGAAAAGGAGGATATGCTAATCATCATTGTCAACATCATCAACATCTATCTGCAATCAAGCCTATGATTGTGCATTTAATCAGTTTCTCCATATTGTCTTATTCTGCACAACCTTAATTTGCTCTCGGTAATTTTCTTTCCCTTTCAAGTCATTAAGTTAATGTATCATATTAAATATATATATTTTTTACTTTAAGTTCCTGGAGGAGTTGTCTGTCCAGCTCTAAAATCAAGGCACTTAAATATGGAGTGCTTTCTCGCATCTGGTGCTAGACATCCTTGCGATCAACCAGCACCAGCTGGTGCAGTGGCAACGTACTCTTGTCGCCAGTATTACCTTCCAACTGTCAATTCTCCTAACCGTAGAAGTGAATGCCGCAATGGGACATGGAGCAGAGAATTGCTGAAATGTGAACCAGGTGAAACACTTTAGCCAATAATAAATATGCACAGAAAGATACATTTTTCAAAGAAAATGCTTAAGTAGGAGGGTGTTAAAATATTCACAGCCAAACACTTGAAATAAAAACAAATGGAAACTTTGGATAATTTTATGCATATTATTAAAGCCTCATGAATTAAAATTTTTCTGTTAAAATAGTTTAATTGGTTAAAGCACCTGTCTG
The DNA here is from genome assembly GCA_028673005.1 of Tanypteryx hageni. Taxonomy (NCBI): domain Eukaryota; kingdom Metazoa; phylum Arthropoda; class Insecta; order Odonata; family Petaluridae; genus Tanypteryx; species Tanypteryx hageni. The sequence goes on along the minus strand of CM054117.1, from coordinate 81,348,134 downwards.
GCAAGTGGGAGACCTGGGTTTGATTCCTGGTCAAGTACAGGATTTTTTCCCCTTCTCAAATTTCAAAAATATTTTTATTTGATAGAATGTGGAAAAGCTGTGGGAGAAGTCACTCCATTAGTAGTAAACGGAACTGCAGCTAAATATGGAGAATGGCCATGGCAGGTAGCCCTCTATGTGAAAATTGGAGAAAAAAGCGGAGGACCCATTAGTTGGGTTTTCCAGTGTGGAGGGAGCCTTATCAGTGAAAATGTGGTCCTTACAGGTAATTTAATTTTTTAATTATTTTTGATTTATCTTACATTGATACATCTTAACAAACTTTTTTCTTGATTCCAGTGATTTCCGAAAATTTTTGGATTCAGTGGCATATGTATTTTGTGTAATCATGTTGGACCAAGCATTGCTTTTAGTTGCTAAAGCTTGGTTTTTTATACTAATAAATCATAGTCTTTGAAACCATTTTTGCTTTGCTAAAATGACTTCTGTATATGATTCAGATAACTTCTGTTATCTTTAGAATAGGTACATTCGATAGATAATTATTAAGCTCATCTTATGGCTGAAAATAAATTCATTCAGTATCATAAAATTGAAGAAATAAACTAATCTTAGGAATCTCCAATAGCCACAGCAAGGTTATGAAAACCAGATGCCCATTTAGGCTACAATGCAGCTATCTCCAGTGGTATTTCCCTGAAAGTAGATTTTAAAAATTTCTTTTAGAATTCTTTTTAGAATCAACCTTTTGAGAATCAACACTGAAGATGGCTGCATTGTTTATTTTTAAAATATCAAGTTGATCATTCTTGAATGTAGCATACATGTTTGTGTCCATACAACTATACTGTCGTATTGACTACAAATAAACTAATCGGATATTTAGAAAAATTATAATTGGAAAAGTTTAAATTGGTTATGTGAAGCAATCTTACATGTGCTAGTAAATAAAATTAAAAAAAAATTCTGTAATCTTGTCAAGAAGCCTTTTCTAAAGAAATTTAAAAAATAAAATCATATCTTTGTTTACTAGTTTCAAGTGTATTTCACTGTAATTGCATTTTATTTTTAGCGGCTCACTGTGTTTGGGAGGTGAAACGCGAATCAATGATCTCAGCAATTGGGAAATGGCATCGTGAATATGAGAAACGACAAGAGCTAACACAAATGAAAGAGGTAATTATCAATAGAGATATAAAATTTTCAAGTGCATTGTATATATTTATAATTAAAATGTCATTCATTGGTATTCCATTAACTTAAATTTTTTCCCTAGAATTCAATTACTGTATATACTCATGTATAACGCTCAGTTTGAAGACCAAATTTTTAGGTCATAAAGCAGGGGTGAGCATTATACACAGGTAACACTTCTGTGAAGATAAAATAAAAAATTGAAGTGTTACCTACCTCGCATCAGATTCTCACTTTTTGGGTGGATTGAGGGGAAAATCAGGCTAATTATCGATAATCTAGCTTATACAGATAATAAGTAAATGTACCAAACAATATTGCCAGGTTGACTTCCCGCAGAACACGCATTGAAAACAAAAAGCATAGTATATTTACAAATTGAAATAGTTTTTAGTTTATGAATATATTATATATAATTTAACCCTTTAACTGCTACATTGTTATTTCCCTTTTCGTGCTGCTGGTGCTATGTGCTTAGACAATATGCTCCCCACTGATGAATACTTTTTTTCAAGCTTACTGCTTTTAACTAATAGATTTGTATCTACTTTTTCATCAATTTTAAAGAAAAACAAAAAATAATTTTATAATCATTAATTTTACTAATTAGTTAATAATTATTTATTTATAAAGTAAAATATTGAAAGTTCTATTGGTTATAAACTAATATTTTTATCCTCAATATATTTGTAATATTATTTTTAGTTGAAGATAAAATAAAACACTTTTTAAATGCTAGAAATCAACTGAATGACCATGGAAAAGTATCTGTTACCCTGTACCCTTTGTTTCCCCAGCAAGGGGGAATCAAAGAGTATATTTTATTTACATTACATTATATTATATTTTGAAAGTAGCGGTATATTTGGGAGCAAATCATATTTATAGCTTCATAAAGTTATGAGAGAGTTCACAAGATGCCTCCATTGTTTCAGGATACATAACATGTGTAGCAGTTAAAAGAAAATCTAAGATATGTCTAAAGCAGTGGGAGCAAGTCTCTCATCTTATGTCTTTAGACGTGCATAGCAGTTAAAGGATTAAAACTCATAGAATTCATCTTACTCATCTTTAGCACCAAATAACTATGCAAAGAAGGTGACCATGATATGCAACGAAATTTAAGATATCGTATTAAATACTGTCATTAAATATCTCTAGCCATTCAATATTCCATAAATAACTGTTACATGCAGTTTGATAAATTTAAAATAAATTGGCACCTTTAACTTCATTCAACATTTGACCTTTAAACCTGAAGCTTTTTGCCTCGTAAGCAAATTTCCGCAACTTGGAATTTTTGGATTTTAAAAATTAATTTTTGGAGATTTTTACATAAAGTCAGATTTGTGTAAGTTGAGCTTGCATAACCCGAGAAGAGTCTGTATTTATTTATGGTACTGTAGTTAATATACCCCTCAAAATCTAGGGTGTGCGTTATACACGAAAAAGTCGGGATTTTTTTGACAAAAAGTATGGATGTACATTATACATGAGAGCACATTATACAAGAGTATATATGGTATATGTATCTATTCATGGCTTTTGTTGAAGAATAAAATTCAAGAATCCAAAAATTGTAAATAGAATTGAATAATATTTACTGTAATGACTCCAACTGGAGTATTACATTGTCATGTACAGATAAAAAACAAAAAAAAAACACAAAATGATGGTAACGCAACCAATATCATAATTGTCAACTCATTTGGTTATAATTGTATATTAGGTTTGAGGTAGATAAGATAATATATACCTCATATAACATATACCTCATTAAAAAATTGTGAAAGTGATTTCAAAATGTAAGAATGGGACAAATGACCTCTTTATTACAGTTTATTGAAATATATTATTATTTAATAATATAAAATTGCTGGGTGAAAAATAACTTATTAATAAACAAACTTGATTACCATATCTACCTGAATATAAGCAGATGTTTTTTTCAAAATCTGTCATGAAAAAATCACCCTTCGCCTCAAATGCAAGTCTGAGGAAAAAAATTGGGGTTAGGGTTAAGTCTCGTAGTCTCCCATAGATGGCAGCACATTTCTCATTGCTGTCATGTTCAAATGATAATACTATGTTTTTCATAAAGTAAATATTTGACCTACGATGTATATTAATGAATAAAAAATAAAGCTAGAATATTGAATTTAGCAGTACCTGTGTTTTGTTGCCGTTGTTACCTGTTCTTTCATTTCTAAATGCTGTTGGATATTTTCTTTCCTTACCTTGGGCTATGCATATGTATCATTAAGAATAGCTAGCAATTTGTATTGTTTCATTATGCATTAAAAGAATTTCCTATTTTACTTGGCTATTGTAGCTATAGCCATTGTAATGTTTGTATGCATGTTAAAACCTTATTCAAGGAGTCTAATAAAAATGCGTACATTGACTATGCAGAAGATTACGCAAAATGTGATGATGGCTTTTGATGCTCAGCTGTTTGAATTTGGGTAAAAATTTACATTGAACGTGTATAATTATAAAAATGCAATATCTTAAGTCAATGTAAATGCTAATTTCATTGGAAATAGACTTGGATTAAAAATTATCTTGGCGAGGTCACTATTGCTTTATTTGACCTTTTGTGAAAATGAAGATGAATGAAATTATCCTCACTGAATGTGGAACATTATTCAACAACGCAAAGTTATTAATTGGAGTAATATTTCAAATGTCAACAACTAAACCATTTCCCACTCTTTTCTTTGATCTCGAATAATGTATTCTAGGCTGTGCATGCATGCCCAGCACAATTCAGCTTAAAATCTACGAATTTACTTTTTTGTCACAAAATGTTGGAAATTTTTGGGGGGTGGCTTAAATCTGGGGTCACCTTCTATTCAGGCAGATACGGTAAATACTTTCATTTTTAAAAATACCAAAGTCGTATACTTTTGTTCCATATAAAAAGCAACATCTATTATTGATCAAGCTTAAAAATATTTAAATTTTACTTGTTATGCTTACTCTGTAGAAATCTTATATTTCTTTCTCCTTTTATTTTCCTGCAAAACTGAAAATTGTGGCTTCTTATACACCGATAAACATAAAATACAGTGCTGATTATATATTATGGACAAACATTGAATAATAAAATTAAAAATTATCCATTAATCTCTTGCAGCTGAAGGATATTGTGATTGCACCATCTTACTTGGACAGACAAGGAAACTACGAATCAGATTTGGCACTTTTAGTACTCACTTCCCCTGTAGTTCTTACATCGGTGGCGCAACCTGTGTGCTTGGACTGGGACATGCGACTGGTGAACTATGACCTTTCACACCAAAGTGTTGGAACGGTAACTAAAGCTTAAAACTTAATATGAATAAAGAAAACAGTTGATAATTTAAAATAAAATTAGTATCACTGAATTACATGTATAATTATAATAATGCTGCTCAGGGACCTTGATGACACATCTGTGAAATCGATGTCAGAAAAATTTCAAAAAGTCCAAATCTCTGTTTGCACTGAACAACAATGAAAATTTTTTAAACAAAATATGGTGGCCTATATGCATTTTGTAACACTGATTCCAGATGTGTAATTTGTTTTTTTTTAGCACCCTCAGATCAGAAAATATTCCATAACAAAATTTATTTGTATTTGTAAATTTCTTTATAAGAGCAAAAAATGTTGAAGACGAATAATCACAATATTGTTACATAAGGTATCCCAGTCATGCAATGTTGCCAATTTAATTTTATACAAGGCATACCCACTGGATAGTTGGCAACAGAGAAACGGTCGGTTGGACACCATTTCCTTTTAGAACGTCAAAAGCAAAGCACAATACGGCTGTTGAGCAGTGAACTTGTTTTGTAAAAAGCAATATCATCTTTTTCTAAACAAATCTTTGATTTTGTGTTATATTTATTTATATTTGGTGCTTTCATTAACAATTTTGTGGTGTCATTAACAATTAACTAGTGTTGAAAAATCACGGCAGTGCATTAATTCATTAGATACTTTTTGCTACGTGTGAGGTGATTACACAATTAAATCCTGCAGGCAGTCTATAATGCCTCTAATAAAAAAGGCATATTGCCTTTATTTCGGTTGTGTTAGAAGATCGGGACAAAAAAAGGGCTCCTCATATATGTTGTGGTAATTGTGCTTCACATCTCAGAGGCTGGTTAAAGAATAAATACGAAGTTTCAATGCCATTTGCTGTCCTGATGGTGTGGAGAAAACTGACCAATCATGTCAACAACTGCAACTTTTGCATGACTATAGTAGAGGGACAAAAAGGTAAAGACAGAAAAAATAGTATACCCAAGTATTCCGTCTGCTATGAGGCCAGTTAGTCATAGTGATGAACTACCAGTCCCTATTCCTCCTAAAACTTGGTCATTGGAGGAGGAGAAAGAAGATGAGCCAATGGAAACATTTCTGACAAGTTCTGATTCAGAATACTAGTTGCTGGATTTAAATAAGCCTCACCTTCTCAACCAAAGTGAATTAAACGACCTTGTTCATGATCTGAATCTATCAGAGATAGGCAGAAATTTTAGGGTTTAGACTGTAGGGATGGAATTTGCTGGAAAAGAATACAACTATCCCTGTATTTCATACTCGACAGAAAGAATTTTGCTCGTATTTTTTGATGGACGATTCACTGTATTATTGCAATGATGTTGATGGATTGATGGAGGCCATGGGAAAATGCCATAAACCAGAAGAATGGAAACTCTTTATAGACTCTTCAAAGTTAAATCTAAAAGTTGTGTTGCTATGAATTGGAAACAGATATTCATCAATACCAATCAGCCATGCATTCCACATGAAAGAATCTTACGAGAATATGGAGCTTCTTCTAAATAAAGACCAATATGACAAATACAAATGGCATATTTACGGAGATATCAAAGTTATCGGGATTCTCTTAGGTCTACAACTTGGATATACAAAATACTGCTGCTTCTTATGTGAATAGGACAGTAGAGCCATGTAGTTCCATTACATAAGTAAAATTTGGCCGCCTCACAGCAATTTTATACCTGGGGAAAAAATGTCACCTATAAACCATTAGTTGATCCAAATAACATACTTTTGCCCCCACTTCACATTGATGAAGAACTTCATGAAAGCCATGGACAAGAATGGAGAGGGCTTCAAATATTTAGAATTGAAATTTCTTTGGATCAGTGATGCCAAGATTAAGGAAGGTATATTCATTGGCCTACAGATCAGAGAGTTAATGAAAGATGAATATTTTGAAAAACAAATACTTTGGAACTGAAAGCTTGGTAATTGTTTAAGAAAGTTTCTGAAAATTTTTTGGGCAAACATAGGGCTGAAAATTATGGAGTTTTGATTCAAAATTTATTGTAGGCCTATCAAAATCTTGGTACCAGTATGTCATTTAAAATACATTTCCTCCATTCGCACCTGGAATTTTTCCCAAATAACCTTGGAGATGGTAGTGATGAACACTGGGAGCAATTTCATCAAGACATTGTTACCATGGAAAAACCTTATCAAGGCAGGTGGAACCCTAATATGCTAGCAGATTATTGCTGGACACTGATCAGAGAGACACTTGATAATTACAGAAGGAAGAGCAAATAAAAAATTTGATTGACATTGATTATAATGGTAAGATTTTTGTGATTTGTTAAAGTTTGATTATAATTCTCTGAATAGAATGACGTATTTTTTTCAAAAACTATGGGTGCTAGGTAAGATCTGACTTCAGTTTTGAATTCAGCTCATCAAAATTAATAAGAGCCACCTTATTTTATGCAAAAAAATCAAACGTTCAAAATTTGTTGTTCAGTGTTATGAATTTAACTAAATTTATTTTGTTTTTCCATATAAATACAATTTGATGGAAAGCAAAATGTTTTCCAAAACAAGTTTGGAAGACACCCAATTTTGGTAAAACTGAAGCAGAATAAGTTATTTCATTTCCATTTTCACAAACATTAATTTATTCTGCTTTCATATAGGGACCCTATGTTAATAGAAAATACCTCTTCAGTCAACAGATCAAATAATTATTTAGTAAGGGATATAAATTATGGAGAATATAATTTAAACCTTAAGAGTATCGATTTATAATCTTCTTATTATACCAGCGAGATTTTCTGGTTCTGAAAGTTGATGAAATTTTGCAGAAACAGAAATGCTTTCTGAAAATGAGTTACAGGTCTATTGCATTTTTCTGTATTTTCAAGAGATTGAATGGTTTGCTATCCATTCACTCCTGATGCAACAGTACCCCAAAGTCATTGGATATTGGTATCAGAAATAAAATCACTAGACATACAGGTATGGCTGTACTACTCAAATTGGCATATATAGTGTTAGACTGTGTTATTTTTATCTAAAAGTTAATTATACATACATATTTAAATCGATCTCTACCACAATTCCAGAATATTTTATATTTTATGACATTGATTTATACTAATTTATGGGTATTTATATGACTCAGTGGTAACTTGGAATTGCATCAAAGCAGTTTTATACTAGTGGTTTTGTTATATTTTTCCATTTCCTAATTACCATATTTTTGGCATATAAGATACAGTGACCATATGTCCCGTTTTTAATGGGATTGTCCCATTTTTACTTTCTCCATATACATAGTATAGGGGAAAGTAATGTTTTCATGAAAAAAATCGACTTTGAGATTTCAATGGAAATACACATTTTGAGATCCCCTAAATATGTTTTGACCATTTTCTCGATGATGTCTGTCTGTGTGTGTGTGTATGTGTGTGTGAGTGAGTGAGTGTGTAAGTGATAGCTTTTTTGTGGGTGCTCTAATTCAAAAACTATTAATCAGGTCAATGCGAAATTTTATATTTAACATTTTTATAAAAGTCAGAAAAACTGATTAGTTTTTGATAAAGATCAGTCAAAAAATGTGGGTGTTTACTCTTTTCACTTATCTGTTATATTGAAATATTAGCTTTAATATTTGAGATATGTAAAAATGTATTGGAATAATTTAATTTTCTACGCCCTTTGTTTGAAGCATTTTTCCATATAATGCATTGTTTAAGAGATATCTTATATTTTTAGCTGCCACCACCATGTCACCTACAACTACTATTGTTAACAATTAATGTTTAGTTATGTCTTAGTAACGTTCCTTTTTCTTTTCTGAATTGTTGGAGCTTTGTGGCTATATCTATTATCAGAAGGCTATGGTTTGAGTTTATTTCTGTTCTTTGTAAAGTCTAAAATTTTCTCGCAGGTACTTAAAATATTTTTTATTATGTAACCTATTTGAAATTTTTAGAAAAATTACAGATGTGGAGAAAGTCATGTGGTGGCCACATCAGATTTTTTAGTTGAGTGTCCCATTGTCCCGATAAAGTTAAAACAGGATACCAATTGTCCCATTTTTCTGAGTGTGCCATTTAATATACAAAGTTACACAAAAAATTAACCCTATACATATCATGAAAGTTATAGATGAAGAGGAGCTATTCTGATGAATACCACCATGTTACGAATGTCAGTAAAAGCAAAATTGCCAAATGACGACTTTAACTGAAACTGTCGAACGATGGTTTGTGCAAGGTGAATGAATTCCGTTAAAAAAATTCAAATGATTTTGGAATTTGCTTTAGCTATTCCCAGCAGAAGTTCAGCTGTAGAAAGAGTGTTTTCTATCACAAATGCTCTGTGGACAGACGAAAAGAACCGCTTTCTCATTGGAAACATCAAAGCAGTGATAGCGACAAAAGCTTCTTTTTGGGATCTTTTGTTTAACGATTTTGACAATTTGCTTTCAAATGATCCCAAATTATTGCAAAAAATATCTTCATCGGCCAAGTACAAAACGTCTGCTCATGAGGATGAATCATCAACTCTCATACCAGCTTCAGAACCAACTCCTTCAACATCAGCTGCAAATTAATTGCAAATAAAAACTGATAAATATTTAAAAAGCAAATCAATTTGTTGTTCATCCACCTATATTTCGGGATTGTTAAGCTAAATTTCTATTTAGCCCCAGTTGAGATTACGCTTTAGAACGACTTGTTTCATTGAATTAAAATTTAGGTGTCGGCCATTTTTTAATTTTTAATGTCTGATCACCCTATTGTATAACAAAGTATGTATTCATAAAAATATTAAATTGATGTATCGGAATCATAAAAGTGAAAATTTCCCCCAAAATTTCATAATGTATTTCATTTATTTAGAAGTCTAGAAAAACTCGCTGAACCAAAGAAATTATACTGAGCCCGAATACAAATCCCTAAACTCTGAGTCTCCAGGTCAAAATGACACTGTTGGCAATCCTACTTGCATCCATAGTTGGTAATAATTGAATATGTGGAATTTGACCAAGTTAATTTAATTCTTTTAACTCCACATATCATTACCTAAATATTTCTTTAATGTGTCAGTGTTTTTCCTGCCTACAGAATTGTTCCAATTCTTTCAAATGATGTATTGATTGAAATAAACTAAATTTCTGTTATAAAAAAATCCAGCGAAAATTGTGCCCTGTTTTATCGTTTTTTTTTGTAATTTTCGAGAAACGTCCTGTTTTCGCCTTTTTGAAATATGGTCACCCTGATATAAGAAGCACAGGTTATAAGACGCACCCTGGTATTTCAGAAGATTTTGAGGGAAAAAAAGTATTTTGGTTCACCAAGATATATACAAAGAGCCACGTCGTGTATCATTTCCAGCCGTGATTAAGTCCATATCTGGCAAATTTACAGAAAATATTACTGTGTGATAACAGTTAAATATAACATTTTAGATAAACATAATTTGTAAAATAAATAGAGATAATCTAAACCATAAATAATTACTTCGACATTTGTATAGCTAAATGTGCCCTGTGTGAACTCGCCGGTCGTATTAATTAATCTGTCCAAGTGCACCGCACGTGTTGCACGTATAGATACCGTTTACCGATAATACTTACTTAAACTTAAGTGCAAGATGATATTTTAATTTAATGGGATAAATAATAAATGGAATGCATATGTAATAATGATACATACTCTCAACTAGTCCTTTTTCTTCTGCAACTATTTTTACCTCGTACATAACGATTCTGATCGATACAGCAATACCAAACTTCCTCTGTTCTGCTATCCATCACATTCTCCTCGAGTTGTGGTTATTTAGGACCAAGCTTATGAAGACTTCAGTTTTCCTCATTTCCTCCATTCACGGATCATTTTTTTCTGTGGGAGGTGGACCGAAATCACGTGCTGTTGCCTGGTTTCTGCGTGTTTTTGCATATTGAATCACCTGAAGCTTATAGGTAATAGTGTAGGCATATCATTTCATTCTCAGGGTCATTTCAATCTCAATACATGTAACGTTATTTATCCTAGGTATTTACAAAATTATTATCACATATACTGCAGTTATAATGTCCCGTGGCATTAATCCCGCTAATAATTTTCTAGTTTTAATACTTTTTTACTCATAATAACAGATTTATCCATGTCCCATTTATACAGACTCCTCTGGGATGTCGTTATAGCTACAGAACTTGGTTACAAGCCTGCCATTTACTTGTAGTTTGCTCTCTCTTGCCACAATGTATGGGCCATACTTTCTATGAGACATAGCTTCCTTTGGTTATATTCCATAATGAACTGTATTCTCGCCCTAATTGTGAAAATGGATTTTTTCTATATATTTTATCTCTATGCAGTGGTATGTTATATATAACAAACTAAATTTTTTGAATAATGAAGAATTTTGTAACAAAATTATTAAAAATTAGATGCTTTATGCCATAACTTCGTTTTTTATGGAATACAGTTTCTTAGTTTCTAAATTAACAATATGTTTCACTTTTGAAGGTTGTGGGATGGGGTGTTAATGAGAACGACACTGCTAGTGAAACCCCAAGGAAGGCTAATCTACCTGTAATCAGCACTAAACAGTGTGTGGAAGACCTTCCAGCAGATTTTGCAAAATATATACGGTCTACTTCTTTTTGTGCTGGTTATAAGAATGGTATGTATCATCATTATTGTAATTACTTTTCTGAAAACATTAATAATTTATAATAAAATGTGATCATTCCAGGAGATATTATGGAAAAGGCCATATAAAGTGAAATTTAGGAGGTGCTGGTTTCATTTACTGCTAGTTGAAATTACCCGGCATTGCTCGGGGTTTTTAATTCAAGACAAAAAATATTGAGTAAGGTTTGAGAATAAAACCAAGTAATGAAACCAAGTTAATTTTTATTGTAATGCTTAATGGTATGAAATATTTCTTGTCTTCCCATCTTTTGCCCAAATAAATAAAAATTTCCCCCGTCCTTCATCGACAAATTTGGCGACTGTATTTTTTATCAAATAATCATAATAAACAATCGATGGGATCACTTTTAAAATATAGTTATTTCACTCGATTTGATTTCCAGTGGAAGAAACTGCATCATATTATGTGGTCATCAATCTCAAAAACATTAAAATCTTGGGCAGGAATTGCAAATTCGGGGGATGCAACCGGTGGAAACACTTTTGAAGATATATTCAAATTTAGCTTAACCATACGTAAATATTTTAAAGTCAAACCTACAAAACAAAATGAGTTCCCGGACTTAGAAATCGAATTTGGCGATAAAAAGTGTGTTGGTATGACATGAAAAGTGTTATTATAATCTGATAAGTATAATTGGCTTATTCGATGCATACAAATATTCAGTTGAAGAGAAAGCAAAGTGTACATACATGGGTATTTAAGGGAGGAAGAAGTTAACAGTTCTAATGTAGGTCTAAATTAAAGAATTGTTATAGAAGTTTTCTTATTGTACCTTGTCTTTCACTTTTTTGTTCTTGAAACCATAAAACTCTTTGTTCAGTAGTTTCTTTTGCTCTTGCACTCGCCTCTCTCAGTCTTTCTTCTTCATATCTTAAATTCCTTTGGTCAGTAGTTTTTGTTGCTCTGACATTCTCCTGCCTCACTCTTTGCTCTTCAAGTCTTTTATTTCTTTGATCGACATTTTCTGCTGCTCTGGTGAGAACCATTCATTTGGAATTGATCTGATTATATTATAATTGTTATTCAAAAGTATTAAAATTTAATATCAATGAAGGTATTTCATATTTCAGATATGTAACATCAAAATAAATATCAAATGATCAGATCGAAAGATCCTTATTAATAGGGGATTGTGAATGCTAGTTATGTATATGAATAATGATGTTTGTCATTGTTATATGATTCTCTTTGTTTTAGGAACAAGTGTGTGCAATGGTGATAGCGGAGGAGGGTTGATGTTCCAGAGGCAGGACACTTGGGTTGTGCAAGGTGTAGTGAGTGTATCGCCTCGGAGGAAGGATATCAATCTATGTGACCCAAGATACTATGCCATTTTCACCAAAGTGTCTTCCTACATTCCTTGGATTGCAGAAATGCTAGAAAAATATGCTCCACCTCCATAAGAAATGTAATTTTAATGAAGTGGTGCAATGTGGATGACGAATCTTTTCAAATAAACTGTAATTTTTCCATTGGATCCAGTTATCTCCTAAAATACCATATTAAAAATAAAATTTGGCAACAGGAGAATTAGGTAGGGTTCTATTTTGTTATGCCCCTCCCATCCAATTATGTTCATTAGGTATCTTCTCTGTTTTACCCCTCCCCCCTCCAAAGCCACTTAATCCAACATGGTGGAGGAAATATAATGAATCCAGTCCCCAACCACCTCACCCAGGGGTTTAAAGGAGGTGGCACCCCCCTTTATGGACTCCAACAAAACCTCAATTCAGGGATTTAAGGGGAAGGGAGGTTTGCGAAACAATTCTTCCATCTTAACATTTGCACTCTCCAATGGGTTTGGGGGTTGGCTTGGTTTTCCTTCCACGTTCACATTTGCACTCTCCGTCGTAAAAATTAAATAATAGGCCTAAGAAGTAAATAACAAGAGGGAGGGGGGTAAAATAGAAAAGATACCTAAAGCACATAATTGGAGGGGGTAGAACAGAAAAGAACCCTATCTATATTTTAGCGTAGTAATGTATTGGGGGTGGTATAATAGAACAGTACCTTAGATAGTTTTAGAATAATAGAGATCTTTGGCAGCCACATTTTATGCTCAGGAAAAAATTCTGCATTGTGCTAAATTATGCCAGAATGCCTGCCAATATTTAATAACTTTTAGAAATGTTTTCTTTAAATTGACAATAACATTGGTTTAGGTGTATAAATCATATTAAGTAAGTTTCCAAGTACTTCAATTCATAATTTAAAATTTGAACTATCACAGGTGTGAATATTTTTGTTCAAATAACGATTAAAAGCAAGTAAAATTATATCAATCATATCCCTGAAGATGATACTTTTATTTGGAAATAGTTGTTAATCAAATCAACAGTTATTTGTTGAATTAGACTCAGTTCCTTAGCCTAGGTATTGCTTTTGTATAAAATATGAAAAATGTAACATTACACACCCAGCTAGCTCAATACATTCTGTTGCCCCAAGCAGATCTCTTTTTTGGCACAATTTCCCACCCCTTCCCATCCAAGAAAACATATATTGTATATAAATTGAAAAAGTAAATGAATATTATGATATGAGTCAAACCATGGTTACATTGACAAGAAATGCAAAATTTTACACAAGTTTTATACAAAAATTTGTTTTAGCTTTTTTATGGGAAAAATCATATAGTGAGTAATCAGATTTTAGTTTTTGTGTAATAACTCATGTTCTACCTGGATCATTGCCAGTCCACTCAACCACTCTGTAGACAAATTTCTTCAAATATTTTTTGATTAATTTTAACTCGGGATAAACTTCTCTCATTTCTCTGACTTATTGCAAAAGGAAACATAAGGCATAGCAGAAATACAACATTTTGAGCAAAGACATCTTAAAAAACACTTGCAATTCCTCTAATGGTTTAAACCTGGTTTTATTAAAACAGGCAATGCTGTAAGCTTATACTTTTCCAAATCATCCAAGTCATTCAAATTGCCCTTTGAATATGTAAAGCTTGCAGATACATACAAAGCTTGAAAATTCCTCATGGTACATATTTTTCATGCTTTTTATATAGTATAAAAATTGAAACCCATAAATTTATGTTCGGATGAATTCGTGCTTAGTTGACATCATTCGGCCGCTCGAACACGCACACATTCATGATGAAAATATACAAAAGATTTCATTATTAAATAAAAACGGGCCTGAAGCATACAGAAAGTCTTTCTTCAGGTGTTATCGCATGCCAAAATATTGTTTTGGCCTCTAGCAAATGTAGCAGCTGACAAAACTTCATATTTTATGCGAAAGTACTGGAAAAACTTTCTATCATCTTTCATTAGCTCTCGAAAAAGTTGATATTCTTCAAATAAATCTCTTTTCCTATTAATTTTGTGAATCCATAGCCGCTTAGGTTTAGATTCTATCCTTCTCTTCGCGAAAGTACTGGAAAAACTTTCTATCATCTTTCATTAGGTCTGGAAAAAGATGATATTCTTCAAGTTAATCTCTTTTCCTATTAATTTTGAGAATCCATAGCCGCTTATGTTTAGTTTCTTCTTTCTCTTCGCATATACTTGTAATTAAAAGTAACTCTTCGTCCGAACTCGATGACCTTTTCATGAAAACTAAAGCTGAAATGCAATAAACTGTTCCCTTTAAAAAACGCGCAACCATCTGCCGCTGTACGTCGCCGGACCCTATTTTGCGCTGGATTCGGTTTTGACGGATCGTGACGCGACGCAAAGCATCATGACGGACAAGTGTGCGCGATCCTTAAAACTTTTCTACCGGAATCATTGTGCTCTGCATGTAATCAAGTATGTTTGTAAAGGTGCGTTCACATTATATACATGTATGATATATACAAATCTTATGCATGTATAAACTAGGGTGACCAGATTCTTAAGAAGGAAAACCGGGACATAACACGATCTGAACAGAAAAATTCTGATCATAATCAGGAAAAATCCGGGTCAACCTGAATTTTCGTATCTTTTTAATTATTTGTAAAAAGTAAACAAGCTTCGCAAATGCAGAGCACAATTTTGTTCAATGTATTAACAAATAATTTCAATTTATTGAATTTGTAAAAAATCTTACAATATATCACGATTTAAAGGTAAAAATTACTTTAAGGACAAATAATAAAGTTAAATATATAAATAGAAGTTTTAGTAAGGGTGAACTCCTTAAGCCAAAAAAAACGAGGGGATTATAAAGCCCAATGCATTTCGCCCACAACGTGGGCATCTTCAGGGTCGATCTGTGAACGACAGTGACTTCGAGTCACTGGGGAAGAACTTTATCGGGACAACGGGACGTTTAGTCAAAATCCGGGACGTCTGGTTACCCTAGTATAAACAAAAATCTAGAAATGTATAGGATTTATATAAGACAAGTCTTCATAAAAAATTCATTTATTCCCTTCTTTTTTCTTTGAATAGAGACGCCTCTGATCACAAGAACGTGAGGAGGAACGAAAAACAATTCCACCAACTTACTCAATCTGGGGGGGACGAATAAAATATTTGTTCGTGTTCAAATTTCCCTTCCCTTACCCAGCAGAGTCAGTACAGTTCCACGTAATTCCAAATCTCGTTACATTCAGCGTCTTGTAGTTCCATTTCTCGCCCCTGGAGATGCGCTGCGGAGGTGGTGCCCATGAAACGCCAAAGTACCGGATATTTTAAATCGTGTAGGTTATGTATATCAGAGTACGTAGAAATCTATGGCTAATCACAGCTATAATTTTTTCACAAATGATAACTAAAATTAATTGCGTAATTTGATAGTTTGTTAAAATCTCTACCATAAATATTTTGAAGTATTTGTTTGTGCATTTATAACACATGAACTACAGAACATAGAAGCAAGATGATGGTGCCATTTGAACCGCAATAAAAAGCTAAGCACAATGGAAGAGTTTTTAAAGCGATTTGAACTACCTTTTTCATTTAGAAAATTTTATTCTTTTAATTTTTTCCCATTTAAATAACACGGAAATCAGCGTATTGTAGGATTAGCACTCTACTTGACAATCGTTATAAACAATACGTAATATTAACTAATAGAAATAATTCTTACCTAATATAAACTAAAGTAGGGAAGAAAAAAACATGAAGGTTATTCAAAGAAGGGCAATCACTAAAAAACCATAAATCTGGTTAATTGTTTCAAAAGGTAAGTGGAATACAGTTTTAATGTGAAATTTTAAATGCTTTCGTTCTCTAAAAACTTATTATGTATTTTGCATATTCACTATACTTAATAGACAAATAAGGTGAAAGATATCTCAGAAAGTACAATAAGAAAACTTCTATAATTTAGACCAACATTAGAACTGTTAACTTCTTCCTCCCTTAAATACCCATATATGTACACTGCTTTCTCTTCAACTGAATATTTGTATGCATCGAATAAGCCAATTATACTTATCAGATTATAATAACACTTTCCATGTCATACCAACACACTTTTTATCGCCAAATTCGATTTCTAAGTCCGGGAACTCATTTTGTTTTGTAGGTTTGACTTTAAAATATTTACGTGACAAATTAGATTCACAAAATCAGCCTTTGCATGGGATAACGTATGGTTAAGCTAAATTTGAATATATCTTCAAAAGTGTTTCCACCGGTTGCATCCCTACAGTTTGCAATTTCTGCCCAAGATTTTAATGTTTTTGAGATTCATGACCACATAATATGATGCAGTTTCTTCCACTGGAAATCAAACGAGTGAAATAACTATATTTTAAAAGTGATCCCATCGATTGTTTATTATGATTATTTGATAAAAAATAGTCGCCAAATTTGTCGATGAAGGACGGGGGAAATTTTTTATTTATTTGGGCAAAAGATGGGATGACAAGAAATATTTCATACCATTAAGCACTACAATTAAAATTATCCTTGTTTCATTACTTGGTTTTATTCTAAAATCTTACTCAATATTTTTGTCTTGACTTAAAAACACAAGCAATGCCGGGTAATTTCAGCTAGTCGTATATAATTTCACAGACATTTAATAAACTTATATACCACAATTAGAAAAGCAAATAATGTACTGCACTGGCATTCACAGTATGAAATGTAGATACAGTAGGTTACAGTCATGGCGTCTAAGCGAATATCTAGCATTTGTCACGCCTGCGATATTCAAGTAAATTACGATAATAAATTGCCTTGTGGTGGTAGTTGCAAATTCATCGATCATCGTGAATGTACAGGAATCACAGAAACGGGATATTCAGTGATTCAGGGAAATACTTCCATCATTTGGATTTGTCAGATATGTTACCCAAAACTTTCCCAAGGACTGCGAGACGAGACCACGCGATCCGACCTGTTTCCAACCGAATTTGCCGAAATACAGAAAACCCTTGATGTCTTCAACGAAAGATTACAAGACCTAGAAAAACAGCAGCTGAAGAAGAAAGTTTTTAATAATTTTTAATTTACTAAAAGATTGCTCTGCACTTGCCACCATTATTGGCAAGGTCAAAAATAACCTAAATATGGTCATAGCATTGGGTAATATTTCACTAAAATTATTAGTTAATATAAATTTTAAAATCTCCTGTGCAGAATTTACATTATCTTCATTTGATATTAAATCTTTTAGTACGACTATTTCATCAATAAGTTCAAATCTCTTAATCCAGCACTGCTTACAAACAATTATAAAATAACTATAATGATAATTAATTTAATAAAAAAGCAAAATTTTGTTTAAAGATGTAAATATATTATTTATACTCAAAATTTGGAGGCACCTAAAAATTGGGGAGGAGGACTGGGAATCATCTTCAAATTTTCATAATATGTTCGCATGCTGTAGTAGTTCTACTTTTCGTCGCTTTATCTCCATCGACAACATTAGTGGTAGTAGTACCATATCTCGTCGCTTTCTTGCCATTGACAGTGGCGCTGTTCCCAGATAACTTGAAAGTACCAAATTTTCCTAATATCTCTTAAAACAAATAAGTTGATTGTCCACAGACAGAGAGACAGGCAGACGGACAGAGTGATCACATAAGCATGATTTTTCTTTTAAGAAAATGTGCTGAAAATAGAGGAACATAGTGAAGGTTGAAAAAGAAATAACAACCATCACTGAAGAGTGACGAAAAAAGAAAAAAATAGAAGAAAAACTAGACTCACTCAATTTCATGAGAAAATCAGCTCCAAGGACTTGGTTACTCATACTTAGCACATCTCTAAAGGTACATGTAGGTACACACACAAACATAAAAAGGATACAAGTTTTCTTTCACACACTCTCTAAATAAAATTTCTCTCTAATTAACTTGAGCTGGTTTCTGCGTAAATCCTCATCCTGACGTTTGATGTTCTAGAGCAGGGATGGTAAATCTGTGGCATACAAGATGATTTTGGTAAGCGCTGAACGGAAAAAAAATTGTTTATTGACTACCTCCTTAATATTTTTCCATTTCTGGCACAATATAAGACTTTCTAGAGAGTTGCAATTATGTTAATAAAATGACTAACAGTGACTTTTTGTCCGAGAATGAGATACTTGTTGCTCCATAATTGTTATCCAGCCATAAATGATCTGGGATGTCTTTTTAGTTGACAAATTGAATTTTATGCAACCAACCTATTGTTTTCTGACTAAATTATCACAGTTAAGCCATGAAATGGTATCTTTTTAGATGTATTTAAATTGCCACATAAGTTAGAAAATAAAAGCTAATTTTTGTGATTTGCCATCCCTGTCCTATCAACTTCTAATATAGCCTGCAAAGCACTCACATCCATGAATGCAGTCTAATATTGAAAAGAGTGCAAAGCCCAGGAGCAGCAGGGGCCTTAAGAGAGTTGTTGGGGCCCTGGTCAAGAGAGTAATTTGGGGCCCCATGGACTATAAGCAAGTGAGGCATTTCAGATTTAAATTTAACTTAGCCATATTCATGAAGCTGCAATGAATGTATGTGAACTATTGGCTTCTGTTTACTGTGAAATGAAAGTGGAATTTGAGCCACTTCCTTGCTAATTTAGCCTATAATTATTTTTGCAAAATTATGGAGCCCCTTAATGTGTTGGGCCCTAGGCAGTCACTCCATTTGCCAATTCCTAAGGCCACCACTGCCTGGCTCGAGCAAGATGATAAATTTGAACATATCTTAAGTCATGAAAATACAATGATCCAAGAATCAGCAATAGTTCTAAATGGCAAGGAAATTAAGTCCAAAATTTACAGAATGGGGCATGTGTGCCAGCTGAAATTTTTTCAGTATGGTGCAATACATGTAACCAACCAACAAATAGACATGTGCATTTATATGTATAACTATCGTAATTTCATGCCAAAAATGGCAGTTGTGTTAAGTATTAAATTAAAATTTAAGTAAGAATTAATAAAACCAACTTTTATATGCTCTAAAAATTGAGTAAAATTAGAAAACTTCTACAATGATTCTAAGTAATTTTAATTTGCAAATGATGTGCTACACTCATCCCAGTGGTAATCAAATGGATAAAATAAACGCTCCTAGAGACAAACCTGCAAATTCAATGTTGATGGCATGAAGATTAAAATATAAAAGGGGTAATGCCAAGTAATTCCTGAAAGTTTGATTGAAAAAGAAGGAAAAGTTTTAAAATTATGTGGTTTCCTCATTCCATATATCTTTCCAGAAATGACTGACCAAAATCAAATTTTATATAACACGACATGCAATTTCTTGTGAAATGTAGGGTGGTGTCAAAGCCCGCTCCTGCAGTTGCCCATGAGATGAAGTCAACCTGTAGTACCACACGAAGAATTCAGAGAAAAATTATGTACATTTGGAGGTAACAGATGTGGAAATGCTTGTCTTGATAAACTCCACAGTTTTTAAAATGTTGGCTTGAAATATGGATGTCACCTAAATATTTTAAGCAGCAATTTTTGAATCTATGCCACAATCTGTAATTAATCAGTTCCCATGCAAAGTAGTTGGACTATGAAATGTATCCAAGAGCAAGCTGTGCCTCGAACACTTCACTAAAATATATAGTTTGAACATAATGAAAAAATAATTCGGTAATTCCTTCTATATTACTTCATAAGAATGGCAATTCTATGTTATTTTAAATTAATTGCTCGGAAATTAGTTGTAGATGAGAATTTTCCTGGTTTTGATGACAATTAGAATTAGTACGTTTCTCAAACTCTTTGAAACCGTGGACCCCCTACGAAGCCCAGCAATTTCTGCAGACCCCATCCCAATGAAAGGTTCATGCATTTTTCATCCACTATCTTGTATTTTCACTTTGAAACATTAATCAGAGCTCTGTGCTGGGTCAAACAAGTTATAGACAAAAATAAACGTCTTACTCAACTTGCAGACCTCAGAGAAATAATGTATGGAACCAATAACGTAGGAATAGGGTGGCGAGATGCCACAGGACCACAAGTTCCAGAGGCTTCAAATTTTTCTGATTAGAAAAAATTAAGATTTATTAGCAATTTCTCTATTTTATTCTAATTTTTCAACGACTTTCCAGTTAATCATTATTTTTGGAGAGCAACTTAAAAAGCCTTACCTTTGAACATAATTTCTTTAGGGAGTGGGTCCATCACCATGGGCTTTCCACTCCTAGTTACGCCATTGACAATAGGGTGGCCAAATACCATGAGCCCAGATGAAGCTCCTTCCCCCCAGAGGGTCCTCCAATTTTTACCAGTATACAAAAAATAATGCTTTTTCTTTTTACCCTAATTTCTGGACGACTTTCCAGTTGATCATTTTTTGGACGGAGCAATTAAGATAAAAAACCTAACCTTTTCAGGATATTCCTGTGAACTGATTAATACATGCTATTTAGTAGGTGGTTTTACAATAGTTTTGTTTTAATTGAACATATGTATTTGTTGGGTGAGGAGGATGGGGAGAGGGGCCATTGATAACATTTTGCCACGGTCTCTTCTGCTCGTAATGATGCCACTGCATGGATCCCCAATTGAGAAATACTAAGCAAGTGAAATTAGGATAAAAATATGCAATTAATGTGGCAGAATGCCAAAACCTTAATGCAATGGATAACTTTTAGCTGCACAAGTAGCCATCATCAAAGAATAAATAACATCAGAATTATGTAGCTCAAGTGTATTATACAATAAGCTAGTAATCATTTCCGAGTGCTTCTCATTCAATATGTAGTAAAAAAATCTTGAAACATGGAAACCAGGAAAACAACATGCCCACCAAGGACATAAGAGGGAAGGTGCTAGGAAAAAAAAAACTTGCATGTAGCAGAGAGAAGCTAGTACAGTGGGGAAAGATGATAAAGGTAAAAAATTAGGAAGACTAACATCAACGGAGAAATTGCAAATGGAAACAATGATACATTGTAAACCAAAATGGTGAGAAACCCTGTCAACAAGTACTTAAACTGAAGAATAAGCTTTCTACACCATCTCAAGTTGGCGATATTGAAATTGCTTCAGATCATGACCAGCATCCTGTGCCCTTATCTAATATCACAAGAGAAGTTTCTCAATTGTTAAATATGAGGCCCCTTTCTTGAGCCATAATACTGGTATGGAATTCAGCAACTTAAAATATTATGTTGACCTACTTTTCCTTTTAGCAAGGTTCAAATAACTCATTGATTAGCAAGTTTTTTAATTCACAACTTCCACGGTAGTTTTGGGAGACAAAATGATCAGTAATATGCCTTAAATTTTAATAAAATTAAGTAAGAAAAATTACGCTGCATAATAACAAAGAACCACCCACACATGTACAGAATATGCCAGCTGAAAGGTTTATATGTTTCTAAGCCTCAGAAATACCAAATCAAATTTAAATAAAACAATTTCGGAACTTATAACATTCAATCGCATATTTAAACCATTTACAATATTTTATATACAGTCTAAATCTGATATTTTAGTTTCTACACATTTCAAAACAATAGACATCAGTACATGAAAAAATTTTACATGGAATTTTCCCATTTGGGAACAAAAATACTGTGGAAAAATAAGTTAATCATGTACCATATGGGAAAACTTAAGATGTAACAGAGTAGAAGCAATACGACTTTCTGCTAAGAAATAATACCTGGTAAAACAGCTGAATTACAGACAAAAACAATGTCAATTCATTAGATGAATTTTCAATGCATGTACAGGCTT
Source organism: Tanypteryx hageni (assembly GCA_028673005.1). Taxonomy (NCBI): domain Eukaryota; kingdom Metazoa; phylum Arthropoda; class Insecta; order Odonata; family Petaluridae; genus Tanypteryx; species Tanypteryx hageni. Next base: position 81,325,832 of record CM054117.1, on the reverse strand, counting down.
GTTCCATCACGTTTTCATAAAATTTGTTTTCGAGCTAACTTCCCTTCTAATTACATGAAACCCTCACCTTACTTTACAATGACAATTATTACTGTGTTAAAAACACCAAATGCATATAATAAGTCAGTTAAATGGCTCTCAATTTTTAGCCCCAAGTGAAGCAGCATAATTCTTATGGAGTTCTGGCTTTATGTCGTACACCAACTGAAGCAGGCGAGAAATCACCTTAAATGAAAAGAAAGTATATTAAAAAATTATACTTCAAGTACATAACATGCCGAAGTCAATTGTCCATGCAGAAATTACATACCACTTCTTTGTGTAAAACAACTGCCTTATTCATTTCCTCAATCTTAATTTTAGTATCAGCTTCTATGCGTGCAGCAACATCTTCCCGCGATCCCATATGCTATTCGAAAGAATTTAAGGAATAAAAAACGAATTCAGAGAGACCACAAAAACCTTACTTAATGAAAACTTAAATCAGCTTACTTTGGCTTCAAACTCGCGGAATTGTCTTTCACGTTCTTGTCTGTACTTCTCAATTTCATCTTGTGCTTCTTCCTTGGCCTGTTTTAGACGACGAGCCTTTTCTGTGTGGATGAATAAAAACTATGTCATACTACTACTATGCCTATCAAGTTTTCTTTCACAGGAATGTAAATTACAAGTAAATTTACTTGACGAATGGGCTATATTATGGTTCATAATTAGCTTACTTTTTCTAGCCTCGGCTACTTTCTCTGCTGCACGTTTTTCTGCAGCTAAGAGTTGCTGAATTCCTTGACTTTGGCTTGCCATCTTCCCGACGTAACAAAATCGATCACATGACAAGAATTGGGAGCAATCAGCAATCAACGAAACGTTAGCTAAATTTTCTTTCAATAGAGGGCAGGCATATCTTTTGCGGGTATTACGAAATATATTTTCATTTTACAACTTAAAACAAATTGCAAGGTTAATGGACTTATATTTCCCTAAATTAAATTGCTTATTCAATAAATACGAAGTAATAACTTTCTGCTGACGAATAAATGAAGGGTTAAATCCTCAATAATCATAGAATTCCAATAGAGAAATATAAAAAGTTTCAATTTTGGCTAGTTAAAATCATAGCAGATTATTACCTTCTGATCTTGCAAGCAACAATCTGGGTCATGTTTTACATAAATATTTTTGGCCGATATTAAGTAATTTGTGGCGAAATCTGAGGTGAATTCCAGTAAAGAGGGGTAACGGTAATGATTGATAAGGCATATAACATAAAAGAAAACTTCTAAAATCAGTATATTTTAAAAATCAAGTTCCAAATTCTTTGGAAAGAGAAATATAAATATTACATCAATTATTTATTTTACAACAAAAATATGGAAAAAAAATTATTCCTCTTAATTTTGGAAGGCATGAACAATGCTGAAAATATGACCGAGTAACCTGAATAATTTGAATTAATATGTAAACCATGCATTCTTCAGTGTATCAAAAACTAATTCTCCGTAAAATGTTCACATGCACAAATCATACTTGCCATTTTAATCAGTGATCATAATTAACCACTGTTGACTAGTAATATCATTATCATTACTTGGTGAACTTTTCTCGGGTTTTCAGCTGAATTATTACCGAGTTCTCATCCGTAATTTGCTTGCAATCAAAATTCCAAAGAATATCTACAGACACAATGTTATGTACAAGCATCAGATTGTCCCAGAAGTCAAGCAGAAATGGCTTACACACTGAAACATGAGGTCAGATATACAGGTAGGCACGATCTTCCAAAAAGTTATACAAGTCATGATTGTGGTAGAAACTAACTAAAGGTTTAAAAAGTAACAAAAAAGGATGCAATTGACAGTAATAATAATAATCCATGTATTAAAAATACCTTTTATATCACTATTCTAAATAGCATTTCACATACTTAGTTGGAATAATATTTTATCTTTTTTTCCTTAACTTAAGGGATGAATCTATTTAAATAATAAGCTACATCTGTCGTTCATGCTGAACTAAGAACTATTTGCAACTGATTGTAAAGCTATTTTAACAAACTTTCCAAGTAGATAAAAGATTGAAATTTGGTAGGAATATTTTATTACTATAGTAAAAGCCATTTATGAAAATAAAATTCTCAAAAAAGAGCCAGATTTGACTCCAGTATATAATTTCTATTTTCCATAAGATAGCACGTCAAAATTGATTTTTCAACTACATATAGGCTTTTACTCTTTTGCAAATTAAAATCAGAAATAATTAACCTACAATCTTTGGACCTGGGCCGTTTTAAAGAAAAATAAATAAGATTTCTTATTCTTATCATAACATATCACCTACAATTCAAAATCACTCAAGTTATATGTTTAAATCATATTTAATGGAAAACTTTAAGCTTTTCAATGATATATTGCCTTGCCAACTGTGCTATTGTTTAACCTCGAGATTGTATTGTCATCTCAAGTCTTATACTGTATACATAATGAAAGTGTGCTATAAATGTTTTTGTATGTGAAAGAGAAAGAGAGGAAGAAAGAAATGAGAGATGGAGGAGGGGGAGAGAGAGTGATAAGGCCGAGATTGATACTAGGAAGTCAATTTTTCCAGAGAAGGAAAGAGGAGAGGGAGGAAGAGTGAGGAAGAAAGAGATAAAGGGAGGGAGAAAGGAGGGAGAGGGGGACAGAGAGAGAGATAATGCTTTTTATTATGGTGAGATTGGGACTAGGAAGTCAATTATTCCTGAGAAGGGGAGAGGGTGGGAGAATGAGAGGGAGGAGATTTGGGAGAGAGAAAGGGAGGAAGAATGGGAAGTGCCTTAAATTTAATACTTAATCCACACATACCTGTCCTATTTGATGGGCAATTACGCTAGTATAATAATAATTAGCCTTCAGAAGAATAAAGGACACATGACATATTTTGGCATGAAAACACAATTACTGTGCTTCATGTATTCAATGAATTAGAAATAGAAGTATCCAAAAAAGGAGATCATATATGTTAATAAAATTTTTGAAAAGTATTTTACCAGAACTTTCCTTCATTGTTTATAATTGGAATAATTTGAAATTTCCACATTCCATATGAATTGACACAATATTCAACTGCATTTCAAATTTCCAAAAGAAAATAAGAATAATTCTGCTCTTATAATACTAGAGCCACGAGTGAAAAATTGTACAAGTATATCATTGCTTTTTACAGTGCAACAAAATTCTTTTCAATTTAAGAATATTCAGTCTGATTCATTTCTGATCTCCACATTATGGAGGTTATAGACATTAATACAACTTACATAAGTACAGAAAAATAATCAAATTAAAATTATTTAATCCCTTAGTAAGCCATATAGAATCTTTATGCAGCAAGCAAAAATCATATAAACTATTTTTTATGCTTGTAAATTATCCATGTCAGTAATAAAAAATAGCTGTAATAACATGCTGACAATGATGGAGTGTAGGGAAAAAGGCAAAAATATGAATCTTATATCATCTTGCACCTCACTGAGGTTAACAAGAGTAGAAGGACTTCTTCCTCTTTCACCATAACAATAAAAGAGCACCTGCTTCCACCATTGCCCATTATTTTCAAACAAGATGAATGTGAAAGAATAAAGACAAGAACAAGGACAACAGATTTCACAGAATTTATGAGTTATTTATGATGGTCATACCATAGCAACCTTCACTATGTATTTATTAAGTAATCAGTCTCAGTAGGGATGGGCCACAAAGGAATCGAGGGAATTCGACTCTTTGATACCCAAGAACCGATACTCCCGGTTCTGTAGTCGACTCTTGTCACTTATCCGTTATTTTGAAATATTTGCTTTAATATATGATAAATGTAAAAATGTAATGGAATAAAAGTTGTAGGAAATTTAATTTTCTGCAACCTATGTTTGAAACATTTTCCCATATAATGCATTGTTTAAGAGATATATTTTTAGCTGCCACCACCATGCCACCTACCGACGACTATTGTTAACAATTGACACTTAGTTACGTCTTAGTAATGCTCCTTTTTCTTTTCTTAATTGTTGGAGCTTTGTGGCTATATCCAATACCAGAAAACTTTGGTTTGAGTTTATTTCGGTTCTAAGTCTAAAATTTTCTCGCAGTTTTTTTAAATTTATTATTATGTAACTTATTAGGAATTTTTAGAAATATTACAGATATGGAGAGTCATGTGGTGGCCACATCAGATTTTTACATTTATCAAATGTTAAAGCAAATATTTCAAAATAACCAACAAGTGACAAAAGTAAACACCCACTTCCGGTTGACCGATTTTTACCAAAAACTAATCAGTTCTTGTGACTTTCATAAAAATGTTAGATATAAAATTTTGCATTGACCTGATTAATAGTTTTTGAGTTAGAGCACCCACAAAAAAGCTGTCACATACACACAGACATCGAGAAAATGGACAAAACGTGTTCAGGAAACCTCAGAACCTGTATTTCTGTTGAAATCTCGAAATAGATTTTTTTCATGGAAACAATACTTGCTCCTATACTATGTATGGAGAAAGTAATAAGTGAAAAGGAAGTTTTTGAAATTATTTAAAACATATGTTGAAAATTATATCGGAATGACTCTGGCAAGTAAACTCCTGGCAGCTCTCGCAGCATGCTGTTGTTTTGCTGTGCTGTCGTTGCTGTGGTCACATCTTTCACTCCTTGACTCCAAATTAATTGCAGTATTTGTTGAAGTCTCGGGCAGTTGAAGCTATGGACTTATGGAAAGAAGTTATCAGAGTTGTAATTTGAAGGTGTTCTTGGAGCTGGGGCCTGATCATAGCTTCTCCCAAATTCATCAAGAAAGATTGCTTAGTCAGCTTAGATTTGTCTTTCATGCCATTATTGTGACAAAATAACATATGCACCGATAGCTGCAGCATTTAACAACCCATAAATGATAGCAAGATGCCATCTTCTAGTTTTTCTTGAGGTACTGTAAGCATGACAGAGTTGATCAAACATGTCTACACCCCCCTTTGTCGAATTATAATACTCAATAATTTCAGGTTTCTTACTCTATGGAGACATATTTATTCCATCATGCATAGATGATAAAAGTAGAAGAGTTTCATTTTTTTAGGGGAATAAGAAATAAGAGTCAAGTCTCTGTCGAAAGCAAAAATACTTGTTTCCCTTAAGCGAGATCAAATCTGCAAGAATCTCTCTTTTGTTTCTTCTCAAAGTTCCTAAAACTGTGAGTTTGCTTTCCTTCAATAATTCCTTTGATTTCATCAGCTGAGAAACAAATTTAAATGCCAAATGCTGTATGGGTTTGCCTATTCAGCCATCCTTTCTGGAGACAGATATATCAAATTGTGAGGTTAAAAGTTTTTTTTATTAAATTTGTTTATAAACATTTTTTACTATCATAAAGACAACAATAATAAGAAATATATCTGAAAAATTAAAAAAAGACATTATCCACTCCGAGAGGTAAAAGGCAATATTGGCATTCATGGCAAAAGTTTTAAGATCGATGCAATGTATAAAAACGTGTCTCAATTTTGCATTTTGTTTGTTGGAGTTATAGTTTTCTTCAGATTTGGAAATTACGGTGAATAATAAAGTTCAATGAAACAGGTTCGGAAAAAAACATGATTACAGTACACTGGGGTATTCAGCACCCCAAAGATGCTACAGAAAGCACAAAAAGAGTGATGACAAACAAAAAAATTATCAACATAATTTTTAAGTGACCCTAAAGGAACTTAGAAAGTGACAGGTTAATATGCATAGCCATCTCTCATTTATATGCAGAATATAAATGCATGGGGTACTCAGTACCCCAGTGTACCCTTCCCAGGTAAAATATTTTTTATTACTTCGTAGAATTTATTCACCATATAAATCTCATAAAGTAAGACACAAATAAGGGTCATATCACCATTAAAATTTTCATTTATTGCCCAGATAAAAGGAACATTGAACATAATTTTTATCCATGCTATTCATTAAAATAGGAAAATCTATCAATCTGACGGAGGGATTATTCCATCTTCTTCCTGTATATAATAAGAATTGAAATAACATACTCAAATGCAATTCTATCATACAATTAATTAATTAGAGTAAAAATCCAAGGACAAGAACAAAGGGTGTCAACCAGGGTTAACACCTCTTTGGGTTTGACCCAGTCTCTGGGTTTTCAGACTTGTCTCTGGGTGAGAGAAAAATTCTCCAGGTTAACATGAATATTTTAAAAATTGGCATTAAATATGGAATTTATTTTTAATTTCTCTAAGAGAGTAAAGATTTCATTGTAGAATGGCAGTGTCATGTAATTAGCCAATTAACCTTCTGTACATGAAAATATAAACAAACAGTCACATGGTATGGTATATGAAGCAACATGAATGAGAATAAATAATTTTTCATTTAAAATTAAAACACACTGCATTATAAGGAGGCATCATCCTGGCAATTAGAATATATTAGAAATAGATGCGAGGAGAGCATCTTCTGGCAACTTTTGAAACACAACTAGAACCTCTGAAAGTTTTATCATTGTTCAGTGTAGCATTTCAAAGGTATACAAAAATTCTTTGGGTAAAATGTAACCGAACAAAGTTCTAATTACTATAAATAATAAATTTTGCAACTTACCGGAAGCCAAGAAATGGATAGTAATATTTAAAGATGGAAATAATCTCCCTTGAATTGTCTAAGGGTTTGTCAAACATTTTGAGTGTTCCCATTACCAACTCTTTTGTGGAAAGTGTTTTTCTCTTATGACAAATATATGGAGAGGTGAAAGGAATAGAATGAGAGTAGAATAGTGAAAGTGAAAATTTGTTTTAAATTAAATTTTAATGACCTGCGAAGAGTTTCTGAATTTTCTAAAGCAGTCTGCGCAAACTGAACTATTAAAATCTTCCACAAGCAACATCAAATTTACTCTTAAGAAAAGATAAAAGGTATAACCATACAATAACCCTATTCTCCATTTGCTGTTAAATTTATGCAGAAGTTCATTATGCATTCATTTATATTCTGTGGCTGTTTATTTTCATGTTCAAATTATACCATTTATTGTAAAACAGACCTTAAGCATTAAATATAATATGTATTTTCAATGTACAAAATTTTTTCTTCCTTAAGTATTGTTCAATCTTACATTATTATTGTAATTTTGGAATTCGTCACATTTTTATAAAAACTGCATAGCTCCTGAATATTAAACTGTTAAGAAGATGACCTGCTCAGAACTTGATGCTTACTTTCCTAAAGTAGGCTTATCGAATTAATTATTTATATTGTAATTAAATGCGTTTAAGCTTTCACAAATAAATGACTGGTTCAAAGCTAATAGTTTACATTTAAATGAAGACAAAACTCAGAAGATTACTTTTATCCTAAAAGGATCTTCCATTAATGACCAGGTACCATGTAACCTGTTAGGGCTCTGATTTGATAGTGGTTTAACACGGCAAGTGCATATTAATAAGATGTGCTCTAAATTATCATCTATAAGTTTTTTAATATTAATAATACGTGACACTACATCATTTGAAGTTCTGAGAATGATATATATGGCCTTATTTCAAGGTCTTGTTACATATGGTATATTACTCTGGGGTGGCTCATGTCATCTCAGGTCGGTGATGCTAATTCAAAAGCATTGCATCAGGATAATGGCTGGTGTTAAAATGAGAGAACACTGTAAACCACTGTTTGCAAAATATAGAATTCTGAACATTGCATCATTTTATATTTTGGTATGCTTGAAACATGTAGGAGAAAATATTGATAACTTTACACAAGTGGTTGATGTGCATGAGTACAACACTAGGCAATATGGTAAATTATTTGTCCCCTCCCGTAGGTAAGCTAAAACACTGAATGGTTTCCTTGGGTTGAGTCTGAGGTTAAATAATGCTCTACCTGAAAAAGTCAGACTGAAACCAACCAATCATTGTATCAATATTGTTAAGGAATGGTTGTTACGTAATCCCCTCTATTCTGTTGATGAGTTTTTCTTAGAGCACCATGGCATTGGCATATAAATCGCAATGATGTACCTACTTACTTTTGATGATGTATGACATGTTCACATATTTTAAACTGAATAAATATCTATCTATCTAATTGTTAATTAACTATATGACATAGCCATTGGCTATATTGGCTTTTAAAGCTTTAAATTCTCAGCCGATGAGCTGCTATTTGTTTCTGCAGGAGCTTGGCCCCCGTAGAAAGAGATTCTAACCAATTGTTATGAAAGTCGGTTCATTGGTTCATAAGTTGGTAGTGGGAACTCGCAAACAAATACAGAAACATAGAGTCACAACAAGGAAGCCATAAGCCTAATTTCATTTTGGAAGGATAAAAACAGTAAAAAAAATTCACCTGTAAAAATCTCCAGGTCAGATCAGAAAAATTTCCTGGTAAGTTTTGAAAATCTCCGGGTCATATTTGAAAATCTGCGGGCTAGTGAGTTGGCAGTCCTTCTGTAAACAGAGACATTAATTATTACATTTTCCCACAAGAGGATGAAAAATTATGGAAAAATAAACTTTCAATGAATGATTTCTGAACATAATGAAATTTTTTTATTGATCAGACTTTTGAGAGCAATATGATATATGCTGGTCAGGCTTGACTAATATGAACTATTTACGATTGAATGTAATACTATTTTTAACAAACTTTTGAGTAGGTAGAAGATTGAAATTTTGAAGGAAATTTTATTCTTATAGTAAAAGCCATTTACGAAATAAATATCCAAAAAAGACCTGGGTTTGACTCCAGTAGATAATCTATGATTCCCATAAGATAACACAAAAATGGATTTTTTGACTTACAGGCTTTTTATATTTTGCAAATTAAAATTAGAATTTCGAACCTGGACTGTTTTAAAGAAAAAAATGTTTCTTATTCTTATCGTCAAATTTTGCCTATGATTAGAAATTGCTCAAGTAATATGATTAAATTGTATTTATTAAAAAAATTTAAGATTTCAACTGATATGTTGCCTTGCTGACCATGTCATTATTAAACCTTGAGATATTATTATTGTCTCAATCCTTATACTATATGGGTATGAATGATTTAATAGGAGAGAGAGAGAAGGCGAGAGATAGATAGGTAAAGGTGGAGACTACAGCAAAATTGATGATTAAAGAGAAGCTAACTCCTTAACCATAAAGTTAAATAAACTGATGAGGGCAACACATGATTTTCTTCATATTTATATGGCAAATTACATGTTGTTAGCTCTGGGATCCTTGTCAATATTTACTTCCAGTTGACAATTAAGAAAAGAAAAAGGAGTGTTACTAAGACAACTATGCATCAATTGTTAACAATGGTCTTTGGTAGGTGGCGTGGTGGTGGCAGCTAAAAATATAAGATATCTCTTAAACAATGCATTATATTGAAAAATGTATCAAACAAAGATTGTAGAAAATAAAATTTCCTACAACTATTATTCTAATACATTTTTACATTTATCAAATATTAAAGCAAATATTTCAAAATAACAGATAAGTGACAAGAGTAAACACCCACTTCCAGTTGACCGATTTTTACTTAAAACTAATCAGATCTTCTAACTTTTATAAAAATGTTAAATATAAAATTTTGTGTTGACCTTTAATAGTTTTTGAGTTAGAGCACCCACAAAAATCTATCCCATACAGACAGACACACAGACATCATCGAGAAAATAGTCAAAACGTGTTCAGAGGACCTTAAAACATGTATTTCCGTTGAAATCTCAAATTTGATTTTTTTCATGAAAACAATACTTTCTCTATACTTCGTATATGGAGAAAGTAAAAATTAGAGACACAGGAAAAAAGGGGGGAAAGAAGAGAGTAGGCAAAAAGTAAATGAAAAATACAAACTTACAGGTTTAGGGGGTGTTACTCTATACCAAGGACCTGAGGTCACTCACACATTCACTGACTCAATCGCACAAGCACTAATCCTAAAGATGGAAAAAGGATTTTTAAAACGGAGGCGGGTTTGCGAGAGATTATTCTGTGCCAGGGACCTACTAAGCAACCACAAACACGCATACATGTACACACCAAGAGGTAAGGGGAAATAAAAGGAAAAAAGGTGGGAAATAATACTAGGTTTACAGGAAATTAAACCGTGTCTGGGACCTAGTATCGCACACAGTTGCCTGTAGGTTTATGTGCCATCAGGCAGCGACAGAGAACTATCATACGAAGCAATCACGCACACAAGCACTCGAATACATGCACACAAGATCTCTAAAATTGGGGTTAACATACTAAATACATATTTCGAGAGCAATACTCTCATCATCAGTAGCTGATGTGTAATAAGGAGGGGGGGGGGTGTTGTGGGCCATATTTATATGGTTATGTGCTGAAGTGAAAGGGGAAGGAGGTTCAGCCATTACAATGCACAGAGGTCAAAGGGGGATTGGGCCACGGTCGTTATTCATAACGAGATTTTTGCCTCTGCTTATGTGTATGCTTTCGTAAGTGGCTAGTTTGTTTTGGTTGATTACTGATTTTAGGAGTGTTAGGTTGTGGATCATGATTGGATAGTAGTGTTCCTGTATACAGGGTCACCCAAAAAAGATGCTTCCATTTAAATTGCTTATATTTTTTATATACTCAACGTAAAGGAATTATTTACATGTTACCTAATTTACACAGTAGACATGGGAGAAATGTTGCTGCCTAGTGAAATATTCCTGAAACATTGTTTAAACAAGATGGCATATTGTTTAAACAAGATGGCATACACTCTACAGCAACACGTGTTTATAGTGAAAACTTTTTATTCTACCAGTAGTGTAGTGCAAGTGCAGCGAAATTCTTGCAATGAATTCAAGTGCAGGAAAGACCCAAGCAGATCAGTGATAAACAGGTTGGTGACTAATTTTGAAAATACGGCTGCTGTGACTGACAATAAGAAAGGTCTTGTTGGTAGGAACAGAACAGTGAGATCAGTCAACAACATTGCATGTGTTGATGAAGCAATTATGCAAAGTCCTCACAAATCTGTTACACGTCTGTCATGAAAATTAGCTATATCCCTATCATTGATTAATAGGGTATTAACAGAAGATCTGGAAATGTTTCTGTATAAGATTCAAGTGCTCCAGACCCTCAGCAAAAGTGCCAAAGATGTTAGGGTTGATTTTTGTGACCCTTTTCTGCAATTTTTGGAGGGAAATTCTGGAGTTCTTTGAAACATCTGGTTTTCTGATGAGGTGCATTTTTACCTTCACGGTTATATCAACAAGCAGAATATGCATATATGGGCCTCAGAAAACCCCAACAAAATAATGGAGGTGCCATTACATCTGCAGAAATGTACGATATGATGCACTGTTTCAGCTATTGGAATTGTTGGGACTACTTTTCTCCCTGATACATTGACATCGGAGAGTTATCATCATCTCCTTGAGGAAGAATTCATCCCGTTTCTTCAAGGCATGGATGTTAACTTCAGGTAAATGTTCTTTCATCAGGGTAGAGCTCGACTGCATACTGAAAATGCAATTTTTGATTTCCTCCAGTGGCATTTTGACCATCATGCTATCTCGCATCGCATCCCTGAACGTTTTGGCTGTGGATGGTCTTGGCCACTGTATTCTATGGATCTCAATCCCTGCAACTACTTTCTATGAGGGTGTCTGAAAGACAATATGTATATTATTATTATTCACATAAACGCTACAATTGGGAGCAGGTCCCGGTGGCAGCGGGTCCCCATCACAACTCAATGCATAATACCCAAATTACATAATAAAAATTGGGTTTACTTAATACAAAAATATAAGCTTTTTGATACTATTTCCTATACACTATATACTACTTCTTAACTTCAAGTCACAGGAACTACCGTCACAACAGCTTAGGTATCACTCAATACATAATGCCCAAATTACATAATAACAATTGAATGTACTTAATACAAAAATAGAACCTTTTTTGATAGTAGTTCCTATACACTATATACAACTTCTTGACTTCAAGTCATAGGAACTCTCGTCACAACAGCTTAGCTACAAACTACAACATGTTTCATTTGTCATTTGTCCATACAACTACAAAAATTTAGAATAAGTAAATAATCTTCATGAAAAAAAAAATTGACCACAATTTGACATTAGATAGTTATTTGGAGTATTGTGATTAAATTATAACCCTACTATGTTTATTTACAATAATTAACGCCGCTTGGTGGCGCAAGTCCTATAAAAAAACTAAATAAAATACTAACCTACAAATACTCATATTAAATATTAAATACTAAAGTTTTTAACAATTTTACTTTTAAATGCTTTCTCGGTTTGCGGAAAGGGCATAAGAAGTTCTTCAGGTAATTCATTCCAGTCCAATGCTGTTCTATTGAAAAATGAATATTTACCAACATCTTTTCTTCGAACGTTTGTACGAACTTTACACGAGTGATCATTTTTACCTTTAAATGTTGGGGTTTTAATCTTAAGTTTTAGTTCTTTCCAGGCCGGTTTACCGGTATACATTCGATAGAAACAAACTAACCTTTTCACTTTCCTCCTCTTTTCTATAGTTTCCCACCCAAGTTCCTTTAACATATCTGTTACACTATCCTCTCTTCCAAAACGACCCATAACAAACCTGGCTGCCTTTCGCTGAATCTTTTCCAATTTATTAATATGTATTCTGTCATGAGGATCCCAGACTCCTGAAGAATATTCCAATATAGGCCTTACTATTGTTTTGTATGCTAATTCTTTAGCTTTCCTACTACTATGTTTTAAATTTCTCATAACAAAGTTAAGTGCCTTGAAACCCTTTGAAACTATACATTCTGCCTGAAGACCCCATGCTAAATCTTTCCTAATATGTATTCCAAGATATTTTATATTATCAACCTTCGGTATTTGTATCCCTTCCATATAGTAAGGAAAATTACTCTTTTCCCTTTTCATAGAGAATAGAATATGCTTGCTTTTCTTAACGTTTATTTCATTTTATTTGAACATACCCAAGACATCAGCTTATCTATGTCCCTCTGCAGTAAACCTCTGTCGTTTTCATCTTTAATGACTCTATAAATGATGCAGTCATCTGCGAAAAGTCTCACTTTTGAGGATATTTGACTTGGTAAATCATTTATGTAGATTAAGAATAATAACGGTCCTAAAACGCTTCCCTGAGGGACACCTGAGGTGACATCTATTTCATCGGATAAACTATCTCCTATCCTAACCCTTTGTTTTCTATCTGCTAGAAAGGCTTCTATCCATCGCACTACCCTCATATCTATTCCTAGTGCGTAAACCTTACTCAAGAGTAAATCATGAGGTACTACATCAAATGCTTTCGTTAGATCTATCACTATACCTTCCGCTTCCTGGCTATTGTCTAATGTTTCTGCAATATCTTCACATAACCCTAGCAACTGGAGCTCACAGGAATGACCCTTACTGAACCCGGCCTGACCTTCAAATATCATACAATTATTTTCTAAAAACTTCTGTATATAGTCCGCCAGACATTTTTCCATTAATTTGCAAACAACGGACGTTAGGCTTACTGGTCTATAATTTGCAACTTCTGTCTTATTTCCGTCTTTATAAATAGGTATAACAGTGGCTGATTTCCATTCTAATGGGATACAACTGTTTGCTAAGGTAACAGTAAAGATGTGATTTAGGTATGGTATAATTGCTTCGCTCCCTAATTTTAATGCTCCTGATGCAATATTATCAGGTCCTGTGGACTTATGCCAGCGCAGACTCTTTACCTTTTTATTAATAGTATTAAAGCTAAACTCGATTCTCGGTCCACTTTCATTTGGTAATCTTACTTTGCCTAAAGCATAAGTTTTCACTTGGAACACTTTGGAGTACCATTTATTAAATTCGTTTGCCTTTTCTAAGTCGCTTATGATTAATACCCCTTCATTATTTTTTATATTTTTAATCTTGTCTTTGGTATCCTTCCTTCTCCGTAAATACTTATAGAAGTTGTTGCTATCTTTTGAGTTTAATATATTTAATAAGTATCTATCATGCGTGACCATTTTTTCTTTATTTAATTCTTTTAATAACTGAGTATATGAATCTCGTGAACATCCGCCAGTGTTCAGCTTAGAAACAATCCCCAAACAATTTATGAACTTAAAGAAGAAATTGCATCTGTTATCTGCACTATTGGAGTGACGTTCTAGGCAGAGTAATTGCCACTTTTCAACATCGATTACAAATTGTCTTGAATGCTGGTGGTTCACATAATGAAAATATTTTCCATTAATCTCCCAAGTCTACTGTGTAAATTAATATGAAATTCATTCCTGTACGTTGAGTAAATAAAAAAATCAGCAATTTAAACTGAAGCGTCTTTTTTGGGTGACCCTGTATGTGTTGCTATGCTGGAGTTGTTTAATCTCTTGTGTTTAAAATATGCTATATGGTCTTTGAAGCATGTTTCTATCTTTTGTTTCATTTGTCCGATAGAGGAGAGTGAGGAAGAAAAAAGGAGAGAGGCAGGAAAAGAGAATGGGAGTGAGAGAGAGAGAGGGAGAGGAAGGGAGAGATAGTGATTGATTGATTGATGCGGTCTTTATTTGGGGTGAGATTGAGACTAAGAAGTCCCACCTTCCACCTAACCCCTCATCATGAAACATATATAATAATACATAGCACTCTATGTAAATACAAGTAACAATAAAAATACAAGAATTGGAAAAGAAAAGATGCAATTTTGTGGGAAAAAATAAGAACTGCTGAAATAATGAAATTCATGTAAAAAACCCACAGCAGGAAAACATCCACACAAGAAGGGGGGTGTGAAAAACCTGTGAAACCTACTGAGATTCACTAAAGACATTCATAACTGAATATTTAGAACAAAAGATGAATACATGAAAAACTTAAAGCTATGCATCAGAAAAAAATTGGCACAATATTAATACATCATTGATGGAATGAACATATGAAAATGACAAAATGAATAGATAATAACACTGTTATGGCTAAACAAAAAATAGAGGAGAAAAAATAAATAAATGAATAAAAATAAATAAATAAGTGAGGAAGAGAGAGATAAGGAGATAAAGGGAGAGAAAGGGAGGGAGACAGAGGAGGAGGGAGAGATAGATGTTCTTTGTTAGGGCAAGATTGAGACTATGAAGTCTATTTTTCTAGAGAAGGAGAGAGGGGAAGAGGGAGGGAGAATGGGAGGGAGGAGGATGAGAGAGAGGAATAGAGAAAAGGAGAAAGAATGGGAAGTGCCTTAAATTTAATATTTAATCCACGCATACCCATCATATTTGATGGGCAATTACGCTTGTAAGTTAATAACAGCTTAGAACATAAAATGGAAAATGAAATACAAGAATGATCAGGTAAAAAGGAATCAATGCATGAAACACTTTCATCAAGAATAAATGCATCCACATAAAATAATTACCACATGTACATCTTGTACAAATGTAATAATGAATACAAAAATGCAATTTGGGCAGATATAGAGCAAGTCATAAATTCACGACAATAAAACTAATGTGAGAGACAAAATAAACACAACATAGAACACTTACATAAAATTTACACACATACAAAGGAAAATCTTATTAGTACCTAGTATGAAATCTAAAAACAAAAATGGAAAAAATACAAAGATATTCAATTATTATTAATTTTAATTATTATTATTATTCACGTAAACATGCTAATTTAAGGGTCCAAAAAATTCTTGCATACTATAAAAGTTTTTGCTAAGAAGGAAACACTTCAAATGTTTCTTGAACAAAGAAACAGTTGTTGCAGATTTAACACTGCATGGCAGCTTATTATATATAACTGAGGCAGCATTATGAGTGCCTCTCTGGCAAGTAGCCAACCGATAGTATTTAATGTGGATGTCACCTTTACAACGTGTGTTGTAAGCATAATTTTCCTGGTTTGATTGGAACAGGGCAGGGTTCTGCTTAACAAACATAGCACAGTTAAAAAAGTACATTGAAGGAAATGTAAGTATCCCTAAGGAATAAAACAGTGGTTTTCCATGAGTTCGATAGGAAACCCCACACATAGCTTTAATCGCCTGTTTTTGCAGTGAAAAATGACTTGGTGAAGCAAATACTTTTATTTCCTGAAAAATCTTCTACAAAAACCAGGGTGTATCTTATACCTTGGTGCATCTTATGTGATTAGAAGTATGGCAATTAAATGGAAAATTAAAAATAATTCTCTTCGTGAAAATTATTAACTTCAAAGACAGATTTTAAATGTTTATTATGCCAATTTATCCTAAATACTTGATTTACTTTTAATGCTACCTTTAATTAATCATTTCCAAACTTACCTACATTTTGCAGTAAAAAAACCTAACACTGTGTAACACAATATTAACAATGGGACAATAAGGGCTGACTTGTTACTTCAGGTCATCAACTACCTATAAAATAGTTTATAAGGTCACAGCACCACAGGCTACAAAACCATTTAGCTCAATATGTCACAGAATCTACTGTGTTTATGGACAATATTTGAAGCATATGAATATCTTCAAAATAAATTTGACTGAAATGTGTTTAAATGATGATTATATAGGATGTATGAGGATGATGATAGAAAGAGTGCAAGAAGTCAATAAGGATATGTACTTTTGTAGATTGACTGAGTGGAATTGGATAAAATTTTGGGTATTTTAAATAAAATAGGGATAGATTGGAAAGATAAAAGATTGCTTAAAAACCTTTACTTAGATCAAAAGATTAGAGTTTGGGTTGAAGGAGAAAAAACAGAAAGTACTTCAATAGGGAGACAAGTGAGACAAGGATGTCCTATTTCACCAGAAATATTTAATATTTATGCAGAAACAATAACAGAAGAATCGTTGATGGAGGAGAAAGGATTTGAGATAGGAGGTTAAAGTATTACCACCATTAAATATGCAGATGATCAGGGATTAATAGCAGAAGACAAGAAAGAACTTCAGAGGATGACAGACAGACTAGTGGAGGTTGGCCAACAATGTGATATGAAGATCAATGCCAAAAACAAAAATCATGGTGGTTTCAAAGGAACATAAAGAATTAAATGTAATGGTAAATGGCCAAAAGTTATAACAAGTAAGTAGTTTCAAATATCTTGGCAGTATCTTAGCTCAGGATGGAAGTAGTATACAGGATAACAGAAGTAGGATTGAAATGGCAAAAGCAGCATTTAAAGAGAAGAAGGAGCTTCTCACAAGCAAGAAAATAAATTTAGAATTAAGGAAGAAATTAGCCAAATGCTACATAT
Source organism: Tanypteryx hageni (assembly GCA_028673005.1). NCBI lineage: Eukaryota > Metazoa > Arthropoda > Insecta > Odonata > Petaluridae > Tanypteryx > Tanypteryx hageni. Next base: position 81,308,586 of record CM054117.1, on the reverse strand, counting down.
GCAGCATAGCTCTTTATGGTGCAGAGACGTGGATGATAAGGAGAAAGGAGGAAAAATATTTAGAAAATTTTGAGACGTGGGTATGGAGGAGGATGATGAAAATGAAATGGACAGAGGAAGAGAAATGAAGAAGTATTAGAAATGGTTGGAGAAGAAAGGATGCTAATAATATCAATCAGGAAAAGAAAAACAAATTGGATAGGGCACATATTGAGAAGACAGTGTTTATAAAAGACAGTCTTAGAAGGAAAAATTTGCACAAGAAGACAAAGAGGGAGAAAAAGAATAGGAATATTAAAGAATTTAAATCATGAATATAGTACTTATAGAGGTATAAAAGAGGCTTGTGGGGAGAGAGAGAAATGGAGGCAGCAATTCAGCTGTAACCTGTCTTCGGACAGCAGCATGATAACAACGTTTAAATTAATATTTTTGCTTAGACTTTTGAATATATTTGTCAACATAGTATTTACTATGTGGTTTTCATTGGTTATCGGGAGTAGAATGATTCTTAGTTTTAATCCAATTAAGGCCTCCCATTTATACTATATATTAGTAATCGTGTCATTTGTATCTAACACCAGAGCCTTTATACTGATTACAAAGAAAATGATATTACATTAACTCAAATTGAACAAATATTACTTATCCCTAAATATTTTTATAAAAATGATTGCCTTAAGGATCTCCTCCCTCCTCTCACGTTATCATCGTGTTTCCCTCTCACCGCATCTAGCTCTTGCTTCCTGATAGCTCTGTCTCTCTCTCTCTCTCAACTAAGCATCTTGCAAGAGCAGGCCAGACATGTTTAAACTTGTCTCCATTTCCACTTTCTAGACCTTTCCATCATCATAGAGAAGTCATGAAGAAATCATGTTAAACCAAAGGACCATTCGTGTTAGTCGAAAACCAGCCCTACTTTAAAAACCATGTTAAACCGAAATCATGTTGGTAGAATTTGTGTTAGTCAGAGATTGGGTGTACTTATAGAAAACAATTTACAAATAATAACCAGACTTAGAGGTCAATGTATCTTAATGTGGAAGTGAAAGACCCTAGATAAATTTTGATTGAAAGGCATCAAAAGAAACACGGAATTAAGCATGTTATTTATAATATCTCTATATTATGGGCCAATGTTGCAAAATTTTGGTGAAATTTATGTTAATTGATTAGCATTAATTGTTAAGATAATTTAGGGGTTTGGCGGCTGACTTCAACATGAATTATATACAAAATTTGAATGAAATTTATTAGGAAAAACTTCTTTTTTTTAATAACAACATTCAGAGATATTAAAAATGGATATTTATCAAATAAAGCACCAAAGCAACACTTTATGATGTCCATTTTGATCTAAATAATGAACGAATGACAATTTGCTGGCAAATTAAATATGAAATTCACTCACTTTTTGTTGAAATGCCTCGAAACGACAGATTTTTGCAATCCATCCAAAAGCGGGTCCCCTCTTCTCCCACTTCTCAGATCTCCGTTTGCCAGCTTTGCGCCGGCTATGGCGGCAGCTGCGGCTCCCGGAGGATGCTGCCTCTCGGAGCTTTCGCTCAACATGACAGAGGAAGAGAAGGAGATGAGCGAAACTGGGGAGAAGGACCTGTTGGGGGATTGAGAGGAACATTTCTGCTGAGCCTTCGGTGAAATCGGATCGTTATACGTCCAGACGATGCGCTTGCTTTCAGTTTCCCGGCGGGCGCTCACAGGGTGCGGGGACGTCGCCGCCGCCGCCGCCGTAGTCTTCGACGAAGGCGTTGTAGAGGTCCCCTTGTCGACCGCCGTCTCTCCTCCTCCCCGCAGGATTGTGGATCTGGCATTGACACTTGCTCTTGGTCTCACGTTGGAGGCATTCGCATCACCACCGACAGGCGAGTACTCTGGGACGCGTGCTTTCAGTTTCGGATCTGAGGTAGAAAGAAGATCGTTCGCTGAAAATGACTATGCACAGTTTAGGGGCGAAAGTAAAATAAAATGTTCCCGACCTAATTTTTTCCTTATCTATCAACAAACTACTAATCCTTAGATTCGATGTGTGACATCAATTTTAATAGAGATTCGCGTAGATGTATAAAGAGGGTAGAACAGCGGAAAAACGTATGAATTTATCAAGCAGTCAGCGAGACTTTAAAACTATTGCAAATAATAATAAAATGCATCCAAAACACCTCGAAGCATTGGAAGATTCACTGTCGTAATTATGCACCACATATTGGTTACAAATTTAAACATTGAAACACTTACTTCTCTTTAAATTCAGCGTCAGAGTGTCTCCGGATAACGTAAGACTCTTGAGTACTGAAATGGAACAGTAACAAAAGTAAGGATCAATACATAATTGAATGATAAATTTAAAGAAAAAGTAACCTCTCAGGATAACGTCAATCAAAAGAAAGTATTTTATTTAAAGAATAACCTCATTAAATATTATTCTTTTAATTCAACTATAAATTTTACCACCCATTAATCCAATAACCGGAAATAAAAAGGCAATGGCATATCATATAATATCTGATAGCCTGTCTGCGTTTCGCATCATTTTAAGGATGTGCCTACTTTATATTGCTTATACAGGATCAAAATCCACGCTAACATCGGATTTTCGGTGAGAGAATTCAGGCAGAAAAATGGCATTGATTACCGACTAAAGGCTTAGCTTGGATACGACAAAAATTATCCGAAAGTATGAATCATATAAAGATATAATTAATCTAGATAGTCTTAATAAAAGTATTTCAGAAATTTATAGTTACCTATATTATTTTTGAATGTAATTAAACTTACTTTTAAGATTAATTTTTAGTTCCATATAAGATTCAGCTGCTACAGCCATGATTACCTTCAGCCTACAGAAACTTCAACAATCTGATACAAGCAACAGTAACAACAATGCCGCCTCATTGTTATTTATTTTTTTATTAGCAACAATTCAGAAAGAGCAAAATGCCAATTATATTGAATATCATACAAATTAAGTATAAGACAGATTACGTAACATCATTATAAATAGCTGTTTCTTACTTATATAGAATACTAGTAGAAGATGCTTGCATACTACAAGCATTTCATCTCACCTTGAAAAAACATTCATTTTTCAGACAGATATTTCATCATTACAAATATTCTATTAATTATTAAGATTTCACCTCCGCAGAGATTTTCGTTTTTCCCACATGTAAAAATAATAGTTTGAAACAATCCCCAAATGTTGCAATTTTAAGCATTTTACACTTTCTACATTATGGGGTACTAATGCTACACATTTGAGCCAAATTTTAAAGTTGTAGCACTTTTAGAAGTAAAATAATATTTTTCTATATGTTTAAAATTTAAACATTTTTAACGGTTGCCGCAATATATATATGGAGAGATTGAAATGTTTATTTGTGCAAATGCACTGTTCTGTAAAGAATTTAAAAATTGCAGCTTCTTAACTCATCCCGTAGAACCTTAAAAATTATTAAACTTTAATGTTCAAATGGGGTTAAAACAACCCCTAAAATTTACAATTTTAAAATTTTCGATTTTTATAGTTGGTTATGAGAAAAGTTCTATAATCTTTCAAAATTTCAGCATCCTAAACTTATTAGATTGGTCTACACACTGGATTGCGTTTTCCCATGCTAACTTATGGAAGATATTCCGGGATCTCTGGAGTCGAACCCAAGACACTGTAAGCAAAAGTGACAATAATTCCAAATAGATATTGCGGCCATCTAGCAACACTTAAAATTTCATTTTTCTAGCTTACCGGCAAGTGACCATAATTAATTTACAAAAATGGCACAATGATTTTCTTATGGGAAAAAACGCAAGTTTCGGAATTTCTGGAGTCGAACTCATATCACGTAGGTGAGAAGTCTTATTTTATCTGAAGGTTCTTTATCATATCTACAAAACCAAAAACTTTCAGCTCTTGTAGTTTGGGCTGGACATTAGTATCCTCCTATATGTTATCATTATATATTGACGTTCCTTACAGAGGAGGAGGAGGATATAACATACTAGTAGTTGGTGCTTGCATACTGCAAGCATTTCATCTCACCTTGAAAAAACATTCATTTTTCAGACAGACATTTCATCATTACAAATATTCTTTTAATTCTAAAGATTTCAACTCCGCAGCGATTTTCGTTTTTCCCACATGTAAAAATAATAGATTAAAAAAATCCCCAAATGTTCCAATTTTAAAAATTTTATACTTTCTCCATTATGGGGTACTAATGCTACATATTTTAGCCAAATTTTAAAGTTGTAGCATTTCTAGAAGTATAATAATATTTTTCTAATTGTTTAAATTTAAATAATTTTTAACGGCCGCCACATTTCATATATGGTAAAATTGAAATGTTTATTTGTGCGAATTCACTACTTTGTAAATAATTTGAAAATTTCAGCTTCCTAGCTAATCCCGTAATACCTAAACAGTTATCTATTTGTTTAAAATTTAAGAATTTTTAACTGCCAAACAAATTCAAATATCAATATTTGTATAATCCCTATTTCGTTTTTTTAAGAATTCTACTTACGAAAAAAATTTCAACTCCGTAGCACATGCGGAAATACATAAACCATGAAAATTTGTTTAAACAATTGCGAATTTTTAGCGGCCGCATTGTTGCACTTTTTCAAGATTTTCGTTTTTTCTAGTCGGTTTTGTACAAAATCCCTACCTAAGAAAAAATTTCGAATCTCCAGCTCATCTGGAAGTGCCTAAACATTAGTATCCTCCTGCTATCATTATATATAGGAGCTGAAATTTTTTTTACACGTAGAATTTGTAAATAAAACGAAATATGGATTATACAAATTTTGATATTTTAATTTGTTTGGTAGTTAAAAGTTCCTAAATTTAAAAAAATAGATAACTGTTTAGACATTAAAGGGTGAGCTAGGAAGCTGAAATTTTCAAGTTATTTACAGAATAGTGCATTTGAACAAATAAACATTTGAATCTCTCCATAAATATATTGCGGCGGCCGTTAAAAATGCTTAAAATTTAAACAAATAGAAAAATATTATTTCAGTTCTAGAAGTACTACAACTTTAAAATTTGGCAGATATGTGTAGTATTAGTACCCCATAATATAGAAAGTATAAAATTATTAAAATTTCAAAGTTTGTGAATTGTTTTAATCTATTATTTTTACATAAGGGAAAAAAGAAAATCGCTGCGGAGGTGAAATCTTAAGAATTAAAAAAATATTTTTAATGATGAAACATCTCTCTGAAAATGAATGTTTTTTCAAGGTGAGATGAAATGCTTGCAGTATGCAAGCACCTTCTACTAGTAACATCATTCTATATAGACATTTCTTACAGAGGAGGAGGATATAACATACTAGTAGTATATAGGAGGATACTAATGTGTAGGCACTTCCAGATGAGCTGGAGATTCTAAATTTTTTTCTTAGGTAGGATTTTGTGCAAAACCGACTAGAAAAAACAAAAATCGCATTAAATGTTAAGATAATTTAGGGCTATGGTGGCTGACTTCAACATGAATTATATCAAAAATTAGAATGAAATTTCTGAGGAAAACAATTCTTTTTTTTTGAATGACAACATTCAGAGATATTAAAAATGGATATTTAACAAAGAAAACACCAAAATATATTTATATTCCAACATTTTATGTTGTCTATTTTGATCTAAATAATGAAAGAATGACAATTTGCTGAGAAATTAAATATGAAATTCACTCACTTTTTACTGAAATGCCTCGAAATGACAGATTTTTGTAATCCATCCAAAAGCTCTTCTCCCACTGATGGCTGTGTCCAGAGTCTCCGCTTCTTCCCTGAAGTCGGTACTCGAGGTGTTCAACTTGGAACAAGTAAGTAGTTTCAAATATCTTGGAAGTATTTTAGTGCAGGATGGAAGTAGTGCACAGGACATCAGATGTGGGATTGCAATGGCAAAAGCAGCTTTTAACGAGAAGAAGGAACCTCTTACAAGCAAGAAAATAAATTTAGAATGAAGGAAGAAATTAGCCAAATGCTACATATGGAGCATAGCCTTTATGGTGCAGGGATGTGGATGGTAAGGAGAAAGGAGGAAAAATATTTAGAAAGTTTTGAGATGTGGGTATGAAGGAGGGTGATGAAAGTGAAATGGACAGAGAGGAAGAGAAACGAAGAAGTGTGGGAGAAGAAAGGATGCTAATAAATACAATCAGGAAAAGAAAAGCAAATTGAGAAGACAGTGTTTACAAAGGATGATCTTAGAAGGCAAAATTAGCGGAAGAAGAGGAAGAGGGAGAAAAAGAATAGGAATATTAGAGAATATAAAGCAGGAATAGAGTATAAAAGAGGTTTCTAGGGAGAGAGAGAGATGAAGACAGTGATTCAGCTAAAATCTGTCTTCAGACAGCAGCATGATGATGATGATGATTAGCATACATTGTTAGAGAAAAATTGTTTCATCTGAAATTGTTCATAATAGATGAGATATCATTGGTTAGTAGCACACTTTTCACCCATGTAGATACAAGGTTAGGCAAATCATTGGTAAAAATCAGTCATTTGGAGGAATTTCTGTTCTTTGTGTAGAAGATTTGAATCAACTACCTCCTGTAATGGATTCACCATTATTTAAGTTTTCCAAGAGAAATGAAATGTGTGCTTTTTTTATTCAAATCCTCTCTGGGATGAGTTCAAATTCTATGAATTAACTGAAATAATGCGACAAAGAAATGATTTGCAGTTTGTAACAGCTTTAAATAATCTAGGAAATGGAAAAATGCAAGAGGCAGTTATTAAACTGATTAAATCTAGGGAGGTAAACGAAGATGAAATTCCAAATGGGGTAATCAGATTATTTGCAGAAAATGCTGAGGTAACTTTATTTAATAAATACATAATCAACAAGTATACCGCACAAGAGTATACTTCTGTAGCCATTGATGTAATTTTAGGAAAAGTAAAAGATAATGTTCGGTCATCAGTGTTAAGTTTTCTTCAGAAAAAGAAAATCACAGAAGTTAATGGACTCCCGCATACTCTTAGTATAAAAATTGGAATAAAATATATGATTACGGGCAACCTTGATGTAGAGGATGGTTTGGTCAATGGAGCATGTGGTACATTGAAATTCATTACTTGTAAACCAAAATTAGATGAGCCAATAAAATTGTGGATAGATTTTTCATCAGAACCAGTTGGTTATAAAGCAAAATTAATTCATAAGGAACAAATGGAAAATGAACATATCAGCTCTTGTTTAACACCAATCACCAAAAATAGTAGTGTCCTCAACATCTCCAGGAAATTACAGTATGAAATAGTGAGAAAACAATTCCCCTTGGTTTCTGTTGAAGCACTAGCCATTCACAAAAGTCAAGGACAGACATACAAGGAAGTTTGTATTGATCTTAGTAAATCAAGAAGACTAACTCGTCCTATGCTATACTGTTGCTTTGAGCAGAGTAATTTCAATGGCAGGATTATATATTTTAGGCCATTTCAAATGTCCAAATTCTCAGATGCAGGAAGATCCAGTGCTGGCAGAATTGTTGAAATTAAGACAAGAAAAACAACTCTTTCATTTGACAAATTTAAGCAGGAGCAAGGAATTAAAATAATATACTTAAACAGCTTTTATTTAAAAAGAAAATTAAAGAATATTATTGATGACGAATGGTATCACAGTAGAGACCTACTAATTTTCAGTGAAACACTAACAAAACAAAATGACATAATTGACATTCCAAATTTTAATGAAATATTCCGATCAGATTCAACGAAAAATTCACATGGAGTTATCTGCTTTTTGTAAAGCAACCATTTTGTAACAGATATACAACATGTGCTTGATGTTAAAGAAAAATGTCATATAGAGATATTTAGTATTAAAATTGCAAATATTTATATTGTTAGTGGGTATAAATCACCAGCTGTTCCACACTTGACGTTTGAGGATAATGTTAAAAAAAGTTTTGATAGAATAAATATTAATCCCACAAAGGAAAATTTGTTATTTTTGGGAGATTTTAACTTCAACATTATTGGTAACGAAGGCAATTATCTGAAAAAAGTTTTAGTTGCATATAATCTCATAACAAAATAACCCACAGATACATACAATACCAATTCAAATTCACAAATTGATGTTATTTTTTCCAATATATCAACATTGAGAGTGGGTGTTTATGAAACATTTTTCTTACCACAAACCTATGTACGCAATCAAAGACAATGAAACTGATGAAATGAATCTGTCGACTGCAAACTATAATAAAAATCAAATGGAAACAGCTACATTCTATGAAAGCAAAAGTGTATGTCCAAAGGAAATAGGTGAAAGTAATGGCATTTCTGAAGGTTTAACAAGTTCTCAATTGGAAACAGTTCTTTTAACTACCAATGGTCATTTAGAAAATACACATATGGACTTTTTTAGTAAAATAATCTCTGCTTAAACTAATTTCCAGCTCCAAAGTGTATTGTTTATCCAACGTCCAAGCAACATCAAACCAAATTCCCATGGTACACCACATCTTCAAATTTTGTATAACAGTATTGAAGGATTTAACATAGGACATGGAATTTGCACCCATTATGATGGAACAGTGAATAATATATATGATAGTATGAACAGTAGAAAATTAAAAGAAGAAAACCTAGTTTCTATTGAAAGACTTTATGGATGTCGAATAGATAATGTTTTTCACCATGCCCAACAGCAAAGCAATCCTTACGACTGTGGCATTTTTGTAATTGCTTTTGCAACATCAATTTGTTTTGGAAAGAATCAATCTACTGAGAAATATATTGTTGATGAAATGAGAAAGCATCCCATTTCCAACAAAGTAATAAACTGGTTAAACATATTTTGTGTTTCTTTTTATATAATTAAGAGTTGGTGCAATAATAAGTTAAGATATTTGAAAAAATAAATGTTCTCATAGGCTCTCGTGATATCTAAAAATGGTTGAAACAATCTCTAAGGAGAATCCTAATTTCAATGTCGATATTTCATAAGGCACTAATGTTTATAAGAAAATTAATATGCATAGTGCACTGTTCATATTTTTGTTGTAGTTATATTAGGGATATGAAGGCAATGTAATGTAATTCCCTAGTATTGATCTCTTCAGCATTATAAAATATAAAATCTCCTAGTCACAAGTATTGAAATATTAAAAAATTAGAATGCTTGTTTTCCTTGAGCAAGATCAAATCTGCAGGAATCTCTCTTTTGTTTCTTCTCAAAGTTACTACAACTGTAAGTTTTCTTTCTTTCGATAATTCCTTCGATTTATCACCTGAGAAACAAATTTAAATGCCAAATGCTGTGTGGGTCAGCCATCCTTTCTGGAGACCGACATATCAAATTGTGATGTTAAAAGTTTTTTGATGAAATTTGTTTATAAACATGTTTTACTATCATAAAGACAACATTAATAAGGAATATATCTAAAAAATTAAAAAAATACATTATCCACTCCGAGAGGTAAACAGCAATATTGGCATTCATGGCAAAAGTTTTCAGATCGATGCAATGCATAAAAACATGTCTCAATGTTGCAGTTTGTAATATTCTGTTTGGTGGAGTTATAGTTTTTGTCAGATTTGGAAATTACGGTGAATAATAAAGTTCAATGAAACAGGTTCGGAAAAAAACATATGATTCCATACACTGGGGTATTCAGTGCCTCAAAGATGCTACAGAAAGCACAAAAACAGTGATGGCAAACAAAAAAATTATTAACATAATTTTTAAGCGACCCTAAAGGAACTCAGAAAGTGACAAGTTAATATGCATAGCCATCTCTCATTTATACGCAGAATATAAATGCATGGGGTACTCCCCCAGTGTACCCTTCTCAAGTTAAATATTTTTTATTACTTCGTAGAATTTATTCACCATATAAATCTCATAAAGTAAGACACAAATAAGGGTCATATCACCATTAAAATTTTCATTTATTGCCCAGATAAAAGGAATATTGAACATAATTTTCATCCATGCTATTCATTAAAATAGGAAAATGCATCATGCCATGCTTGGTCAATGCTGAGTAGATGATCATAATATCATAACACCATCTTCCAATCTATCAACCTGACGGAGGGATTATTCCATCTTCTTCCTGTATATAATAAGAATTGAAATAACATACTCAAATGCAATTCTATCATACAATTAATTCATTAGAGTAAAAATCCAAGGACAAGAACAAAGGGTGTCAACCAGGGTTAACACCTTTTTGGGTTTGACCCAGTCTCTGGGTTTTCAGACTTGTCTCTGGGTGAGAGAAAAATTCTCCAGGTTAACATGAATATTTTAAAAATTGGCATTAAATATGGAATTTATTTTTAATTTCTCTAAGAGAGTAAAGATTTCATTGTAGAATGGCAGTGTCATGCAATTAGCCAATTAACCTTCTGTACATGAAAATATAAACAAACAGTCACATGGTATGATATATGAAGCAACATGAATGAGAATAAATAATTTTTCATTCAAAATTAAAACACACTGCATTATAAGGAGGCATCATCCTGGCAGTTAGAATATAACAGAAATAGATGCGAGGCGAGCATCTTCTGGCAACTTTTGAAACACAACTAGAAGATCTGAAAGTTTTATCATTGTTCAGTGTAGCATTTCAAAGGTATACAAAAATTCTTTGGGTAAAATGTAACTAAACAATGTTCTACTTACTATAAATAATAAATTTTGCAACTTACCAGTAGCCAAGAAATGGATAATAATATTTAAAGATGGAAATAATCTCCCTTGAATTGTCTAAGGGTTTGTCAAACATTTTGTGTGTTACCATTACCAACTCCTTTGTGGAAAGTGTTTTTCTCTTATGACAAATATATGGAGAGGTGAAAGGAATAGAATGAGAGTAGAATAGTGAAAGTGGAAATTTGTATTAAAATAAATTTTAATGACCTGCGAAGAGTTTCTGAATTTTCTAAAGCAGTCTGCGCAAATTGAACTATTAAAATCTTCCACAAGCAACATCAAATTTACTCTTAAGAAAAGATAAAAGGTACAATAATACAATACCCCTATTCTCCATTTGCTGTTAAATTTATGCAGAAGTTCATTATGCATTCATTTATATTCTGTGGCTGTTTATTTTCATGTTCAAATTATACCATTTATTGTAAAACAGACCTTAAGCATTAAATATAATATGTATTTTCAATATACAAAATTTTTTCTTCCTTAAGTATTGTTCAATCTTACATTATTATTGTAATTTTGGGATTCGTCACATTTTTATAAAAACTGCATAACTCCTGAATATTAAACAATTATTAACACAAAATTCAAAGAAATATGATCAATAAGTAAAATTCTATGACAAAAAGTAGAATTTGCATTTATTCCACAGACAATAACAAAAATTCTGTGCCAATATCACTTTTCTTAGATATTTTATTGTGCATAAGGAAATTATCCTGCACAATGGGTTTCCAGGAGCTTGGACCCCGTAGAAAGAGATTCTAACCAATTGTCATGAAAGTCGGTTCATTGGTTCAAAAGTTGGTAGTGGGAACTCGCAAATAAATACAGAAACATAGAGTCACAACAAGGAAGCCATAAGCCTAATTTCATTTTGGAAGGATAAAAACAGTAAAAAAAATCACCTGTAAAAATCTCCAGGTCAGATCAGAAAATTTCCTGGTAAGATTTGAAAATCTCCGGGTCATATTTGAAAATATGCGGGCTAGTGGGCAGGAAATCCTTCTGTAAACAATAACATTAATTATTACATTTTCCCGCAAGAGGATGAAATAAAAAATATTTTTGGAAAAATATTTATCCTAAATATTTTATTTTTTAATGCTACCTTTAATGAGTCATTTCCAAACTTATATACATTTTGCAGTAAAAAAACCTAACACTGTGTAACACAATATTAACAATGGGACAATAAGGACTGACTTGTTACTTCAGGTCATCAACTACCTATAAAATAGTTTATAAGGTCACAGCACCACAGGCTACAAAACCATTTAGCTCAATATGTCACAGAATCTACTGTGTTTATGGACAATATTTGAAGCATATGAATATCTTCAAAAGAAATTTGACTGAAATGTGTTTAAATGATGATTATATAGGATGTATGAGGATGATGATAGAAAGAGTACAAGAAGTCAATAAGGGTATGTACTTTTGTAGATTGGGAGAAAGCTTTTGATTGAGTGGAATTGGAAAATTTTTTGGGTATTTTAGATAAAATATAGATAGATTGGAAAGATAAAAGATTGCTTAAAAACCTTTACTTAGATCAAAAGATTAGTCTGGGTTGAAGGAAAAAAATCAGAAAGTACATCAATAGGGAGGGAAGTGAGGCAAGGATGTCCTATTTCACCAGAAATATTTAATATTTAAGCAGAAAGAACAACAGAACAATCGTTGATGGAAGAGAAAGGATTTGAGATAGGAGGTTAAAGTATTACCACCATTAAATATTTCTGATGGTACCAGGGTGGTTCTGGCAGGTATGCTGTTCTTGCGTGCATGCAGGCGGCCAAATTCTAAGGCAGCCACCCTGGCAGCTCACTGCATCTACACCAGGATATGTTTATAAACGTACAGAGCAAACCGGGGACGTGTCTATTTAAAATAACCGCCATTTTGTCTGTAATGATTCCTAACCGTGTGTAATTGATGGAAACATCAATGGCGGGAATGCAATTCTTGTCTTTTTCTCTAAATGTCACAATTTTATAACATTGATTGAATTATCCGTAGTCTTAAGGTGTTCCTACGAACGTATTGACGAAAGGAGCCGAGTAGCGGTTATAAAGAACCGAAATACATGCCTGGTGCAGCTAGGAAAATAAAGAAAGCCTTAGGGCGCCATGCGGTGGCAGCCCCAGAGCAGATTGGGCTGACGCGACGGTGCCCGTGCCGCCGAGTGATGCAGCGTCTGCCTCAATTGCTTTTTCTTAGTGATGGTTATAATCGATTATTTCAATAATCAAATCAGTGTAATCGAGTCACTGTCATAATAGATTATTATTCGAATGATTTCGGTTGGGGGAGGTGGTCAGTGTGTGGTAATGTTTTGGAATGCCAACCCAAATGTCGCGGGTTCGAATCCTGTCTCGGGTATGGGTTGTTGTGATCGGTCCCGGATTTTCTGGTCATTTTCTGATGACAAGCTTTAAGTAGCTTATCGGGGGACAGGAAAAACTCCAAATAGCTAAGAAAAAGAATGTCCAAGCTACGTTCCTAACTCCGTTCCCGATATCCTTATTTAAAATAAGAGAGGAACGAATTTCCGGCGAGCGAAGCAAGCAAATGTGGGTGCAAGGAGGGTGTGGGGGGGTTGTGGGGTGGGCAATCTCCGAAGTCTTACGTATTATGCCTAATCAAATTCTCCCACAAGAATAAACAAACAACTTCTAACCATAAAAATCAGCTATCATTAGAAATAATACACAAAAATCCTAGTTAAGTGTGATTCTGATCACACCATTAAGGATTTCGTTAGTGAATTGAATTGTCACTTTTTCCTTTCCTACGGCCGCCACTTTAAAAAAATTAAAAAACTAAAACTCGATTCATAATCAGAAGACTATGGCCTTTCATTTTATATCCAACATGTATTTAAAAAAATGTTGAATTTTTAACCTCCCGCCATTTTTAACAATTTTCCGTCAATTATTTGTTTATAAACTTTTCCATATTTTTCGTGTCGTTGAACGGTGCGATCAGCAGATCTTCCTGACAGATTGACACAAACACACCCGCAGCTCAATGTTCAGTGATTTTCACTGTGTTGAAATGGGGAGGCAGCGGTGTAACTCACGAGTTCCTCCTCCCTCCTCCCTGGGTGCCTGGAACCTTATTAGTTCCTTGTTCTTTTAGTCTTTATAAGGATAAAATGAACCCCGTGTAAGATAATACTTCTCTGTTCTCTGCATTTTAATTCTGTCAGTCATCACTATAACATATCCTTTTAATGAATTTTTTCCGAGATTTTCATTTCCTATGTACACAGACATCCAGCCGGCCCTGCCCTGTCAAAATTGTTGTCAGTCCACTTACGCAACACTGAAAAAATTACGGACCAAGATCTAACATCTTCCGAGATATTCATTCCTCACCTACAGTACAGTACCTATTTTTCCTTATATTGTGGCAACCCTGCTTTATAGATGTTTTAAAAATGCGCATTTCAATTTGCCATTCTATACTCTCCCTACAAACGAAATTTCTTTGAAATCCGTTCAGTCAATACCTTCGAAATTAATAGTTACAGACAAATTCTAACTTTGATATTATGGTAGCCCGGTTTAGTCAACCCAGTTAATATCTAATATATTGGTTATTTATTTATTAAATATACTATATTTGGTTAAAATCCATTAGTTCAGTTCTCTAGAAATGTGTAAAAGAAATATTATTTTACTTTTTATCGTGGTATCCCTGTTACTTAGCTCCGCTTTAACCATCTGGATTTCATTAAGATATGTTGTACAAAACGTATATACACAATTTAATTGAAATCCGTTCAGCCACATCCTTCCAATTCCTTAATTATAGAAAGAGTTTAATTTGTAACTATGGCACCCCTGTTTGGCTGATTCGGTTTAAATATGCTAATATGGTTTTGTATATAGTAAGTATATTATAAGCATTAAATTTGGTTAAAATTAATGTGGACAGTTCAACACAATTGCCGTAAATACCCGCGTATAATGCACACCCTTGTATAATGCGCAAGGGGGTTTTCAGCCTCGAAATCTATGATTTTTCTATATACCCGCGTATAGTGCCCAGATTTTTTTAGCGTTATCGTTCCAGAATAAAGTAGATGGTGTAACGTGTTCTAAAGCAATGATCGAATTATTGGTATTATGTATTAGTAACATAATGAAAGTGCGAAATGAAATTTTCGAATAACGTTCCAAAGGAACGTCAACTAACTCAATCATTACATACTCTATGATTACTTACAAGGTGATATTAGGATATAAACAATAAATCGAATTATATTAATTTCATAGTATGGCATATGACATTCTTTGAGCTAATAAAATGAAGGAATGACGATAATCCTATGTTTTTTACATACGTTTTTATCACGCCTGAGGTGGACGGGTTCGCCCAACCTTCAGTTTTACCCTTATTAGAACACTCTGGAGCACGTAAACACGATAGCAAATAACCATAATTAACTACAGACTCTAAGAATCAAGAATAAATCACGTATGAATGCTAAGAGAAAAGTAGGAACGATTACTTGATGGTAGTTCTACAAGCATCAACTCCCAGCGTATTCAAAGGCATCAGCTGCCATTGTTTCTAAGTGTAAGTAGTACCAGTACCTCACCACCAGGCCGGGCGCCGGTGTAGGGTGACGTCATGCGTAAAATAGCTCCTCATTGTGCTAACAAAAGGAAATGTTAGTTACAATGTAGCATATCATATACAGTGAAATGCGAGAGAATTTTGAATGTTATTTTGAGGCAGCATATCGAATTATATGTTGAAGCCGATAACGGAACGGATTAACGTGCACGGCTTCAGTTCAGTTCAACTTAATTGAATGCAGTAAATCGCATGTTTCTATCAAGCTAATTTTTACTGCACATAGATTTAGTATTATGCATAGACAGACACGTGTTAATTAAATACATGTTCATTAAAGTCAGCGGTGTGCTGCCAAATACTTACAGGTCGACCGGACTCCAAAGACCCTTCTAGCAAAAGTGGGCGGAGCAAAGGAGGATGACGGTAGCTCACTCGGTACCCCGACTCTTTCGGCTTCGGATAACTTCACACCTTACGGATGCTCACGCCTGACGAAATTCTCACGCGGGATAATCGATGAATTTTCTGTTTAATATTTCATGATTTCTGATAAATTATTTATCTGTTGTGTTTATAAAGTATTTTTGATTGATGAATGATGGACTGTAACAAGTATCAAATCATTTATTATAATAAATATGCATATTTTAATTTCTTAAGTTCAAGCAGACGAGTATAATTTTGCGAATGTACGCAGATATTATTCCATGAAATATCGGTTAAGTATTATTTAATTACATTGGTAATAAAATTAATGCCACGATTAATAAAGAATTCATTCACCATTACCAGGAGAAATATGTATAAAATGAAAAAGACTTTCCGAAACACGTTCCGACGCTGCATCCCAGATGTCCTCTGAACCCAAAAAGAAAAAAACCAATAAACTGCGAATTCTAAAAGGCTGAAACACGTGCCATTCTAGCTATTGAAAAGGAGGGGCCATAAACAAATAAACGAAAGAAATCCTGGCGTAAAGCGTAGGCACAGGAGCCATGATGAGTTAAAATAGTGAAAAATATTTGCCATTAGCGAGAGGTTACATTGTGCTGTGCGTGAATGTTCTCATATTTAGAACCTTTCAGAATCGGTACTTTTTTTTAAGATTATATGGTGGCTCAGTTGAAGGGACTGAATCTCTTTTATATGAGAATAAAAGGAAGCCTCAGCTAAAGGGACCAAATAAAAATACGCGAGGAAAATTCACAAGTAAATTCATGGAACTAGATACTCCAGTAGCCGTACTTGTGCTCTCCACTACGTTGTATTTGAGACCGATATATTTGCTATCCCGTAAGAAAGTAGCCACTTTGTACACAATCTCCCGTGCTTGTCCTATCAATGGTCTCCCGGAAACTGGCGTACTTCTTAATGAAGATGCAATTTCATTCAAAAACAACAATAACCACAAAAATAACAAATAAAGAAAAACTAAAGAAACAGCGAAATGCCGAATAACAATAGCAACAATAAAAATAAAAAATACTATCAACAAAAACTTCAAAGAGGAAGATACCGGGGAGATCGAAACGTTCAAATATGCGCGCTGAAACTGACTGAAGCTGCCGCTGTAGTGTGGAAAGGGGAAAAAAGAGGGGCTGCGCCAACTGGAGGGGTAAGCTACGGCGCAGGTTCTTTTGAGTCCGGCTCGCTCGTATCTCGTATCGCCGCCCCTGGCAGTTATGTATCCCACCTGCCATCTAATTGATGACGTTTCTGATGGTCCTGAGTTTGCATTATCTGTTCTTTGAAAGAATATGAAAATATTTCCATATAAACAAGACAATATCGTAAATACAAATTGAATATTTATTTTAAATATTTTAATAACATTAATGATTATTATATTGTATATTTAATACATTTATAACCAGTGGTGTGCTGGTCAATTTTTAACAGCAATGAATGCATATAGGTACATAAGTTTTTTATAAGGTGTACTGATTTACAACAAAGTGAAGCACAAAATTTTCAAACAATAGTAAAATATTCAATATTCTTTATTGTAAATTCCATATAGCCAATTGATTCTCATAGAATGCTTTCGTTGATTTTTGCCTAACTCTTGTATCTGTAGCCAATCTATGGTTGCGATTCAACCATGATTTGACAAATGGAGTTGCATCCCAATTCACTAACTATTTTCCCAATAAATTTATCATCATTAATTCCGATATGTGATCTACTGTCAAACTATTTCTCACCCTCGTACAAATTATGTTCATTAAACTAAAGCATCTTTCAGCTTCAGCACTACTGATTGCAATAAAGCTAACTATCTTTTTAGCTTTTTGTATAGTTGCAGGAATTGAAACATTGCATGATTCTAGATTATTATCTACAAAATCCCGAAAATCGTTCAAATCAATTTCATATTTTAAAATTTCATTTAAATGATGCAATTTTTTCACCAGCTATCCATGGTGAAGTTAGTTCTTCATAAGGCCAAGTAGATGGTTCTAATAAATCTAAATAATTATAAATGCTTTCATCATTATGAAAAAGTTCTTTTTTTCACGATGAGTAAATTCCATAGGGATGAGCCTGACCTCATTATTGATATTTGCTTTCATCATTGTTTCTGTCTGATAAAAGACGGAAATTCATGTGTTGATTATATTTTATAATAACATATTCCTAGGAAGAGCATTGGACTTATTATTTTTATTAAATGGAATATCTTTAAACTTATCTGACTTCATTAAATCTTCCACTTGAGATTCATGCTTTCCAGTACAAACCTTTAAATTTTCCAAAGCTCTTATGGTGCGTTTGATTAATTTGTGCGCTTTCTGAATGTTAGTTGATCTTGACTGCAGTGCAATTGAAAGTAATGAAAATTCTTCAAGAATGTCAATCATTAAAGCAAGGTCTTGCAAGATATTAATGTTAGCGAACCTCTTTGCCAGACCAGAATAAGAACAACGAGAAAAATGCATATATAACGCAGGATATGAGCGCCATACAGCAGCAACAGATCGTAAACTACATGCCGCCCATCTTGGTCCCAGTACCCGACCAATTTTAATGATGTCAATTTCAAGTTCTTTAGCTAGTTTCTAGCTCGGTTTGATTTTTATTAGATTGGTGATAAATACTATAAATTCTATCTAAAAATATTTTAAAATGATTAACTTGTTTTATTTCGTATATTGAATCGTCGAGTGATAATTGCAATCGATGATTTAAACAGTGCCAAATAACGATTTTAGGAAAATCTTCTAACAACTTGGTAGCTACTCCTGACTTTCTTCCCAACATTGTATTAGCACCATCAGAACAAAATGCGATTAAATTAGCTTTCAAGTATTCGTTGTTAAATCCACAATCATTTAAAGTAGAAAGTAATGAAATAAAAATACACTCTGCTATGGTTGACATCAATTCTTTTAAAGCGACAAATAACATTACTGGTGCGGAAGCGGATTGAACTGCGCACTGGAGATAAATCACTAGAGTGTTTTTTTTCTAAATTGTAGATGCTTCGTCAATTAGGATACATATTTTGGCATTCACTTCTATAATATTCTTAAATATCTTCATTTTAATTTCTTTTGCGATATGTGCCGCTATTCTTATTGCACTGTATCGTGAATGCAAACAATTGCCTATATCTACGCCATTTTTGTTTTGTAATTCTAATGATGCCTCAATATAGGATAAAGGCATCTTAAGTTTTATCCAAACTGTAAACAGTATTGAAAATTTTTACGGTAGCATCAATATTTTCATTATATAGTTTGTGTACTAAATTAGAAATTGAGTCATTAGCCGATTCTTTTAACAAATCTTGAATTTTAATATGGGCTTTAGAAACATCGTGTTCCCTATTTTTTTTCATAGAGAAGCTTGCCTAGTACTTTTATTACTGTCATTTGGGATTACTAAATATGTGCTCTATTCCTTCGACAGATGGACAGTCTTTTCTGCTGTCACTCCTAAATGCTGAACTATTGAACAATTCTTACATCCTAATTTACCTTCCTTTACTTGAAGCCATTTGTACTGTTCTATAAACACACTTGTTTGTTTTTTGTTCCAAAAATTCGGGAGGGCAAGAATACCTATTTCTTTCATTGACGAACATGACGGTTTTTCTTCACTGACTGGTCGTTCAACTGGTTCGAAATTTGGTTCCGTTGGTTTCGACGCTCCACAATGATTTTCGTTACTATCATTATGTTCTGTGTCTGTTTTCACCGTCTTCACATTTTAAAAACTTAATAAATTACTCAGTCGTTTTCACATTTTTGGGATCAGGATCTGAAAAATTATTTATGACTAATTTCAAATTTTTGATGCGATTAATAGCATTTTGTAAATTAAAAGTACGACTTCTAATTTTAATTTTAACAAATAATTTCTAACGAATAAGCAAAATGTTTATTATTGTTCAACATTTTAATGTCAAAACTTCTGTTAATGATTTCTTTGTATAATTTAAAAAAGAACGGAAATGTTGAGTTAAAACACCTTATTTTTCATCTTACACCCATAACTTCCGTTAAATGAAGAAATCAAGATATCATGACAACACTTTTCATGAAAAGCATTGCAACTTACAAAAACACTGATTTACTCAATCACCATATACAAGCTTTTCGCTCAAATGCCTCTCAAAACAGTTCATTCTGTGGGCGAAAAGCCGAGTGTAGTCAGAAAAAATATTTCATACGCATTTCTGAACATTTGGTTTAATGTATCATTTTATCTATGAACTCCGATGCAATTGTATGACAAATTGCACTGTTTCTTGACAGAAAATCACGAGTTGGTTACAATGTGTGAGTTTAGAAGATGAGAAGATAACAAAGTCCCGAAATACTTTTACTTGTGCGTTGTAAGCCGGAGAACATTACTTTGTTTTGGGAAGGGGGAAGAGAGATGAAATTAATAATGAGACACGTAAAGAAATTGCACCTTTCCTAATGTTAATGTACTGCGACCTTGTCAGGTCGTTCTCAACAAGAAGCGCTTCTTCTCCGGTGTATAGTGTGGGTAGTAATGTTGATGATTTAGAAGCTTTTTTTAACTTTTATAGCTTGATGAGGAGTTGTTTGAGTGACTTCTTTCATCAATGCTGCAGCGTCTCGTTTTCCTGAAATATGAAGAGAATGTTGAGCCGAGAAAACGAATTCTTTTTGCGTATGCGATTCCATCAAAGGCCACACTCTCGCTCGTTTAATATAGGATGTTTCGTATCCAAATCTTCAATACTTGTCGCTGGATACGAAAATTTTCGTGCTATCTGGGTAGATAATAGTAAATTGTAGTAAAATAAAATAATTAGGAAGTGATGAGTTTTGAGTTTTTAATACCTATGTTATAATATAATTTATTTAATTGTATATTTTCATACCTTATGTTTATAATCATTGCCGTGTTTAACAACCGGCTCGCAAAATTCTTGAAAATTTAACAACCGGCTCGCGCGAGCTGGCTCCAGCACACCACTGATTAAAGTCATACATATTTTATCTTTATGACATTTCGCTCCCTTTTTCTTATTACAAGTGAAGATAATTACTTAACATGCTTATTTAACCCATATTTAAGACAGACAATATGGAAGTTAAAAGGTGAAGCTACACTGCCAAATTCAAACTGAAAGTGATCCAGTATGCTAAGGAGCATGGCAATCGTGCTGCAGAGCAAGAATTTGCACTGGGGGAATCCGTTATCAGACAATGGAGGAAATCCAAAGAAATCATTAACTAAATGCCTAAAACAAAGAGGGCTGAATGCAAGGGAAAAGTTCAAAATCCTTAGTTGGAAAAACACCTGATGAAATGGATTACGGACACAAGAAGGGATTGCTTAGGTGTAAGTACCTTAGCTGTTCGGGTTAAAGCTCTTAGATTAGCCAAAAAGCTCAACATTAAGGACTTCATAGTACCCATGCACTGGTGTCATCGTTTTTAAAAGAGAAATAATTTGTCAGTATGCAGACGCACAACAATAAGTCAGCGTTTACCGGAGGATCTTGAAGAACAACTCCTTAAATATCAATCCTATATAATTAAATTGAGGAAGGAATTTAATGTTCCACTAAGCCTAATTGGAAACGCCGACCAGACCCCACTAGCCTTCGACATGCCATCGCAAACCATGGTCAGTGAAAAAGGCACTAGAACCATAAGAATTAGAGGCACTGGTAACGAAAGAAATCGATTCACAGTAATGCTTGCATGCATGGCTGATGGCACAAAACTGCCACCATATGTTGTTTTTAAGCGAAAAACATTACCTAAAGGCAATTTTCCCAAGGGAATTATCATAAGAGCACAATTAAAAGGTTGGTTTGATGAGATGATAATGAATGACTGAGAATGTATGGAAAAGAAGAACTGGTGGTTTACGGAATCAGAGGTCTCTACTAATTTTAGATGCATTTAGTTGTCACACTAAACCAGCAGTAAAGTGGAAACAACAAGAATTAAACACGAATCTTGCAATAATTCCTGGTGGAATGACATCAATTCTACAACCAGTTGATGTTGTTATTAATTAACTATTCAAAACACTAATGAGGCAAAAGTGGTCCGATTGGATGGTCAATGGCGACCATAGGTTTACTAAAAGTGGAAATATGATGAAAGTTGATATCCCTACAATCTGCCAATGGATTGTTGAAACATGGAATGAAATGTCCACGGATGTTATTATAAAAGGTTTTAAGAAATGTTGCATCAGTAATAGTTTGGATGGTAGTGAAGATGATATGGTGTGGGAGGATGACGGCAACGGAGGATACAAAAGATAACGATTCCGATTACATCTTGCTTATTATCTTTTATTCTTATAATACAGAATGTATACAATTATTCTTTCATTATTTGTGAGCTAATGACCCTTTGTATTACGCATAGTTTCGCTTGAACATTACCATCAATCAATAGCACATTCTGGCTTGTACAAATTAATCGGTGGCCCATTGATTGTTATCATTAAGAGGTCATCTAAACTAGAATTTTGTAATGATAATCTATTCTTAGATTTTATTAAATTCATGGCACTGAAACCTCTCTCGCATGATGCCATTGAAGTTGGAAAAACTGCTGTTATAGATATCAACTTACTGAACAATGGAAATCATTCTCCATGTGAAACTATTGAGTTTAGAATATCTTCTAGCTTCATACCATTCACTAAGAATATTTTCAATAATATTCTCAAGCAAGTCTTTTGATACGAGATGATCAAAATGAGTGTCTTTATATCAGAATCAACCTAATCTATTAGATCACTACCAGATAGCCACTATAGGTCTACCGCGATCAAAAGAACATTTTGGGTATACAGTGGGCGTGCCCTAATCCCTCACTCCACTTGAAACTCTCCCCTCTTGCCCTTCCTTACCGCATGGGCTACCACTCTCTCGGTCCTTTTCTAACTACATCGTGGCCAATAATTCGCAAATCTTTGTATAGGCAGCAACTGTAAATAGTGAGAACTGACAACCCAAGGAGGAGAAGGATGGGCTAGTAGTGGGGTGGGGGAAGTCAAGATGACCGAAGGAACTTCCCCTCAGTGCGCAGCCGAAATCCGCACGTTCTTGTTTGTGGCATACCTATAGTCTACTGTACTTTTGCGATGGACAAGTCTATTCTGAATAGCAGGGTAAAGTCTGATTGAGCAGCGGAGAGCTAAATTTACAAATGAAAAATCTTGACTGAATTTTTTTTATCACAATAACGTTCTCTATATCATTCCGAATTTCAATGAAAAAATTACTATTGTGAATAGCTGGTCACCAGCTGGTAACATAAACTCACCACTGGCGACTGGGTGCCAGTTGAGCATTGTTTATGTATTATAATTGTAATATAGCACAAAATTTGTAAAAATACCATTTGCTTAAGATAATTTTCCAGGAACCTAAGTGTACCAATAATGTTAGTAATGGTTATTTAAAATAGAAGCAAATTTTACTTTAATATAATTAAATACAGAAAAGCAAAAGTATAATAAATGCAAGAGGGGACTACAGGAAATTCTAGCTGTGAATCGTACAAGTAAGGACTTACAGATGACCAGTAATGCTAAATATGTATATATTTTGAGAGCCAAGCTCTCATCTTCAGTAGCTGATGTTAAATTTAAAGTTATTAGTCTTCTCTAAGGCCTCACTTGTATAGTTCCGAGCTATAATTTAAAGTTATCAAAGCATAAGTAATTAAAATGTGGAATTCAAGCATGGTTTCATAGGAATAAGCAGTTTTAGATATTTGGTTTTTGTTATCATTTACACAAGAGAATTGCTTGGTTTAATGTTTTTATTTCTTTATCCAGTATTATTATAAGATGAAATGTTATGAAGAAATATATTAGAATTACATTATTTGTTATTCTCTCTTGAAATGCAGTTTTGAATACAATAAAATCTGGCAAAATAGTTGTCAGGCTTCATAGCATATATATATTATGCTATAAAAATATGACCTTTTAATAGTAGTTCTGAGACATACCTCATGTGATTGTTAGGAGAAAAATTAGTAATTACAACATAAAATGTCAATAAACAACTGGTTAAAAACAATTATTTCACCATTTTACTTTAGCAATTTGCAAACCAAACTGTAGATAACATATCTACAAAATAAAATTTGAAAAACTACATAAATTTTTTTACAGAAAATGCACCATTTTCAGGCATTTCAGTAATACTTCAGCAGCTCCTACAATTCTGACAACTTCAAAAATTTCCCAGGTAAATTATTTAGGCCCCTCATAAATTGGACATTTAACCCATTAGCACCCAGCATCCTTCTTTGAGGACAGTTACATTATAGTTCACTAACATCTACAACATTCTGCTCTCGCTACCAAGTTGCAATGTATTCACATAAATTCCTTCCTAAGCTTTCTCATTCTATAGGAAAATCACTTTGTGTTGAGTTTGGGGCTAGCAACACATTTAAAGTTGTGTAGTTTCCTGTAAAAGTGACCTGTGCTAAATTATCATTTTTATTTTTCATCAAAATCCATATAAGAGGTAATTGTTTATGATATAATATACGTGCTTATAGTGATGTACAATGTTAATTTTATTTATTCTTTGAGAAAATGTATAGAAATTGATGCCATCAATTGAGCATGCTGGGCGTTAGAGAATACTTATTGCAACGATAGTTCATAAAGGTTTTATATTCCGTCATTATATCATTTTTTATCCCACAGCTAAAATGGGTGAAACATTATGTAAATCGCTCTGGGAAGCAAATGACTATTTATTTTCTGAAGAGATTGAAGCAGACATAATAGCTTTACCCCCTGAAGTGGACGAACTAACGGACAAAGAAGGCATTGACGATGATAAACTTGATATAGCTGCTGTACAGGATATTGTGGGAACGATTGAAATACAAGTTCTGAAATGAGGACTTCCCAGAAAATGAGTTGTCTTTATCAAAAAAGTCATGCAAGGAAGACAGAATGGACCAAGGACAGTCCGGTGTGTAAAAATGAAATATTTGAGGATAAAACACCAGGAATATTTGAAAAAAATAATTCATTGGAAAAAAGTGCTTTAGAAACATTTGAAGAAATATTTATAGAGGATGTGTATGAAGTTATTGCAAGAGAAACAACACGGTATGCAACCAAAAGCAAAAACGGTAAAAGTTTCAGTGTTTCCATGAACGAAATAAAAGTTTTTATAGGGTTCCTAACATTCTCTGACTATCTTACCTTGGCAAGTGAGAGGGATTTTTGGCCAGAGAAGGAAGATTTGGGTATCCATTGCCATTCCAGAGCCAGTAGTCATTTACACCTAAAATATATTTATGGGAGGCATGGATCAATATGATTGGCTGTTAGAAAAACAAATGATTGCTATCAGAGGTAAAAAATTGTACTGGTTCTTGTTCACATATGGTTTTGACATGGATGTTGTAAATGGTTTCATATTATATAAAATGGTGCATGGAAGTTACTCAATTACAATCAGGGAATTCCAAATAGGGATTGCTGTCACGTATTTGAAACAAGGACATGGAGCATGGGCGGCCAGTGGTAGACCTATGCTTTGCCATCAACCTCTCGAAGATATCAGATACAATGAAAGATCACATATGATGGTAAAGAGGGACAATCAACGATGTTACCTAAAAAAATGTATAGGAAAACCACAAACCTATTGTTCCAAATGCAACGCAACCCTGTGCATTACCTGTTTTTCCAAAATTTCACTCTTATTTTAAGTGGTGATATTTGAAATTTGCAAGAAAATAATACGTCCAGAAGTAATTGTATCCATGTTTTATGCATTTCAATATTTTACGATAATTTATATGTAATATAAATTCCCATTTTGTAAGTTAACAAGTCTCTTCATGTGAACTCCCAGGAAAAGAGAACTCACAAATGCCCAGCGTCCTCATTTGAGGACGACCTATATTTCAACAATGAATGGTTAAATTTTGTGAATTTGAATTTGTCTATTCTCTTATGAGCTAATGATATGTGAATTATGTAATGAAGAGATTAAAAAAAATAATATGGGCATTAATGGGTTAATGAGCAATATAACTTTTTATTTGTTTTACAAAAACTACAGAAATGTCAATGAATGTCCTAGGAAAATCAGCTGATTGACTAATTTATTAAATTCCAGTTTTTCTTCAAGTGAGTGATTGATTTTTCTCCAATTTAATGGTAACCAATTCTGCTCATAGAAATTTATATTAATTAAAAGCATGTACATATATTGTGCAACCTTTATTATGTCTCACACACTATATGCTTAAACTGTAACAACATATTCCTCAAAAGTCTTGCTGTACAATAAACACTATTGTCAACAAATACAAGAAACATTTCTTCACTAAACTATACATTATTGTTCCTATATTACAAATAATGTAGTTACTTCATTTGATACCTGCAATTTCAAGAAACCCACGTTGGCTAAAATCTTGGCTGAGGAATAGTCTGAAAACTGAAGCAATTTCAGCAGAGAAATATTTTGTGGCTAATTCTGATAGGTAAAAACTGTATCTAGTATAATAATTAATAATGGTGAATTTAAAAGGGTGGTAAAGTTTAAAAATTCAACCATCATGTTTAATCACAATATCAGTGAAATTTTTTTTTTCAATTTATCGATACGTGTAAACAGTGAAATGTTCACTAAAACTGGCCCTAGAAATAATTAATACAATCCACTTCAATCAATTTTTTATTGAAAATTTTCATGACATTCCATCAATTCTCTGACTGATCAAAAATAATGTTACCGAGGAATTTAGATCTGTTCAAAACAAATGTTTAGAGAATTATTGGGACTACCCTTATTTAAACGGGACAGTGCACATATTAAACTGTGAGTATATATATTAAATAGCTTCTCTGTAAAGAGGTAACTATCTACCTTCCTGTTTTGTCTTTCTCACTGTAGGTCCTACTTTCCTTCCGCATAGATCGTACCCTGAAAATGTTGCTGGAATGTCTTCATCCGTGTTTGAGCTCTGCTCACTGTCACTCGAATCGGGATAACTGCCTAAACCTGGCAGTATTCCTATGCAGCGAAGTCCTCCTGCTACACAAGTCTCTTTGGCAAAATCATCCTCACTTTCCTTGGATTTGTTGCATTTATCATCAACTGCTGTCATCTTGGAACATGATGACGGGGTATCTGTTGCACTGCTTTCTGGACCTGAAGTGGCAAGAAAAGTTGAAATGACAATGTTCGTTTAGGGACTAATTCTACAGAAATTTCATGGATTATTAAAAATTTCTTGATAGGAAATTATGGGAGAGAAAAATCTAGGATTCAGTCATGAAATTATTTAACTGTACTATACAGATGAATGGTCATTTAGATAAACACAACCATTAGCCGCTACAGTTCCTGGAACATATCATTTTGATTTGTTAAACTGTGTAAGCTAATAAATGTTTATTCATAAAATAAAATGAT
This sequence comes from Tanypteryx hageni, assembly GCA_028673005.1. NCBI lineage: Eukaryota > Metazoa > Arthropoda > Insecta > Odonata > Petaluridae > Tanypteryx > Tanypteryx hageni. The sequence goes on along the minus strand of CM054117.1, from coordinate 81,281,360 downwards.
TTAATGCCCAAATATTTTGATGATATACTTATTATTCATAACAGTGATATTCATGGCCATAACAAAAGGACAAAGTACAATTTACAGACTCCTTTAGTTAATACATCCATCTCAAAACTAGTTACCTATTTTTTAAAGGAATTAATTTGTATAATGTCTAAACCTTGATCTGTAAAATATACATAATTTATATGTTTAGAAGAAAATTAAAACAATGGTCAAGGACCAGTGTTTAAATGTGTATATGTGTTGGAAATGCTTTTTAAATTTTTTCTAAGTGAATATGACAATTGTGTGAAATAATTGTGTATGTATATATATATGTATATGTATATGTATATATATATATATATATATATATATATATATATATATATATATATATATATATATAGTATTGAATAATATTGCATGAATAGCTATTGCTAAATAAAGATTATTATTATATAGTTATATTTCAAGCAAATCTGCTGTTCATGATAAACTAAATAAATTATTTTAAGGAGCACTACATCGAATTCATGTTTATTATGCTACAACCTTCAGTAGAACTTGTTGCTTCCAGACGGGGCTTCTTTTCACTATCTCCTAGATCTTCTGTAGGAGGCCGCTTCTTCACAACTGCACCAGCCAAAAGGCGATGCTGTGAGTTTTTCTTGATACCAATTGACACAGCAGATTGTTTGGAATTTCCAGCACCCAAGGAGTTAGGAGGTCGACGGATTTCTGCAGTTAGGCGTTCCGCTAGACTCTGTTCTTGAAGGGAAACAACAGCTTCCCTGAAATCTTTAATTTCCTTGGCTTCTTCAGCCCATTTACGTTTTTCCTCCTCTGCTTTCCTTTGTTCTACCAAATCTAGGAATTCCACCTCTTCATCGTCCAGACCCTTAATCATGTTTTCTGAAACAGTTTACTTTTACAGTATCATCCTATACATATCCATGTTTCATATTTATTAAGACGCCAATTTAAATTTTAATAAGGCAATTACTATTCAGCAAATACACAGCTTACATATGTAAACTATTATGAACATAATATATAAGGTAGTTTCTAATAGGACAATATATTATAAAGGAACGGCTTAAGAGAATAATGAACTCACTAAGTTTTATCGATTCTTGGTATTCCATTTCTTTCTTTTGCTTTTGTTCTTGCAGCCTATCAAATAATGATCGATGATCGTACTGTTCCTCAGGTGCCTCTAAAAATTGAATCATTATAACATAAACAATATCTTTCCGATTCACGTCCAACACTTTAATACCATAATCAAAGTTAACATATCAAATCAATACAAAATTAATTCTTTGCATACCTAAAGGTTCGTCTGGTTTTCTCACTTTCTCCCATTCTTCTTGTCTGAATCGTCTCCTTTCCTCTAATTCTGCTTCAGATATAAAGCCCGAGCTCATTTCTGCTTACTACGCTGCCTTGCAATCAGGCTCGTACCGACTAATGATATTTATACAACGAATCGATTGCATACATATATCAATAAGCAGTACTAATAATATATTATGAGAACTTCAGATACAGTTATTGAATTTCTTAAATAGAAGCATTCCTTTTCTACTACTAACTCGACCTGCTGAAAACTTGCCACAAGGTAAGCGAATTTCTCAAAGCTCCACTATTGGTTATTGGCACCATTGGCGTACAAAAACATGCCTCGATGAAAAACAATGCATGGACGATATTTGAGTAATTCTATGTTATTGAAAAATAGGTATTTTCTACAATAATGAATTTTGATTTCTATTTAAGTCATAAAATATAAAAATAAGTAGTTATTCTGATACACATCGAATGATCGCTGCAGTCTTATGGTCAATTTCTTGTAAGTATTGAGTGGAAGTGCATTGAAAGAACTCTGATGAATTTAAGAAATGATATTTGTTTTTTGATATATCCACGTTAAATATAAGTTTAATTCACATATGTAATTAAGGATTTACTTGAGAATATTTGAACAATATTTCAATCTAATATTTCGTTAAATTTATTGCAAGATTTTGGTTGAATTTTAGGAGATTACGGCCAAAATGTCTTCTGAAGATAATCCCTCAAATTTATTAGAAGATTTAGTTGTGGACGGGAAAAATACCAAAACTGTGATGTGCGTCCACTGCCCCTCAAAGATTTTAGCTCCAAGAAATGGATCATATCGAAAAATTGAGGTTGGTCAATCTAGAAAAGACAATTCATTTGCCGGCGTATTGCCATTTATTTAAGGAACAATATTGTATTTAATGACAAACCGAAGAATGTGCTGTAAAGCCTAAATGCTATGCTTTCTTACTTAGATCCATTTAAATCTGATGTTTTATGAAACGCGTGTGGTTGACTTTGAACCTTATCTAGCCGATAGATAACACTGGCGTTTATATATATTTCTTATTGGAGAACCTTTTTAAAAATACATGCATATGTTTAAGGAAAGCGTGGCATTTTCGCACTTAAAATAGGCTCATTTTCTGGCGAACTTGGAATTAATTTTTGCAGCCTTTATGAACTTTGCGTTATGATTTTTCTGATATAAGTTTTCCTATTCACAAATTTAATTTTTTTAATGTAGTTATACTAAAGATACAAATATTGGCTGATGTATTACATCGTAATGCAGGGAAATTGCTATATAAAACGAGAACTATTTTTTAATAAATTTCTAGCATTGTTGAAAAATTATGTTTACCTTCATGTCTTTAAAAAAATCCACGAGATTACCTTATTAAAAAGTGCCTTTATTTTATTGACGAATTCATGGCATCATTATCTACGCTGAATACAACTGATTCTGTATTTTTCAGTCTCCATATGCTTAGTATTTTTTATTTGTCTTATCCTATATTTGTTATAGCAAATCACTTCAATGAAATAAAATTAGTATTATAGCAGTCTGCATATTTGATATAAAAATAGAAAACATTATCAAGATCTTATTAATTTGTTTCAATTATAAGTGCATTATTGAAAGTTAAATTATTCTCTGTAATAAGGTTGCCAGATTTTTAAAATCACAAATCGGTACATTTATGCATTTTTGAAACATTAAGTTGGAACATTTATATGAAATGAAATTCAAGACAAAATTATATCAAACACCATTTGGTTTTTATATAATTATTAGGATTGATTTATTCAAACTACATGTAAAATGTATACAGTGATGGTACCTTAAAGGTCTAATCTTACATAGCATTAGCACGCAATGCTATTACACCGTTTACCTGGCTATTTTGACAGCTGTTCAACTTATTTTGACAATGTTTCATTTTGTTTTGACAGTGGTCCATTCTATTTTGACAACTGTCCATTTAATTTTGACAATGGTCCATTCTATTTTGACATTTCTTAATTTAATTACATATCAAATACTTGTTATGATTATTCATTAGTTATAACTTTTATTTCATGGGCATATTGTTTTATATAGTTTTATTGATAGTTTAAAATGCAATACAATAAAGTTGGGCACCAAAATACAATATCTGCGATTCTTTTTAAAGATAAGCTGCAGTCTTCTTCTAGCCATTGTTTAATAACTGATTGCTGTTCATCATTAAGTTTTTTTTTCTCTGTGGCCCCCTCTTCTAGATTTATCATTCAACTCTTTCGTTAAGTATTTTTTAATGATTTCGTGAACGTTTGTTCTTTTCACTTCCATTATTTTTAAAATTATGCTTGCATTATTTCCCAAGAGATAAGCATCAATTATTCTTCTTCTGTCTTTATTAGAAGTCTTTGTTTTTTCTCGAGTCCAGTAAGTGTTTTTTCAGCCTAATGAAACTGGAAATAATATGTAAATAATTTATAATTATTAAAATTAATGCAAACATGTAAATATTAGATACATTTTGTAACATTGCTAACCTATTTACGCATCTGCAAATGCACCACAAAGTATTGGCATGTATACGGTTAATGTTGGTTAATGTAGCAAAAATAGAATGATCCAATGTCAAAATTAAATGAACCGGTGTCAAAATTAAACGAAACGTTGTCAAAATAAAATGAACTGTTGTCAAAATTATATGAACCGTTGTCCAAATTAAATAAACCGTTGTCAAAATAAGATGACACAATGTCAAAATAAGATGACGCAATGTCAAAGTTAAATGAACTGTTGTCAAAATAGCCCGGGAAACGGTGTACCTACGGTAAAAGCAGTTTCAAGTGGCGGGTGAGATGTGTACAATATAGGAATGGCATTAGGACCAAAGGAGTTAGACATATAGTGGGTGGCCTCTCACCAGGCCAAGCATATGTAGTACACTCTTAAGCAGAAAGCATTGTTTACGTGATGGAGTCACTGTATGTAGCACTATAAACCTAGTTGATGCTGGTTCGTAGCATCCATATTCCGTTTAAAATTTTGAGTGTTGAACTTTTGTTTAAAAAGCAAGACTTTCGAAATATATGAGTCAGGACATGGGAAATGCCTTATCAAGTCGTTTCAATCCCACCAAAATTGGGACACCTTGCAATCCTACTCTGGACTTGGGTAAATGTGTATAAAATATTCTCGTACACGATTACAGTCCAGTATTTGTGTTAAAAGATTTTTGTGGAAATATGGAGAAAATGGATCTCGGTGTTCTTGTTGACCTAGAAATGCCACATCAATCCATTTTGTATCTTTTGTTCATTTGTGGAAACCTTGACAGGATTTAAAAAGACAGCCGTATTGCCTCAGGAATCTCATGTCTGGAAAATTTCTCTGGAACAAGTATTTGGAAAAACTGACGTTGTTTATATTTCATAAACAGCACATTAAAAAATATTTTCCCTCATAAGACTATTTCCTTGTAAAACACAGCTTGGTAAAGATATACTTATGAATGACTTTGTGCAAATCAAATTAATTGTATCTTTTCTTTCTCTCTCAGTTTCACCTCCCAGAGCAAAGGTCTAAAAGAGCTACTGGGGATCAAGGTCAAGGAGAAGGTCTCCAGGAAGAACTTCTGTCAGATTTCTGGCTTGTGGAAGACATGTATCATTTTGAAAACATGGGCTTCTCTCACTCGGTTGGAAATGTAAAATACTTAGCTTGTGCGGACTGTGAGATAGGCCCTATTGGACTCTATCAGACAGATACAAAATGCAGCTATGTTGCAATTGCTCGTGTCAGACACACGTGATGCATTTGCCCACTTTAGCAGTCAGTGTTTCCACAAGTAATGCTGCCAGCGACATCATTTCTCTCCTGCCTTGCATTTTCACTATCACTTCTCTCATTCATGTGCGTGCTTCCTCTAGTGACATTCCATTCTTCCTATTCTCATTGAATGTCTAAAAAATTGTTTGATAATTGAGCCATATTTCTCCAGTTTTAGAATGCAAAACAGGCAATTATATGAACTGAGAAATTGCACTTGTGCTCCTAATAGCCATCCATATTATATGTGGTGCTGTGGTGCTTCTTTATATAAGTATTTTCCACTTTCAATTAAAGCTCCTCTCTGAAAGTAATCCTTAAAAATTAATAGTTGCTGTCTATATCTTGTTTTGACATAAAGATATCTTATAATATAGCTTCTAATTACTAACAATTTATTTTCATAAAACCAATTAAAATTTGTTAATTAATGAAATTTGGTTATTCTATTATTCAATTATGCTTTGTTCTGACAAATGCAAAATAAGTTGAAGTAGTAAAAATATCTTTCAGAAGAATGAGTGAATAAAATTATATAAAAATACACATATGAATCTGTTAATGTTGTAATTTTGCAAAGAAATAGCATCTATTTATATGAAATACAATGGAAGTGTCAGTCTCTTTTACCAACACTATGCTTTTTGAAGCCATGCAATAAATGTGGGCCTATAATTTTGCTGTGTATCCTTTACCATAAATCTGGAACATTATCAGGCATAATGTTCTTTCCTACCAACTTTGGGATAATAGTAAAAAATATTTGGAGGAGTTCACCCAAATTTTAAAAAATACAACTAAAATAATATGAAAGTCAGTGTTTCAACTAATTTTTGGCACAAGTCATACAAATGAGAAGTAATTTTGTAGCATTATGAACAAAACATACAATACTTTATAAAGAACTTTTGAAAATACTATATGGAACAGACGAACCAAGAATTTATATAGGGGGCCAGAACACTCGCACCTTGTTATGCTCCTGTACATAATATTCTGATTGCTGTAATGATAGTTTACAAAACAGGAATCCATTCAAATAAGGAAAATGATTAGATAAAATGTTCATGTCTAACTTTTCATCAGTATTACGTAATTTGATAATTGCAAATCATAAAATAAGATATATCCCAATGTGAAGTGTATTCAGACAAATAAATAACTCGTATTAAAGAGAGTAAAATGCTATAAGTAGTTTCAAGATCGACCACATTTCATAGTAAATTGAAAAATTGAAAATTTTGTTCGTATCTCTGCTGTTAATCAGTCTTTAGTATATAAATGTTTTTAATTCATCATGAAATTAAAATAATAACGTATTAAAAATGCCATGTAATTTTTATATAAGCATCGAAATATTGAAACTATACCTGCCTATGTTGAGACGATATGATTTAAAAACCAAAATATCGCAACATTATTAAGGAACCTAGATTATTTTAGAATCCCTTTTCGTGCAGAAAATGAAAGTTAAATTTTTAAATTAAATTTTGTATTGTGTTTAGTAAGTGCTGCTCGGTGGCGAAAAGAAAAAACAGGAGATGTATATCACTTAATTAGTCAAAAGGTGGCACCACAAAGATATAATAAGTGCGCCACTTTTGTTTGCTATCAGCAGTCGGCCATCATCCTCAGTGTTGCAGTTAGAGTTAATTCATCCTTTTCTACCCCCTGAGATTGGTGAGTGCTTTTTAAGAATATTTGAGACAAGCCTTAATGATATTTTCCTTTATCTTAACTGAAAGATAATATTTGTAGTAGTATAACTATGTTGAAATTACCTTTGAAATCGTTTTCATTCATACTTTTCGAGGTAACTACTGAAAAGGTAAAAATTAACTGTTTTCTCTATTTTAATCTCATATAGTTTTATGTTAAGCATCAAATAAGTTACACAATACAATTTTTAAAGATTTTTATTGTAGCAGATTATTCTATTTTTCAAATCATCCTCGCGTCGAATTTTGAACTTACTGTGTCAAAGGAACAGCCAACTTGAAATGTTCCTTTTTCAGAGGATTTTATTCCTCTTTTTTATTTCTGTTCATATCGAAACAATCTGTAAGTAATAACACTTAGCTTTTAGGTTAGACGTTTTAAAGAGTTTGAACACTTCATATATTTTGTGATTTGGTCATTTCTTTCATTTCCTTAAGATATATCAATATAATCTATCGATTAAAACAAATCTTACTTGAAATCATCATATGATCAGATATTTTCTCACGTTTATTTGTGAATTTTGAATTTTATGTATAGCCAGAATTTACGTATTCGTTTCTTTTTCTAGTAATTTAGTCCCATTTTCCCGTTTATTTTTCATTTTTACTGTATAAAAATGTGTAATATAAACATATTAATTTATTTTTAATAGTTTACATTTCTTATACAGCATATAAAAAGCAATATTATTGTTTTATTAAGTATAATAGGGACAATATGCACGGTTCTTATTGTTAATAGTACAAATTGCGATTATAAAATACATCACCTATCCTTTATATCTCTTCAGTGGCCTTTTATCGAATAAATTCATTGGATTTATCTATTAAGTGAGATTTTTCTGTTTGTAAAGTGAAAGAATATTTCCAAGTAAGAAATCGATCATATTACACATCCAGGAAGTAATAAGGTTATATAACAAATCCGTTCTCTTTCTTTTTCTTATCAAGTTTTTTATTTTCAAATTAACTATCTAATGTGTCCAGTAGAAGAAAATTTCACTGCATTCTTTTCTCAATATGTCGAATTGATGTACAGAGACTTGCGATACTTGTTGACCTTTATTGAAAACGAAATATGAACACGAAAAAATAGTACTTAGTACTCATGAGAACTATATACGCGCCACGCATTTTAAATATTGATAAACCTCGTGTCCATATTTAATTTTTGCCTTTTAAAATGAATTTTTAGCGATGAGAGAGTATTCCCGATATTCATAAAGGGCAGGCTGTGAAAACTGGTTTACTTTTAGTGAATATCCGAAACTATTTGTAGAATTTGTCGTCATCGTTGGCACACGCGCATAATTGTTTTGTCTCCAGGGTCCTCTCGAGAGGGACGAAAACTGTCTCAATGAAGTAGGACGTGTTACCTATTTTCTGCGTGGGAGCTTGATGTACGCATTCGTTCGTGGTCCCGGGCTGGGAGGTTAGTTAGGGTAAACATTGTGCTCGACGAGGGTTTTCTGTCTCCTCTCGAATAAACAGGCAGCCTCCTGCTAACTATTATGTTTACGTAAACGACATTTTACTGTGTGCGTTTAGCTTTGAAAATTTTCATTAAATGTTCGAAGACGAATTTCATTTTGATTATGTAAAACTGGCGGCCGCATGAAGCCCTTTCTATGCCTTACTGCGCCACGAATGCAAATTTTGTCTTATGTTAACTAAGTCGTTAGAGATTCTGTACCAATACTTTGTTTTTGTGAAAAAGAGGGGGGTTTTTCATAGTAACTGCGGTACAATAGTCCGCGTTTTATAAATTTCTGTTTTTAATGGCGAAACACACGTCCGATTTTGAATTGAAAGTCGTATAAAAATTGCTGTCCCTTTTTAAAACATGTTAACTGCGATGTTCTTTAACGCACGATGGTGCAATGGCGTTCCTTGCCATGCGATTTTGGTTGCTTGCAGTTTGATCACGCAAATGTGAAGGTATAAAACGATTTAACCGTTTGGGGCTTAACCATGGCCTCGTAAGCCAAAGCATTCCTATATTCCACCAGCAATTATGCTGTTCCATGAGCGTTGGATACGCGGCAGGAGATGTACAGGTATGATCAAGGCTTAGCCACGTTGTTTCCTTTAGAGCAGTGGTTCTCAGGCAGATCTACCTTGCGACCCTCTCCATGTGGATGTTCGGTCGCCGCGACCTTCCCATGATTTTTTGAGGCGTAAAGAAACATTTCTCCGAAATGGAAATTTATGATAATAAGCGAAAATGTTACCATATTTATGCGTATAGATACGTTTTTAGATGTTTGTCATTACTGAGGCATATCTACTTGTTATTTATTACATTGGAATAACACATACAGGGTGTCCGAGAAGTCACCGTACTTTCATGATATATTCGTTACATTCTCTGACATGTACTCGTATTCTATGAATCCAGCGGTACCACCATATTCGACACAGAGATTGATGCGTTGCCATGACCTTCGCGACATCTTCCGCGGTATTTGTGGTGTCACAGAAATGTTGTTGTTTGGTCCAAAGAGAATCCTCATTACAAGTTGAAGATGGAAAACAACCCACCACACGTGATATTGTGGGCAGGTATAACTGCCAGTCATGTCATTGGCCCATATTTCTTTGACAAACCTGTCAACGGTGCAACATATCTGGAAATGTTGAAGAATTATCATATACCCGAGCTGACCAACAGAGGGATCATGGAACAGGTGTGGTTCAGCAAGATGACGCGACAGCCCATATCGTGCTAAATGTTTGCTACTTCCTCAAAGAAGCATTTATTCTGAAGATTCCAACTCAATCAAACGTAAAACATAAACTTATAAACTACAAATAAAAATTGAAGGATTGAGAGAATTGGGCAAAAATCAGTCGGCATAGCGGAGACTGCTCGCGACCCCCGCAAAATCGTCTCGCGAGCCTACGTTTGAGAACCACTGCTTTAAAGAAACCAGTGTCTTTAGGCCGTGTGAAAGAATTATTCGACGACGTACATCAGTCGTTGCGAACCTCTCCTCCGACGCAATCCTTTCAACGCCAAGAGAGACGCCTCAAAGATCTCTGCGACCTCTTTCTCTTCCTCTTCGTAATTAAAACCTCCGCGCAACCCCGACCTTTCTCCCTCTTCCCCAAAGATGGCTTCCTCCTCACTTTCGCTCACGCCCCTTAAAAAACGCGGGCTTTATTTCTCATTCGCCACGGCACGAGTTTCGCGAATATTTTTTTTGTATTTTTTTCCCACTCCGAATCGTTACCGGGATTCTTGTTGCCATGAATAGGTTGAAAAATCCGTGTCTCCATTTGAGTTGCAGAACAGCCGTCTTTAGTGACGTTTCTTGGGATGTACTACGTAAATTCTGTTTTTTTATGTTAAAAAAACCTTTTGTGGCTATGGAGATTTCTTATGATATGTGACATAAGCTGTATTCGTTTATTCCTCCCCGAATGTCGGTCCGATGACGTTGAACATTCTGCGAACGTTTCTTTAACAACTCTGTGGAAAGATTTGTGAAATTTGAATTCAGATTAAATTTCTTTAAAAACACGTATCTGCGCCTGCGCCTTAAGAAATCATTATTGGAATTCAAAAGATACTTTTAGAGTACATAGACATAATATGCTTCGTTTTTTTAAAACATAGATATATGATAAATTTGGCGAGAAGGTTTTTGCTGCGTTGTTCTATGAGAAGACGAGGGATTGGGCGATAATCTGCCGCCCCAGTTCACGACACATAGATGCAGATCGGTGGCGAAACTGCCCTAGAAAAGTGCTGCCTGAAGCGTTCGCCTCTCAAACTCACAACAAGCGACAGCGCTGGAATTAGAACATAGCTGCTCAACTGTCCATATACAATGCGTATGATACGTTATGTTTTTACAAAAAGCTCAAAATCAGCACATTGGATTTTTCACATGCCCCGATTAGTCATTTGATAGTTAATATGTGATCCACCGAGCAACGTATGAGGCCCCATGTGGTAGCCAGGGCCTAGAAGTATTACTGAATGCACTGAAATTATCAACGCGGCAAGCATGTGTAGTATGAAATATTTTATGTCTGTATTAAAAATCTCTTTCATTAACTACCGTTTTCATGTCAAGGCGCATCTACTTAAAGGCATTACAAACATAGGGGATGCTGGTGGTGTAGTGGTTAGGACACTGGCTGCTACTCGCCTGCTGCTCGAAAGGACAGCGGTCACGAATCCTGCGAAAGTAGGATTTTTCCGAGGTCGCCCGGTCACCTGTTCGTGTGGTTTGAGGAGACCGTGCAAAGTCAGCGTTCCGTCCTTCTGAAGGGAGGTTAAGCCGTTGCTGCTCTTCGTTAAGAGTAGGCTAGTGCTCCTGGTTTCCCTCCTCCCTCGTGATCGTCTTCGGTGTGGAAGGAGTTATGGCTAGAATAATTCAAGCCTCCCTTGCGATTATGTCCGATGTGGAGGGAATTATGGCTATAATAATTCAAGAGGTTGATTGGCCAAAAATAAACACAAACACATACATATTATGCACCTATATTTCTCATTTCCAATGCTTCGAGTCAGAGGATGATTACTTAAAATTATAAAACTATGCGGTTGTTTTGATAAAAAGTCGTTCAATTAGCGGAAAACATTCATGCTCCGCTACTCTCCTGTAGATTGTCGATCCGTCGTAAAAATACCCCCTGAAATGATCCCTCGCGCATTATAGCGAAATGCGTGGGAGAGCGTTAATGCGAGTAATCGTCGATGTACACCGCGACGCATTCGAGCTCTTGAAAAACAAGTGTCTCTCGTCGCTCGTTCTTTTCACTGCTCCGTCACTCCCCACCTCATCCTCCCTCTTTCCCCTCCCTCTTTCGCCTCCCTATTCCCCCTCCCCATTCCCTCCTCTGCACTCCCGTAGTTCGCTTCTCTTCTTCCCACCTCCCTCTCCTTCCTCCCGCAACCACCTTCCTCCTCTTCCTCCCTCCTCTCCTTTACGCACCATCTAAGACCTCCCGCAAGTTCGCTTTAAGTCCGGCCGCGCCGGTGCGAAACTTCAGCTTCAGGAATTGCAACAATCCCTCTCGCAAATTGATGTTAAATCTTCTCGTGCGGTCGCCCTATGCCATAACACGCCCGCGCTAAACTCACTCCCATTGTTTTTCTCTCTGGGGTTGAAACGTACTTTATTTTTACCTTTTCTTTTTCGTCACTTTCCCCTCCCGATGCTCCCTTTGACGTTCTTCCGTTGTTACCGCCGCCCTTAGGATGGTCGCGGAGAAAAAAATAAAAATCTCAGATGCGTATCTCCTTTTTTTACCCGGAACTTCGGTCGTCTCATCGGATAATCGAAGTGACGACTCAATCCGTTCCCTATCAAACCCCGCCAATCCGACGTCCTATTAATCGTTAATTTCCGTGAAAAAACACCTTGACAACCGTAAAAAATCACCTGGAGGATTCGAAACAAAGCGAGCGGTCGTTAAGTTTCATCGGAATGCAAATGTATTCCGCTTTCCCCCTCGTCCTCCGCTTGTTCGTCCGAGCGTATCGGTTTCCTTTGTAGGCGGACGTCGATCTGCGTGCAACAGCCGGTCTCCGACGCGTAAAACGCACTCCACGCACTCCGATCGCATTTCTCTCTTATCCTATATTGTCTCGTGGCGGCCCCTAGGTACGAGCAAGCAGGGCGGCTGCCCGGGGCGCCAAGATATTGGCGGCAGTTTTATGAGTAACTCGAAGTTGTTTCAGGGTCTCATTAAAGCGACGGATGTTGTAAAAGGGGCCCGAATTAGGATTACAGTCGTTTAACCCTCGTTTTACCGAACTCTTTTTCACCCGTATAATATGTACCCCATGAGAATTAATCTTCTTTTTTTATTTGTTAGATGAAAATGAACCTCTAGTAGACCTAAAATTAATTTTCAAGCGTAAAAACAGAGTAAGATGCATTTGTTTTTTTTATCAACAAATCAATTTTTAGCGATACATTTTGATTGAAATTCAGCTGTAAATTCCATTACAAATATTTAGAAAAAAAAATAAAAAATTTAACTTGTCAAATAGGAAAACTAATCTTCGTTACATTCTTTGCATGTTATTTTTATCGATTTCGTGCAATGTAATGTTGAGGTACATTTTGGATCTCGCTCGCTTTTTCATTTTTTTCTACTAATCTGAAATGAAAATTAATAAACCCACGATCATAGGAACGCTCCTAAATACGTTTTCGACAAATAAAAAAATCAAGAGTGAATTTGAACGCAAATTAAGCAAATGATGAGCAAAATATATGTGTGGGGTTCAAAATGGACCTCCATTGGTAAAGGATGGGCTAATGAGAGCCAGAGTTGGACAAGTGGACTTTATCTAGAACAGGGTGTCTCGAGCGACGGTGAATGCCCTCACCGAAACCGCGGGCAGCGTTAGGGCACCGTACTAAGTCCTCGGGCCACAAGGAAGAAATTGCACAAACCCTATGATGAGGCCTTAAACCCATTCATTATATAAATAGTAATAGATTCGGCGTCGAGGGTTAGGATCTTCGGACATGCAAGAATCACGCTCTCAGCGAGAAGAGCATACTTAGTACCCAACCTGCACAGAATTTTTATAAATCGGAATGAGAAATAAACTATGTATACTTTTATGTGCTAATTTAACATACTTCTTAAATTTCTTAGATTTACTGAACCATTTTATAAGAAATGCATTGAATTTTGGCCGTTTAGTGTATCGCTTACTTCGTGGGCCGCAGAAATGTACCCCGGGGGCCGCGAATTTGAGACCCCTGATCTAGAAGATCGGACGTGTGTTTCGCCATTAATAGCGGAAATTTATAAAACGCGGATTATTGTACCTCAGTAACTATGAAAACCTCTTAAGTCCTTTTCACAAAATGAAGTATTTATACAGAATCTCGAGAGATTTAGTTGAGACAGCAATTAGAATTCGGGGCGCAGCAAAGCATAAAAAGGTCCTCGTGCGGCTAACGGGTCGCATGTTTGACGTGCCTGATCTATGCATTACCTCCGGACAAATAAATCTTGGCTTGAAATTCATATCTCAGAACAAGCTGAAATCTCCATTCCTTTAATTTTTTCATCGTCAGTAATTTTTACGAAGTAATAAACAAATTAACATGTGCGTTTCAGATGCCTTTGTAAAAATTTGAGGAAGGGAGGGTCGGAGTGGGTTCCTGCCAGGGGCGTCAAAGTATGTACCTACCTCGGGCAGCTTCTGGGTAGGGCATAATACAGGACGGGAAAGGTGAAAGAGAAACGGGGAGGGAACGAGGGAAGAACGAGAGAGGATGAAACGGGGCGAGGAGGGAATGGGAGAACCAGGGAGGGAATGGGAGACGAATAGGAATGAGAATGAAGAGAGCTGTAGATGAACGGGATACAGACGTGCGGCTTTTATCGGGCGAAGTTTCTCAACCATACAGTCCTTTCGGAAAGAGAGAGAAAATCAGAGGAAACCGGAAAGGGAAGATATCCCCAATTCATCAAAGTGGTGGGTGGCAGGGGACGCAGTGCAACAAAATGTCTTCAAGAACTTCCGCGCTTACGGAAATGACTCTCCTGTTACGATCTTCGGAAAAAAGATAATCCAGACCGCTCTGTCGTACAACCGCTGTCCCGTATTTTATTGTCGTGATCGCATCTCTCAAGTTAACTGGGTGTTTCAACTATTCCTGTTACCTTTTCAGCTAAACATTCTGACATATGCTTCTCCAGAAGCCTCAGTCAAATCTTCAGTGGACAACATTTTATCGATATTCAATTCAAATTATTTAATAGTGAGTAGGCACTTCGCTTATGGTCATATATTTATTTCACGCATATATTATGTACTCTGCGATGTACTTTTTCCAACTCAAATACGTGGCCTTTCTCATACGTATCTCATATACCTACTTGGAGCGTATTCTACCAGTGATAAATGGCACGTTTCTCGCACTTTTTCTTTACTATTCCGTTACATTTTGCTTATGAATGCCAAGTTGTTCTTGGCTGCGCCGACAACCCGACGAAAATGCATTTCCCACGAAAGATCGCGACAAATTGTGACTCCTATATATTTAACTGACGGTACACCTAGATTTTATACTCGAAATTTATTGCTTGGTTCTTGCCTTTCCAGAAATTCATGACGGGATATTTGCGATAGTTAATCTCTATTTTCCATCCTTTTCCACCGCGCAAAAATAGCCTTTAAGTCTTCCTGCAGGGACTGGCGGTCATCCTAAATGTACATCACCATGACTATGTCGTTTGCGAAGAAGCAGCGGAGGGTATTACATAGAACAGCGTTTCTCAAACTGTGGGCCGCGGTCCCCCAGGGAGAATTATAGGAAATACGATGCGCTAAAAGTTATTAATAGTTACATAAAGTGAAGAAATTTGCAATAAAGTTTCTTATTTTTACTATTCGCAATTCAAAGGGGCTGCATGATATTCAAGGGGGCCGCGAAAATTGAAAGTTTGAGAACCACTAGCATAGAAAAACGGGAGAAAGGGAGAGAAAAGGAACGGAAGGAACGGTTGAGGGGACTTAGGGACGGGATGGAAAGTAGGATATAAGGTAGAGAACGGATGTAACTGAACAAGCAATGGTTTTTTATAAGTAACTTTTATAAAGAATTATATATATATATATATATATATATATATATTTCGAAGTCAATATAAAAGTTATTAAACAAGGAACGAAGGGAGAACGAGTATCAAAGCGAGAGAAACGCAGGAAATAAAGGAATCGTCGTTAGGGAACGTTGAGGATCGAGTTAGAAACGAGAGAAAGGGAAGGAGAGAATGGAGAAAGAGGGAAGTGAAAGAGAGAATGGAGAAAGATGTAAAGCCAGAGAGAGCGGATGGAGTCTCTTCCCTTTCGCTGGCGTAACAACAGGAGGAGGGCATCTAAAAATGGAACGGGTAGCGATGGGAATGGAATGAAGAGTGGGAGAGAGAGAAAGAGGCGCGAGTTTCCCCCTCCCCCTTTCCCTTACCTTCTGCCTAATACTCCCCACCTCCTAACAGCTCTCCTCCCCCTCCACAGTCCCTGTTTACGCGCAAACACCTTCCCCGCCGAAAACAACCGACACATCACATCCTTTCTCCCGAAACACCTTCGGGTTCTAACCCCACCGCAAATTTTTTTCTATCTTTTTTGACGCCCGAGATCCGTATTTAATTTTTCGCCGCCGCCTTCCAATCTCTCTGTCATGTTTTCTTCCGAGGTGGTCTCTATGCGTGATTGCGCATCGCGTTAGGCATTTTTCGTAATTTCTCGAAAAATCTCACTCGCCGTGTCTCTGTTTTTTAAAAATTTCCTGGAAGTGCATGTCTTGCAATCCACTAGAGTGCTCAAAAGTGTGCCGCTAAAGAAATTTTTGCCTCCGTCATCGCTTGCGATTTGCATTTTGAGTAAGAGTTGTACCTTATTACGGTTTCGCTATAACCGTCTTGTTCCGCGATTTCTTTTCTCCGAAAAGTATTCTTTCCCTTCTGTCTCCATACCTGCAGGCATAAGTGTCTCCTGGAATGTGTTGCAAAAGCAAAAAAGAAAATTGTTAGGTAGGGTTTAATACATTGCACCCCGTCGCCACCCAATTCGGCGAATTGCAGGATAACTTGTATATATAGGTAATATACCATCAGCGACATCATAAAATAGGTATAGATAAAATAAAATGACAGGTATTGATGAATGTTTAAAATTTTTACCACCTCGAAAATTTTTTTGCGGAAGTCCATGTCTGCATAAATAGCTTCATAAGTCTAAATTTAAGCGTGGACTAAAGAAATCGAATTATAGAGCTTCGAGTGTAATTATGACGGCAGGGATGGCGAAGGTGTGGTACTCCTTCTCGAAAGGGTCTCACGTGATAAATTTGTTCGGTCTCATTACGTCATTTTCATCCTTAGTATCAGTTTCTGGCGTCAGATTGTTAAATCGATTGTACAGCTTGAGATATTTGCGAAATGGGTAGCGGACAAGATGCAGAGCAAAAATCAAGTACCCTGATTCCATCGAAACGAATGACCTAGAAAAAGGGTCGCCCAATTGCGGCCCGCAGGCCGGTTGCGGCCCTCGAGAGCGTTTTATGCGACCCGCGAAGGTCCTATGAAAAAACGATTCGTAAATTTTAAAGCATAAAATTTTTCGTTTGTTAATTAAAACCTTGAATGTTGAGATGAAAACGTTAAAAAAATGCTTCGACATGATTTTCACTGATACGACACATCTCTTGGTATCTTCCTATCTAAGCTCTTATGCGGCCCTCTGAAGCATTCGCAATTCTCCATATGGCCCGCCTAGGCATTCGCAACATTCAATGCGGCACACCATGTAAGGTTTGCTTACCCCTGGCTTAGAATGCAATGAAACTTTGTCAGGTACGCCGATGTTTAGGGTTGTATCAATTAACCAGTTGATCGTTATGGGTATTTTGTGATATAAAAATATAGCTGATTTCTCGAAATTTCCATTGCAAGCAACCTGAGAAACATTTGCTGTCCCTGGTGGGAGAAGAAATTTTTGATCTTTAATACAAAATTAGTTTTATAAATTTTAAACAATGGATGAAAATGGGGAATTTTGTCGGAGTACGCCCTTGGATTTGAATCCTGAAATAAATGTTTACATTCATGATCATTTGTTTTAATTTTAATCTTCAGAGTACAAAGTTTGTTCTAAGCAAAAGATGTTGTACATACCAAACGTCATTAAGTCGAGACAATAGCCAGGAATAATTAGTTTGAAACCTTAAAAATAGTTCTGAACATCAATTTCAGTCCCCGAGTTCAAATATATCCTCTCTTCACTTCTCTTGCCAATTGTTACACGGTTATAAAACCGTACTCGCAAAAGTACGACGCGCTTTATAAAATTTATCCTTGTTGAACCTATGAATCCTTCTGCCTCCGTACAAGAACGTCACATTGTAACGAGGTTATGTAGTAGGTACCCTATGAGTTGTTGTCAGTAGATTGATGTAATTTCATCAAAATTCTGCCTTATCTCTGTACAGAATTTATTCAAAATGGTAAATAACGCTTAATTGCTCAAGTATCCGCAACATTTCCCAAACCTGCTTATGCGCAATATGTGTACTATCTCCTCCATCTTGTTTTAGATTGATACGACTTGTTCAGACATCTTCCTCCTCCTTCCTCCACTTTCTCCCTTTCTCTCACATATTCCCTCCCTTTCTCTCTCTCTCTTTTGTGCATTCTTCCACCCCTCTTTTTTCAATTCTTCCTCTCTTCAAAGGCTACTCTCTATCAACCTATAACAATAGACGGCGACGCAAATGGAACCGCTCCGGGTATATTTACCTTTTTCCCCTCTTCTCCTTTATTTCCACGTTGGTCCGTTTTATTTTTGAAATACTACTACATCCTGAAATAGCCACACTGTAATGCGCGGTTTCTAATATTGCCATCCGTTACGCGGAAAATGATTCGCTGCAGGGGAGAGTAATCTGGTGGAGTTCCATGATGGGGATAGGGAAAGGTATGTTACTGTGTGTAACAAGTAAGATACCTTTGCTGAAATAAGAGGTGGAAGGACGCTTTCTTAAAAAATTTTCACCGTTCAATTTTCCATCCCCTTTTTGGAAGGGACAACCCGCACCGTTGGAATGTATATCCTCACTACAACGAAAATGTTGTCCGCACAATCCGAAGTAGTTCTAAAATTAAAGGAAACAGCGCTATACCGAAAACGCGTAAAGCGAAACCGCGCAATTCGAAGGGCGAGAGAGCGTATTATTTTCGGTCCACTTATCTCCGGAATAGCTCTTTCTCTTCTCTTCCGACGCGAAACGAAACGGGCGATTCGCAACACGTGGACTTCGCGACCCCTTTGCCAGCGGCGGCGGTATCCAAAGGCGACCTATTAAAACAAAGGACGCCACAATGAGAGAGAGAGAGAAAGAGAGGCGTCTTACTCAACCAGGTGTTCCCCGATAGGAGAGATTGCGAAAGGTTTTCCGATAGTTTCGAGCTTCGCGGTCGACAGAGAGGAAAAAAATAGTACGTAACGTGCTCTCCTCAAAGAACGAGGAAAGGAGAAGAGAAGAAGGAGAGGAAGGGGGAACAGATGAAGCGATTGGGAGAAGAACGTGATTCGGTGGAAAGAGATGGATAGCCCGGGCTCCGAAAAGGGATGCTCAAAGAGTTTCGTTCCTTTGGACCTTTTCCATGGAATTCGGGTGGTGCGAAGGAGAAGAGGGTCCCTTTGGGAGTCGCTCCGGACGACGGAAAGGGACGCGGGAGTGGACCGAAAATCCACGGCACCAAGAACTAGATTTTTCTAGCCCACGCGCTCGTAAGTTCGCTAAATTCGCGCTCGGAAAAAAATCAAACTAAAAAATATACGTTCTTCCTAGGTACCAGCATAATTGCCTGTCAGAAATGACGGGCATGCACGAATTAAATTAAAATTAAGACTCTTCCCTTTCGCCCTTCCCCTCTCTCATCCTCATGTGTATTTCATTTTAAGTACTCATCTTTCATGATCCTCTCAATCTATAAATATTGCTATCAGTACGATTCGCAGGTTTTTCACACTCCCCTTCTTGTGTGGGTATTTTACTGCAGCGGGGGTTTTCCTAGGGAATAGTACTTTAATTTTCCCTACTTTTTCCCCACAAACAAATCTCCTTCTCTTTTCATTTCCATAAGATACTAACTTGTCATTGTATTCATGTAGTACATTATTTTATGTAATATTTTATTTTATTTTTATTATTTTTCACTTTCTTCCTGTCTGTAATTGGAAATGGGTTAGATGGAAGAAGAGACTGTTTAGTCTCAATCTCGCCCAAATAATGACGCATATCTCTCTATCTATCCTCTCTATTTCCCTTACATTTCCCACCCTCTCCTTCTCACTCTCCCCTCAAAAATCTAGCTATCACACTCAGCGTGATAAACATAAAATCCTACATAAGTAATGGCATTAGAAAAAACAGAAGACGAATGGAAAATACACGCTCAAAGCAAGAACCGTCTGAATCCCGCGTTCGTGTTTTAAGTAATTTTAAAATGCAAATTATTCATATATTACACTCATCCCCGTGTTGATAAAATGGAGAAAATAAGCACTCCTGGAATCGAACCGGTGATCTTATGATTGAGGAAGGCATGCCTAAGAGGCGCAAGAGGTAGAGATCCCAGAATATTGTGCAAATTTAAAGATTCAATAAATCAATGATTTCCACTTCCAAATAAACACAGGATTTTCGCGTTCAAAATAAATTTTTATGCCGATATGACACGTATTTGAAAATCGACGGTGAGAAAATAAATTCCCATTCCTTTCGGTGTCATTTTGTTCAAGTCCGTAATCTGTACGATGACTATCAGTAATTTTGAAACGCAAAGGAAAAATATGTGACGCCCATCCCCGTGTTAATCAAATGGAGAAATGAAAAAGCGTAAGATTTATTCATTTTTTTGTTCTAATTTTTATTTTCATTTTTTCTCTATTTCTTTTGTTAAGTGACGCACACGCTTCTTCACATTACTTTATATAATGGGATAATTTATCTGGGGCGATCTGTAACGACGTATCTTAACGAGAAGTGATTAGAATCGTCCCTGGTCTCCAGGAAAAAATTTCTAATCAGCACCTTTGCGGCGAGAGGTTTGAAAGAGATGGACCGTTGTTATGTACTAATAGGAATCCGCATCCCGAGCCAATTCTTACGGGATCCAGATGCGTCCGAGGAGACGTTCTCGTCGAATGCCGCATTCGAACACCAGACTCGACCGCTGGAGAGAACAATGGAGAATTCCTCGAGGACGTTCGCATCGAGATACGTTTAATGACTTTCGCGACTCTCTCTACGTACCTTCCTCGAGGGATGTAGAGGGAGAGAAAGGGACGCAGTAGCTCCCGGAGACGGGATAGAATGATGGCGAAACGAGGTTAGACCATTGTGAAAATTCTCCGTGTAAGAATGGGGTCGGATACATTTTTTTACCCTTATGTAACCGCGCGCACACAAGCGAGCCCCTGGGGTCTGTATGACTCCATGTTATATATTTCTGTTAATCATCGTGATGTTTTTTACTCTATTCATTTAGGGTATTATACTGAGGGAAAATACGCTACGATTATGCATGAGAGCACAAAAATTTGTTGTTGACCAAAAAATGACAAGTAAAAGAAAATTGTTAATAGTCTAATAGTCTATCAAATATACAAATCATATAGACCCCCAATCGCCTACTAAAGAGTTAAACAAAAAATATTGGTTCAATACAGTTTGCGAGAACTTTAAAATCTACTCTTCCAGTCCATACAGTCATGTCGCTAGTTTATGAAATATTTGAGGGTGGATGGAATTTATTGCAAAAGGTGCTACTGGTGCTTTGCGGTAGCTGGGCGTAAAACTCTTAATGTCTTATAACGATGAATATAGTCATATTTTGAGACACGTGACATATGCGGTATTGTTTATGAGAACATGTTCTAGCATTGTATGGATTTCAATCGGAATGTCAGCTCGGTTCAGAATATCTTAATCGACTCTTAATTAGATACTTAGACGCAATTGAAAATTACGTTATCCACAGTTTTATTGCCAAATTGCTCATAGGTTTATAGAGAATATGCGTATCTTTTCTTGGAAATATTTAAGGATTTTATAATGGTTTTAGGATGTTATTAGAAGATTTGGTGGAAATTAAAATATGCTGGTTGAGAAGGAAAAATGAAAATCCTAATTTATTTTCTACAAATAAATTTAATGGAAAACCTCCGTCTTCGTCGGACTGCTATATTCGTCCCATTCCCATATTCATATCCGTGCTCATAACATCCTCCATGTCATCATTATACCATAGGTTTTCTACCTTTAGGTAGGTTTTACGTTCACCTAACCAATCTGTATTATTTGAGGTGTTTCTTTTCCCCTTCTTTTACGGAATTTGATATTCCTTTTCTATTTCTATCTCTTTGCCCCTTTTTGTAGAATTCTCCCTTCTATGACTTCTTTCAACAGGCCTTGGCCTCTCGAAATTCGATTCACCCATTTTTCTACATTTCCCGAATTACAATAATTTAATTTCGATCTTCGCTCACTGCAATAAAAAACTAACTCATTTGTTTTTATCTCGGTTCAAATAATTTCTTCGAGCTACGTCACACCTACTTCACAAAAGCATTTAACATGCTCACATCTTCTTTCCTTATATTTGGGGGGTGCCGATGGTGTAATGGTTATGACGCTGGCTGCTACTCGCCTACTGCTTGAAAGGGCAGCAGGCACGAATCCTGCGAAAGAAGGATTTTGTCCAAGGTCGCCCGACCTCCTGTTTGAGTGGTTTGAAGAGACCGAGCAAAGTCAGCGTTCCGTCCTTCGGAAGATACGTTAAGCTGTTGGTCCCATTGGTTTCTCTTCTCCCTTGCTATCCGGCTATTCATTGCACTACCTCTTAGATACCCAATGCGCGGAGAAAGAGATGAATCAGCTGGGAACATACATTAGTGTTATACATGCTGCACTGCATATCAAAATTATTATTCTTTATGAAAACTGTCTTTCAAAAGCTCAGGACGTTTAGTAAACGCTCTCTTGACTATTCATATTCTTGTTCTTTTTTGGTACTTCCTCTAAAACCCTTTTTTCACTTCTTATTACTTTTTCCTTACCGCACTTATTACGTTTCGTTCGATTCTTTTCTATCAAGAACGCATTCATCCATGTCCTTGTCTGCCTGTATAACTCTCGGTAATGGTTTTACGGTTTGGGTGCTTGTTTTTTT
The DNA here is from genome assembly GCA_028673005.1 of Tanypteryx hageni. Classification (NCBI taxonomy): domain Eukaryota; kingdom Metazoa; phylum Arthropoda; class Insecta; order Odonata; family Petaluridae; genus Tanypteryx; species Tanypteryx hageni. The sequence continues at coordinate 81,258,755 of CM054117.1, read as the reverse complement.
TTTCAAACTTATCCCCAGGCGATGGAAAGCATCTCGAATCGTATAGTTTACCTCGCCGGCTCCTGAAGGGCGCCGCGCGAAACGCAAATAAAGAGAAAAGTCTCGAAAAAAATAAAACAAGACAAACGAGACCGTTTTCGCGAGTAGGGAATTAGGTTGGGCATATATGCTCTTAAAGCTTTTATCTCTTTTGCAGATAGTCTCGTTTCTCCCTGTGAGTTCCGCCTCCAAGGTTTAATATATATATTTCTTTAAAACTTTCTTCTTCAAACATCTCGAAAATATCTCAAGGCTACGTCGGGATCTGAAAGAGAGATTTTTTCGCCAACTTACCTCGCTCTAAAGATCTAACAAGACTTGTTGATAATGTCTCTCAAGGCTAAAGGATTTTCGAATGGGAACGTTTCCGCGTCCGATTTTCAACGTCTCGCCGTCGATAGTGTCTCCCTAAGCGGCGCCAGATGAGTGCAAAAAAAGTGCGGCCACCTTACGATAAGACCCGGCGATAAATTTGAAAGTTATCGTTGGTGATCGGCGGGATTCTTGTCCAGGGACGCCAATTTCAGGATATGTACAGTCAGACCTCGATTTAGCGTTACCGTTTTTCCATCTCTAAGATTGGCGCTAAAGCGGGGGTGGCGGTAAATCGAGGTATATTCTTGCTATATGTACAGTCAGGCTCCGATTAATCACCCGTCTATATAGTGCCACCCCCGCATACCGTCTATGAATCGTTGTGAACAGAACTTCCATCTTATGATCAATTATACAGGGGTAAGGAATCTGATGAATCCTCGTCCCCTCGCAAATAATGGGCTCTTCGATCAGTTCTCATGAAGAGAAACTCACAGGATTGCTCTCTCCGAATCAACAGGTGGCAGGTCCTTTTCTACGAACCATCCTAAAAATCTAACGCGAGGGAATCGTTAATTTTCTGTGATGCGAAATATCGAAAAAAATATTTCTGGAACGTCTAAAAATAATAAAACGTCCCTTTTTGATTGGAAAGAAGGAAAATCAAGTTTCCCATTAAATTCATAAGTACTACTGGCCTACAACGTTCTCATGAGCTACACTCATGAAAAGTTTGTTAAAAATATAATCTCGATATTTCCAGCAATCGAGCATAAAAAAATATGACATTGCAGCCAATAATAGTTTTTCAGTACTCATCACGAAAATAATTTTTCGAAAATATACGAAAACGTAGATACCGAGAAATATCTGATGGCCGCACAAAGTAATTGAGTCTATCTCGCTTTTAAGAAAAAGTACCGAAAAAATTATAGTTTTTCATATTTTTTCGGATCTAAAGGTTTTCTAACAATTTTGTAATCATATTTGTCGGATATTATTCGGGAGTATTGAACGGCTGCCACGAGTTCCGCTTTGAAAGCTTGCTCGTTTCTAAAGCAGGCATGTCAAACACGAAGAGGTATCAGGGCCGCATTAACGCAATGAATGTTATGGAGAGCCACATTTGGATTATGGTTGTTTGATGAGAGTCAGAGTTGGAAAATTTGGATTCATCGAGGAGATTGGACGTCTGTTTTGCCATTGAGAACAAATAATTTACAAATCGCATTCTATTATAGCTCAATAACAATGAAAAAATCAGTTTTTTCCAAGATAAAATATTTATGTAAAATATCGAAAGATTTAGTTAGGACAAAAATTGGCATTCAGGCTACAGTGAGGTTTCTCTGTTTCACGCATGCGAAATCCCAAACAATTTCCTCGAGGAAGAACGCACGGCATTCTCTCCCCTGGGATGCTCTCTCTCTTAGATTCTCCCACGCACCAAACAATGGGCATCCAGTATTTATGAATTTCTAACCTTTCCTTCACGAGTGCTTGGACGAAAGAAATTTATTCTAGATCTACCCTTTTAGGAATGCCTCATCTCTGATTCGCGTTCTGATTCCTTTATCCCACAACGCTCCGCAATTTACACTTGCGCGGAGGTTTGTTTGACTGTGAGACCGAAGATTTAACTTACTCTTCGAAGGTACCGGTATCTTATCTTCTCCGAAAAACTGCGAGAATAAAAAAGCTTTCTTTTTGATTGCCTCTATCTGGAGTTTTTTTTTATTTTTGCCTTTCAAGGCTTCATCCTCTGCTGTGCAAATCTTTTTTATTTTTGATAGCATGTATCTGGGTCTGGGACAGTTCACTGCAGGACAACAATCCGACCCAATCCAACTCAACCCAACCCAATCAAACCAAACCCAACCCAATCAAACCTAACCCAACTCGATAAAACCCAATCCAACCAAACATAAACTTAGCCTTCCCAACCCAAAACAGCTGCCACAACACATAATATCTTTTCATTTCTTATTTGATTATTTTTCCTGAAGTTTAATGTAGTCTTCTAGATATTACATTTGGAAAATAGGTGTAAATTTCTTTAGTTTTGTTTTTCTCTTGGAAAACATCGTAAAACTCAGGCAAATGTTCTTGGTAAAAACACAAATATGAAAGAATTCGGTTTGTTATTAAAATTTGTTAGTAGGAAATTAAAATTTTATTCTTCTATGCGTTTCTGAGATATAGGACTGGATGCGCCGAACTGGCCCTTCGCCGAACTGGCCCATTCCCCATTTATCTGTCATGCCGGACAAAACTTCCAGGCGCGTATTATTTTTCGCTCATTCATCGACGTGGAGAGGGCGGAGTTAACCGCTTCCCAAAACGAAGGCCGAATTTTTGCTTCGGAGTTCATTATAGTCTCAATCGTACGCTTTATTTTCATATTCCTTTACCAGTATCGGAGAAACTAAAGTTCCCCTTTCGTTATTTGAGATATCCGCAAATCCAACCATGAATTGAAGATACTAGTATTTATATCCTTATCTTTCCTCGATTACGCAAAGCTGAATGGATTTGGTTTAACGTCCACTCAGTAACGTATCGTATGAAGAGGCTCATGCTACGGTCAAATCTTAAAAAAAATTCGGGAAGGTGAAGTATCCACACGGGATCGAATAACCGCCAAAGAGCTCGAGTTTGGAGTTAGCGCCTCGCAAATCCCAACTCGAACCTTCCAAAAAACGTGTTTGTGTTCTTCATCATTCACATTTAGCGTGTCCAAATTCAATTTTCGTCTGAAACCTGGCGTCACTGGTCCTTTATTCATACATTTAAATATTTATGAGTAAATTTAATTTGTTTATCATATAAAAATATTTTCTTTATTTTATCTACATAGTAATTCATGCATATTTATATATTCATTACACACAAAACCATGTAAAAGCTATTTCTTACATTTAACCACAAAATGAGCTAAAAGTTGCCATAAAATCCATAATATTCAGAAATTCATACACTGCTTGGTCCCAAGTTTTTAATTTTTTTTTTTAGATTTCGACAGTTTAAATGAAGTAATATTCTTTTGTAAATTATGCAGCAGCCTGATGAATGTTCGTTTTGATAATGATGTCTCTACGAGGAAAAACGATGGTCGTTTAGCTATTATACATAACGGGCTTAGTACACACCAAGTTACGTAACTTTGTTAGTGCATTAGAGTTTTCTTTGAAAATGCAATTCCGCGAAGTTACGGCTTTCTTGGTCGGCTTCATCACTCATGGAACTCAGGTTATCAGAGGAAAACCTTATCCTGAGCGAAAAAAGAAACTCGAGAACAAGTTGAACGATTTCGAGGCGCGCTTAAAATAATTCATGCAATGCACCGATCTTAAACTCCAACGAAACATCCGGTTGAACGAATTTTCGATTTTCATTTTGAATTATAATTAGATAAGAAAACTTCACGACAAAGAGATTTACGTCGGGGAGCTTTGAGAAGCATCGAATGAAGGTAAATCTCTTGACGATCAGATGGGTGTGGCGTATCTTTGGGTGTACCCGCCGTGAGGGTTAATGGACTCGGCGATATCTATTAACATTATATATACGTTCCTTAGAGAGGAAGAGGAGGAGGATACTAATGTTTAGGCACTTCCAGATGAGCTGGAGATTCGAAAATTTTTCTTAGGTAGGGTTTCGTGCAAAACCGACTAGAAAAAACGAAAATCTTGAAAAAGCGCAACAATGCGGCCGCTAAAAATTCGCAATCGTTTAAACAAATTTTCAAGGTTTATGTTTTTCCGAAAGTGCTACGGAGCTGAAATTTTTTTAGACGTAGGATTTGTAAAAAAACGAAATATGGATTATACAAACTTTGATATTTTAATTTGTTTGGCAATAAAAATTCTTAAAGTTTAAACAAATAGGTAAATATTTAGATATTACGGGGCGAGTTAGAGAGCTGAAATTTTTAAGTTATTTAGAGTTTAGTCTATATAAAGGAATTAACATTTCAATGTATTCATGAAATTCTTATTGCGCCCTTTAAAAATTATTTAAATTTAAACAATTAGATAAATGTTATTTCACTTCTAAATGTGCTATAAATTTAAAATTTTGCATAAATGTGCAGCATTCTTAACCCAATGTGGAAAAAGTATAATATTTCTAAAATTGTAAAAATTAGTGATTGTTTTACTCCATTATTGTTCCATAAGGAAAAAACGAAAATCGGTTCCGGGGAGAAATCTTTTGAATTCAAGAAATATTTACCATGATAAAATATCTCTCTCAAAAAATGAATGTTGTTTCAATGTGAGATGAAATGCTTGCAGTATGCAAGCACCTTCTACTAGTAACTTATACTCGAAACGAGTAGCGCGTGGGAAAAAAGAAATACCGAAGGATCGTCTTCGAGACAGTCGCAAGCAAAATAATCGCGCACCCCATTTGCGCTTCCGGGGCGCAAAAAAAAACGTACTTCATGTAACGATTTGGCCATTAAAGAAAGATCATGAAATGTACTCTTGATGTTCGCTTTTGAACTTAAGTGTGCTCACCAGTGGTGGAGGACTTCTTTAACCGCACATTCCTTATATTTTATAAATTAAAATTGATCATCATATTTATTTGTCTTTCGCAGTTTGAAATGTCTAAACTAAACTGGATAATAGTATTAATACGCCCTCACGTCCAGATTCAGATGCTATTTGCACGACACGCAAAATTATATATCCAATGGCTCGCATGATTGCTTTCTTAATATAGCCTCTGTAAATGTGGGAATGCCCATGCTATTGCTAAATTTTATTCGCGAGAAAATATAAAATTAGATAAGAGAAAAATATATAGTACTAGAAAACGAATGTAGATGCTCACTTTATGGGCAGTTGCAAAGTCTGAATTTAGTTGATTTAATAGTGGATACTATGTAATTGTTGAAACAAAGGCAATATAAAATTTATAACAAATCGACCCGAGAGAGCGTAATTTAAATATAGATATTTAAGATGGGAGGATCGGAATAATCAAGCAGCGTGATTTGTGGAAGAAAGTGACCTGCGTTTGTAACATTATTTTATAAACTGTTACACAGCTAATATTTTTTATTTATTTTATGCTATCTCATAAACAGCCGTTACCAGCCTTTACAATGAGGACAACCATAACAAAGACGATTATATGCAGACCTTGGCAGGATTCGTAACTCGCGTCCCTAGTATTAGGAGGCAGGCACGCTAACCACTCCTCTCCCAATGAAAAACCAAAGAGTTTCGACGGTATACAACTATAAATATGTAAAACTCTTTAAGTTTAATTACATTGTCTCATGAATCCTTATGATGTGATATTATGTCATAAGCGTCGAGTACGCAGGTGCTGAATAACGCAAGTGTACTTCGCAATATGAGGAAATAGGGATCGTTGATCAATACTTATTTTTATCATTCGAGAAAAACATCTGCTGAAGGACGAATTTATAATGAGAATTATCTATTTAGAGCAGTTATTTTACTATCAGCTCCCAATAAAAACACTTGAGCGGTGCTTTACAAACTGCGATTAATGAAGGGTTAAATCGCACAAAACATAAGATGCGCGATAGCAGAAATCATTGAAAATGTTTTTATCGAGGAACATAGAATGGTAAAGAATGCTGCGAAGATATTAACACCAAAAGATAAATCCTTGAAGATGATAAAAGAGTGACGTAAGCAAGCAGAAATTAACTGGCTTTGTTTAACATGCTGTTAAAATATGCATTTAGCCATCTATTACTAAATTACTTCCTATTACGAAGAGTTTTCCGCAGCCATTTCCAACGTTTTAATACCCAAATTATGGTATTTTTATCAAAATCCTTTGAGATCTATGTAGAAAACATAGGCAGAAGTTAAACGGCATTGCAATCAACCTTCCTCTGCGTGAAGTTCGATTATCTACCTGCTATAATTTTATAGTTAAATGCTTCAATCGCAAAAAATGTATACAAATTGTCCTCTTGAGTGCATAAATGTTGCCGTCCTCAATTAAGGACACGAAATTTCATCGCTATAAAATGAAGTTAAGATTTTCCAAACTCAAAATAATGTTTAACGTCATCTTGCAAATCTATTAAACTCCAAATTCTCGATTTGCGAGAAATTTTCGTACATAAAGAAGTAAAAGCTTTTATTAAATTTTTTTTTAAAATTTAAATTGATTTATATAAAAAGTGTCTCCACATTAGGAAACAATTCCATCCCAAAGTGAAGGGTTTACATTCAATCAGTAACTCCCGTCTACTTGCGAGTCTGTGTAGATGCCAAAGTGACTGAGTTGGTCTTAGTCATGCGTAGAGTAGCAATAAACCACACGACCTCATATGAGGGTAGTATGCATGAGAGTTTTCAAGGCTGTTAAAATATAATATAATCATATCCGCATTTCTAACCGTAATATTAATAGAAATGTTTGTTTGTTCGAATAAACCTCAATGAACCTTACGTATAGGGTAGAAACCAGTAACTTTATTTATGTATTTAATCTCTGAAGGGATTCACCTAACCTCCAACTATCCGAGTTTGCCATATACTTATACAGCCATCTCGCGCTTATCAATGTTAATTCGTCCCATGAAAATGTCTTATGTGATTGTTAAAATCCCATGTTAAATCGGATCTTTTCCGAATTTTTTTTATTTATTTTAGTGTAAAAAATAAAGCAGATGATTCAAGATTTACACGTTTAAACCGCACAAATTGAAAGAGGCAAAGAACTCAAGACTGAATTTCGACCGAACGTAATCCTTAAAACTAACACACGTGACGACATGTCTCTTAATTTGTGTTTATGGTTCGATAACAAGACGGGAATAAAATCGCCGAGCTGATTACCGCAAGTGGCACTCAAGAGCGCTGGCGCCAGCGTCGTAATTTAACAGCGTAGTAATCGTGGAACGTCGTTACGCAAAACGTTGCCATACGAAACGTCGTTATCCGAGGGATTATTATGCAGGCTCAAGACCGAGCTGATATACTTATTTGTTGCGCTGAATCCGTGAAATGGGTAGCTTTACCCGGGAGGTAAAACCAATCGGCAGAAAGACGGAAGGACGGAGAACCATATAAATTATTTTCCTGTAATCTCCTCGTTAAGATAAACAACGTTTGCATTTAAATGTTTCTTCTATCTCTCGTAGTTTCCGAGATACAGAGCGTGAGACACGAAGACGGACGAAGAACATTAACAATAATAATTAGTTTTAATTTATTCAGTATTTCAAGTTTTTGCCCAATTAATGAAATGAGCAGAATTATCATTGCCCAATTCACGAACGAACTAGGCACTAAATTTGCCTATTTCACGAACTTGTTGCCCATTACACGAAATAGGGAAAAAGCTGCCCATTCCACGGATTCGGCGTGAGATATGCACCGATTTGCTAATCGTAGAACTAGCCGGGAAAAATTTCTTAAGTAAAGCGAAACTTATAAAACTTAACAATTTATTCCGCGGATGGGATTTAGCTTTATCTCCTTCATTTGTTAGTTGCAATGCAATGCAATTGCGTGGCCTCCGGCGTTCTACAGGGAAGTGTCATCGGTCCCCTATTATTCCTTATATACATAAATGACTTAGATAAGGTTATTACAAGTAAAACCAAGTTATTCGCGGATGATACGGTAGTTTACAGAGAGATTAACAGTTCTGCTGATCAAGCATTACTTTCTAACGAACTACACGCAATTCTAGAGTGGCGTAAAGAGTGGCAGTTAGAGCTGAACTTAGGTGAGTGTTCCGTCTTGAGATTCTGGAGAAACAAAGAAATTGAGGCGATGTATTACAGAATAGAAGGCGTACATCTAAAATTAGCCGAATCCGTAAAATACTTAGGCGTCATTTTAACAAGTAACCTCTCGTGGGACACACACATACGAAATATATCCGGGAAAGCTAAGCAGAAACTAGGATTCATCAAATGGATAGTAGGTAAAAGCGAGGAAAAAGTCAAAGAGATATGTAACTTTTCTTTAGTTAGACCGCTGCTAGAGTATGCGTCGAGCATATGGGATCCGTACGAGAAAGGATTAATCACCGAGTTAGAGAAAGTGCAGCGAAAAGCTGCTAGATTCGTCAAAAACTGTTATGATAGAAATAAAAGCGTTACAGGCTTGATATAAGACTTGGGATGGGAATCACTAGCTGAGCGCCGATTACGTGCTAGGTTAAAACTTCTTAAAGATTTAGAACTTTCTCCAGCGACGTCGAAGAAATAATAAGAACTCCCACCTATATCGGTAGAATGGACCATCCTCGTAAAATAAGAGAGTTAGCCTGTAGGACGGAGAGATACAAAGGCCCATTTTTCCCTAGAACGATAGCTGAGCAGAATAAAACTTGCTATCAAAAGTAACCTCGCATAGGGGCGTAAACCCAGACCTAATTTTGGATTTTTCCCCTTGGTGTTAATGCACCCCCTGCCGCAAACCCTTGCGGTGGCTTGCAGGGTAAACTGTAGATGTGGATATGAGGGAATATTGTTTGTTTTTCCCTCTTCCGCGCTCTCGTCGCATATTTCGCCTGGGCGTTGTTCCGCTTGGCATAAGGTCGTCGTCAGGTGTCAATGGAAAAGGGAAATATGCTCCCGCCCCCGCACGAGGGCGTAACGAAGGAAGGCGTTCGGGACGCGAGATTGCGAGGCGGCGACCGAAAAAGAATGGTGCGGATTCCTCGAAGGTTGACCTGGGGCTAAAAATAAGAGAGGGCTAAGTGGAAGGGCGGTGGGAGGTTTTTAGAGTGGCAAAGAGAGTAGTAGGTATGCCTTGGTGGTACGCGTTTGTTCTTCCGATTATAAAACTCCCTTTGGAATGCCGGCTCGGGTTTTTTAAGCGATGCTTAAGTCGGCCGTAAGTGACCGATAATGGTTTATTTTTTATTTCGAATAAAATGTTGTAAGGAATCGAGAGATTATATGTGGCAGCGAGAAAGTAATAGTTTATTTTATTGTTGCCTGAAAGGGGCTGGTACAGGATTCGTCGGATTGTTTAACGTAACACTGTCCAAAAAAATATGAGAGTAGCTTAAATATAAACTGTTCGGAATGTTTTGGAAATTTATTTAAATGAAAAGATCGTTTTGGAAATCTTTCGCCTCGTTCGTGGTAAATTATTTGGTACAACGTATCGCCCTATGGCTGAAAAATTTCAAGAACAAGCACTTAAAAACCACTTGTCTTTGGTATCTCCAATAGCCGCAGCAAGATTATGAAAAAAACAGATGCGCATTTAGACTCCAAAGCAGCCGTCTTCAGTGGCAATTCGCCGAAAAGAGATTCTAAAAGAACATAGAATCTATTTTTGGCGAATTATCGCTGAATACGGTTTCTTTGTAGTCGAAATGCGCATCTGGTTTTTTACAGCCTTGCTGTGGCCATTGGAGGTACCTGAGACAAGGATTTTTTAAGTGCTTGTTCTTGAAATTCTTCAGTAATTTTGTGACAAAACAGTCCTGGGAAGCATCATTTCGCGATATAATGTCCCGAAGGAAACGAAAAATTTAGTGATTCGGATTATTATGCGCCTCGATTTTATTTATTTAAAAAATATAATCTCGGGTGTGGAAAATTCGTCGATGCCTTATTAAGTATTTGTTTGCGAATTTAAATGTTTAATGACTTCCGTTAACGTAAGGATCGAGTTGTCTCTTTAGGAAACGTTTAAAATCCATCCTCCATTATCGATTGTCAAGGTTTTTGCGTACATTAACACCCGAGTAACTGATCGACTCATTATCTGTCTCCGGCAAAAGACTTATTGCTCGTAAACTCTCACGATTGCTTAACGTTGAAAGTGCTCTCTCTACGAACCGAGATAATCACTTAACGCGTTGCAAGTGTCTGTGTAATAGATTTGATCAACACGGATAATTTATGCTGCTATAAATGTACAATTTATGATTTAATGAAGGGTACCTACGTTGGAATATATTTACGGTATAACAACTTCATAGAAGGCCTATGTTTTCAACTTTGGGCCATGGAGATAATTAAAACATACAATATTTGGTTTTAATTGCGTAATATCAATCTTTTCTTTTAGGCTCATGATGGATGGTAAATTAATTTGAGTATAAGGAGCGATTTTCTTATTCTTCCAGTCGCCTGTAAATTCTTTGCAAAACTTAGTGAGGCATAAATTCGTCATTTTCTTCCGCTCGGCTTAAATATAAAGCGACATCAAAGCTGCTTACTTTACCTGCGCCTATGTACGCATACATGTCGACATGGGTTAAATAATTTATGAGGCAACGTGGTTCCTACGTGCGACCAATTACGTCGCGCCTCACGCAGGCGGCCGCGAATTTCTTTTCCAACTTCGGTCCCAGCGTAGACGAAAGGAGAGATAGAGATATAGAGAGAGAGATAATAGGACTGGAGAAAGGCGATAAACGTTATCGATCGAGAATGATGTTCGCGGCATGTTTAATTGCTCATTTCCGTTAAGAATGAGAGGTTAGAGGTGCGGCACGCCGTCGTGTGGCGCGGCTCCTGAATGGCGATTTATTTGACGTGCCTTTCGCGAAAAGGCAGCCGTGGACACGATGCGGATTATTCACGTCGTTAAAACAAGCGTGCGTCTCGCATGGCGTTGTCATCGCCTCCTCCTTCTCTTCTGTTATCCTTCTGATTATGCAACCATCGCCGAGAATGCCAGACGGGCGGGAATTCCATTCCACCTTATCTTTTTTTCCTCTCTCTGCGAAATGGGTATGTGATCGAGAGAAGGAGCACATGCCCGCCAAACTAGCTACGGTTTCAAGCTTTCGGTAGATTAAACCTATCTCGCTTTCATCCCTCAGTCGGACGCTGCACTCCGGAAACCTCACTTAAGGTTTATTTATTTTGATTTGACGTGCTCCGTAGCGTAGCGTTTCGTCGCGTTTCTTCAACATATATATATTTTTTGTTTATTTCAGATCTTTCTAAATTTTTTGTTCCGCTTTCTTTTTTTCCGGACCGTTTCTTTCGCAGGAAGCGGAGATCGGTCAGGTTTAAACAGACACAAAAGATCGGATGGTGTAGCATTTCATTTTTTTTCTAGGGCCGCAGACATCATTACTTTCTTGACGGGAAACCGGTTCATCGCACGGAAATGGACGTTTCGTGAAATGCAAAAAAAAAATAATTCAGTCGCCGAGCCATTTGCCTCATATTCCGGATTGCGTTTTGCTTTCGCGATTTTCAAGTGCCATCGACGGAAATAGAAAAAAGAGAATGTGTTTTGGAATTTTAATTAAATATTACGAAAAACATTGACCAAAATTCTTTGATAAACAGTAGGCCCTAGCTATCCGCGGTAAAATTCCATAGCATGTAAGCAACCGATAGGGCATCTAAGTTATACAGCTGCTATGACGTGTTCTTATATGTAGAGTAAATTTGTCTGTTTTCGATGTAAATAATTGAAACGATTTAGTAATACAATGGTGGGTAGTTTAAGGAAAATAGCCACTTTCTTTAATTTAGGAATATTTTTCTCGTCGCTAAATTCCGAACCAATTCAATTTGTGCACGTTACTCTTCTCTGATAAAGCCTAAATTTCTTCCCCGTGATGTCCAAACGCAGGGTGCGTATACCGCTATTCTGTTAGTAATCTCATGCAGATATTTGAACTCATTAAGGAGTTCCAAAATCACCATATTCAGCTTAAAATAAAAATGTTTAATATGATTATATGTCATGTATCGCATACGTTTACTAATTTATAGATGAAATGGATTTAATTCTGGAGTTCTAAGTAAAAGGCAAATCAACCGAAAGAAGGGACCAGGCCGACTACAGCCTTGGAATTCGCATTTTCCCTGATTTTTTAAAAGACCTAATAATCTTTGTTAATTGTTTTGAGAGTGCATTTATATGTTTAACAACAATTTTTATTAATTTACATGGTTTTTGAACTGATGCTATAATATATTATCATAAATATAAATTTTTATACCTGTGATAATTTTTTTAGTCGTAAGACAGGAACCGATCCCACGTGAGGCGTGATATGGTTTTGGTATCCACGGTTTTTATCATCCGCGTTGAATTCCTGGAACATAATCTCCGCGGATAGCTAAGACCTACGTAATTTAGTGAAATAAAAATCTCTGCGTCGATCGAGGATTGTTCATGCAGTATGCATTTCATTAAGAGCCACTACTATAAATTAGAGATCTTAGTTTGATCTCGGTCTCAAAAAGGTTTATTATTTGCTCTTACGGAATTTTTCACATGAAAAATCATTAGTATATTTGTTTGAAAAAGTTTTACTGTTAGATCAGATATATTCAATCATCTCTGTAAAAAGCAACGAATCTTTTTGCTAGTTGATCTGCATAGTTTAGCGAACGTTGTATTATCATTATATATCGACGACTCTTACAGAGGAGGATAGATATAACATATGATAACAGGAGGATACTAATGTCCAGCCCAAACTACAATAGCTAGAGAGCTGAAAGTTTTAGTGTTTGTAGATTTGATGGAGAAATCTTCAGATAAAATGAGAACTTTTACCTAAGTGACATGAGTTCGACTCCAGAAATTCCGAAAGTTGCGTTTTTCCCATAAGAAAAGCATTGCGCCATTTTTGTAAATTAATTATGGGCACTTGCCGGTAAGCTAGAAAGATGAAATTGCCACTATTACTAGATGGCTAATATATCTAATAGGAATTATTGTCACTTTTGCTTACAGTGTCTTGGGTTCGACTCCAGAGACCCCGGAATATCTCCCATAAGATAGCATGGGAAAACGCAATCCAGTGTGTAGACCAATCTAATAAGTTTAGGAAGCTGAAATTTTGCAAGATTATAGAACTTTTATCATAACCAACTATAAAAATCGAAAATTTTAAAATTGTAAATTTTAGGGGTTGTTTTAACCCCATTTAAACATTAAAATTTAATAATTTTTTAGGTACTACGGGATGAGCTAGGAAGCTGCAATTTTCAAATTATTTACAGAACCGTGCATTTGCACAAATAAACGTTTCAATCTCTCCATATATATATTACGGCGGCCGTTAAAAATGTTTAAATTTTAAACAATTAGAAAAATATTATTTTACTTCTAGAAGTGCTACAACTTTAAAATTTGGCTCAAATGTGTAGCATTAGTACCCCATCATGGAGGAAGTGTAAAATGTTTAAAATTGCAACAATTGGGGATTGTTTTAAACTATTATTTTTACATGTGGGAAAAACGAAAATCGCTGCGGAGGTGAATTTTTTAGAATTAATAGAATATTTTTAATGATGAAATATCTGTCTGAAAATTAATGTTTTTTTCAAGGTGAGATGAAATGCTTGCAGTATGCAAGCACCTTCTACTAGTATATGTATAAACTTAACTGCATTTTGTGACTGCATAGATGAATTTAAAAAGAGTTTGAAGATCTTACTCAAAGTATACTGCACAATTTCTGCATCTGTTATGGTGCGCTTTAATACCATTTTCTGCATCTGTTATGGTGCGCTTTAATACCATTTTCTGCTAATAGGAGTCTAGTATTTCGATATTTATTATTAAAAAACAACATCTGGTCCTTGGTGCTCTTGCATATTTCGCGGTAACACTTCTTGCAGTTGCAAGTAATTCTTGGCGGAAATTAATATCTCCTTGAATTATTAAATTGAGGTGAAATATAAAAACAAACTATGCAAACCAAACTTATAATGTAGCTCGAATGCCGGATGCCGTAACATATCCGCAACGTTACATAAAAAGGTAAATAACCAATAATTTTGAAAGATTTTTTCCCGCTTTATTATGTAATTTGCATAACTTTGCCATCCCCGGAGGTTTAAAACTGTCGTTAATGATTTTTTTTTAGAATATCGCCTGAGTATCGCGATCATCTGATTTCTTCTTCTATCGTTCGATTTCGGAGAACGTCTCTTTCCATCCATTACGCGAGAATCGCGTTCAGTTTCGGAAGAATCGAGGCATAATAATTGGATAAATAGTTCCGGAAAGCGAGGCTTGACGCGTCGATTCCGGAGACGTGTTCGGTGGGCTCGCGTTTCGCGGAAACTTCGCGTCGCCTCGAGAGGTTTTAATGCCGCGCCGCAAGCGTGTTGCGATTGGATAACGAGGTCACGAAGGAAGCGATTTCTTTTCGAGAAGCGTTTAATACGCACGAGTGAGAGATCGAAGAAGAGGTTGGATAAATCACTGGTGATGAGAGGGTAAAGGCGAAAGGCCGAGGGTTCATAGGACGTGATTCACGAGATCATCTCGTCAACGCGATCATTTCCACGAGACGATTAGGTTGTTTAATCGAGGCGGAGGACCTCACTGCGAGATGTGTCGCTGGTGGAAAACTGATTAATTCGTCTGTGGTGCCCAACCTTTTTTACAAGGCGAGCCGCATCGGTGGTTGTGAATCCTTCGGCGGGCCGCATTGGAATTTGATAATTCTTCGGCGGGCCGGATTAGAATTTAAATTGGAAGTAAACTATACGCTCTGAGGTGCCATATATAAGTGAAAATCAATTCTTAACAACGTTTTTACGGTTAAGATTTCGATATTAAATGTTTTATCATAAAATATTTCGTAATAATTTGTGATTTTGTTTGTTAAATTTTTCGAATTGCTTTTTCATCATAGGTTCGCGGGCCACACAAAAAACTTTCTCGGACCGCATCTGGCCCGCGGGCCGTAGGTTGGTCACCACTGGTCTAGATACTTTCGTCGAAGAACGAAAAGTGTTCACTTGTTTTATTTACGATTATTCCGCCTGGATTTTTGGTTGGTGTAAAAAATAGCGATGATACAAGGACGGCCAAAATAAAAAAAGAGGAGCATCGGGAAATGACGCCATCGTCGGGATGCGCGCAAGTTTTTCTTGGACAGTGAGTGGCGCCCAAATTTTTCGGCTCGAGGGCCACATAAACCCATTTCTGCAATCGTCGCGGGCCGCATAGCCCACTTCCGCCACACCCAGTATTAAGATAGAGTTGAGTAAATTAGGTAAACTTAAAGGATTTAATTGTGGGTCACTATTACCTGGTTTGTTTTAAATGTATTTCTCTACAATGGGAGTAGAGCAGGGGTGGGCAAACTGCGGCCCGCGGGCCACATGCGGCCCGCGATGCCATTATGAAAGCAAACCGTAATATAAAATAGAGATAATTTCATATTTGTAGTTTAAAGTAATGCCGGAAAACCTTCTCCAGGGATGTTATGGGGATAACATATTATTTATTATTGATTTTCACTAACAGGATCCCTCGCATTACCGCACATTACTTACGATGTGAACCCTAACGTGGCCCGTCGAAGCATTTTCATCTGTTTATGCGGCCCGCCTAAGAAGCTGCAACTGTTAATGCGGCCCGCTACGTAAAAAGTTTGCCCACCCCTGGAATAGAGGGACAGGCACAAAATATATTGATTATATAATTTTCAATTTCCATCGTTAAATTGTGCTCTTTAATTAATAAACTCATCGCGGGCCGGATGAAGACATTCGGCGGGCTGGATGTGACACGCAGGCCGTAGTTTGATCACCACTGAGTTATACACACACACACATATATATATATATATATATATATATATATATATATATGGATGTCAACAAGGTGTTGGGATGAGGAAACCCAGTGAACAC
Organism: Tanypteryx hageni; assembly: GCA_028673005.1. Taxonomy (NCBI): domain Eukaryota; kingdom Metazoa; phylum Arthropoda; class Insecta; order Odonata; family Petaluridae; genus Tanypteryx; species Tanypteryx hageni. Next base: position 81,242,797 of record CM054117.1, on the reverse strand, counting down.
TCACCAATCAGACGACTTCAGGTTGGCGAGGCCCTGGGGATGTCGAAGCGACACACGTAAAAGAACACTCTCTCTGTAGCTGATGAAGGAACAATTCCGAAAGCTTCTACGTTTGTGATGTTTCTGTGTTTTAGTGTTCTTTTACGTGTGTCGCTTCGACATCCCCGGGGCCTCGCCAACCTGAAGTCGTCTGATTGGTGAGTGTTCACTGGGTTTCCTCATCCCAACACCTTGTTGACATCCATATATCCATTTTACCTTTCCTTTTCCGTAAGCTGTTATATATGTAACATACATATACAATACTGGACGCAGGCCCCATGGAATAAGTTCGCGGGGCGCAGTTGGCCCGCAGGCCACACTTTGAGAAGCCCTCTTCCGGGATAACACCCTCCTTCTTCGGCCACCGGAGCGGTTCGCTCTCAGGGTAAGATAAACAAGCTTTGCATTGCAAGAGGAACACCTATTTGTGTGCAAAGAAGAAGTGAATGACTCGTTCAGCATCGCTGAGGCGTTTCGTCACACGCGATGGGAGCGTCCCGATTGGGAGGCGTATTTCGCTTCGCGTTCGTCGCGTGTTATCCCATGAATCCCTGCCGATCCCTTCTTAAGCGCTCGCTTCAAGGTGACTTCCGGGTTGGTTGGCAATGGCTCCCAGGCGGTTCGAGGAAAAAAATAGCTGCGAAGACGCCCGTTGGTTCTGGGCTTTTTCGTACGATGCAATTCGTTGGGAAAAGACTCCGGGCAATTCGAAAGAGAAACGGCGAAGTAGTTGCCCGTTCGTTCTCAGTTTTTTCCGCAGGATGGATCGTTTCGGAGAAAAGACGATTCATCCTAACGACTGTACGAAGTAGGAAGTCGATTATGATAACATACGCGAAAGCATGATTGCTTACACAACTCGAAGAATTTGGCCGAATAAAAATTCCTTCTCTCTCTCTCTTAACCTAGCTACGTGATCAAACTTGGACAAAAAGAAAGTATTTTTGTGATATAGTGCTGAGTTCGAGGACGATGCGAAATAATTGATTGATTAGGTCCAAGGTTTTATAAGTAATTTTTAAAAAATTCTCAAATACCTTTTCATAGGGGCTTAGAGAAGTCCAGTTACTCGAAGGATATATTGAAATGAAATGAAATCTCACGTAAATTATAATAAATTTATCATATCCCGCTTCTCTCAAAGGCCTCCCCTTTTTTACAAAACGTGTCGCATTAATGACTATATATTTTTTGGTACTTGAATTTCGTTATTGTTTTATCTCAAACACTGAATATTGGAATGTTTTAATCGTGATTATGTTATCGTAAGAAACGCGTACATTCTTTCATTATTTTCTTCAGATTCTTGTTACTGGACTCGTGAAATGTATCATTAACATGAAAACAGCGTTAAATTTAATACTATGATTCTCCAGTCATACTGCGGATTTTGAGAGAGGCGCGGCGACACGTTCAAATTGCGAGTATATTAAGACAATTTGGGTGTGCGGCTTTTTATTTTTTTAAATTTCATTTTAAGGCTAACTACACAAACTAAAAATACAAGAAACAATACTGGTATCAATCCGTAGTTAAAGCAGTTCTCTGCAGATCCGCGATATATCCGAATTTGCGGTATAGGCGACGTCCTCGTAATCGTGGAGCATCGCATTATTTTATATACGTGATTCGTTTCTTCGATAACAAAGAGCCATCGAATGGATGTCGACTCGTAAGAATCGGCCGCCGTATATATTTCACTTTGAAAGCGGAAGCAGGCCGCCATAATATGCAGCAGAGACAAAATGGCATCTCATTAAAAAAAATCGAAATGAAGTTTTTTTTTTTAGATGCTTAGTTTTCGTGGAATCGCTGCGTCAACTTTTAAAATCGCTTCGAAAGAAAACGCGTTTCCTCCGCCTCCATCGAGGGGGGGAAAAAAAAGAATCCGCGAAGTTGCGACCGGTGCCGTCGATTACTCTCGGTTTTCGCGCGAAAATAAACTGTCCGAGACGCAGGAAGCCTTCGCTTGTTTTCCGCGGGAGGCGAATTGTCTCACTCCTCGCGACTCCAACTTTAATGGCGTTTCTTTCGCGAGGGCGATCATACTCCACGCCCACGGATGCAATCCCGTTTCAAAACAATCGTTGCGCGAATCGAGGCGTTGATTCGAGTTGAGGGCGAGTCATTCGCATCAAGAAGAGAGAGAGAGATATATAAAGTGAGGTGGAGAACAAACACGATCCGAGCGAAATTAGATACGAATGTTTTCCTCTCTACTGAATGACTGTTTCTCTCTCTCTCTCTCTCTCTCCATCCATCTTTCTTCCCTTCTCTCACTCTATCCACCTCTCTCTCTCTCTCTCTCTCTCTCTCCATCGCTCTCTTCCTGACTCTCTCTCACCCCCTCTCTGTATATTGCATCATTGGCAAAAACCGTTAAAGATAATAGCGCAACCCGACGTACTACAAACAGTGTTGCCACTTTTTTTTAGCATTTGGGAGCTAGATTTTTATCTCTATATTTCATCTTCTTGGTAGCTATGAAGTAGCTAGAATATATAATTTCCAATGATATTCATGGCTGCGTAAGGAAACTAACCACCGTCTCCATATAATAAGAGTATTGTATTTGTGCATAGCACGTAACCACATTATTTTTAAGCTATTATTGTCTTTTGTACACTAACAAGAAGATACCTTCGTCTGAACCAATTTCTACGGATAATTAAAAACTTTATTTTTAAAGTTTTTTGCTCAACACTGGTCCATTTATCCCCCATAAGAATTGCATGGGAGGTATCTAGCAGGACATACTCCAATTTTTAACTCGTAAAATAATGTCGTAATTATCTCCTATCGCAGACATTTTTGGTGATCTTCTCTGTCCGAATAAATCTTTTAATCTATACATTACGATGCATATAATGGGTAAGAGCAAAATGTAGATTTCCTATTGTTCTTTCCAAATCGTTATATGATACGAATACGAAAAAAATACGTTGTTATTCATGCATGTACCCATGTTCCAAGTTGATTGTGTACATGATATTAAAAAAGGGACGCTTTCTTAGGGTTGTCTATAAGGAACGGATGCGGACAAAGAGCAGTTTGACTGTTAAATCTAACAAAAATTTATCCTGAGATTACATATTTCCAACTTAAACAGCATTTTTTGTGTAGTCCTATAAATAACTAGATTTTTTTAAACAGATTCGCTATATTTATAAGAAGTCGGTAGGGCCTTTTTTTAGGAGCTAGTGTGGATGTAAAGTTGCTAGATTTAGCTACAAATTCGCTGGATTGGCAACACTGCACTCTCTCGCCCTCCGTCCCTTCCTCCCTATCTCTCTTTCTCCATATCTCTTCCTCTCTATCTCTCTCTCTCTCTCTCTCTCTCTTCCTATATCTCTCCCTTTCACTCCCCCTCTGCATAAGTCGTGGTCCGTTTGTACACGTACATTTAATTGCTATTTAACGTCATATTTGATGAGTTACTCGTCCCGAAACTTTAGATATCGAATTGCAGAACAGCATTCGCTGCACTTCGGGACTTATCTCCTTTTGTTTGTTTCATTTAGATCTTCAAGATCCTCCTTTTGCCGATTCGCCAATTACGAGACGTATCTGAAATTGAGGTCGGAAGATTAATTACGGAGTTTCAATCAATTTCTCGGGATGGCCTTCTTTCATCTCGACGCTATTACCGCTCGACGCGATGAAGTTAATTAATTTGTAATCGCGTCAGTTTATCTCTTAAAGATTTCGCTGCGACGCCCATTTGCTTGTCTGTTAATGTCAACTTTTCAATGATGACGTAGTTATTTAGTATTTTTTCATCATTTAATAGTGTTCTTCGACTATAACATTAAGGAAACCAAATCGATCGATATTAATAAAAAATATTCGAAATAAAAAAGGTCATGGTGCTGTTCAGGCCGTTTTCGTAATTTTTTAAAGCCAAAAGATAGACAATTTGATATACAATTAAGTAGGCGCACGCTTTTTTTCGCTACTTATAATGCAACAGAAAATTCAACCTAATGATGCACTATCGCAGTTAATGAAAGTAGGTTTCATTCCCGGGATTGACCTAGTAAGCACAACCGACTTCCGTCCCATTTTGTTCGGTGATATACCGAGAAACTTAATGTACCAATAATCTTCCGGTAATCTTTCGCTTCGCCAACTACCTCGGTAACTCCGCAAGAGATTCCATCGGGAGACCATGGATTTTCATATTCTACCGTTCCACTTCAAATAAATGTGCTTCGCCCTCCAGACAGCATAGCATTCCAGCGTCGAGGTCCCCAACCTTATGCGCGCGTATTGGCGCATACTAATTCGTAAAAGCACGGGAGAGAGAGAGAGAGAGTGGAATGCACGGTGTTTCGCCAAGGATGGGTAGCCTCTAAGAAACTTGGCAAATAAAAAGCAATACCGTCGTGTAAGTAGGCTTACCAGAGTTAGTACGGCCTGGGACAAAAAGGTGTGTGTAAATACACACATACACACACACACACACACACACACACATATATATATATATATATATATATATATATATATATATATATATAAATACATAAATAAATAATATATTTTTTAACTTGTGTGAATTTCCGTCAGATGAAAGGCTGCAGTTATATGAATAAAATATTTGGAGCCTGACTCTTCATACCAAAATCTCTCTTAATTCTATTAGCATATTAAGAAAATGCAAATGCTGACCTCGAGGTTTTTTCAATAACGCAGCGCAAATAATTTCTCGATGAGGAATTATTTTTTTTATTTTCGAATCTTATTTAATTTTCTGTTTTCCTCTAATAACTTGTTTAATTTTTTGCGGATTTTATAGCGATATTTGGGGAAATTAGAAACAAAGTCGAATTTTCTTAGCAATAAAATAAAATTTCACTTTGTTGCCTGTACAAAACTTTAGGTCACAAGTTAGGAACAAAGTCGAATTTTCTTATCAATAAAATAAAATTTCATTCTGTTGCCTGTACAAAACTTTAAGTCACAAGTTCGTACCTCTTATTCCAATCTGTTTTAAAATGCAAATTAAAAATATCTTACTCACGCGTCAATGATAATCAGATGGACAAAATAATGTTTTCTGGAATCGAACCCGGGATTATTTTTATATATTTTAGATTTTTCTGGGTCGTAAATCTGGATCACGTATGTATGTACAACATTTCAGCAATGAAATATAAAAGAAAATACTTCAGAAAACCACGACGTACGTGTCAATTTTCTTCTTATTTGGTAAATTATATCACCTCCCTGCATCTGACGGTTATGAAGAAATATTTACCAATTATCAAAATGTTTGCTTGTTTGAAATATGTTAAATATGAAAAAAATCCTTCTCCTGGAGAAAGCAGAATCCTGGAAATAATTGTATATCTGCGACTCTACATCGGTATTGTGGAAAAAAGTAAAATAAACAGACTAGCGTTTGAAACAGTGTTCGAATAAAAAAGAATAACTAGTTTTGCCTTTAATTATTAGTATCAAAGTATTATGGTTAGAGTTCTTTAGAATCTCGTCGAAAAAATGTTGCTCTGTGGAAAAATAATGAGTGTCCTTAGTTTGAACGCTAGATTAAGTAGTTTCTCATTTTTCTAAACATAGCAAGATCGTCATAAAATTAATTCCTTATCCGTACTTCAATAAAATTCAGAGCACATACGATGCGTTCATGTCGTATTTTCCCAAATATAATTCGCCTCCGAGTATGATGTGCACCACAAATTTGAAAGGTTTAATTCAAGAAGAAAAAATTAACCTTCATGAATTATCAATATATTAAACATTTTTGGTAAACTTTCGATAAGTTTTTTACATTTAAGTTTTGCAGAATTTATAAAAAAGTTTCTAAATAAAGTAAGCCATTAGCTATTTAATAAAAAATACAAAGGGTGGTGACCGAAAATATTTTGAGAATTAGGTAGATTTTTAAATTGAACGTGCACGAATATAATGCGTAATCGATCTTTGGGGAGGTAATCGGAGGAAAAATAGAGCGCATTTTATTCGGGAAAACACAGTATTTTATAAAAAAGTCAAGATCTTTAATTTTACTGATCAGAAACTGAAACTTTGAGTAGACCTCTTTAAAAAAAATCTTTCGAAATCGGCGACTCGACGGAGCTAAAACAATTCCCTCAGCGATACATAAGGGGACTGGTATTTTTGGCGTCGCTTTAAATAAAACGCGCATTACATCACTTTTCCATTATCCTCTCCCAAAAGTGGACGAAAGACAAAAAGAGGTAAAACAAAATGATCGCTGTTTACGCACCACCTTTGCAAAACAAAGCGTGATCTATTTTCTCGGGAAACATAAATATGGACGACAAAATAAAAAAACTCTGCGTAACTTAACGGGCGGTTACGTCTCCGGGAGGAAACATTTAGACGCCGTAAAAACGTTACATATTTCTCTCAAATGTTTTTTTTTCGAGCTCGGTCTCATCTCTCGATTTTATAAACAGGGCTCCGTTCGTTCGAAGAAAAAAAACCCTTATTTCGAGGGTAATTTAAGAAAAAAATACTTCGCGACCTCGGCAATCCCTAAAAGAAAGAAACGTACGAAGGTCTGCTTTCGTGATACGAGTATATCGCGTTCTAATTTCGTCTCGCGCATTTCAAACCCATCAGCCTTGGAGCTATCGCGAAATGTGCAAATATAAAGAAAAAGAGGAGGAGGTTACCTCGCCTGCCAAATTGACGAATCAATCATTCGGCGGACATGTATTGATGGAAAGGAACATAGAGAAGATGAGACGTTTACGTCCAACCCTTAAATAAACGTCCGTTTAGCTCCGCGCGTCATCGTTCTCCATGGTCTCACCGAAGAAAATTAGTGTGTGTGTGATAGAGAGAAGTAATCGAGAGAGGAGAGGGAGGAAGAAGAGAGGAGTGGAGGGAGAGAGGGAGGGGTGGGAAAGTAAAGAGGGAGAAAGGGAGGAGGAGAGGGGGAAAGGAGTGGAAGAAGAATGGGAGTAAGGGAGAGGATGGAAAGAGAGGGGGGAGGGAAAGAGAGAGGGAGGAGGGAAAGATAGGGTAGGAGGGAGAGATAAGAAAAGGGAGAGAGGGAAAGAGGGGGGAGCGAGGAGGGAGATCGAGAGGAGGGAGGGAAGTTGAAGGGAGAGAGTACGAGTGATAGAGGGAAAAGAAAGACGGAGGCAGGGAGGAGGAAGAATGGGAAAAAAGGAGAGAGGGAGAGGGAAGAGAGGGGACGATGGAGAGAGGGAGGGGGAGAGGAATGGGAGAAAGAGGAGCTAGAGAGGGGGAGGAGAGAGAGAGGGAGGAGATTGATTGATTGATTATGTATTTTATTCGAGGCGAGATTGAGACTGCGGAGGGGAGGGATAGAGGAGGAGGGAGGAAGAGAGAGACTGAGAGAGGGAGGTGGAGGGAGGGAGGTGGGGGAGGAGGGAGAGAGGAGTAGAAATAGAGTATGGATAGAGAGGAATAAGTGAAGTGAGCGAAATATCTTAATTTATTTATTTCAATTTTCTTTCTAGATATCTTTCTCTTTCTCTCTCGTATTTCTCTCCCTCTCGCATCTCTCTCGCTCCTCGTGGGACGACTTATTCTTCTCCTTCGGAAGTATCTGGAGCGCGCCCACGTCCTCCGGACCATTAATCTACGCCCCCGCCCGGTAACAGCCCACACCATTCACTTCTTCATTTTTTTACGTTTCGTCTGTGAGATCCTCTCCTCTTCCCTTCACTCTTCGTCACTCTCCATATCTCTCTCTCTCTCTTTCTCCTTCTATATCCCTCGCTCGCTATCTTTTTCTTTCTGTTTCTCTTTCCCCCTTCCCCTCTCTCCCTCTTTCTGTCTCAATCTTCCTCTCCTCTCATCCTGCGGCGGAAGACGACCTTCGAACAAGCACCGCCGCCCGGGTCCTCAAACTCCCAGGAGAGTTGGCGAGGAAGAGAAAGAGAGAAAAGGGAGAGGGAAGAAGAGAAAGAAAGAAAGAAATGGAATGTGTATGTCATAGGGAAAGGGGCAGAAAGAAGAGAGAGGAGGATCGTGAGGAAGGGGGAAGATAGAACGAGAAAGAGGAAAAACCGAGAACATAACAAAAACAAGACTTGGAGTGAGACGGCAGTTCCCAAAATGGCATGCAACATACGGCCCGACGTGGATTTGCTTTTTCGATCCTCGAAGCTTTGACGAAAAAGCGAGCCGCGTTATTTGTAACAGGCAGTTTTTAGAACTTTCATTAATATTATCACCGTAAAAATCTTGCCTGATGAATTGTTTGCGTAAAATATTGTTTAGGATTGATTTTTGCCATTATTATATAGTCGCGTATCATCCAGGATAAGTTACTGTTTAAACTTATTCTGCACACCCTAAGGATATCATTAACTACAACTAAGTTAACAAAAAGGAAATATAATACAAGAAATTGAAACTATTATACACATGGTGTACCAGAAGCCTGGATTCATGAGAGAGGCATTATATTTAAAAATTAAACAAACGCGTTTCCAATGACGGTTTTACATATTTCATGAATAACATACTATGATGGCTGAGTACACCGATAAAGAGTAGGTGGAACTGGAGTTAGTGCCTTATAAATGTTTTTTCACTGAATGAATCCAGTGTCTCTTTTGCCTATGAGTCAAGACTTCAGGGACATCATGAAAATTCATTGCTTCGCCTTTGCGATCCATCCGAGTTTGGGAACTGCCGGAGTGATAGAGAAAATGAGAAATTGAGGGAGGGTGACAATGCGTAAGATTTAAGAGGGAAGGAGAGAGTGAGAAATAAAGAGAGTAAAGGAGAAAGTGAGTGATACGAGAAAGTGGGAGAGAGAAAAAACCGGAGGGGATAATGGTGAAGGAGAAAGGTCAGAGAAATAGAAAGGAAGGATGACAGCGGTAAAATTATATGTAGAGAGACAAAGAGAAGCAAAAGAGGATGTTTGAAAGACAGATGAAGAAAGGGAGAGAAAGAGAGAGGAAAAAAGGGACGCTGAAACCGTGAATGCGTGTGTGTGTGTGAGAGAGAAAAAGGATGAGAGAAAGAGAGGGGAAAATGGTTCTTTTCCCACAAAGCATACACGGAGTAGGGCTCTTCTTGATGAATGAAGTGAGTGGTGAGAGGAGAAACTCTTTGATCTTTTCCTCCTTCTTTCTATAGTCCTCCTTTCAGACTCAAAAGGGCTCAGACGCTAAGAAAAGGGAGATTCCTTCTCTATCCGTCAATATGCCTCGTACCGCGACCGCTGCTCCCTTAAGATTCCAATATGTATCGAGGATTTACTCATGTTTTGGCGCGGACATAATTTCGAGGTTTTTTTTTAAATGGCGTCCGCCGCAGGAAATTTTGCTAACCAGGCAGTTTTTTCTCCTCCCCGGAGCAAATATTTGCGCGTTGTTAATCCAAAAGCTAGCTCCCCGAAAACATTCCAATTCCGATATTGACTGGATAAATTTAGAGTTTGTTTGCTGTGGAGTTTTTGTTAATTTTCAGAATGGGCTTGCCGTTCAAAGCTATTGTCCTGACCTTGATCGGTTTAGTAAAATTCACGGTAGAAAAATGTCGAGTTTAACATTTTCTTTGCTCGTAAAAAAACCTTTTAGCTTCTAAATCACCACCGAGTCATCGTTACGAATGGTCCGCTGTAACTATATTAGCTCGTGTCCTATTCTAAAAGACACAATGGTTGCTGCGTGTAATTTGGGTTTAAATGTTATATTTGAGAAAAGGAATCCTATTAAATGGCTTCCATAATCGTGCGCTCACGATCCGCAAAAACATGAATGAAAGATTGAAGATGTCGTCGATGATTCCACATTTTCTTAATCCTCCTAATTACTGGATTTTAATTGACTTAGATATTTTCTATCAATCTTAATTTATTTCATCTCTATAGACTAGATGAGTCTCCAATATAAAAGATACATGGTTCCACTCAGGTCTCATTTTTAACTTCGATTTTCTAATTCACCCAAATTGATGAAGCGTGATCTAAGTTCATTGATAAAGACTTTTAATTTTAGCTAGGATTTGATTTCTTAAATGGTGTACTTGCCAGAACTGCTTATTACAGGCAAAATATTGTATTAAAGCATTTTATATTACATTATAAGAATTATTTAAGTGCTATTCCCATTGAAAATAATTAATAAAAATACGTACTTCGATATTTCTTTTTTAATTTATCTATTTAAAATTTTATTTATGCGTCCCGCAGACTAAGGAAAATTGCTACTGCGATCCTGAGATAGAAAAATGCTGTCTGTCACTGCTTTAACGTAAGGAAAATAAACGACTCGGCGTATTAACTGAACTATTTCTATGTATTGGTAGATTCACAATAGTCGCGCGTCTGCACATAGCAACATTTAATACGATTTACGATATTTGTTGAATTAAACATTAAAAACACGACAAATATTAACTTTTACAACACCGCAATTTATTTAAAAGCTCACCACCTGAGTTTCGACGCTTAGCATCATAATCAGACATCGAAACCCGGGTCGTGGGTTTTAAAATAAATTGTGGAGTTGTAACATTTAATATTTATCGTTTTTTCACGACGAAATGCCATCAGGTGAAGGTCTATGCAGCCAAGATTTTGAATTAAATATTTGTTCGAAATTTCAAAATATCTTACTGTAAAAAAATCTTTAAACATATGATTTGATCATTCTATTTACCAACCAACCTTTGCATCTGGTTCGAAAATTAAATCTAAAATACGAGCTATACGTTTAATATTATAGGCGTTTAAATATTTAAACGTTTTTCAAATCATATTTGTTGTGAATCCCTGATAAAGGCAGATTAAATAGAAGGTTGTATGATATATCGATATGGCATGAGTCAGGCCGTTGAACCTACTGGAATTACGAGCGTAGACATCATCGAACCAAGTTATGAAATGTCTCTCCTCGAGTTTTTATGACCTATCTGATATCTATTTAAGGACATCAATAACGAGATATGCCTTTAGACTTCATCATCGCTTTCGCAGGTATCTTTCAAATTGTGGTTTACGCTCCATAGACTTTTTGTATATCAGCTGCTACGACTCATCAAATATGTTTTTAAAAACTAATCGTCACCGTACTGTTTATTAGCAATCATATATCATGAGAGAAATGCGGGAAATGACAGGCGATGATAAATGCTTAATATTAGATTTTATTTTTCGTCTTTTATGAATATAATAATCCCTTAACAAAAGCAAACGTTTTTCGCGTATAATCATGACTCGATAAACTCTTCAATAGCCTTAAAGGGTCTCCTACTTTATTATTGTCCGTCAATTTGATTTTAGCTATAAGGTGAGCTCGATAATTCTCTCTCGAATATATTATCATCATAGAGCAGTCACAAGCCATGAAGATACAGGCATTTCGATCAACACATAAGCATGAAGATCATCTGTGCACGATCAATTATTACAGTTGACATTACAGGTTTGATTGAATTTGTCATGATGTTATTTTTTTCGATTCTTTCTTTCAGTGGATATGACGCGTAAAAGTACACTGGAATACACGCATATCATTCAAAGGAGAATCATCGAGATAAAAGTAAACGAAAAAAATATGCCCTTAGCAATCAAAATTGAAAAATGAATTGCTTATCTCAAATAACTTCAGAAAAGACATGAAAAGTTAATGAAAAAACATGTGCATTTCGGCCACCAGGCAGTCATTATCAGTGGGATTCAAAGATAATAGATTCTAAAAGAGGACACAGCATCAAGCCCAAAGACCGGAATTATCCTAAAACAGGACATTTTAAAAGCTGAACAGGACATTATGTCTGTTAATTAAATTCAAGAAAAACTTAGTATTTCAGAAAATTCAAAATACATGATATAACTGAAATTGTATGACATTTTTGAAAAATTTTATTAAAGTACCGCAAAAAATCTTCCTTTAATTAAACTATAATTGTTAGCAGTTCTACCTCCGACGACCAGAATTAATGTACTTATCTATTATCACACAACCTTATCAATATATCCTATTTTGTAATTGGAAAAGATTAAGTTTTGGTATGGAAATAAAACCATTATTATATGCATTCATATTTCATTTTGTTTTCCTTGCTCCATATGAAAAATATATGACAATTCATGGTAATTCTACATATCGTACATTGTTCAGAAACCGGATGAAATAAAAAATCGGGAACCTCAGAGATTGCCGGTTTTTTACTTTCTCCATATACAAAGTATAGAGAAAGTATTGTTTTCATGAAAAAAATCGAATTCGAGATTTCAACGGAAATACATGTTTTCAGGTCCTCTGAGCACGTTTTGACTATTTTCTCGATGATGTCTGTGTCTGTCGGTCTGTCTGTATGTGTTATGATTTTGTGGGCGCTCTAACTCAAAAACTTACATTCATATCAATACCAAATTTTATATTTATAAAAAGTACTATATAATGAAGAGTTGATAGGTTTTGGCAACAATCGCTCAACCGGAAGTGGATGTTTACTCAAGTCAAGTTTTGGTTTTTGGTAAATAACTGTTAAATTTTCATAAATGTAAATGTTGTTCATTATAAACTTCATAGATAATATTATTCTCTATAACGTTTGTTTGAAACATTTTTTCGTTGAACGCATTGTTATGTAAAACAGTACTGGAATAAAAGTCGTAGGATATTTAATTTTCTACCTTTGTTCGAAACATTTCCCCATACGATATAATGCATTGTTGAAAAGATATTTTAAAAACTAAATTTTTTTCCTGCCACAACCACATCACCAACAGGTGACTATTGTAAACACATTATGCTCCTTTTTATCTTAATTGTTGGAGCTTCGGGGCTATATCCAATATCAGAAGGCTACGGTTTTAGTTTATTTATGTTCTTTGTAAAGTCTTTAAAATTTTCTCGCAGTTCCTTAAAAAATTTATTATAATTTAACCTATTTAGAATTCGTAAAAAGATTACAGATATGGAGAAAGTTCTGTTTTGACCACATCAGATTTTTTACTTTGTACTGCACCTGAGATAAGTACTCATTTTTTAATTTTAAGTGGTTATTCTATTAGCCTGACGTACCATGTCAATTTTACTGCAGTGATTCCGAAAAAGTAATCAATGGTGCTATTACGCAAGAGACATCCTTGAATGTCAGAGACCGCATGTTTTGTGTGCAGTAATGTGCATTGCCGAAATTTGAACGATCCAAGTGTGTGCGACAGTAACCGTCATAATTTCGATTTGGGCAAAGCACTATAGTGGTAAAGTTTTATTTTGTGGAAAGCCATAAGGTCGAAAATTCTGCGTAGGCGAAATATATTTGGTTGGCAACAAGCGTACAGATGTTTCGATTTGATATCGAACTTGAGTTAACGTCGCGATAACCGTTCAGGATGTGTTCCTCCCCGGATTTAGAGGTAGTAAAAGCCATCTTTCGGGTCACTCGCGTAGAATTTTCAACGCGGTGGAAGCCAAAACCGACCGTTGTAATCTACAATGATTTCCCCACCTCAGGCAGAAGTCCTCTTTCAGAGAATATATGGTTTCTAAGGTGTCCAGATATTATTTTATTTGTGAAATGATACGTGTATCTATATATAATACGCATAGTAGATGCCTCGATCGTTCTTTTTGGTCTCCTATTGCGGACAATGCGACTACGTATCCTACTATTAGGAAGGGGTGGAGCCGCTTCGTCAAACGTTATAGCCTTGCCCTCCGATTCTTCCGGTTAGTCGCTACGAAAGTGGGCGGATGGGTTGAGAGAGGAGCCTGGGGGAGGAAGAGGGCGAGAAGGAGTGGGAGGGAAAAGGAACCAGTGGGAGAAAGAGGAGAGAGAGATAGAGAACGAAGATAGTACGGATTAGAATAAAAATATGCTGTCATTTTCTGAGGGATCAGCCGTACAAGTCGCATGATAGAGAGCCACTAACGAAGCATATACTGAAATTAAATAGCGTGAAATAAACTTTTTGAGTTATTCTTTATTAGTAAAGCTTGCTTTTTACTGTACGAGTATATTTGTGAGTTTTAAAAAATAAATTTTTAACATCGGGAAGATCATTTGTGATCAACCTTGACATATAATGGAGTTTTTTGGAATGATTCGAAACACCGAGTCTGAAAAAATACGTGTTGTGTTTATAGAGAGATTGATGCGTGAAATTGAAAGAGGAATTAAGATTTTTCCTACGTTCGCAAAATTGGAACGAGCAAAGCATAATCGGCATCAGGAGTTACTCCATGATGGAGTTTCGTTATTTCATCATAGGAAATAATTTTAAACCAGAAGAAAAAATTTGCGATGATCAGGAATCGAACCCCAGTTGTCCACTTCCCGATCGGTAATTCGACTCCTGAACTATCGTAGCAGTCTAATTCGCTCGTTTATCTTACCATATTTCAGTGGTAGAATATCTGCCCGACAAGTGGATTCGAATCTCGGTCACGGAAGATTTTTCATCCTGATTTCAAATTATTCCCAAATTCCAGGTTATGCCATTTGCATAGGGATCTTATAATCCATTATTTCCATATTTTTAATGTAATTAGTCGAAAAGAGTTATCATCACGAGGACGCATAATCGAACGACGGAATTGCCTGTTTTACGAAATTTAAACCCCCAGAGAAAGCTTGCGAAGTTCCTGTTATTTTCCTCTTTAAACAATCCCAACACTTATACAAGAATAGGAGAATAATATCGACGTTTTTGGTCATCATTAACAAGATGGTCATATTTTGGGGAGCAATGTATTCGTTCGAAATAATAGTAAGCGTAAAAGTTTTCACATTTCACTGCAGATTTTTAGAAAAAATCACGGAGTGATTACCGGGAAAAAAGATAATTGGAAAACGTTTCGTCAGAGACCACTCAACGGTTAAGAATAAACTGCTGGGGCGAGGTGTTCTTAAAAAAATGTTTACGGCGCATAATTCGGCGATGACGAATTCGGATGCCCACGGTGAATAGGCCTCGCGTTCATTAACGCTTTCAGTTCCTTCCGGATGGCGTCACACGACGAATCGGGACCTTGAGAATTAATGGCGAGTGGAAGAGGATGGAGAATCGGCTCACAATAAGCCTCTATGCTGGGAAAATACCGCGCGCGCA